>JASKUP010000078.1:3740721-4987628 GCA_030448955.1 Trichopoda pennipes
TTAATATTATTTTTATACTTTTATCAAAAAGATAAATTATTTTCATTAATTAATTAATTTATTAATTAAAAAAAAGACAAAAATAAGTAAACAGAATTTAAATGCAATGCATTTTCTCGATAACATTCGCATCAATGTATCTTAATTAGATAACGTATCATTTATTTATCCACCATTTTATTAAAATTAGAATTTGGAGTTACCGTTTTGTAACTTAAGTCGAATTCTATTTTTATTTTTTGCTTCATTACCATTTCGAAAATTGTTCACGGCCTTAATTATTGAAACGCCAGTTTCACCATTAGCTCTGAATATATTTCATGTTTTACAAGGAAAATTTTTCAAAACCGTTTATTTCGCTAAGAATTTTTTTCATTTTGTGTCTATATATAACTGAGTCTAGTATGGGCACACTATGTTAGAAGCTTCTTCTGTTCCTTTTTTTATTATAAAGCGTTTACTAACAAGTAGTTTGTTTGCCAAAACAAAATTAAACAAAAAAGTTTGATTAAGATGATTTAGATTTTTATTGCGTTACGAAGAGACAGTTCGGCAATTATGAATGGAAAATAATATCTGTCAAATGTTCACCATGACCACACTGACAGATGTCGATTCTTTCATCAAAGTTTTAATCACTTTTTGGCAAAATGGCGGTCCTATTTCGTTAATTAAATCACGGATTTTGAGTTTTTAAGCTAAAATCACTACGATTTGCTACGTATAAACTCTGTCCTTAACATAGCCCAAAAAAAAATAATCCAGTGATGTTAAATCCCATCTGGCTGGCCACTTAACTGTTGATTACGGTGGAACTGTGCAATTCAGAAATTTGGTTTGCAATAAATTGATCGTTTCATTTGCTGTGTGGCATGTGGCCCCGTTCTGTTGAGTTGTTAGCATTCCGCGACAGCATGATACATTGACCGTTACCGCATTCCCAGCCTCATCTGCGAAAAAAGTGGCCCAATCACGCCTCCAGACCACATAGCGTACGGTACGTAATGACACCTTGAGCACGCAAAGGCTTCTTAACAATAGCTCTAGGATTTTTAGAAGCCCAAAGCCCAATTGTGGCTTCGTCGAAAAAAATAATTTTTTTCAGAAAAACCAGCCGGTAGTTCCTGAATGAATTAAGCGAATCTACAGCGAATACTGCACCACTTGAACCTTGTAAGGCTTGACAAATTTGGATCTGCTTCAACGCTGTGACTCACTGCTGCGGTGTTTTCAGTTGAACGACCCGATCAAACACGCATTGGTGTTGCCCATTTTGTACCGAGCCTGTAAACTCAAATTTAATTACCAAATCCTTAATAGTGGTCTCAGAAGGAAAACTATGTTGTCCAAAAATATTATGAATTTTACGAAATGTAACTTTAATAGAACCATCATTTTCATAGTGGAATTTAATTACTTTAATGCGATTCTCGTGTGAAATTGAATTCATTGTAACAATTTCCAATGCATCTACTACGAATACGTCAACAAAACTAAATGTGAAAACTATCATGTTGATGTTGCCACAATTGACAAATAATATTTGAATGTGTTTATTTTTTATATTTCGTTAGTCTAAAGACGTAGAAGCGACACCTTATTTAAAAAGAAGTTTTGACGATTGAGTAAGAATTAAATGTTTTTAATTCGCTCTATATATTACAACAACAAATTGTACCAACAAATGCCTAAAAAGGATTTAAAGTAACTGTAGTGTAGTGAACTATGTACACGTCAGTTAGTTATTATTTTTGCCTTCACTTTTGTATGTAACGTTTTGAGTTAGTCAACTCGAGTAGGCGGCTTGTTAATATTGAATACTGAAAATATTAATTAAGCAACAGCAATTGTTATTACATTGATTCAATAAACCTTTTATACAATATTGGTATAACATTGATATTATTTTGAAGCGCAATTTGGACTCAAAATCAATTAGCAAAATACAAAATATTTATTCATTGAATAGAAGAAAGTAAATTTAGTGTACTTCTATAAGAAATATCAATCCATCCTTATTTCTTTAGTTTATAGAAAAACGATGATTTAGCATGAGTAAAAAGTGATATTCATAAGCATAAATATAATGAGATGAATTGTATTTCTAGTGTATAGTTTCCAGTAAACTGCCTTTTATAAAAATAATCTTTTAAAATGCGTTTTGCACCATGATCGTTTTCTTAGCAAAAATTACTTACTACCTAACGGCCGAATCGATTCATAATAATTGCCCACCCAATAAATAGTTCTTATTTTTATCGAAAACAATTACATTTTATTTCATCAAAGATAAAATTATTTTACGTGTTTTGCTTTTTCCTCTTAAACAAAAATTCACCAGTTCTGTATATTGCGATCGCAGACTGTCTATACAAAATGTAATAAATAATATACCAATGTGTTTATTTTTTATGTACATTTGTTAGTTTAAAGACGTAGGAGTAGGAACTTATTTTAAAATATTTTTGGAGATTAATTCTTTCGATTAAAAATTGGGTCCGATCCAATGAAATTTTTGTCCTTAAAGCTACTATCTTCTAATATGTTTTTAGATTCATTTAAAATAGTTTCTAATTTCACACAAAATTACAATGCCACCTATTCAGCCCTCTAACAAGTTTTTATTTTTTTATGGAAAAACATATTACACGGTTACTTAAACTGAGGTACTTTTTGTATTGAATGCAAGCAAAAAGATTATTATTGGAAATAAAACAATTACTATTCATATTCGGGGCAATTTTTAATTAAAGTATTTTTTTATTTCTTTAAAATTTTGAGGCTTCTTTGTGTGGCCACTTGAAAATTTATATCTGTGCTTTAAATTGTTCTAAACTTTAACCTCAAGAGCTATGTTATTTTCAATATAATTAGCTTTTGAAGAAACATTAGTTAAAATAGCAACACATACATATTCACTTTTCCTACATTTTATTAATAAAATAAGACACAAATGTAATCACAAATAAAAGCCCCCTTTCTTAAGTGGACTCCATCTAAAACGTTAAAACTAACAAAAAAAAATTCCTGCAGCCACAGTTAAATGGTTAAAATGTTATTTTTACAACAGCAGCCCCAACCCACGTTATCTATGACATCTCCAAGAAAAAGTGTTGTTTGATTTTATTTTTATTAGGTTTGGATTTTTATAGTTTCTAAGCACAAACACTCTTTAGTTGAATATTTGCTTTATTTTTTTTAATTTTCTTTACTTTTTCTGATAATTAAAATAAAAATTTGTGTCTTATTTAATTTTGCTTATTGAAATGGTGCGTCGAAATCAGGAGCAATAAGAACAAATTGTACATTATGCTATTTGCTACCAATAGTATTTGCTGCCAATTAATTGATGGGTAACTCGTTTTTTCAAAGTCAAATCCTAAAACTGTTTCAAAGCTACTGGCAGATATAAACATAATAAATTTTTGGTCAAAAATGAAGGTAAAGATATGCTACAAGGTAATTCTGTAAAGATATCAGATTTTTAGATTAGAGAAAAGTTAATGCTGATATTTTTAAAATGAAAAGACTATTTCCTAGAAAATTGTTCCAAGCTTATAAAGGGTATACACAAAAGCAAAAAAAAACTTATGGCAATAATAAGATCTGAGCCTTTCTGCTTAGAAAATATTTTGTGTGACTTCTCGTTTACTCAGAATTCTCATCTGTGGCAAAAGATGTAATTTAAGACTCAACAACGTCAGCCAGAAAAAGAAAATAATTGACTATAAAACACATATTGTCAGCAAATCGAAGCATATTTGACAGCCCAATACTGCTTGTTTTAAAATGTTAGAAAGAACTACTTTTTATATTAAAAATTATTATAATCTACGTCAATTTGTGCTTGATTCCTTTAATAAAAAAAAAATAGATTTCAGAAAGCATATCCACATAGCCATTTCACTACTGTTCATATAGATCTTCAGTGGATTTTACACCAAATTTTGTATAGAAAATTCAAGAGTCTTATATCGTAAGCCAAATTGATTAAATAAGAGTTCTCACTAAAACAACCGAGCAAACAAAAAAAAACAAACAGCAAAAATTTCGAAAACAAAAACACTTTTCAATAATATATATAGAAACAACATTTGATGATTTATTTTCGGACACTATTCAGTTTTTGATTTTAAGCATGCTACTTTCAAAATGTGTTGGTTAAATTTAAAATTGTCTTCTGGGCTCTCTATGTACGTATATCTGAGATTTAAAGCTTTTACAAAAACTATTTTGACGACTAGGATTAATTCCCGCATAAAGTGTGGCATAAACAAATAACTTTGAAAAATTTGCAATTTTAATGCATCTAGAGTTGAAATTATTTTATGTTTCAACTTTATTGCAGATGGATGGATGGTAGCTTCTTTACCAAAAATATAAAATGATGATAGCAGTTTGCTTAATTATTATATTCTATTCTGATTTCGGAACGCATTTTTATTTTTATAATACTAAAACATTTATGTATAACTTTTTGACAATCGCTTGCAATATTTACAAATAATGTTGAAACACGCATCCTTATTGCGCAATTTGAGAATTTATACAATTAAGGTTCTAATGAAAACTTTCCATATAAAAATATCATTAAGGAAATTGCATTTTAATTACGCTTTAAATTCAATAAATTTTCTCATGCAAGATTTATTAGGTATGAATGGGCAGATATTCTTTTGTACTTATAACAACAAAATATTTTTATATTGAATATAAAAAGAGCATTTTGATATAAAATATGTCAAGCTAATTTACACACAGGACTTAATCGCACTGACTGTAAGATTTTCATATCTCTTTGCTTATAATAAGAAAATGAACAAATAACTAGTAGCTTTTTATTTAGTAACTATCAACAACGAATTAAAGAAGAAAGTTGCAAAATTGCATCCCTAAATGTGAAAAAGTTAAGCGATTGACAAGCAAAAAGTAAAAAATAGCATTCAGTCGCCTCAGCAGTGATTTGCAAATTTTTCAGACTATTTATCAGTATATTTTTGAAAGTAATTATACTAAGATAAAAATATAAAACAATTTACCAGTTTTAGCAAAATTTTTAAGCAAATTAGAACTAATCGTAATCAAAAAGGATCAGCAATTAACCTCTAAAATCGGAAAAACACAATAAATATATCCTATTTTAATTATAATGTTCTAGATTACTGGGAAATTATCAAAAGAAATTACACACAAAGATTTGTACGTTGGCACTACAGAACAATTTAATAAAGATACAAGTCTTTACTTCACGAGGTTTATGCTTTAACAAACTATTTATCCGCTCAGACGCTGTCTTTTATATTTATCCGCTAGAGGTCTAGAAAAATTAAGAATTTTCTACTCCCTTTGTATCACATTTTGTGGTTATATTATTCATTCAATGTATAGGCGCCTATTTTTCTGTGTGTATTTTTGTTTTTTTTTCATGCTGTTAAAGTTTCTTCCTGGAATACCGGTCACCTATCCACGATTCAACATTATGCAGTCCAACAAAAATTGTGTTTCAGACAGAGCTAAAACTACCAGCCGATTTAGAATTTGGCGTTAAACCGATTCCTTCACACGACGATGATGAAAATGTTCCTCAGATACAAGAAGATCTGCACCAGCTTCATGAGTTTGTCCGCAATCGCATTAAATGTCCAGCGACAAAATGATCAAGTACCAAATACGGCAGAATTTACAGAAGAACAGCTGGCTCTACTACATAACCCACAACGGAAAAAAGGACTGTCTCCCACATTGCAAAGGCACTGGGAAGGAGCCAACAAAGTGATCAAGAAATTGAATGGCGTGGCTTGTTGGATACAGAAATATAAAAGTACAAGGTCTGGGGTTAAAGTGGTCCTCTTGGAGTGGCTAGGCAATTATGGCCGATGGAATATTGAGCCTGTTCTAGACGAAAATGCATAAGTGGGCGGCAGTGTTACCGATGCGTCTTGCTTAAGTTTTAAAAGAAAATAATTAAGAAATAAAGTAAACAAAATACCCAGTTGATTACTTTATTACTTAACTATTTTCGTTAAAAACTAAAGCGAGACGCATCCGTAACAATATTTTACAGTCAGTGCTAAAAGAAATCCTTATTTTAAAGTATCTGATAATACATATGCAAGCATATTTAAAATTTACTATATATGTACTATTATATTATTATACTGTTATTCTGTTTCTATATTAAAACAGGAACTGAATCGAAAAAAAGACAATGTCTCATGCCTAGTTGGTTTATCCCTAAAGTATGAGATTTTGTATCATTCACTTATTTAAAATCCTTTTGCCGTGTGTATAATGAGGACTGCATTATTTTAATTATCAATTTCTCAAATTCAAAAAAATCATTTTAACCAATTTTGGTTTTCACATTGTAAAAACAAGTCGCAGGCTCATTTTTAGCCCACAAGTTGTTATTATTATTAATTTTGAATTATTGTTGGTTGGTTCATATGACCGCCAGTATATGAATTATTTTCAGTTTGGATTATTTTCTTTTTCTTCATAACATTTATATTTTTTTCTTGTCTATTATTAACAGTTTCCTTTTTACAAATACGATCTTGTTAATTTGAATTTCCTTTATTATTATTATTATTATTATTATTATTATTATTATTATTATTATTATTATTATTATTATTATTATTATTATTATTATTATTAACAGTTTCCTTTTTACAAATACGATCTTGTTAATTTGAATTTCCTAACAGAAAATAGGAAAAGAAAGTAATTGTTTGGTTACTGCACAATAATACATCTCTGCTTGTTACAACCCTTCATTTTGTGTGTCGATAGGAGTATGCAATCCGAAGCAAGTCCGGATGTACTTAGATATTAAAGGTGAATGATCACTAAACAAGTTGGCAGTTACCTGGAAGCTCACGCTACGTTATCAATATTAGTAGTTGGGCACAACCGCTAATAATTTTAGCGTAATGCAAATTATGGTCTATCGCTGAAGTTGGACTGATCTCTCTAATGGTAGTTCCCTGGGCACCTCGTTGTGGAGGAGTAGCGGGAATTGCTTTTATCGTTGGGCATATCAGCAAGAGAAGATCCTGATCTTCGACTATCACGATAAACCGGCAGCCTTATATTATATCGTAATTGAAAAGTAAAAGTAGCCGCCCGTGTTGTTGAACGCATCTACGAGCCAAGATCCCAAGGACATGACGTGATAAGATGAAATGTGGATGAAATGTAGCGTCATCCTCGCCCTAGAAGGCGTTCGGATACGTATATCCTCCGGTCACTCCTAGTTGCAATTTCAAAAGCCAACTTTCAAAAGTAGGCCGCAGCCTACTGAAGAGTTGGAGACTATTCAACTCCTGGTCCAGAACGCATGAAGCTTAATACAATTAAGAACACGACGGCATTCATACTCACTGGACCTAGACCATTCATTTTGTTCTTTGTGAAGGATCCGAGCTACAAACTCTAACGAGGGCCTCGAAACACACAGCCACCACGATACTCCCGAAGGGCCTACCTCAACAATCAGTCAGAGAACAACTAAATGTCTAAATAGACAAATAGCGGAACTCTGGGGCTTTACTGATTCCCGTGGAAATGTAGTGAATTTTCCAGTTGGCTCCTACTAAGGGAACTGGGCTCCCTTTTACCCCCGCAAGACACTAGTCTAGATCGTTGTGTGATCCATAAAGACTTATAATGTGCCCCCGGAGGAGATATCCCAAGGACAAACGACAGTCTCTAATGGAGAATTCGACTACCGCAACCGGCCACCGTATAGCAACTCGGCAGATGTGTCCAGCAGCCGCCCATGTTGCTGGTCATATCTACGGCCCCAGAACGTACTCGGCCCACAAGTAACTGGCCACCGTATCGGCCAGCGTGTAATAACTCCAACGAGAAACGATCGCCCGGATAATAGTCGTTGCAGGTCGGTGACAGCTTCCACACGAGATTATCATCCGAACCAGCAGAAGCTATTGTGGGCAGCACCCAACCCAAATATAATAATAAAGAAGATTACAACTTTTAATCATGTGGCTTATTATTTTTTTGTGACGACTATGGACACCACAGCGCTTACCCCAGCAAATAGCTGAGGTTGCACATTTTTAATGCCTTTTGCTACCGCCATAATGCTTGCTTTCCATTAACAATTAATAACAACTATTATTTTTTAAAAGAGCTATTTTCAGCTATCAAATGCTTATTGATTAAACTTAATTGATTATGTGTGAGCACCAAACGTTACAACTCAATTTCAAATATAATTTGTGTGGTTAATGTCAGAATATGTTTGTATAACTACACTGATTCTTGAAAAGTCGTAAAGGCACTGCCAAGAGCTTTGCTTTGACTAACTTATACATTCCAGCCATTTATAAATATTTGTTGGATCACAAAGTCCACAGTTTGCAGTTATTTGATCAAATTTCTGTAACAATAAAACTTTTGGGGAAAATTTGATGAGCATTATGATGAGCATATGTTTTAATAAATGTTGCTTAGACTTTTTAGTATAGAACATAAAAACAACAACAATATATAAAAACAAATCCAGTGGTGCTACATTCATATCGCTAAAACAAAGAATGTAGCCCCAGTGTGCACCACTTTAATATTTCCTTAGACTTTATTGCATTTGGCACCGACTTCGTTATCTTCTCCTAATCGAATTTCAAAAAGTGAAAGGTTGTGGTTGCTTCCTTTTCGATACCTACTTGTAGATGCTCTAAAGACTATATGTGGCGATTTTAATAACTTTAAATCCCACACTTTCATAGTCTGTGAAATATTTTTAATATTATTAATGCATTTTCCATCGAAACTCACTATCAGATGTGTAATTATTTTCATTGCGAAAACCAACACTTTAACACATTTTTAGGTATTCTGGTTCAGCCGTAATACTTAAGCATTTTCAAAGATCCTGTCATTTGTTTTACATAAGACTCCGTTGAAAATATTTCATTTATTAATAATAAAGAGCAAAGGTTAGTTTTACTTAAGCCACTGTTTAATTTAACTTTCCAATCGATTTGGAAAACGAAATTATTCATTAATTAAAAATGCAGCCACGTGTTGGTTAAGGTTTAACTTTTAAAACCTCCCTAACATATGCAACATTACAATTATTAAAAATGTAAAACCGCAAATGATTGAAAGTAATGGCAACATAATTGCAGCACTCATACAAACGTACTGCAACGCAAATTGACCTACATTTATTACAAATATTAACTTCAAACCATACTGGTCAAATCATGGGGGTAAATTTAAGCCAATTTATATGAACGGAAATTTTATATATAAAACCGCAAGAAAAAATATGACTTGTTAAAAGTTTAAATGTCAGTTTATTAGAAGTTACTCCAAAGCAAAAACAAGCCTACAACAACAAAACAAAAAATGTATAAATTATTAAGAATGTCAAAAAAGGGTAAGTTTGACCTTAATTTGGTGTCAAAAGAAAAATACTTGAAAGTTATAACAAATGAAGTTGGAATTATAAACATGGAAAAAAACAAATTATCCACTGGAAAAAACGCATGTCATGAAATATTGAGAAATTAAGCAGTAACATTTTTATTCATTATTTTCATTTCTTTTGATTTTTTTTCTAATTTTCTAATGAAAATCTTAAAGCTGTTTAGGTAAGTTTTGTTTTCCCCAACTTTAATACAAGTATTGCGTGTAGAAGTTTTTGTTTTACTTTTTTCTTGGAGAGGTCATTGATCACGTGGGTTGGGGTTGTTATTGTAAAAATAACATTTTAACCAGCTTAATATGTCTGCAGGACATTTTTTATTACTTTTAACGTTTTTATAGATGGAGTCAGATAGGTTTTTTAAGTGGAGGACTATTAATTTTATCACAACCTGTATTAACAAATTGTAGTGAAAGCGAATATTTAGGCTTTAGGAGAAATATTTTCCTTTGTGTTTTCTAGAATTTAACAAAATGGAGGGATGGAGAAAAAATAATATTTTCGAAAGAAATAGCTCCTTATTCAAATTATAAAAAAATGTTTTTTACATAAAGGTTCAAGATCGAAAGATATGCAATACGATTGCTGTTTATTCTTATAAAATTTACTTTAGTTCTTAAAAATTAATTTTTAAAAATCTATAACCTAAATAATTATTAAGTTATTAAGTAGAATTATTTGTTTTGTTTATAATGCTATTTTAACTTATATTTCTTCAAAAGCTATTTAAATTGAAAATAACATAACTCTCCAAGTCAAAGTTTAGAATAATTTGAAGTTCAGAAATATATTAATTTTCAAGTGGAAGCAGAAAAAAGGCCCAAAATTATCAAAACATTTAAAAAATATTTTTAATTAAAAATTGCCCTGAATAAGAATAGCAAAAATCACAAAATATCTCAATGAATCTGTTAGGATCATATTTTAAATCTTTCGAAATTATAGTTTATCTCTTTGAAAATTTTTCTTGTTCACGGTAAAATCTATTAAAGCAGATTCAATATACTTTGCAGATCTAAATATTTTTACTTTATTAAATGGTTATAAAAATAATACTGCGTATGCCAAACTAATTTAACATTCCTGCTGTCAAACGCTGTAGTAGTATCGGAACGCTACCGTGATAAAAAAACAATTATTTCATTTCCAATAATAATTCTGTTATTGTATTCAACGTACTTTCAGTCTAAGTGAACATGTACTCTGTTTTTGCATAAAAAAAAGTTAAACGACTGAATTAGAAGGCACTGCAATATTATGTGCAATTCGATTAAATACAGTATTCTATCATAACGTGCTAGTTTTAAAAAAATCAGTAGGCTAGTAAAGCGTACTGTTCAAAAAACACAAACGTTTAACTTGTTTTTAGATTAGATTTACGTCGGCACCTAGCTGTGTAAGCCATAACCCGACGGTGGATCAAACTACTTGGGTGATATGTAGCGCGCACCCGCGCTAGGAAGCCGAAGCATAATTCCATGCAACAGGTCATTCTTAGTTGCAATTTAAGAAGCCTCGAAGCACGGCCTCCAATCCCCACTCCTTGCTGAATAGTTAGACTAGACTATCCAACTTCTGGTCCAGAATACATGATAATCATGCTCACTGGATCCGGATCATTCACCCTTTATTCTCAATACAGGTGAGAAGATCCTGGCCCCTTAATCATTTCATGAGGGCCGCGAAACCACAACTACCACGATGCTCCCTAAGGGCCAATAGTAAGAGAACAGCTAAAAGGCTAAAAAGCCAAAAATCTGAACTCTGGGGCTTACTGATTCCCGTGGAAATAACATGAAGTTTCCCAGTTGGCTCCCTGCAAGCCTTAAGGGGACTGGGCTCCCTTTTACACCCGGTGACACATGTAATGACGATGAGATTCCGTCAATACATATAGATATAAACTAAAGTACGTTCGTGTTTATGATCTTCACCCAAGAATCGTTGTGTAGCGTACACACTTTGTTTGCGTACACATACACAGATGCTAAAAAAAATGTTGAGGATTTTGTATTTCTTTGAAAAAAAAATGTATTTGTGTACCGATCTCAAAAACTACAGTACAGAACACTAATGTAGCGTACTTTAGTGTTCTTTTTTTCGAACACTATTCAAAGCTATTTAAGGCAAATTTGAAAACATATTAAAAAATAGTAACTTTCATTGAACCGGACTATATTTTTTGGTGAAAAACATTTAATTCTAAAAAAAGAAAAGAAATTGTTGGAGGCTTACAACAATTTCTTTTAAAACGAGTTCCTACTTCTACGTCTTTAAACTAATACAAATATATAAAATAAACACATCAGTATTTTATTTATTATTTTAATTGCATCCTTTTGCACACTTTGCAGGCAGTATCCGCTTGCCATAAAAAGAAATGATTCGGCATTATTTTGTTTTAGAGAAAAAAAAATATTCGGATAATAAGAACTATTTATTGGGTGGGCAATTAATATGAATCGATTCGGCCGTCAGGATGTAAGTAATTTTTCCCAGGAAAACGATCGTGGTGCAAAACGCATTTTAAAATATTATTTTTGTCAAAGGCAGTTTACTGGAAATAACACTATAAATACAATTCATATCATTGTATCTATGCTTATGAATATCACTGCTTACTCCTGCCACATCATCGTTTTTCTACAAACTAAAGAAAGAAGAATGGAATGATATTTCTAATTGAAGCACACATTTAATTTCTTTCATTTTATGAATAAATGTTTTGTACTTTGCTAAATGATTTTGAGCCCAAATTATTTTAATACTTTAAGGAATTTGTTGTTATAATTTGGTAGTTGTAAGAAATAAAGTAAATTATTTTTTCTTTGACATTCTTAAGAGACAATTTCGCCGCTAATTCTGATACAAGTGATCATAATATTTTTAATGCCACAGCTTACAAATTGTAATTTTTATATATTAATAGCCAAACCCGGGCAGACGTTGCCCTGCCTTTACGCACCTCTTTATATATAAAAATGGATGCCTGTATGTGTATGTAATCAAGAATCTAGCATGCGCTGGGGAAAAATTAAAGATGAGTCACACAGAATTGATGAAAAAATATATAGATTTTATTAGCAGCAATACTTGAATAAATATCAATGAAAAATATTTTTTGGCTATATGATGAAAGGAACTTGTGATAATAAAACTAATCTATCGTAACCCGAGTGGTTTTATCCATTGGACCAATGACGAAATCGCGATGCATTTTGCAATCGTAGTTAAACGCCGCTTTTTTTCGACCGAGTGTGGCGTAAGCGTTGTGCCTCATGTCGTGCATCTCGTCGTGTGTTTCGCTCTTCGGGTGTTGCAGTAGTTCTACTGGCTGACACTTGCTGCCTACTTTTGGTTAATCTTCCAATGTTGGTTTTTTTCATGGCATTTCAAAAACGTATTAGAATTCAACGTTTAGTGACAAATGAGTCGTCCGAAGATAGAAAGCAATGGCCTACAATTAAACAAAATACATATGCAATCTCTCTTACGCATTTGGCTGCCAAGTAAAAACTTCATATTTTTGGCGTTCGTATTATTTTCATTTGGATATTCGCAGCGAAAAAAATATTTTTTCATTTTCGAACTTCCATATGGGTATTTGCAGTGAACGTAAAATTTTTTTTCATTCACGACTTTCCATATGAGTATTCACAGTCAACACTCGCCAAGCAGTCGTGTGCGCGCACGCAGAATTGAGACAATCACTGCACCGGACAATTCGTGAAGAAAGGAGGATTTGATATTAAAATTACTCACTAATGCCACTGCCATGCTATAGCGATCACATAAAATTCAATTGTTTAATTTTGTATGATGCAGCGTCTATAAACAAGCGAAGAATATGCACTATGACGTCCAGCTCTGAACACAATTCGAATGGAAATGCTTCTCCATTTCAAATTTACTCACCAATAACTAATCACTGTCAAAGTCGCAATCACAATTTGTTAGTATTGAGGACAGCAAAAATCACTAATTATTTTGTACTGTCGTCGAAATCAATTTTACGCTGTAGCGATCGCATAAAACTCAGTTGTTTAATTTTGTATGATGCAACGCCTAAAAACAAACGAAGAAAATTGAGTCACCAATAACTAGTCACTGTCAAAGTCACAATTTGTTATTATTAAGGACAGTAAAAATCACAAATTATTTTCTACTACCGTCGAAATCAGTTTTATTGTAAGGCCAACGAAAAAACTATGTTCCTGTATAGCTGCTGGAAAATGTTTTGACAGAATCAAGGCACTAAGGCATGCGTAGTGTAATAGTTATCTAGTGGCGAGTTACAGAAATATTGATAGTCTAAAAACCTTTTCTATGAAAAATTACTTATACATGTCAAGTTTCATCACGATCGGTTGAGTGATGTAGAAGTTTACCACTTGCCAGCTAAAAAATATCCATTTTTATATATATATAGACAATTAAAGTTGATATTGGAACTGCGATTTTTCTCATCCCATGAGTTCGAAGTGTTTTGAGAACTTAACTATCGTAAGCTATAAAAATATTAAACTTAACTGAAAGTAGGTTCTTGCTATATTTTCGACACTGGTCGAAATACGTTTAGTGTAGATCTAAACAGTGTCATGTATCCTTTCAGAGCTAAAATTAATAACTAAATTTTCCGCCTTCTAATGGTTTTTTTCTAGTGCTTATTTCGTGAATGGTAACATTTAGCTCATGTTTGATATGACAAATAATTAGTTTTATCCTTCCGTTGAACGAATATGGTTGTGTATGCGCTTGAACAACGCTGGAAAATATTGCGACATTACTTTGAAAATCATTATAATGTTGCAGAATGTGTGCGACAATTGCGTACAGATTTTGGAAGAAGAGAAGCACCGTTCATTATCTTGTGAAAAAAGTGAAAGAAACTGGCATCCTCATCGATAAACCAAAGCGTGAAAAGCCAAAAACAGTGCGTACACCCGAGAACATTGCTGGTGTGGCAGAAAGTGTGCGTGAAGCGCCATCAACATCAATTCACCGTCGTTCTCAACAATTGAACATTTCAGAGACACCATTGAGACGAATTTTGCATAAAGACCTTGGTATCACGCCATACAAAATCCAATTAGTTCAAGAGTTGAAGCCAAGTGACCATCCAATGCGTTTTCGCTTCGCTAAGTGGGACTGCGATCGACTTACAGAAGATGCCGATTTTGCAAAAAAAACATCTTTTCAGATGAACCTCATTTTGATCTTGGCGGGTATGTAAACAAGCAAAATTGTCGCATTTGGGGCACAGAAAACCCACATGCATACATTGAAAACGAGTCACTGTTTGGTGCGGATTTTGGTCCAGAGGCATAATTGGGCCATTTTTCTTCGCAAATGAGCAAGGAGTGGCCGTTACAGTCAATGGCGATCGTTATCGGGCCATGTTGAACGAATTTTTGTTCACAAAAATTAAAAAGGTGGATTGGCAACATTTGGTTTCAACAGGACTATTTTTAAAGATCGCATTATCAGCCGCAGAGCTGATGTCGTTTGGCCACCTCGGAGCTGCGCTATGACACCGTTGGACTATTATTTGTAAGGTGCCGTCAAATACAGCTGCACACAATCGATAATGTGCTTAAAAATTGGACCGATCGTGTAGGCTACTGCAGGGCCAGGCGAGGCAGCCATTTGAATGAGATTATTTTCCATTATTAACCGGAAAGATTGTACTTTCAAATAAAAAAAGAAATTTGAGAAAATATTCAGTAGTTTTGTTTCTAGCATTTAAAACAAAAAAAAGTTGTTTGGCGGACCCTTTATTATCCAAACCCTAATTCCTGACAAAATATTTCTAGGTACTGAACCTAGTTGAGTTGGAACAATATTTGAAATCCGTTATTGAAATAATTAATTTTTTAATGAAATAAATGGATTTTCATATTTACTGGGACTGAACAAAATTGAATAATAAGTTTAGAACTCGAAGCGGTGTTGTTTTCCCTTTTCCTCTAGCGACCTTAATACATACGTACGTCATTGTATATGCAAGGCGGATCGACAGTAATGGTGCATTAGTTCATTTATGCCACCAACCTTATTGTCAAGCAACATATGTAAAGAATCTTCATTAATGGTATCGCCAAAAATTTAGGAATTCGCCATCCCTGTTAATTGGTAATAAAATTGCCTTGTATATTTGAAATATTTGTATTAAAAAAATTAGTCAAAAACTTTTATTGAGTAATTTTTACTTAAAACTAACATTTTTACTCAAAACGAAAAAAAAACTTAATTAACATCAAAAGTTTTAATAATAAAAGGAAAAGTTAGGGAAAATTCGTTAGAAACATATAGTGAGCTACATTAACATACAAAAAGTAACACTAACAAAACACCAACAAAAATGCTGATTCACTATTTTCTACACAACATAACCATTTTATGTCCTGTTTGAAGGAATTTACCAGTGACCACTAAATAACACAATCTACATGAGCGCATGCATTAATATTGGGTGTATAAAAAAACAATTTAAATAAATTTTTATTTTTAGGAATTATCGACTATTGTCGATTGAATTTAAAGTTAGTTTTACGAACAACGCTTAAACTAATCTTTACGTCTAAACTGATAATAATGTTAAGTATATACTTCTTTAAAAATAAACATAAGTAAGTCTATATAAACACACAGTTATCGGTATTACCAAAAGTAATTTTAATTATAGGCCAATATTGCCAGAAACAGAGAAAATATTCTCATGCAGGTTTTGATGAATCACACTTTTTGAAAAACAAAAATGGAAGAGAGATAAGAATTTTTTATCCTGAAAGCTATGTGTAGATTAAAACACTTCTATTTTGTCAAATCCACTGCTTGTGTTGATTTCCAAAAAAATTGTTAAACCTTAAAGCGTATTTTTTAAAAACAAATCTCCCAGCCTTTATTTACACGCAAAACAAAATTATTATTAGTCCATTCACCGCATTTGTTACTTTATCCGCTACGAAAATGTTGTTTTTATTAAACATTTCCTTTGCTTCCTTAGTTTTTAAGATTGATACAAGACACATTTAAACAGGTGGCAGATAAGTAATAAAAAAAAGATTTATTGTGGTTAGCAACGCTTTTATCTATTCAATGCAAAGGTGTGACACGACGATGACAATTTTTCGTCTAATGTTGCGACTTCTTATTTTTTTTTTCGCATAACACTATCATTTGGCGACATGGCCATTTTATGGAGGTGTAAAACGAATTTTTTGCCATTTCCATCGCCAAATTGAAATGGAATACCTTTCAATGTGTTATTAAATTGTAAACCATTTTGAGTAGTAAAATAAATCAATGCCTTTGAAAAATACTAGCTATTTCCTGTGTTATTCGCTACTTTAATTATTATAATCTCACCATTCTTCCAATCCTTTTTGTTTGATTAAGCACAGCAATAAAGATTTATTTATCTTATTTATTTATCTATTCATTTATTCTTATAAATTTAATTGTCTTTCGAGAAATGAACCCACAATTATAAAATTATATTTCCAATGCATAAGCCCAATAAAAATAGTTTTCGTTATTTTTGCTCTCATTTCTTTGCACAAGCTACGGCCAAATAAATGTATCTCTTAAGTATATGTAATTTCTGCGCTTGAGTTAGTGAGGTTTTCAAACCCTTCCTCGTAATATTTTGAACTTATTTTCACAATGTATAGACTGTACAAATTTATGAAAACGTCGCCCCTGTAGGCTAGTAGGTAGTGTACTAGCTTGTCAGTATGGGGGTTGTGAGTTCGATTCCCAACGAAGACCTTGTTTTTTTATTACAAAAATAAAAATTTGCTGTCGTTGGGGCTGCTCAGCGATGAAGGCATAGTTACTGGTCGCTGCGCTGTCTTATTCGGCAGTTAATTTCCGACTATCCTTTTACTTTCACCACCTGCTTCATTGTTGCCTGAAGTGCTACTTCTCTTTATAAAAAAAAAAAAATATGAAAATTGGCTGCATACAGAAGGCATAAAATTGACTTGCCTATTATTTAGATATATATATAATATAATATTTTTACGTTTATACCTTTTATAAAAGTTTTGTTGCGAGTTCTTTATTGCAAAATAAATAACACCAGATTTTAGAGTTTGTAAATAATTTACAAGTTTATTTACTTTAACTACACAAAAAGTTGACACTAAAAAACAATTTACATAAGTTGCACGTCTTTACTTCACGAGGTTTATTTTTCAACTAACTAACTTTCCACTCAGACGCTGCCTTTTGTATTTGTCCACTAGAGGTCTAGAAAAATGAAGAATCTTTTACTCCCTTTGTATCACATTTTGTTGTTATGTTATTCATTCAATGTATAGGCGCCTGTAGGTCTGTGTGTATTTTTGATTTTGTTTTTATGCTGATAAGGCTTCTTCCTAAAATTTATTTTAAGATAGTTTTTGTTGTTTTGTGTACATAAGTTTTCTTAGAAAACTACACGGTTGGTAAACACCATACCCATTTGTTGTTGTTTTTTATGTATAAAATTTCCACGCAATTTGTAACTAGAAAGCTGTTGTTGTCTTGCGTGTATAAGATTTCTTGCGCAGCTAGTAAATAGCATACTTAGTTGTTCTTGTTTTGCGTATATAAAATGTCTACGCAGTTTGCAACTAGAAAGTTGTTGTTGTCTTGCGTGCATAAGTTTTCTTAGCAAGCTACGCAGTTGGTAAACAGCATACCCAGTTGTTTATTTTATTACTTAATTACTTTCTTTTAAAACTTAAGTAAAACGCATCCGCAAGAATATATATAAAATAGGTGAGGCTGTTGGGTTACGACAGCTTATAAAACTTTTTAAGTACATAGTTATAGTCAATCCTCAAATTTTTACATGGCTATCTTAAGACCCTGAAACTACTCGCGGATCATATTAAAGTTTTGAACGTCCACGTTGTTTCTATTGCAAACATAAACCGAAAAAACTTTATCTCTCAGTTAGATTTTTAAAATTTGAATTTTAAATAACAGATATTGATTGCAATGTCTGCCGAATTATGAGAAACAGGTTATAAGTACTTTTGTAATATTGATATGCTTCTAAGAATAAAAAATTTGCCACTTATGATACACACTTTTTTAGATTGATAAGATTTAAAAAAGCCTCTTTTATTAGTATATAAATTTAAAACAAATTGTGGTATTTCAAAATTTTAAGCTGCTTTTAATAGTATTAATAAATTAACACTTATGTTTAAAAGACATAAAATTTACAACCTAAAGTATAGTGCGCAAAAACAACTATTTCTAGGCCCCAATAATTCTAAATCGAAAAAATGCAAATTAATTTTTCTCCTTTATTTTCTTAGACATTTTGTATATATGTACATATATACATGTGTACATGCCTGTGAGAGTATTGGTGTTATTTTTTAATGCGTTGTTTTTGAAAAGGACTTTAGACCAGGTTGTGGACAAAACAATATTCAGTTGTTAAATAGAAGTGTACAAACGCGGTCATAACATAAGAAATACGAAAATAAATCAATGAACAAGTTTTTTAAAAGAAACTGAAAGGATTAATAATAAAAAAATAAAAAAAAAGGAAAATGTAACACCAATATTAAAAGAAATATATTTAAGTAGTTATGTGCATTTTAAACTATATATACATATATGATATATTTAAAATGTCTTTGGCCCCTAATGAGGACAATAGCCAATAGAAATACGTTAAGTTTGCTTGGTAGTCAGTCTATCGTAAAATTATAAATCAAACAGTTAAATATATAATAAATAAAAAGTTTTCAAACTACTCGTAACTGTAATCGTAATTGTAGCTCAAGTTTGTTTTATTTTTAAAATACAGACAGACTAGACTTTTATTTAAATATGTCATTAGATTGTCGCCGGTTTTTTAAAAGGACTGGAAATGTATTATACGCTTGCAAAGAATATTTGTGGGAAAATTTTAAAAATAAACGACCGGCTTTTATGGAAAATGTTAAAGATATTTTACAATTCTACTGCTGTTTGTGTTGTCGTTACTTTAAACGTAAAAAATCGATTGCTAATGTCGAGAAGAACATTATTAAAAATCTTTGTAATGATAATTTCTCAGGGAAGAATAATTTTGTAATTAAAGAGACTGTGAATACGCCTATAATTTCCTTGGAAACTATTGATGAGATGTAAGTGTGGAATTATTAAAAACTTTTTTTTACATATTTTTCAAATATATCAGGCATCTTATGTGTTAAGATTATTTTTGGAGATAGACTGAGGAAACACTTTCGTTAAATTCGTTTGTTCGATCTCTGTCTCCATCTCTCTTTCTCTCTCTCTCTCTCTCTCTCTCTACATGGACTGGCAACAGCATAAATATTAAACAAATTTAAAAAGATATATATGTATGTGCAAAAACATTTATAATTGTCATGCTTTATATTGCTTTGGGAAAGCGGCGAAAATAATAGTTTTTTTAGAAAAAGGGTATTTTGTTAAATAAGTGGTGTTAATAAATAAAAAATAATAATTTTGATAGCCTTGCCACAGATATAGCATATTTTCTAAAACAACTCCGACGCAAAAAATATAGTTATATCTTATCTATCTTCTGACCATCAAAGTTTTTCAGCATATGCCCTAGCTTTCTTCGTTATAATGAGAAAATCTGCTGTTAATTACAATGCTTAGTATATGGTAGCGCTTTCTACAATAGTTATGAACATTTCTAAATTTTGTTAACGATTTTTGAGAGTTTAAAATTAATTTAAAAACCAATCCCGATTGTCGACTTAACACCCCTGGGGCACGCAATCTTCATGGATTTCTTCTTCATCTTGACATATGTTTTCAAGGGTTAAAGGCGGCTCAAGTCGCCTGGGCTAGCAAGAGCTCTAAACTGGAAGAGACATAGGACTCTCAAAGTCCGACCAGTGACATTATAAACACACACTGTTACCACGAGAACCAGTTGTCCGTAGGGCCTCGGCCCTGTTTTGGTTATTGGTATAGTCCCTCGGGAAGCAATGTAGTGATGGGCTTTGAAGAAAGTTCCGAAGAGATCTTAAACGTAGAAAAATTTAACATTCAAGGTTCTTGCTTGCGCATGCAACAGGACTAAAATTTGGATAGTTTTCAACTCTTTAGCAAGGAGTGGCGACTACCGTGCACTAAAAAATTGCAACCAAGGCATATATTCACCTAGGTATGTATGCGTCTTACGGCGCAGATACACCTAGTGGTAAAACCATTATCAGATTAAGGATTCACGGGCAAGTGCTGACGCTAATCCTTCACGTATCTGTCAGTTACGCATATCGTAATTATGAGAGATTAATGCAGTGATATTCCATGATGTTCATCTTCTAGTTTTTTTTTCCTAATTTAAGTGCTTGAAACATTTTTTAAATATATAATATATAAACCAAGTAAAGCATGATGAACTTTATATATAAAAATTATTTTCTGCAATTTTGCTATTTTAAACAATTTTTTATTCTAATTTTAACTATTTTATATTTTTTTTATTTAGAGAAAATAAACAAATCAAAGTTAGAGAAACATAGAAATTTATGGCCTTTTTCTAAATGTGACAAAAGCACTTAATTTTCCAACTCCAACTTTTACTATGCCTTTTAACGAAATTCCCATTTCTAAAAACTGCTTTTCCCATTCCTGTATTAAATACATGTTTGCCTTTAGTTGTGTATGAATATGTCCATGTTTGCTTACTTAGTTAAAGCTCGTTTAATTTATTTTGTTTACATTTGCTATGTCATTAACAGTTTTTGTAGTTTCTACTGTAGTCGTTATCGTTATTTGTAGATTTATGTATACAAACGTAAGGATTTGTTTATCTCTAACATTTGATTTTTAATAAAATTATTGAAATTTTTGGAAAATAGGTTGTTAACGTGTTTGCTAGTGTTGAGAAGGAGGCCGATACCAAAACATTAAAAATCACAATTTAACTCGTGTGTTAACTCGAATTAAAATCACTTAAAGCCCTAACAGTTTTCTACTAAAAAATCATGCCTTTAAATTTTTACTACTGATGTTTTTTCATTTTTTTATGTTTGAAGCAGAGTTCGAAAAAAAACACTAAAGTATGCTACATTAGTGTTCTGTACTGTACTTTCTGAAATCCGTATACCAACACATTTTTTCCGAAGAAATACAAAATGCACAAAAATTGTTTTTAGCACTTGTGTTTGCGTACGTAAACAAAATACACAAAATACACAACAACAATTCTTAACTGATGAACACAGACCGACCCTAAAATAATGTACTGAACTTTTTTTTGCATACTTTTGGGAAATTTGTATATACATATGTGTACTGATCTCTTTAAGAGTTTACGTAGTGAACTTTTAGTGGTTGAGTTGTGTTGTGTTCTTTAAAGTATTTTTTGGTGTTTGCGTAGTTTTCTTTAGTAATTACTTTCTCCTTCATTGTCAAACCCCCTTAATTTGTATTTCTTATTATAATTTTCTCCATTTAAATCGTTGGACACAGTTAATTATTATTATAAAAATAGTATACATGTATGTGTGTACATATGTGTTGCAAGAATCCTTACAATCTGTTCACCAGTTTTAGATTTAAATTGAATATTCATTATTAGACTTTTATAGAGTGTTCGAAATAAAAACACTAAAGTACGCTAAAAAATAAGTTCAGTACGTTATTTTAACGCGGTTTGATAATGATGTCGTTACATCGAAAGCGCTCGCCGATCGTACCAAATAAACAGCCAGTAACAGCCGTTTTCACTAACGGGAATGCCAACGTTATTTTAGTGTTTGTGTTGTTATTTTGATTGCGTTCGCCTATAAAAACCCTAGAAATAAGTTTAATGTTTGTGTTCTTTGAACAGTACGTACTTTTTTTTGTTCCTAATTGAAACTACAACAATGTATTATTGTGTTTTGTAAACAGAAAAATGTTTTATAATTTATAAGCTAATAATTCTAGGATAGCAAAGAATTTTAAATAAAAATATTGATTTTTTTTTTATATTAATCCAATGCATAAATACAAGTAAAAAATATATTTGCTTCTTCGCTGGCTTATGTATCAGTTAAAGTATAAAGTTGTTTAGGTAAACTTAACATAAACATCAAGCACTATGGCAGAGTTTATACAAATGCATTAGTAGGTATTATACATTTTAATTTTTGTATGTCACAATTTGACATGTTTGTTCTTCAAGCACGAACAAATTGTTGGTTTAAAACAACATCCCAACAAAAATTTTGGAAAACAACAATATTAGAATTTATTGACGTTAACCGGCCACTGTTAATGAAAGCACAAATTCAAAGGATTATTCAGCATGTTAACAGGCACACGAACACGATTTTGATGATTTATATTTGGATCGTGTTTGGACAACTAAAAAAGGTCACATATTCATTACCTGACGAAAAATTGTAAGCTTTATTTTGTAAAAGTTAATCAGCATTCCAAAAGGCCAAACAACCGATTTCAATAAAATTATTCTTTTCATACATGTTGGAAAGACTTGCTAGATTAGATCCATTGCTGTTTTTGAGATTTTAAATATTTTATTTCCAAAATTACTCTTTGATTATAAAAAACGTTTCTAATAAGTTTGGAATGATTTCTATGATTAGAAAAGAATTACCAGTTAACCACTTATCTAACTAATTTTTACTATTCATTTAATATTAACTCCTTACAATTAAATCTATAAATTTCTTACGATTTACCAAGTCGCATGATTGTGTAGCAAATTGACGTATAAGTTTTAAAACAGCTTTTTGTTCCACTCTCAGTGTGAAACAGCGCAAAAAGTCCTAGATAAACTGACAACATACATCAAAAATCTGGGTATAGCTAAAATGTTTCTTCTACAAATTCTTAAAATCAAGATTGCTTCAAATAATATAGAGTTTAATAGGGAATTTAAGCTGGAGTTATTACAGTATTAGTCGTAAGGTTGGATCTAAAAATAAACGCTTTTATATTGACCTTATAATTATATAATCCTAAATTCGATCTGTATATATTTTAAAAAAGACTAATTTAAATATCATACATGCAAGTAAGCTCCCAAATATCATTTTGCTGTATTTTAAAAACATAATAGGTATACAAGTTAATAATGTCGATTTTTCTTTAAAAATGCATTTATTATAATAACAGAATGAGTTAATAAAGGGTGTTTTTTTAAGCCCGATAGAACTTGAAATTGTAAAAAATAACACAAAAAATTAAATTGTAATCAAAATTTCGTTTTTATTCAAAGGATCAATACGTGACATTAACATTTGAAAATGATTTCGGGCATATGGGCACCGCGGCTGTTCTTGACGAAGCGCATTCTGGACGTCCAATTTTGGGCCACTTTTTCGAGCACTTCTGGGCGTATGTCACGAATAACACGAACAATGCTGTCCTCCAAGGCGTCAATTGTTGCTGGTTTATCAGCATAAACCAGTGACTTCACGTAGCCCCACAGGAAATAGTCGAGTGGTGTCAAATCGCACGACCTTTGAGGCCAATTGACAGGTCCATTTCTCGAAATCAACTTATCGCCAAATTTTGATTTCAATAAGTCGATGGTTGCGTTCGCTGTATGGCACGTAGCGCCATCCTGTTGAAACCACATCTCGTCCGGATCAATGTCATCCATATTTTCAAACAAAAAATCATTGATCATGGTGCGGTAACGATCTCCATTGACCGTAACGCGAGCTCCGGCCTTATTTTTGAAGAAATAAGGTCCGATGATGCCACCAGCGTGAAAACCGCACCAAACGGTGCATTTTTCTGGATGTAATGGAGTCTGTAGGGTCTGTTGTGGATTGGTCTCACTTCATATGCGGCAATTTTGCTTATTAACAAACCCGTTAAGCCAAAAATGCGCCTCATCGCTGAACACAATTTTGCGATAAAACAACGGGTCAGTTGCCAACTGCACTAGAGCCCAATCGGCGAAAGAACGACGCATATAATGGTCTCGTGGCTTCAATTCCTGCACCAGCTGGATCTTATACGGGTGTAGGCCGAGATCTTTGCGCAAAATTTTCCACGTAGTGGACGGACAGAGCCCCAATTCCTGCGACCGACGACGAATTGATAAATTTGGATCTTCTTCCACACTTTCTTTTACAGCGGCGATATTCTCTTCAGTACGCACATTCCTTCGACGTGTTGGTGTTATTGCATCCTCTAGAAAGTATGTGGTACGAAATCTATCGACAGTTCGACGAATGGCTTGTTCAGATGCACGATTATGTACGCCATAAAAATGACGAAGTCGTCTATAAGTTGCGCGAATCGACGGCTGATTTTCAAAGTAAATTTGGATAATTTCGTAGCGTTGTTCAAGCGAGACTCTATTCATGATGATTTGTCAGAGTATACTGAAACAAATAAAAAAAATGTTTCATCAAAATTTCATTTTTTGTGTTACTTTTTACAATTTAAAGTTCTATCTAGTTTAAAAAAAAACACCTTTTACATTCTTCAAAATATTGTCCATCGTTAGCCACTAATTTTTTCCATCTTTCTGGTAGCCCATAGAGTCTGAGGAATAATTTTATTTTATTCATTTTAAATATTTCTAAAAGTCTATTCTAAAGTGAAGCGTATTCCAGTAGGGACGTTCTGCATCGATCAAAACAAACGGTGGTCAGAAGGGCAAGGTCTAAGCTACAAGGCGAGAGAGGCAAAACTTTTCTTTTACAGTTTTCCAAATAGTTTTTGACCTGTCTTGCAATATGTTGTAAGCGAGCGTTGTTATGATGGAAGATTATGACCTCGTGTCTGTTCAAAAATTCTGGTCGTTTTTCGTTGTTTGCTTTCTTCAAGTTAATCAATTGTCTTCAGTACAGGTCCCCCTAAGATTATCTGACCCGATTTCAACTTATGCTACAAAACACACTTCTGATCCCCCAAACGTAGAGCGTTGCCTAGACGTCATGAATATTCGATTTCGGCGTTGATTTGACCGGGCTTTAGATATGACTTTTTGCTCTTGGAGTTGTCGTTATCTATCCATTTTTTATCTCCGGTAACAAAGCTATGCAAAATGACTTCTTTTGGTAGCGTTCAAGCATAATTTCCGACGTCCAAGATCGCTTTTCAACGTCTCTCGGCTTCAATTCATATGGGACCCAATTTCCTTGCTTTTGAATGAATCCCAATGCTTTTAAACGTGAGGAATGGCTTGTTGTGTGTCTCCCAATGATAATACAAATTTTTTTGCGTTTGGCAATATTCGTCTTCCAATTCCTCATCAAATTTTTTTGACGGACCAGGCCTCTATATCGATATTATAACTTTTAAATCGCACAAACCATCGTTCACAAGAGTTTTGAGTTCGTTCATGTTGACCGTAAGCCTCTACCAACAATCGAAAACTTTCAGCACCCGTTTTATTCAAATGAAAGATGGTTCGACATTATTATAAATATTAAAAAAAGGTGTATTCACGCTTTGGCTTCTATCGAATACTGATATATAATATCATATCCCATATTTGTTATAATCGACACAAACCATATGTGATAATTATGCCATATGTTGTCCAATTGGAGACATTATTTACTTGTATACCCAGTATTTCAAAAACAATATATTTCTACCATAGCATACCTGCATAAATTACTGTTTCATAGTTATACGGAAATTTTAGAATACATGACTCAATCTTTGGTTGCTCTTATTTGTAAGGACACTCCAATAATTTATTTGCTATAATCTTATTTTAAAGTAAAAAAAAAACGATTAATGTTAAATAGGCTTTTATGCTGAAAATATAATTTGCATTATTAAGGCTAATTGAAGAAAAGCTTTTGTTTATTTTGGCGAGTAGAGACAAGTAAAACAACTATTTGCTTCTGGTCACATTGACGTCCACATTTATAAATTATTCTTCCTATAGCAGTTACTATCATAAAGTGTAATGAACTTCAATAATCTGAATTGCACATACAGTTCACTACTAAATATTCTATTAGTGTATGCTCATCTATTTTTATAACAATAATAATTTACATTTAAAACATAAAAGTAATTTTATATAGGGCGATGTAAAACGTGTAAGTAAATTACACGTGAGCACGCTGCTTTTGTTTTTATAGCTTGAAAATTACACCTCCCACTTTTCTATTAGGTCAAACAAAGCATTTGTTGAAGAAAATCGATGTTGGTAATTTTATAGTTCGGCCTATAAGAGCTAATAAATAGTTAACAAGTGCTTCTTTTGCTGTACAGCATGGCAACATCCAAAAAAGATAATAGTCATACCCATCAAAACTGCGTCCCCGGGAATGTATTCTTGATGGATCGCTTCTCTGGACGCTACCAGTCGCTTGGGCTAGCAAAGCTCTCGGCTTCCGACCAGTGAGTTTATACACACACACACTGGTACCATGGCAACCAGTTACTCGCAAGGCTAGGGCCCTGTTCTGATTATTGGTGATGCCCCTCGGGGTGTCCTAGCTTAGATATGCAATAGCATCCCCCCCCCCGGGGGCACATTTATCGGTCTTTATAGAATGCCTGACTATGTAGACCTGTGCTGCTGGGGTATAAGGGAGCCCAGTTCCCTGAAGTCAGCAGGGGTACAACTGGAAGCTGCACGTTATTTCCACGGGAATCAGTGAAACCCAGAGTTCTGCTATTTGTCTCTTTAAGCAATTAGCTGTTCTCTGACTGATTATTGAGGTTGGCCCTTCGGGAGTATCGTGGTGGTTGTGGTTTTGCGGCCCCATACAGGTATTGTTTTATGGTGGCCAGTATCATTTCGCCTTTGATTACACCCACTGGTGAATGATCCAGATCCAGTGAGCATGCTAGTCATGTGTTCAGGACAGGAGTTAGATAGTCTCCAACTCTTCAGTAAGGAGTAGTGGTTTGCAGCTCTGCTCTGGAACCACTGAAATTGCAACTAGGAAGGACCTGTTGCTAGTATTAGTCTTCGGCCTCCTAGGGCGTAAGTGGCGCTGCTTTTCACTCACAGTGGTTTGACCACCATCTGATTAAGGCCCACGGCCAGGTGCAGATGATAAGATTTATGAAATGCAATAGCACCCTGTTACCGTGCATTAAAAAATTGCAACTAAGGCATCTATACGTCTTAGGGCACGGGTGGATGTTTTTCCTACAGCCAGTGGTAAGACCACCATCAGATTAGGGCCAAACGGCCAGCTGCTGACACACAAGTTATCACATACAATGCAGTCATGGCTAATGGGGGGAAAAATTAAAAGATAGTCAATTTTCGTCAGCATAGAAATATTATTTGGTTCAGAAAGAAAAGCATATACGCCTTTTCCTCCATATGCTCATATTAGAAAGGATAATTTAAGAACGATGGATATAAAATAGGAATTGTAAAACACAAAAAACAGCCTACTCCCAAAAAAATAAGAAAGCGGGCGTCAAAGTAACATAATTAAAAATTAGATTCGGTTAGATAATTTGTTTCATTTAATTATATAGTGTAATTAGCCCGGCTTAAGTTCATATATACGGACGAGCATGACGTCCTAGGAAGCCGAAGGCTAATTCTAGCAACAGGTCTTTCCTAGTTGCAACTTTAATGATTCCAGACCAGAGCTGCAAATCACCACTCCTTGCTAAAGAGTTGGAGACTATCCAACTTCTGTCCAGAACACATGTCTAGCATGCTCACTGGATCTGGGAACATTTCACCAGGTAGGTGTTATTAAAGGTGAAATGAACACGGCCACCATAGAGCCATAAACTGTTATGGGGCCGCGAAACCACAACCACCACGATACTCCCATATAGGGGCCAACCTCAATAATCAGTCAGAGATAAGTTAAATGTCTAAAGAGACAAATAACGAACTCTGCGGTTTACTGATTCCCGTGGAAATAAAGTGGAGTTTCCAGTTGAACCCCTGCTGACTTCAGGGGACTGGGCTCCCTTTTTCCCCCAGTTGCACAGGTCTAAGTTGCTTTCTCCAAAGACCATATATATGTGCCCCCGAGGGTACTCTGCGCGTCTATATGCTTTAGGTTGAGTACGTTATAAACTTCATCTACTAAACCAACTAAATTTTTAAATTAAGATACATATATGTAAATGAACTTAAGCCGGATTAATAATTAATTATTAACCCGATGTTACATTTATTCTTTTTAATAAACGTTTTATTATATTGAGTTCATTTATTGCAAAATAATAACAGAGCACAGTAGAGTTTTAAGTTAAATAATTTATTCACTTTCAATATACACAATATATAATATAAACACAATGGTGACTAACAGTAATGCCCAAAAGATACTTTATTACTTTGTGGCCTTTTCGGAACGATGATTCAACTTGAATTCATTAATTAATTTGCCCACCAAGTAGTGCTTAACAACATCATTCCAAATTGTTGTTGTTATTATCATTCAGTGAAGGCGTGACTATGTTTTATTTTTGTTTTGTGTTAGTTGCTTTTTGGTTTTCTGCTGTTTAGCTTATTTCGTAGAATTTCTTATAAGCATGTTGTTGTTGCCTTGTGCAAAAATATTGAATAGACAATTTTCCAACAATTTCATACTAAACGGTGTTATCACCGTACGGTTCTTGGTATTAAATTAGAATGAATTAAATCTTATAATTATAAATATTTGGTTAGCAAAGTTTAAAATGCAGCTTCTAAAATCTGTTTCAAAGATAAGGCAAAATTTTTATTTAGATTTTTATTTAAAAAAAGCCACTGTTAACTCTGTTTGCTATATTTTCTTTCATTAGTCATTAAGAATGTGTTCTAGGCTTTTTAAAACTGGTACACGTAATCAAAAAGAAAAACAACACATTTGTTTCGTTTTTGTTACTAAGCTCCTTCCATTTCACTTGTCATTAGCAGATAAACTGCGATAAACTTCAATAAATTTCAAAATTATACTAAATCATTTTGTTGGCAGCGTGCAACCGAAAAAATGTGACTTCACAAACCAAGCAGTCAAATTATGAAAAAAAATCACAGGCCAGAAAGGAAGTATTTCAATCAATCTCACTTGAATCAAAAGGTGTAAGTTATATTTTAAAGTGGCAATCCAAAAAAAGGATGATAAAAGATTTTAAAAAAGTTACCTTTCTACTTAATACTTTAAAAATGTATTGATCGGCCAGCTTACAAATTGAAAAAATAAATAATTCAAATCTTTTAAAAACAAACCAAAAGCAATTTAATGAAGATTTCCTTTTTCTTCTTTACGAATTTTGCGAGCTATTGATTTCATAGGTTATGTAAAATTTAATTTAAAAAAAGTAAGAACGTTTTCCGTTTTTTTTTCTTCATTTAAAACTTATATACATATTTTATTAAAATTTATATATTTTATTTCTAGTAACAAATCTTCTCAGATGTCTAATGGAAATGCTAATGTTCCTGAGCCCACAGAAACTGAAGTGATATCGAATGGCTTAGAAAGGCATTCAGTTATAACGCCAACACCGTCAGTGAAATCCATCTCATATTCTCTTAAATCCACTGCATCTGCCCAATCTACTAGTAAGAGCAGAAGTCTAAAGATAGATTCTCCAGAGAATACAAAAATTCAAGATACGAAAACATTTACAAACGCAATTAATGTCACCAAAACAGAAAACACTAAAGTTGCAGATGAAAACACAAAAACAACTCAAGAAACAAATGAAATCACGTCATCACTGACTACAGTTGAAGGAACTTTAACTGAGGCAGCTGAAATGACAGAAATAGCAAGTGAATCACTTTCTAAAAGGAGAACAGGAGAAGATGTTGTACAAATAACAGATATGGTTGATGGTCAGATGTTAGCTGAAGAAATCGAAGAAAAAGAAGAGCAACTTAGGCATAATAGTAGTTTATCAAGTTTGCAGAGTAAGACCGAGAGTATTAAAACTCAGCTGGAGGATACACCGCCAATACTATCAAGACCTCAATCAACCAAGTCTCTTGTTATAGAAGAGGATATAGAAGATAATACAAGTTTTGTGGTGGTGGAAGATATAGAAGAAAGTGAAGACACAAAGGCTAAGGATTATCAGCCTCAACGCTGTTCTACACCGAATTCGGCAAAGTCGCGACCAGAGTCTTGTAGGTCCCAAAGTCCTACCATAGCAGAACTTAAAGCTTTGTCACGAAGAAATTCTTTAGTTAAATCAATGGAATCTTTGTACGAAAAACCGCCCCCAAAACTTGAATGCTTAGATAACACCACCGAAACCAGTTCTCAATCAAGTGCCCAATTAAATAGTAGTACTGCCTCTTCTTCAATAACCATAAAACAGATACACACACCATTAAAGCAAAAGTCTAAAACCACACATTTCCTCAAAAGCAATCGTAGAATATCTCCAGTTAAACAATCAATTAAGGTGGTGCAAGCTGAACTATTTCCTGCCACTTTGCAACGATTTGAAAAGCCTCGTGAGGCCTTAATGAAAGCATACGAGCAGCTGGACTCATCAAACTGGGAAATAGTAATTTTAGGACTTAAGAATATGGTTCGGCTTATGAGATATCATGCTGAATATTTGGATCCTCAAATGCATATGATATGTATACAACTGACCAAATCTGTTCGAAATCTAAGATCCCAAGTAGCAAGGGCTGCCTGTACAGCAGCTACGGAATTGTTTACTTTAAAGTCACGCTTCTTAGAACAAGAATGTGATGATTTGGTATGTGCTCTTTTACTTCGTACTGCAGACACAAATCGTTTTATACGTACCGATGCAACTCGAGCGCTAGAATCGATGTGTGATAATCTAGGGCCTCCAAAAATTTTGAATATCTTAACAAATAAGGGAGCTTCGCACTCTAATGCATTGGTACGAACGACGACTGCGAAATTATTAAATCGTTTAGTAGAACGCATAAGTTGTGAAAAGATCTTTAGTATGCCCCGAGATCAGCGTGATAAATTCTTTGTGACTGGTGCTAATCTTTTACTCGAAGGCAGCTTAGAGACTCGTAGCTATGCCAAGTCTTTGTTTAAATTACTGTATGATCATCCAAGTTATCCTCGCGTTTTACTTGAAAGTATACCCCCACGTATATATCGTAATATTGAGAAAACGCTTAAAAATTTATCACGTTAAATTAAATAACATTCTTATTTCTTTTTTTTTAATTATTAATTATTGAGATTTGGTTACATTACTATATACATAAATATATATGCACTTTTAAATGTTCTGATATTGTAAATAAAAACTAATGTAATTCTCTCTCAAAATGAAATAAGTTCATAGAACACATTATTTTGCATTCATATCATTTAAGTAAAAATCATTTATCTAGCATTGATGTTTCAAACATGTAGGTCTTCATCAAGTAACTAAAATTCTAATTTTAGATTTTATCTTAATAAATTAAAGAAAATGCAAATTTTGTAAACAAATTAAATAAAAATTTTGGCTCAAACATTTAGACAGGTACAGCTAGTTGTTAGTGGTAACAAGTGGGTAAGTGTATAATATAATACAATATAATATACGATATTTGGATACGGTAAATATCCAACCCGCGAGCAGTGAGGCAAGACTTCTGCAATGGAGGATTAACATTTTAAAAGCCCAATTACTAAATACTCTTGCGAACAAATTAAAAGATAAAGGTTCTGAGATATAACTTCTTTCTACGTTTTGCATATTTTTTTGTCACTGCCCAAAAAGGTTAAATATAAAAGCATCACAAATTAAGTCAACTACATTAATTATCTTAGATCAGACATATTTTCTTCGACATAAATGAAGTTTATATTCAATAAGTAAATTATAATTATTCGGAATCATATTCATTATAAGCAGCAATATTTATTTTGTGCTTGATTCCTTTTTTAAATAAATATTTCATGATATTCTCACAAAATATTTATTTAAATAAAAATAAAAAATAAAAAATGAAATGTATTGTAATGGGGGAGAGCATATCCATATTGCAATTTCACTTTCGCTCACAAAGCTCATCAGTGAATTTTACCCCAATATTGTATAGAAAAACCTAAAAGTCTTATATCCAAAGCCAAACTGATTTTATGAGAATTTTACCATAAAATCAACATAGCATAGACAGCAAGACTCAAAGACACTTTCATACAAACACTACAAAACATTTCAAAAAAAACAAAAAACAAAAAAAAAAAAAAAAAAAAAAAAAAAAAAAAAAAAAAAAAAAAAAAAAAAAAAAAAAAAAAAACATTGTTTATTTTCAATCATTTCTACATAAGGGTTGCCATTGGAAACCATTCATATGCAATTTGAAAATTCCAGAAAATAAAAAATATTTGTAAATAGTTTTACAAAAAAGCAACGAGCACATGCAATGGAAATAAGTAAATTATAATTATTCGGAATCATATTCATTATAAGCAGCAATACAATACATTTCATTTTTTATTTTTTATTTTTATTTAAATAAATATTTTGTGAGAATATCATGAAATATTTATTTAAAAAAGGAATCAAGCACAAAATAAATATTGCTGTTTATATTCAATTTAAATTAAAGTTTGTTTTGCATCGGGTATAGTGTAAAATTCCATGTATCGAATGGCTGGATTACTGCATTCGATATTATCTAAATTTTAACAAATTGGAGTAGAAGAAAAGCATAAGCATATAGAATATCATATTCTTATTGCAAAAACAAACATGGCCCATTCAAATAGTGCTTACAATTGATAAGTCCGAGTTTAAACCATATGCTATTATGCTCGGCATTTAATGTTATTTCAGATATTAAGTTGTTTGGATTTGTTCCGTCAGTACAGTGCAGTCTAGTACAATTAAGAACACAGCTTTAGAATGATGGTGGAGATGGATGAAAATGGAGAGTAAATATCTGACTTTATTAACATTAGTATCACCGAGTACACCTTGGACAGATAGAAAAAAAGTAATCGGATTTTCTCTAACTCGTTTATGAAGATGCAAGAAAGAAGTGCATAATAGAAGGTATATATAGTGGCTCCTCATATCTCTATGTACACTCTGTAATCATTATTCGATAGTTGTAAATACACATTTTTTTCAATCGCTACAAAATGTCGAATTTTGTGCCTAAAAAAATTTTTTGCGGGGAAGTCTGATACCTACTTTCATTTGAAGAAAACGGCTGCTGAAAGTTATCGATCATTGGTAGAAGCTTACGTCCAGCATACCCCAACTCAAAAACATTGTGTAACAATATCATACAAAAATGGATAACCAATCAGCCAAATGAACGCCGTCTAGGTAACGCTTTGTATTTGGTGGAATCAAAAGGTTGGTTTGTACTATAAGCTGCTGAAATCGGTTCAGACGATCACAGGACACCTGTACCAACGACAATTGTTTCGTTTAAAAAAAAAAAACAATTAATGAGAAACGTCCAAAATGATAACGATATTTGGAAAGCAGTTAATGGGAAGCTTTCGCTCATTCGCCTTATAAAGTAGACTTTGATCCTACTGAATAGCATTTGTTTCGCTCGATGCTGAACGGCCTTACTGGAATACGCTTCACTACAGAAATTGGCTTAATTCATTCTTTTCTTGAATAACATATCAACTTTTGTTTTTAAGCTAAAAAAAAATCTGTATTATAATTTGTATACCCAATAGTAATACTTACACGCAGGATATTCCAAGCGTCTATTCGTCAAAATTACATCCCCTATGAAAACATCCTATGATTTTTTGTTCATATTTATTTTTATAGCCGACATATTTTCACACACTCTATATGAATGCTACCTGCAACGGGTAAAAACCTACAACAATTTACGTTTAAATTCGTTACGATATTCACATCCTTTATATACCAGTTTTGTTTTTAATTTTTACTACTTGTTTTCTGTAGCAGACATAAATACTTAGCCTGTTATGGTTCAAAAACAACGCCTGTCATCAGCCTAAAACTTCTCGCTTTTAGTTTTTTAGTTTCCATTTTAGCGAATTTTGTTTCCTTTCCTTATTTGCAACTTTCTGTAGTTTCTCGTTTGTGTGCTAATTTCGAAAAAAAAACAACCATGAAACAACATGATTCATAGCAATGTTGCGGGTCGTTTCATAGGTTTCTACCTTTATTTTGAGTAGTTCCACTTTAAGCTTTTTAACGTCATAAACGTTAATTTAATTTCCAATTATACTTTCGGCAGCAAATCTGTTACGTTTTGAACTCTTACCATAACGTCGCCTTAACCACCACAGGTTCAGCTTCTTATGTAAATGTATTAAATCCATTTTTTCAACAATAATATATACTTACTTAATTTTGCGATAGTAGTTAATTTTTAAAGGATAATAAAAAATTAAGCGAGATATAAATTAAATTCATTTGTCGACACAAATATTGCCAGAAGCCAAATTATTACTATATTCAATCAAGTCCGTATAAATTTACGTTTAAAAATGCATTGCACATACTACGTTAATTACCTTCATTTATTTAAGAATAATTTATTTTAAAAATCATCAAACAAAATTTAACACTCTCTAATACTACAAAACATTTCCCTCGAGGTCTCATATTATTTAGGTTTTCTTGAGAAAAATAAATAAATTCTATATTTTACTATGAAATAAATAAAACAGAATAAAAATAGTTTTGAAATCAGTTAAATTTGATTATTTGATGTTCTATATTTCATTTTTATGTTTCGTTTTCTTTCTATTTCATCAAAAATAAAGTTAACATTCCAAATTTTCATTTACTTTTATGGAACATACCTAACAACCTCTTCTGAAATCAATTTTCCTCTATGTGGGATGAGAGCCTTTTTGGGTATAAACATCACGTTCTTCGTAGTAAAACTTTAACAATCATATATTTTTCTTTGAGTCTCCCTGGTCGTTCAAAGACTAAATTTTTTAGTTTATATGCTGATTAGCAATATTTTTACTGCAATTTTTTTATTGCACAACTGTACACCACTAGATTTTTTATTTATGCAAATTAACATAAATTTATTATAGTCCAAATTTTTTCACCCGTCAACATATATAAAAAGACAATATTGGAATTTAAGGAAAACTCAAATACAAAAATGAGTGAGCAGTTAGAAATACTTATCAAAGCTTTTCAGGACCGGAAATTTACAACATTAAAGTAGTAATATTTGTAATAAGAACTTTACTTTAATATCGTTATTCATATCAAAACTGTATTTTTTCTCTAATCAACGCAGTCACAAAATGTCTGCAATAAAAAATTGCATAATTTAATTTAAAGCATAAACTTTCCGAGTTTAAAAATAATGAAATAAATACTATGAAGGATTTTCTATACCACTACTAATACCACAGTTTAGTAAAGATTTGCCGATTGATGAATGCTATCATAAGATATTTTTTGGTGAACAAACTTTGTAAGAAAAATGTTTTAAGGTTTATTTAGAATTTGTGACTAACATGATAATCACATTGCTTAATGGCGCTTGGTTATAGAGAAAATAAAATAAAAATATAATGTACGTATTTAGTTTACAGAGACAATAAAAAAAGTTATGAAATCTCATTGAAAATAAATACAGATTAATTTAAAACGGGTAAAAAAATCATATCAAATTATCATAACAAACTTTATCATATTCAATATGTTGAAAGAATATTAAAATTCCTGAGATATATTGCAAAGACAAACAACAGTTGAAAATCTCTGAGTTCTTTATCAATATTATATGTATTTTTACAAATTTAGTGCTAATTTTGAAAACCATTTGTCTCCATATTATCCAAATAACTAAAATAACGATTTGCTACCTACAATTTTTGCCACCAGAACGTTGATCAGAATGGCGACTGCTACCGTTATTGTTATGACGTCGTTTATTGCGATCCTTTTCTCTGCCGCGATTGCGATCACCACTACCGGTACACGATTTTTGATAGGGGTTATTATTAGTATAGGATTTTCTTTGATATGAGGCATGTTTTGAAATATGTACTTGGTAGTTAACCAAACTTTTAGTATCACTATCCCGAAAAGGATTTTGATGTGGGCATTCTTTATTGGTGACATAATTTCCATCCCTTAGTGTTGAATTGTCGTACGTAGTACGTCTATTACTACAGCCTGGGGAATTATGATTTCTCATTGGCGAGGGTTGCGTACTGGCACGGGATTTTATATTCAACGTTTTTCGATATAATGAAAGACCTTGATACAACAACATGGCATAGGGCACTGTACATTTATAAACATAGGTGATGAAACCAAACGTTCTCTGTCTGCCATTATGATCCTTTGGAATTCTAGCACTCTCAATGGGACCTGCTTGCAGAAATACTTCGTACAATAATTCTTCAGTCACTCTCTCATCAAGATTTGCACAAAATAGTGTTCTTTGTTCCTCATCATCCTCCGTATCACTTTCGTCATAGGTTTCATGCAGATTTACTCCGGGCATTGGCATTAATTTAAAGCAATTTATATACAAAAACACAAAATTTTACTAGTGCTTAAAACGTCAAGTATATTATTTTCTAACAACAAACTCACATATATCAAAGCTGGTAAATAAAGTAATAAATATAGGATTGCCAGACCAAAATTTAAGAAGTGAATATTAAACATTTTTAAGCATTATCTATGTTTTTAAGTACATACAAGCAAAACTAACGTTGCATCTACACCAGTGTAAGATCTGTAAATTGATAAAAAAGAAACTCACACCATTCTCAGATATAAATATTGTTACGGCAGGCCTTCAATTTCATGAAATGAACTGCCAATTAGAATCACAATTTCAAATAAACTTAATTAATCTTTTCATTTTCTTCACGAGGTTTTTCATTTTTACACTAACTGACTATCCACTCAGACGCTGCCTTTTTATATTAGTCCACTAGAAGTCTAGAAAAATTAAGAATCTTCTACTTCCTTTGTATCACATTTTATTGTTGTATGTTGTCCATTCAATGTTTGCGTGTATAAAATTTCTACGCAGTTTAAACTAGAAATTTGTTGTTGTCTTACGTGCATAAGGTTTCTTAGCAAGCCACGCAGTTAGTAAACAACACGCCTAGTGGTTTACTTTAATGCTTAATTATTTTCTTTTAAAACTTAAGCAAGACACTTCACTTTCAACTTGTTAAGAACTTGCGGTGAAGTAAAATTGGTATAATAATTTATGTTAATAAGTTATTTATAATTATCCGGAATCATTTTTAATATAAGCAATTTTATTTTGTGCTTGATTCCTTTAAATAAATATTTTATTATATTTTCACAAAATATTTATTACAAAAATTTTCATTAAAAAATAAACATCTTATGATATTCTCATAAAACATTTATTTAAATAAAAATAAAAATATTTGAAATGTATTGTAATGGGGGAGAGCACATCCATATTGCAGTTTCACTGATGAGCTACTTGAGCAATAATGAAATTGCAATATAGATGTGCTCTCACTCATTACAATACATTTCAAATATTTTTATTTTTATTTGAATAAATGTTTTATGAGAATATCATACGATGTTTATTTTTCAATAAAAATTTTTGTAATAAATATTTTGTGAGAATACCATGAAATATTTATTTAAAGTAATCAAGCACGAAATAAAATTGCTTAATTTATGTTAATAATTTTTTTATTATTAGATTAGTAACAATTCCGAGCCTGTACGAGGCAATTGATCATATAAGTAAGCTGGCAAGGCAAATCAATACAATTCTGTAACTAAATAGAAGTATTTCTCTAACAAACTGTACATTAGTCTGTTTAGATATTTTTTCTTAACCGTGCAGACATTAAAACAACAAACCCAGCAATGCAACAACATTGATAATTTGCTTATATAAATAAAATGGGTAATGTACTTTAGTCACGAATATAAAAGAAACAAAGCAATAACATGAAATTAATTTATCTTATTTACATTTAAATATAATATCAATCATCTAGTGCCGTATAAGAAGGTAAGAAAACTTGTACGGCTGTATGCATAAAAAAACTTACTTGAGCTTTAAAGTACACGTTAGTTAATATACACTTTAAGGCTAACAGACGTTTGTTAAAAAATGGTATTCATAAACAGTACTTTAGCTAATGCATGCTTTAGTAAAATTAGTATTTTGATTCTGGCAATGCCACTATTTTCAGTTCTCACGTTGTAGTTAACGATGTATAAAAAAGAATATTATTTATCCGGGTAGTTAGATCCATAAAAAATGTTTTTATTGTTTTCAGCAAAATCAACATATTTTTGTTTGTTTTTTTAATAATCTTTTTAATAAAAAGCAAAGCACCAAAAAAAAAGGTTAACTTTGTAAGTTCTTCGTAAGAAGAATTTGTTCATATTAAAAAAATAATTATTCGGATAACGAGCTTTGTTTTGATTATATGTACATCAATAAAACTTTTGTTTAAAATAATTAATTATAATTATATTTTTGTAAAATATAAAATAATGATGTAAAAATGTTTAATATTGAATGGCATGTTATATATTAGTTTTTATTATTATTTGTATATTACAATTTGTTTTTAATAAGCATTTTTAAAATTTTTTGGAATAACAAAGTATAATTGTCAATTGAGCCGTTTACATTGAAAGTGGCATAAGTCACAACTGAACAGTTTTTTTCATTTTTAATAACTTTCAAATTAATTAGTTGAGAAGTATTGTGATATGTTTGAGAGGATTGTTGATAATTAGCGGTGTAACAAAAATGTTTATTTTGAAATTGGCGTTAGTTGCTGTACTCAGGAAATTAATTATGGAGCTTAATGTGAAAGGAATGGAATCATTTAATAAGTGTGTGTGAAGTATTCTTGTGATTATTAGACTTATTTTTATTAGTTTAAAAGAATAGTGCAGTTTACTGAAATATATTATAGTGATATCTAATATACTACACATAATTAGCATTATTTTGTTATTTTTTATTCTCAGGAGGTTGCTTCGTGTTGTATAAAATATCTAAGAATGTCACAACTCAAATGCATTTTATTGCACATAGTGACTTATGTAAAGGACAAAATAGTAATAGTAGTAATAGCCCCCTGTCGAAAAAATCCTTCACAGTACACAACATGGAGAAAAAAGATTTTATTTTAACTCAGTCATTAGAAAAATCCGTTTCAGAAAGAACACTAAATACAGACTAGTTGAAATGGCTAAAAATTAAAATGTTTTATAAACTAATTTAAAATAAAAAAATGACAATAACAAAGTAACTTATGCCACTTTTAAAATAAACGGCTCAGTTTATTGTAAACAATATATGTTTTGTTTTTGAACTTTCAATAATAAAATTGAACTGTCAATTTATTGTAGGTTTAACGTAGGTTTTTCCTACTTTAAAGTTAACAAACGTATGTTAAGATAAGTTAAGTTTTATGAATACAACTTTAGGAAATTGTGCTTAACAACGGCAGTTAAACCTACTTTAAGTTTTTATGCATACAGCCGGTAATAAACAATTTCAACTTACAAACGAACAATGGACGTAAGTAATAATTTCTTACAGTGTAGAACTAATATTTTGGGTTGTGTCTGAAATTTAAATTATTAAAAGCTTTTAACAACTACAACCTTCATAATATGTCATATATCTTTTATTGTTTTTGTTGTTTTGAAGTTTAACATTTTCAACTTTTGACAACAAAAAATATTAGTAAAACAAACTATAAAGCAGAAAAAAAATTAAATTATAGAAAAGAATGTCTTATCAGCATTATTTACAACAAATACAAGAATTAATGATCCTGGGCAGGTATAATGTACCTATACCACATAGCACAGCTATACATTTCCCAATACCTTTGATGCCAGCGGTTTTACCAATACAAAATGTGGATCCTAAATATTTGCATAGAAATGAGACCATTTTAATAGAGAGTGATGATGATGAGGAAGATGAAGTTGACGAAAGAACATTATTTTGTGCAAATTTGCATGAAAATGTATCAGATGAATTATTATACGAAATATTTGTACAAGCTGGACCTATTCAAAAAGTTCATATACCCAAGGACAATGTCGGCAAGAGCCGTTCATATGGATTTGTTACTTATAAATATCGTTCCACCATACCTTATGCTATGCGTCTATATCATGGCTTGGTACTATTTAACAAAAGATTGCATATCAAGTTTCAAGGAAAATGTAATTTTAATGGATATAATATGTGATAGGATTTTACTGTGTAAAAAAAGAATTTAATATTTTTAACAATTTTGTATATAGCATTAAATGATTATTATGATATATAGCGCAGAATATTCTGCGGTATATAGTATGGTACGACACAACCTAGTTCGCCTGGACGTGTGCTATTAATAATCATTGTATGTGTTAAAAGTTTAGTGTAAATAAAACTAATGATAAAATTTAATTGTTCATTTTAATATCAGTTGATATATAGATATTTAAGTTGTATGTATGCGTGTATATTCAGCAAAAAATTATGTTGTTACTGGCGGATAATATTTTTGCGACAGAATATTTTTAATAAACTACTAACTCGTTTTATCATTCAAATTATGGCAAATAGGAGTCCCTCTTAAATTGACAATAAAACAATCTTCCATCAATTATGTTCGATATGATAATCAGCAACCAAATTCAGAGCTGTAAATGGATTTTTAAATTAATTCGCGAATAATTCAAATTTTGAAATAATTCTTTTCACACTAAAAAAAAATGAATTGAATGATATTTGAGTCAATTCAAATGATTTTGTTAAAAATGTATTATTACTACAAAGAACTTCTAGGAACTAAGTTTGTGTTTTAATCTTCCTCTCTTGGAACGCTGCTGGGTGAAGTTAAAAGAGCTTGAGAGTCAGTTTAAATATGAACGTGATCGAATAAACACATAATAGTTTATGCAGCAGCTTTGAGGCCTTAAAGTGGGAAAGTTACCATCGTATATTTTTGTGTGTGTATAAAAGTAAATACCTCGTCTATATAAATCATATAATTTAATCTAAAACTAAAAAAATTGCAATAAAGCAACAAAATAAAATAATGGTGTAACAAAGGAATACACGTAGCAATTGATAGCAGAAGTGGGATATATTTAACGTTTATTAAAGGAATATTAATTTTATCAATTAAACACGTGATCCGAAATTTTCGATGAGTGTTTAAAAGGATTTAATACATTTTTAGGACGGGCTTAAGGCTTGTTATTAACGGAAAAATTAAAAAATATACTCGTTAATCATTGGATGTTAAATAACATTTGTTCCCTCTCTGTTCTGTTAAATTGATAACATAAAGTTTAAATCAACCATAGAAATGTGGTAATTCTTAGAGTTACTTTTTGCAGCAACTGCATTTGTTAAGATTTTTACTAGAAATTGGTAGAACGGAATTGCCAAACTTTAAATCTAATTTGAATACAATAGTGGTTTAAATGCTTTTCATTAAATAAAGTTTAATATTTAAAACACAAGAAAAAAATAAATGTAAAAAATTCTAAACCTCTAACCGATTTTTGCAGGCAGCTACTTATTTTTCTTTTAGCACTTTCACCATCAGAAATACGATATATATGCACATATATATTTTTAATTATAGAAAGTTATATATTTTCCAAATAATTGTACTCAATAAATTAAAGTGTTAATCATTAATTAATATAAAATTTAATATTTAGCTGAATGCAAGAAAGTAATGGAATTTTTAAAAGACATGCAGCAATAACATTTAAATTGAAGACTCTGAATTATCATGAAATTCGTTTTGATTATCAGCACTGCTGGTCGACATGTGTAAAGAATTTTCCAGAGGATAACTTGAATTTAGATATTCGTTTATTGCCATGCTAGTATTAACGCCAGAATCATTAACTCTACGCGTCGAGCATGGCCCAATTATTTCGTGCATATCAGATAACTCAGAAAAAGATTTTTCTAAATTATTTAAGCTAACAACAGAAGAATATGTAACACTGTTAGATGAGCTAGGTATTTCACAGCTCTTTATAAAACCAGAGTCATGAATTCTACGCTCAAAATCATACGAGCTGCTGGAGTATATTTGAAAACTACGATTTAAAGTATTAACGTTTGTTGCAGAATTATTATTAACACTTTCCTCAAATACACTTATTTCCGTATCATGATTATTCATTGGTTGTATAGGAATGCAAATATTAGAAAATCGTTTAGCTTTTGGTTCCAACGATGCATTGTCAGGCTGAAGTTCGGCAATAACAATATCATTGCCAATTGACATATTATTATTATTATTATTATTATTATTATTGCTGGAAGCAAACCGTTTGCGATTCAAACTTTCATTTGGAGGACTCCAGTTCATTTCATGATGTACTTCAGCTTGTGTAACAATTCTTTCTGGTGGAATACCCGGACTACTACAGGGCGAATTAGAGGAATTATGGCTATAATAAATAATAATATTAAACCTTAATTTTAGCAACAATTAAAATAAAAACAAAACATACATCATTGTAGAATTAAGAACACGACCATCATGAGTAGATATAAAATCCAATTCACTCTCCTTATCGATACAAACGAGAAAAAAAAATTCTATAATTCCCTTATAAAACATAACCTCTTTTTTTTACTCACTCTAAGAGCCTGTTGCATATCGTAATCGAAAAAATTAATTCCACTCTCAGTAACAGACATTTGCAAAGCATCAAGTACTTGGCGCATTTCTTGCAATTCCATGCCTTCTTCATAGAAGCCCATGCCTTTTGTAAGAAATTGAATGAAGTTTTCTTGAAAACAGTGAATTCTTTATAGCTTACCATTTAGTGTCAGTTGTAGTTTCTTATACTCGTCGTCCTCACGACGAGTGTTACGTAAATCCATTTCCAATAAATATTAATAAAATAAAATAAAAACTAAAAATAATGTGCAATTTTTCTCGCTTTCAACAAACGGTCACAATTATGTATTATAATTTTTAATTCTACTCTTTTACTATGCCTATAATTCTTCAGTAACGGTACTTCTATAACACTCAGAGAAATAAATTTTATCTGTATATTGGTCTTTTTCTAATTACATTTAACACATATAAACTAAATATTTCGCTTTCACTTGGAAAGCTTCTTCAGGACCGGTACCGGTTTCGGCCATATTCCATCTTCAGTGTTCTCTCTATACTATTACTTACTTTTATGTTATTTCTCGATCAACTAAATTTTTTATCAAAAGTAATTAGTGCTCAATTAATAAATTACTAATAAAATATTAAAATTATTATATGTGATAATTGCTGGTTTTTCGTTTGCTTATTTAAAAAAATTTTATCACTTTAGATTATCTTATCTACAAAAATTCCTCTACTTTCCTGCGATGCTATTTAAATATAATTATTTTATTTGAATTAATTCACATTTTATCAATGAGCATATTTAATTGTTTCTTATTTTTGCTAACCCCCATAGCAACATTAAATTTTATTACAGTCTTATTTTTCCTGTTTTCCTTTAGAATCACCACAAAAATGTTTAAATAATTGGCCACAAATAATAATTATAGTTAATTGACCTTTTTAATAATTTTTGAATAATTTATTGTTTAACCTCAAGGTCTTTTACATACAAAATTAAAATTATTTTAATTTTTGTTTTCAATATTTCGTCACACCATTGGGTGGGATATTTAGGAAAAGAAAAAGTGTATAAACAAATCAGTCATTTATTGATTTCTGCTTGAACAATTAATTACTTTTGAAATAATTTTTGTTAATATATTTAGAAAACTATTACATATTTAGCATATTTTTATTTTTGAAAATCAGTTATTTGACTTAAGCTTTTTTGAATTAATTTATGTAAATTTATATGCCGACACTTTCAATCACAGCAGGATGCCCCAAGGCTCTTGCTTGTCGCCTATTTTGTATAATTTGTACACAGCCAATTTCCCACAGTTGGACTACTGCACAATGTCTATTTTTGCTGATGACACCGCGATACTCAGCTCGGATATGCTGACAGTTAAAGTTATATCAAACCTTCATAGAGCATTAGATGAGTTGCAAAAATATTTTAACAAGCTATATATTTTTCAAGAAAACGTAAACCCTTCTTTTTACCACAGAGCAATATTAACTTTGGTGACAATTCAATTGAATGGAAAAGGGAAGTTAAATACTTAGGAGTAGTTCTCGATCCTAAAATGAAATTCTCAAACCACATTTCATATACAGCAAATAAAGTTAAAAAACTAATTGGAATATTATATCCATTTATAAATAGAAATTCTATGCTTAGTATTGGAACAAGAAATTAATATTAAAAGCAATTTTCCATGCTGTTATATTTTATGCAGCTCCTGTATGGTCCGCAAGTGCAAAATGTCACATGCAAAAATTACAAGTCTCTCAAAATAAGTTATTGAAAATGATTTACAATTTGCCATGGTTTTTATCAACAAAGCGTCTTCATGCACTTGCGGGAGTAGAATTAGTAAACGTCAGAATAGAAAGACTGACTCTAAACTTCATCTCCAGATGTTTATGTTCTGAGTATACCCATATTAATGAGCTTGCATCATCATAGTAGTTAGTAAGTTATGTAGTTTAAGTAGTTAAAAAAAAAAAAATCAAATAGGTTTTTGTAAGTTTTGGTTCCAAAAATTCTTTAATGTGTGTAATTCGAAGTTGTAACTATTTATATTTATTAAGCAGAAAAGGGGAAAACCTTGAACTCTTTACATTGTAAATTATAATTAAAATCAAATGTAATCTATATATATAAAAGAAAGTGATGTTAGTTACTACGCTTATAACTCGAGAATGCCTGGACCGATTTCGGTGATTAGCACCAATTCGGACAGGTCTCCGGCCAAATAAGAAGAATACACAAGAATTTTGGAAAATTTCCCAAAAAAAAAAATTATGAAGAAAATTCATTTTCACATACATTTTTTTTACAACGCTATCTTAACTCAAGAACCCATAAAAAAACATGATTGTAAATGCTATATTGCCAGTAGATGGCGTTGTATGCACACTTGGCAGATGCAATGACATATGTTAGTAGTCAAAAAAGTCATGAAAAATGTGATTGAAGCAAAAATTTTAAAAGAAAAATATAAGGGCGATGTGTTGAAACCACGCATTCCTATGATTCCTCCAGATTTGCCGTTTGATTTTAAATGGCTTCAGTTCCCCATACCTGTTGCTTTTCAATGATCCCTGTTTTTTGCACTTTCAGTTATATGTATCACGTTCAGGTGTTTGTTTTTCAATACCGCGAACCAAAATCAATCAAAAAATGTCGAAGAAATGACTTGCAGAGCAGTCACGGGCACGCTAGTAATGTAATAAATTATATGCCGACACTAAAATTTCAAAAACAATAAAATTGTTAATAATTTTTCGTTTATTTCTTTTTTAAAAATTTAATGTTCTTTGTATGGCTTAGGGTCATTTTCAAGCAATAAACAAAATTATTTGTTTAAGTTTGTTGGTCCCATAAATATCTGTTATTTATTTTGTTTTTTTCTGATTATCAATAATATGTCACTATAATTGTGGTTAATTGCCGGTGTCTGTCTTATAATTTAAACATTTTGTTATTTGTAACATTTCCAATGTAAATCTTTTTTTAATAATTACGCTCTTTCTGTAATATTCTCACTCTCTCAAAATCAGACTTGTGACCAACTAATGCCACAGTGTGCAGTGAGTGCAGTTCTTTGCTCTATTGGTGTACCTACAGCCTTTAAATTGGGTTTCTGGAATGACATCCTGTCTTTAATTTTGTTTTTTGTTGCACCAATGCTGATTCTGTCGTGAGATTTGATTTATCTTCCTTGTTTAATTTGTCCTCCGGTTTGCTAAATAATTTGTTCAACTAAGTTTTCCTATTTCTAATCCTTTCAGATAATCCAGGTTTTACATACATAACTTCTGGGGATTCTCCTTGTTAACTAGTGTATTGTTTTTTAATCTTACATATAGGATTATCCCCTTTATAGTCATGCGAGGATTTTCATTTGTTAGTAATTGTTTGCCTTGGATGCTTGGAGTAAGTTAGTTTTTATGCAAAATTCATTTTATTTTTTATTTATCTATTTCTTCTATTTTTCACTGTAAGTGGTGCTTATATAGCTTTTTTAAACGATTCTCGCATTTACAAGAATATAATACTTTAACATCATCCCATATTGTTGTTGTTATTATCATTCAGTGTAGGAGCCTGCTTGGCCGTGTTTTTTTTTTGTTTTCTGTCGTTTTAGTTATAGAAATTATAAAAAGCCTGTTGTTGTTGTCTTTTGTGTATAAGATTACATAGAAAACTACGCAGTTGGTAAAACACACAATAGGTCATTTCATTTACTTTTTTATTGATAGTTATTTCCTTTTAAAACTTATCAAATTAACAAATTATCTCCGGAACAATATACTTGGATATTATCATAGTCCATTAATCATAAAAAAAAACAAATTGCTTGATTATAGCAAAAGTATTTCTCACTTTGGCTCTGTGACTGAAAGAAATATTTTCTAATTTTATAAGTCTATATCTTACATGTTACACCTATATATACAGGAATATATTCCTATTCTCTTTATGACAATATGTTTAATGCTAAAGCTACCGTATAGCTATAGAAGTTATAATTTCTTTCTGTGTGTTTCGCAGTTCATATTGAAAAACACATCATACAATTTAATTTTAAGTTTGGCTTAGCTAACAACAACTACATATACGAGGTATGATCAAAACATAAACGTTATTTTCAAATTTTGTAAGTTGCATATGTTCGATTTTTGCATTTTTTTGTGTTATGTTTGTGTATCAACACATGTCTCTTATATATGTTGACATTAGGTCTGTCTGCGTACACATATTTTGCATAATTTTGTGCAAAATGTTGCAAAATCTTGCAAAATGTTGTCTGCGTACTTGAAAGCTCTTGCAAAAAGAGAGCTATAAAGATAATTTTTTGACAGTTGAAAGTCAGAGAACTTGCAAAATGTTACTGGAGAAATTTCTGCCTGCAAGATTTAGCAACTACTTTGAACAGCTGTTTTCATATAGTGTTTGAATTAAACAATTGTTGTGAACTGAAAATGAAAATTGAAATTTAGCAATGGCAGAGGTAAGTAGTTACTAATGTGTTTTTTTTAATGTTTATAATAAATTATAATATACAGTGCGACCGTGGCGTAAGTAGATTGGAAATGGCAGAAGTGATAGAAGCAGCAGAAGTTTCAATTGTTTACACATTGATCAGCTGTTTTCTTGCAAAATTTCACTGAATACTGTCTGCGTACTTTTTCAGATTTTCTCAGCCGACAGACTAACATTGTTCTTACTCTCCCAAAAAAATTGACTGAGTATTTGCTACTGGAAAAGAACGCAGACAGACCTAACATCAGCCATTTTGGATTGTCAGTTCGCTTTTGACAGATAAAAAGGTTAGTCGTGTTTTGGTGTGGTGTTCGATTGTTTACTATTCGAAAAAATTGATCAAAGAAACTGTATTAAGTTTTGTGTAAATATATGAAATTAAATATGCAAAAACATTTGAAATGTTGACTGTGGCGCTTGGCGAGTCTACTATGAGCAGAACACAAGTTCAACTGTAGTATAACCGGTTTAAGGAAGGCCGATAAGATGGCAATGACGATGCTTATCCTGGTCGCCCGAGCACGTCAACAACCTATGAAAACATTGAAGCAGTGAAGATTTTGGATAAATGTCGAATCACTATTAGAGAGGTTGTTGATGATGTTGGCATATCGTTCGATTCATCTCAAGCAATTTTTACGGATGTTTTTGGCATGAAACGTGCGGCAGCGAAGATTGATTCAAAATTGCTAAATTTTGAGCTAACACAACGTTGCATGGACATCGTTTGAACGTCGTCAACGACGATTACCTCAAAAAGGTTATAATTGGCGACGAGTCATGGGTATATGGCTATGACATTGAAACCAAAGCCTAATCGTCCTAATGGAAGCGTCCAGAAGAGCTAAGACCAAAACAAGAACTTCAAGCTTAGTCAAATGTGAAGGTTTTGCTCACTGTGTTCTTCGATTGCAATGGCGTGGTGCATCATGAATTCTTGGCACAAGGTCGTTCGGTCTATAAGGAATACTACCTTGAAGTTATGCGCCGTTTGCGCGAAGCAACTCGACAGAAACGCACAGAATTGTGAAAAAACCAGCTCGCAGATCGATGCTTGTGGGTGAGTTTCTGGCCAAAAACCAAACCGTAATCCTGCCTCAACCATCGTATTCACCGGACTTGGCCACCACTGACTTTTTCCTCTTCCCAAAACTGAAGACACCGATGAAAAGAAAGCGTTTTGCTTCGATTGGGGAAATTAAAGAAAAATCGCGTTTCAAAATTGTTTTGAGGAACGCTGGCATAAGTGTATTATATCTGAGGGGGGATTACTTTAAAAGGGACAAGATTATTATTGAATAAATAAATACCTTTTGAAAAAATTTAAAATAACGGTTATTTTTTGATCATACCTCGTACATATATTTAGCGTCGTGGAAAAGTATGAACCTTTACAGTTTGTCTGAGCAAGTCATTGTGCATCAGTTCTTAATTTTTCACAGCAAATGTAAAAGAAATATGGGAATGTTTTTTTACATTTCTGTATATATATGTACGTGTATATATGCTGCTTAAAAATAAAAAGTTTGCAATTGATGACAATGTTATAAATACATGCAAAAATTTATTATAATCTATTAGAATCTGATTTTTAGAGTAGCCTCTTTAAAATTGACCAAATATAATAACGCAATTAAAATTAACCGCAAACAATAAAACATTATCAAAAAATAAATAAAAATCGGAGTTTTAAGAAGTAAATCAGGTTGTAGTGATTGTTCAACAATCGAGTACCTACAAACTAGTTATTTTACATTTTACTTTTTAAACCCAAAATTTGTTTGGCAAAAATGAATAAGAAAACTAAACAAGCAATAAAAAATACGAGTAGCAAAACAAATTTCTTCTCTTAAACTCTTTTGGAATCAAGTGGCTGACAAGCTGCTTGTCTTCCAACAGCCTGTGATGCTTTTCAAGTGTATTTTAAAGTATTCAACACAGAGATTATGTTAATTGAAAATGCGATGAAAACGATGATGATAATGAGAGCCTTTTTTTTAAGAAAACAAATCAAAGGAACTATTTAAGGGCACAATTGTAATTTGCAATGAATTTATCTAGGGAAAGCACAGATTTTAGGAAGAAATATATCAGGAAATTCTAAATCTAAATTGTTAAATATTTGATTGTTTCGTTTAAAATATAGTGGTCAAGGTGACGCGAGCCCCTCCCGCTTATAAGAACATCAACAAAATGTTTTTAAAATGATCGTGCAAATTTTTGATAAAACAGTGTTAATATTACATTTTTTTCTGTGTAAATATTTGGACCCCCTGTGAAATATATACATTTTTTATTTTATAAAAATTTTAAAATTTTTCCACATAAGGGGTTTTCCTTTAAAAAAAAATATTTGTAAACAATTTTACAAAAATGCAACGTGAATGTGTTTTCGAAATGTTTGCTGTATTTTTGTATAGAAGTATTTTTGAGTTTTGTTGCGGAGGAAAGTATATCCATGTGGCCATTTCAGTACTGCTCATTTAGCTCATACACTCTACTCCAAATTTTGTATATTCTCTAAAATATTTTTAAATATCTAAAACATGGAATTTGTTACTATTTTAACAGCCAGATAATAAATTCATATTGCAGACCTATTAAGACCAGCACAAACTGTTAGAGTTCGATAATATAAAGCATTATAACAAAAAAAAAAATTAGGTGCAGCCCTGGCTTTAGTGGGACATAATCTTGTATTATGTAACCTTTTGAGGAAATGCCCATATTTCAACCATTTTCTTATTTAACTTTAAAAAAACGGTTGAGACATTTTTATCTTTCAGCATAATTTTTTGCCGATTATAAGGAAATTTTTTTTATAATTTTTTTTGTTTTTTCGCTGTAAGCAAAAGTTTAACAATTTTAAGAAATTGAAAACTTTACTTTTGGAAGTTGAATGTCACCTAAGCTAGCATTTGGTAGAAAAACAATTTTGAAAATCGCATAAAAACAAGAGCCTTACACCGATTCAAATTTAACTATATTGCATAGCATTTAGTGTTAAGTAGGCGCATTAGAGTTCTGGGTCGGTACAGTCATTTTAAAAGTAATAGCAAACAGTTTGTTTATGAACTCAGGTCCCAAGCACCAAATCATATTATATTACATATTACATGGTTAGTTGTTAAAGTTTCACACTTTAAATTTACATGCATGCAAGAATGTACTATAACTAATAAATAAAATTTTATTTAATTGATCAAATTAAAGAAATTAAGTTTTTCAATATTATTTTTATTTGTTTCTCGTTTAAGATTTTTATTAAATATGTACTAATGTTTTAAGTGACCTTTTTAAATTAAATTTTAACGATTTATTTTTTCAATATTTCGCTTTCCTGTGGAAAGCTTCTTTAGGAAATAATTTTTTATATTTTACAAAAACAAAAAATGATAACAATTTGAAAAGAAACATTTTTTGAAAACATTTGACAAAACATATAAAATAATTTTCTTCATACATACATACATACAAAAAATTAAAATTTCAAATATTTAAACATACAAAAACAAGGAAACGGAAATTAAATAACAAATTCTTCCTTATGAAATAATTATAACAAATTATGTGTCTTTTGTATTAAATACCTATAATTCTGCGCTAAATTGTCTGTGTCTGTTTTGAAATTTATTCTCCTTACATTTGGTACATTAACAATTTCTAACATTTCTAACATATAACGTCTCTTATAATTTCTTTCTATATCTAATACTGATGTTTCATCAAACTTTGGATAATGATTATATTTCTTACAATATGAAGATAAGGATGTCTTCTGTGTTGAAAAATTTCTATATTTTTGGTCACATCTATGACCAGCTAATCTTGTTTTAAGTTTATTCTTTGTTGTCCCAATATAAATTTTGTCACAGTTCACCTGGTCATTTCCTCCACATGGTATCCTGTATACTACATCAGATATTTCCATTTTTCCTATTTTATCCTTCATACTGCTAAATAATTTATTTATTTTAGTATTTTAGTATTAGCGCTAACTCTTGTTAGTTGCATAGTTCAACACGTTTTTAACAAGAAAAGTTTTTGCACAAACTTATAATGTGCTGCACTTACAAGCACTTTTCGTTTGTTCAGATTAATTAATCTTCATGTTGTATATGATAATGGATAGAACAATATATTAACTACATTATTAGTAAAATATTCATTTTAATGGTAATTTTTTGTTTTGACATTTATTTGCTGAAAGGCAATGACGCAAATATTATTTATATTTAAATGCAATGCTGAAAAAATCAAAAACCTTTGATTCTAAAAAATACTTGTGAGAGTATGTGTGAGCCGCAATTAACTTTTTGAACATTCGTTTAAAAACCATTCTAGCTAATAAATATTTTAAGCTTAAAAAATTGTTTTTATAAACAGCATTTTAACTAATACTATGTTCATACGGGCAGCAAGAGGTTCCCTCTCCCATTCGCAGTTCACGACCGAATCTTGATTGAAACAGCATGGCACGCCATACAAATATATGAGAGCGAACCGAGTAGGTACTCTCTTCTCTAATTTTAAAATCAAATTATTAACGTATATATATAAACTATGTTTTACAATTTTTACAAAGCAAAAATTACAAAACACAGTTTAATAAAATTAAATACCATAGATTATACCGTGTTAAAAATTAATCAAAGAATATGACTAAATTAAATTGTGAATTATAATCCGAGTTACCAAGAAAACAGCCTCTGAATTCACCGTTTTCGAAACGATCTTTAAGCTTGGACTGATTAAATGCGCCAGTCGTGAGTACCACGTCTCCATCGAGCTACTACATCCAACATTTTTACTTTGGTATGGCAAATCACCTGTATAGCAAATAAACATAAAACTCGACCATTTTACTTTTTTTCGATTAATATAATATTGGGCTAGATCCTCGCGTTTTTTAAATTTTTATGTGAGTCCCATCAATAGCGTCAATTACTCCAGGGAAGTCTCTGATTTTTTTGAACTGATTTGCGTTTTTAATCTCCTCCTCAAAAGGTTTTGTCATTTTTATAATTTCTTAAACGTGTCGTGCGAGGGCACGCGAAAATTTCGCACAAATTTTGCTGAGCGTGAATTGCGTTAGACCATGAAGGTCACCCGCGTCATCCTGAAACTACGCATAAATATATAATAGCATTATCATTGTTAGTGCCAAATAGAAATCAACTTGCTTCTCTCCATTCCCAATAACGCAAAGTCACTAAAACTTAAAGTTCTGGGGAATCTTATTACAATTCTCCTTATCATTACCATTACAAGGAATTCTGTACACTATGTTAGACATATTTAATTTTTGAATTTTAACCTATTTAATCTGTTAGTATTCTTGTATGCAATTTGGTATTTATTTGTATCAAAAATTATTGAATTCTCTATTCTTTCGAATAAAACAGGTATATACGTTATTGATTTATATATTTTGGGTTTTGTTACACTTCTTATAACTGTTTTCCTTCTATTATTAAATTGGTTAATCAAAATTGGAAAATAGTTTTCAGTTAATAAATTCCTAATCTTTTTTTTATTCTTTCTATGAAATTAAAACAAAATAAAAGATTTATAATTAACACAGCCAGTAGTTTAATAGAGAGTATTTTAACAATAAGTGACAAAGAATTCCATAGAAATTTAGATTAGGAAGTGAAAACTTCATCAAGGAAAGACATACATAAAATGTAGCAGCTTTTAGGCATTAAGGTGGTTACCACGGCGTATTTTTGTGTGTATAAACGCGAATAACTAAATAAATCCTGTATTTAATTTAAAACTTTAAATTGTTGTGTATAAATATTTTATAATACGATTCTCAAAAAACTCAACAACATGATGTTGACGTGATGGCACTTTATATCGTTATTTACTTTCAAATAAATTGAATAATCTTCATTACATACGTATTGCCATTTGGTAGACATATCTTTTTGGTTTTGGTTACTTTTTAGGAAGAAAAAAAAAACAGAATATCATATAGTTTTAATATTTATAATGTTAATGCAAAAAGCACCTCAAGAAGTATTTAACTTGATAACAATATTGTTAAATAACACCTTTACACACGCAACAATGCAATCAAACTGCGAACGAGTTAAAACGTATAGATTATTCAATTGCAAAAAGATATGGCAGCAAATTCTACTCATTTTCTTAATTGTTGTATTTATGTTAAAGAAACTAACTACATTATTTGATGCAGTTTATCATAAACACATCTACTAGTTTGCGCAGCTGCGTCTTAAGGTTACGATCTAGGTGCAGTTTTCTAAAAAACCTAAATAACTCAATTACTTTGGATATGTGAGGTCTAGAATAATTTCTACTGACCAAGAAGTTTGTTTTCTAAAGTGAAACAAAACATTTTGATTAAGATGATTAAAATTTTTATTGCATGTATTACGAAGAGAAAAGTTCGGCAAGTGTGAATAAAAAATGATATCTTGCAAATACCCACCACGACTACGGTACAGATGTCGATTCTTTCATCAAAGCTTTTAAGCACTTTTTGCCAAAATGGCCGTCCTATTTCGTTAATCACATCACGGATTTTAAATTTAAAGGCTGAAATCAATTCGATTGGCTTCGTATAGAATCTGTCCCTAACAAAGCCCCACAAAAAATAATCCAATGGTGTTAAATCACACGATCTGGCTACCAAATTAACTTGTAATTGTCGTGAAAATATGCGATCGGAAATTTGGTTTGCAATAAATTGATTGTTTCATTGGCTTGAAGACATGTAGCATGTCATCATGAAGCAACATGTCAGTGATAGCTACGTCGTCAATAATAGGATAAAATTGAGTTGTTAGCATCTCGCGATAGTGTTATCCACTGACCGTTACCACATATCCAGAATCATCTTAAAAAAAAAGACCAATCACGCTTCCAGACCACATAGCGCACCATACAGCGACAGAGTGTGATTTGTTTTACATTCGCACCTGGCTATGTAGCCTTAATCAGATGGTGGACAAACCACTATTGTATAATTTGGAACGTCATACATGCGTCCTAAATAGCCGAAGGCATAATTCTAAGCAACAGAACCACCTAGTTGCAACTTTAATGATTCCAGGACAGGGCTGCAAACAATCACACCTTGCTAAAGAGTTGGAGACTTTCTAACTCCTGTCCAGAACACATGTCAAGCATGCTCACTGGACTGGATCATTCACTTTGCGTATCATTATCAGTGAAATGATCCTGGCCACCATATTAAACAAACCTGTTATGGGGCCTCGAAACCACAACCACCACGATACTCCCATATAGGGGCCAACATTAATAATCAGCCAGAGAACTATTAAATGTCTAAAGAGACAAATAATGAACTCTGCGAGCTTACTGATTCCCGTGGAAATAAAGTGGAGCTTCCAGTTGTCTCCCTGTCTGACTTCAGGGGACTGGGCTCCCTTTTTCCCCCAGTTGCACTGTGTCTAGATAGTGGAATATTCTATAATGACCATATTTATATACCCCTGGGGGGGGGACCATACAGTGACACGTTGCGCGTGCAAACTTTTCCCAGTAATCGCTCTAGGAATTTCAGAAGCCCAATTATGGAAATTTTGTTTGTTGACAATCCCTCCCATTAAAAAATAGGCTTCGTCTAACAAAATTGATTTATATTTTGATACACTATACGAAATTAAGTTTTATCAAAAAACGAATGTAATTTTTTAAGATAAAATACTAAGAATAGCAATAACATAATGAAAAATTATTTATATTATTGTATGAGCTTCCCTTGATAGAAATCTAAACTGTATTAAAATATTTTTGAAAGTACTTTTACAAATATTCATATTTTGTGTTTGTATTCCCTTTTTGTTGTTTCTACTTTACGTTAACTTACTTCAAGTCAAGTTAAAAAACTTACCAAAAAGTGTAATTTGATAGTTTTTTAATGGCGAAGTTACTGAATTGTTGAATAAAAATATTAGAAAAAAAAAATAAAAAAAAACTGTCATATAATTCGTACTAACAATTTTAACGGGAAGTTAAACTTTCAACGAAATGTTATCCCATTTAAACTTCCAGTGTTTTTGTGAACTGTTTAAAAACAGGACAAAGTTTTCAAAAGTGGCTCTTGATTTTTCTGCGTAATTATAAACTTTATTTAATTTAGAACAATTTAACAAAATAGAAAAACTAAACAAACAGTCAAAAAAAGAACACAAAAATAAAATTGTCACCACCAAAAAAAAAAAAAAACAAAAAAAAATGTCTTGTGTAATCAGGAGCAGAAAGTAACGTTCTAACAGGTGAAAAAAATGCTGTGTTCAAAAACTGTCAACATGCTTTTTCTGGCCAACGAAGAGACACAAAAAGTCATAGAAGTGTCGACCTTTGTTTGTATGAGCAGCACAACAAATTCTGTGAATAAATTTATTAGATTTTAAGTTTTTCTCCCCTACAGAACAGTTGTTTGTGTTTCGTATTAGTCTTAAATGTAAAAGGTAAATATAAAAACGTCCTTTAATTCCTTTTTGTTTTTGTTTAAATTAGCTTAAGGTTTTTCTTTATAACTTACAGTTATTAAAATTGTAACTAAAAGTAGCGATGCAATTTAACCGATTATTTTTACTGAATAGTTGGGTTGTATTCATTTCTTTTTATTCATCTAATTTAAAAGTAAGAAAGAATCTTAAAAATCTAAGATTTAATTTTTATTTATTTATTTATAAATTTACGGTTTTATAGATTTATAGTTTTGTAAGAGACGCCCACAATTATGGATTGTGATCAAAACCCTGCAAAACAAGAAACAATTTTATATTTAGAATACAGGAAAAGTGCTATTGATAAATTAAGTTAAGTTTGCAAATACACAGACTGTACATACTTAGACAAAATTAACTATAAATGAATTATATAATCGTACAAGTATTTATAATATTGAGTATTTATAGTATTAAGAATAAAAATTAAACAAAAACTGCTTAAAGCTTTTTGCATTGCTATTTACTTGTTGTGCTTGAGAAAGAACATTCTAGAGACGCGATGCATGTATGAAAACCTGCGTTTCAGAGTTCATCAAAACGAAATTATGATTTTATGAAGAAATAGAAACCCACGGATATTAAGGAGGCTGTGGAATGAAACTCCATATAGGTTCAAAGAAAATAAATTTAAAAACATGATCTTATCTTGTCAATCCGTAAATAAATCTAACGATATTGTCGTATAAGGCGTTTAGCTTTTATTTACTATAGGGTCCGCAATTTAACGTTTTTTTTCTCAACTAGTGCTTATTTCGTGAATGGTAACAACTGTGATTAGATTTACATCTGCGGCTGGCCATGAAGCCTTAATCAGATGGTGGACCAAACCACTGGATAATTTGGAACGTCATGCTCTTCCTAGGAAGCCGAAGCTATAGTTCTATGCAACAGAACTTTCTAGTTGCAGCTTCGATGATTCCAGAGCAGGGCTTCAAATCATCACTCCTTGCTTAAGAGTTGGAGACTTTCCAACTCCTGTCCAGAACACATGTCTAGCATGCTCACTGGATCTGGGAACATTTTACCAGGTAGGTGTTGTTAAAGGTGAAATGAACCCGCCCACCATAGAACCATAGACTGATATGGGGCCGCGAAACCACAACCACCACGATACTCCCATAAAGGGCCAACCTCAATAATCAGCCAGAGAACAGTTAAGTGTCTAAAGAGACAAATAACGGAATTCTGCGGGTCACTGATTCCCGTGGAAATAAAGTGGAGTTTGCAGTTGTACCCCTGCTGACTTCAGGGGACTAGGCTCCCTTTTCCCCCAGTTGCACAGATCTAAGTTGTTGCTATCTCCAAAGACCATATATATGTGCCCTCGGGGGTCGTGAATGGTAACAGTTAGCTAATGTTTGATAATTAGTTGTATCCTTCCGCTGAACGAATATGATTGTGTATACTCTTGAACAACGTTTCGCTAAGTGGGCCTGCAATCGAGTTACAGAAGATGCCGTTTTGTTCTTGGCGGGTATGTAAATAAACAAAATTGTCACATTTGGGGCACAGAAAACCCGCACGCATACATTGAAAAGCCGACGCACCCAAAACGAGTCACTGTTTGGTGCGGATTTTGGTCCATAGGCATAATTGGGCTACTTTTCAGGAGTGGCCGTTACAGTCAATGAAAATCGTTATCGGGCCATGTTGAACGAATGTTTGTTGACAAAGTGGAGGAGAATATTGGCAACATTTGGTTTCAACAGGACGGCGCTACGTGCCATACAGCCGAAGATGTGTAGTTTTGTTTATAGCATTCAAAACAAAAAAAAGTTATTTGGCGGACCCTATAGTAGAATTACATTTTGCCAACAGTTACATTGGTAATATGATTAATAGTTTGTTTTACAAATTAATATACACATTGACTTGTGAGGGTTTAAACAAAGCGCATTAGCCGTTGCCTAGCAATAAATTTTATTCAATTCCTCAGACAGTCTTGAAATATTTCCAGCAGCCGAGTTAACTGGACAGCTCAAATATAGCTGCACATTATCTGCGTACATATGGATTTTGCAGTGCAAAAACTGCCTAGGTAAATCATTAGCATAAATAGAAAAAAGGATTGATCCAAGGATTTATCCTTGAGGCACTCCTCTAGATAAATGAAGGTTAAATTTAGTTAAAAAATGTTGTTTTATAAATACTTTTTGACATTTGTGATTACTATAGACACTCTGGCAAGTCATATTGAATAAATTGATGCGTACACAACACATCCAAATTTTTCAAAAGTAATTATCAATTTGCGTAACTTCGAGACATATTCGTGACGTTTCTGGTTCATTTAAGCCAGCCATCATACCGAAAACTCTATAAATAAAGCAACAACATTAACATGCCGAAAGAATATAAATATTGAATAGAATATCGTACTTGTAAACAAAAGTGTAAAAGAATCAAATCTATCAATTCGTAGGAGGTCAAGGATATCAGAAATTTGGGCTTTGTTTATTATTTCCAATCTTCGTTTTCCAATCATCGTTCTTTCTCCTATTGTACTTTAAAGCTGTTGTTATATTTAAGTTATTTATGGCTTATCCGGCTTGTTATTAATTAAAATTGAAACATATGCAGTGAAACCAATCCAATACATAGGAAAAAAATAATCTTTTTGGTGCAATTTCTATCTGATTTATGCAATAATAAACCTGAAGCTCACGTTATGGTGGATAAATATCGTAATATTTGATCGGCCGAGATGTGTTTTCAAGATAATCGTGCAATAAATAAATAAAACTATAGATTGGTCTCCAAGTTTTTATGAATTTGCACCTCACGAATATTCTTTGTGGTACCAGGTGATTTCACCGGATTATTCTGATAGACCTGCAACAATTGATGCCTCGGAGCCAATATTGTTCACACCGTACGTAACATACAATAGTATGTTTTAATAGAAAACGATAAATAAATAATTATTTATTAAAGTTTTCTTGATGCTAGTATGAACATTCAAACAGAGTAGCGAAGTGTTCACTCACTGTTCATACATGTATGAATATGTACATTTAATTTTTTAGCCGCTTCTTTTCATACATGTGTGAGAGACTGAAAAATATTTTGCGTTTTTTCATTTATGAATGCGACGATTTATTTTTTTCTTTCTATTCATAAGTGAAAAAATGATAAACACACAAGTGTTCATTTTTGAATATGTACAATTTTGATAATTTTTCATAAATGTAAAATTATCAAAAATATGTGCGTTAAGCATTCGCGTACATAAACGCACATATTTGATAATGCGCAATTGTCGGCGTATGTAGAAAAAAAAATGTTTTTTTTTTATTTCTTTTAGAATATATTGCAATATTGTATTGTGTGTTAATATGTACCCATGTGTTTTTACAACATTTTACGGTAAACTGCGATCGTAGGTAGAAAATTTTTTCACATTCATTTATGACAAATTTTATAAAATTTCAACGTTCATAAATGAACATGTACATTTATGAAAAATAACATTAATGAGAAGTAGCTGATTTATCATTTATCACATATGAATAAGACTAATAATTCTTGTTGTGCGCATTCATGTATGAAAATAACCAGAACATTTTTTCTTGTTCGTTTATGCGCGTGAAAAATAAATATAAAATTTTAGATTTTTCATTTATGAAAAATATCATAAATGTTGATTTTTGAATGTTCATACATGAAAAATTCTGAACCCTGCATTCAAAGAAGTTCACTCAAGTAGATCGCAACACGAGAGTGCAAAAAAAAGATGAAATGTTGCTTATGTGACGTAGCGCTATCTAGTTAAGACCACATGATGTGTTCAAAGATATTATTCCATTAAGAATTATGTCATGCTATTGATGGGCAGTTTGCATATGCTGAACTTTTAGTAGGCCGTGTAACTGCATGAAGTACTAGCGAAAGAACAGTATATGCCAGCAAGGCATGGTTATGAGTCAGATGCTGATCTCCATTTAAGATGAAGATTTTCTGGGAACTCTACACAATACAAAAATGGTTTATGGGTGCTTACTTAAAGAGACGCACAACGTGGATCAGAACTTTTTTTTAATATCAACACTTTGTATAAACACTATGTTCCATAATATCCAAAATTATAAAAATTTTATTATAAAAGCGAATTAATAAGTAGCATCTCATATTGAAATAAATATTCGAATAACCAAATTTCGAGTTTTTATTTATGCAGCACGAAAAACTTTTATATTCTTTGTAGCTGGTTAGACAGCATAAGCACCAGCGTATATTTTCAAATATCTAAAAGTAAAATATTTCTGTAAGGAAAAAGTTTCCTTTATCATGATTTTGATAACAAGAAAAAACATATTTTTTTTTATCATGTACATGTTTTACATAGTTGACGTTTGACCTGTTTTTTTTTTGCTTTTCGTTGAACATTAGAGCTCTTTTGAAAAATATTTTCCAGCTTATCTTGTCTCTTTGCAAAACTTTTCTTGCACATAATTTAAAAAATATATAAATGAGTAGGACTTTTTTTTAAATAAATAGCTGAAAGTATGTTGGTATTACTTTGAAGTTATATATATATATTTATTTATATTTTATCATTTTCAGTTGACGGCAATAAAAATATGTTGCTCTTTAGCTTTTTGCCTTTGAAAGGAAATGTTAAGTTAATATTTATCCTATTTTGTTTTTGCCTAAAATAAAAGCGTATGTCTCAGTTTTGTTTTAGTTAATTTTTCATTTTATATTTCTATCAAGATATGGTTGATTTTAATCAAAATGTATAAAAAATCAGAAGTTAAAACATGCATGTCAAGTTTTATAAAGCTAATGTCGTACAGTGTACACAAACTGTGTCAACAATTTTAAAATACTTAAGAAATACTCGCGAATTACTTTCGAGAATAACTTAAAGCTTTCTCAAACTCGATTTGCTTTTTATATGCTAAATTTAAAATTTCATAAAGAATTAGCATTACACTACCAGCTGTAACATATTTGGTAATTTGCTTGCATTATTTATCAGGGTTCAGAATTTTTCATGTATGAACATTCAAAAATCAACATTCATGATATTTTTCATAAATGAGAAATCTAAAATTTTATATTTATTTTTCACGCGCATAAACGAACAAGAAAAAATGTTCTGCTTATGTTCATACATGAATGCGCACAACAAGAATTATTAGTCTTATTCATATGTGATAAATGATAAATCAGCTACTTCTCATTAATGTTATTTTTCATAAATGTACATGTTCATTTATGAACGTTGAAATTTTATAAAATTTCTCATAAATGAATGTGAAAAAATTTTCTACCTACGATCGCAGTTTACCGTAAAACGTAGTAAAAACACATGGGTACATATTAACACAAAATACAATATTGCAATATATTCTAAAAGAAATAAAAAAAAACATTTTTTTTTTCTACATACGCCGACAATTGCGCATTATCAAATATGTGCGTTTATGTACGCGAATGCTTAACGCATTTTTTCACTTATGAATACAAAGAAAAAAATAAATCGTCGCATTCATAAATGAGAAAACGCAAAATATTTTTTCAGTCTCTCACACATGTATGAGAAGAAGCGGCTAAAAAATGAAATGTACATATTCATACATGTATGAACAGTCAGTGAACACTTCGCTACTCTGTTATTTATGCAGGATATAGACAAATTATTTTTCTTATTATAAGCGAGACTCGGGCTGGTTTGCACTGCTATAAACTTTTACTCAACAGCTTTTGTATAACTTCTTCTGTTTACGAAGTGAATAAATGTTGTTAAAAGACTTCCTGGACATATCATTTAGGCAGTTTCACAATTAAACATTAAAGGTGTCTCCATTGAGATGTTATATTTAGTTAGTGTTCTTATTTTTTAAAACGTTACAGGCAGACATTTAAATTATAGAGTATTGACTAAAAGGGTGCGTTAAAAAAATTAAAATAAAAAAAATTCTGGAAAGAAGATTTATTCTTTATAATAAGAAATATAAAAACAAAAGTGTGTTTGCAATAATTAATTTCTCAAATAATCAGTAATAATAGTAAAATTTTAAAACTGTTGTATCTTCTTAATTATGAGAATTTCGAGAAAATAAGTTTAATTTGTGATCATATATTTTTATAAAAAATGAAATTTTTATTAAAACTTTAAAACGGCTCTATCTCCGTAAAAATGTCGAGGAAATAAGCTTAATATTAATAACGAAATTGATACCATGCGTTGTCAAAGTTGAGATAAGAACATATGTGCTCAATTTGACAATGGTGGTGTTAAAATTTTAAGCACTATAGGTTTTTATTTTGACAACGAATTGTTCTTATTTTGACAACGCATCGTTCGTATTTTGACAACAATTGTTCTTAGTTTGACAACGAACTGTTCTCAGTTTGACAACAGTTGTTCTTAATTTGAATTGTTCTTATTTTGTCAACGCATTGTATTTATTTTGGCAACAAATGTTCTTATTACTCAAAGAATAATCCATTGTGTACCCAACCAAGTTATTAACAGTTAGATATATATTTTATAACAAATTTAGTTTTTATTATTAAAACAAAAAAATTATACATATTTTATTTTAAACTAAAGTAAGTTTTGCAATTATTTATTGCATATACTTATGAAATCTATAAATTGTTTTGTATAAATGTTTTTATTTAATGAACCAACTTCATATGAATCAAAATTACGATCAAGTATCTTAGATTAATGGAATAACGTAGTACATAAACTAAATCATTTTTAATCAAAAATCTTTTAATCTTGTAAAATTCAACACACTCCAAATTTGAAGCTAAATAATAGTTTTCTTTAGAACGAGTTCCCTTAAAAATAATTTCATTACTTTATGTTATATAATGTGCAAATACTATCGAAATAATCTTTTTCAGTTATATTTGTAATTGTAGACGAATTTATAATTAGTACAGATTCTAAAAAGTCTTTATGTTTCAACAGAAATTTCGAAAATGTAAGACCTGCCTTTAAGGCTGACGATAAACAAGGATTTAATCTTAAGGTGGTATTTTTGAAATATGATTTTACTTCAAATCGTCTGAGCTTCCAGCAAACATAAAATCTTTTTTAATATTTAAAGCATTTAATTTAATTTTCTTCACTGTTGAACACATAATTTTGTTCGTTTTCCATATTTAATTTTTTTTTTATTTCGCACTTATTGACAACGGAAAACTTAATGACAAAACTAAAAGCAAAGCAACGTAAAATTATAATTTGATAATAGCATTCTTGATTTGACAACAGGCTGTTCTTCATTTGACAACATTCGGTACTTTAAAATGTTTCGTCCTCAATTTGACCACAAGCCGTTCTTAATTTGACAACGACTGGTATACTTGATTTGGTATAAATTTGTGAACGGATGGTATCAAAAAAATATGAACGTTTCGTGGTCAAATTGACACCATCCGTTGTCAATTTTTGAATGAAATTTTTCACTCTGTGTATGTATTTTATAAAAAATCGACTTTTATATATATATTTTTTTAATTTTAAAACGGCTGTATCTCCGTAAATAATAGGAATCTCGAAAAAATAAGCTTAAGTTTTGATCACCAAGTATTTTATAAAAAATTGTCATTTATATGAAAATTTAATTAATATTTTAAAATGGATGTATTTCCAAAAAATAAGCTTAATTTTCGATCACAAAGTATTTTAAAAAATATCAATATTTATATGAAAATTTAATTAAAATTTTTAAGACGCCTGTATCCTCATAAATAACAAGGATTTCGAGAAGCCAAACTTAATTTTTGATTACCAAATATTTTATAAGAAATCGACATTTATATGGAAATTTAATTAAAACTTTTAAAACGGCTGTATCTTCGTAAATAATAAGAATTTCGAAAAACAAAGCTTATTTGGTGATCACCTACTTATTTTATAAAAACTTAACTTTTATATAAACTTTTTTTTTATAATTTGAAAACGGCTGTATCTCCGTAAGTAATGGAACTTCGGGAAAATAAGGGTAATTTGTGACTTATATGAAAATTTATTTAATATTTTAAAACTGCTGTATCTTTGTTTATTATAAGAATTTCGAGAAAATAAGCATAATTTAGGTTTATTTTAATTTTTATAAAAAATGAAATTTTATAAAAAATGAAATTTTTATAAAAAATTTAAAAGCTATATCTTTGGAAATAATAAGTGTTTCTAGAAAATAAACTTAATTTGTGATCACAGCTTATGAAATATAAGAAGACAAAATTAAGCGGTAGTCCATGTATTGTCCGAAACCTTTTATATGTTTGTGACAAATCCGCACTTGTCGGATTTATATTAATTAGTCTCTTCATATAGTGTTTTTAAACACAATGAATAATTTAAGTTTCACAATTTTTATAATATTATTTATTATTTTTATTTGGTTGTCAGCATTTTATTGTTTGCTTGAAATATTTTGTTTAGAGTTGAGAGCTATTTTAAAAGATGTTAATGAATATTGTTAATAAAAATAAAAGATTTGTTAACTTTTGTTGACAGCTTTCAAATAGCAGAAATATAAACTTTAGCGACATTTGGCTTTTATCAAAATTTGGGCTGTCATTTTCGTTTAAGATAAAACAGTAGTGGCAACAAATTGTTTTATATATATAAAACTACGAAACTTTTGTTTGGTATTTTTTTAACACTTGCAATATAAAACAAAAAGAGCTGAAGTACATGTTGTAAAATTCAAACTTCAAACTATTAGACTGACAGACACTCACTCTTTTGTTCTGTCCAGCCCATTGCATAAAACTTGACTTGTTAGTCCTTAAAGAGCAAAAAAAGAAACAAAAAAAGAAACTCATAAACTGTTACTAAATTTACATAAAAGGAACTATGGATGATGTTTTTTTTTTTGCTTATGTTGTCTTGCCTTTAGTTATAAAAATAATTTGATACAAAACAAGTAAAAGTAGAAACAAAAGAAAGCTGTCTTCAACTGTGCTCTCTCGACATCATTGTTCAACATATTTAAAGGACTGTTCTTTGCCATACTTAATATAGCATATTTCTAGGCGTTAAAAGCTTGGTATGTCTATGTTTTTGTTTCCTACTTTTCTTCTACTCGACTCGACTCAATTTAAATTAAATTCTTTTTTGTGAATAATTCGTGTTTTTGTTAAAACAAACTAATACACAAAACAATTTTTTATATTAATATGCGATTTATGTATGTATGTATGTATGTTTGTTTGCATATGCATACATAATTTTTATGTGTATGTATGTTTGTATATATGCATGGATATATATGTGTGTGTGTGTGTATGCATGCATACTATATACAAATATGTATATGTGCACGGTTGAGAATCCGGAGGATGCATGTTCTGGCATAAGAAGTTTTTAGTATTAAGAAATTAAAGAGACTATTATGATGCAAATGACAATATTTAAAATGCACAAAAATTTTGCTTGCTCATGTTTGGAAGTCTATGTAAATTAGAAAACACAAGAGTTTTCTATTTAAAAATTTTTTTTTTGTAAAGTCCTTTGAAGTATATTACTGATAGTCATAGTGTTTCTCTCTAAACAGCTTATTTGTGTTAAAATATAAAACTAATCGATTTACAGCTTTATATGCCGATATAAGCCGACTATATTTAGCATATTGAAAAAATTTATAAATCTTTAGCAAATTTAGACATTTTTGTAAAATTGTTTATATTATAAAAACAAAATAAACACTTTCCTTGGTTAACATAATAAAACTTATTTGGTACAAAGATTAAATAGGTCGTTAGCAACTATTGTCGAATTTTTAATTAAACTTGGATAATTAAATCTAAAATATAAAATTTCGAAACTCATCATCTGGGGTATGGTTTCAAAGCCTCAAGTATATATGTAGATGCTTTGCGATGATCGAAAATTTGTTACATGTTAAAAAAAGTTATTATAATTAATTAATTATTAGAAATAATGTTTCTTGCACATGACCTTTTTATAAAAAAGTTTAATAAATTTTTAATAATTAATAAAAAATTCTTTTTTAATACAATAAAAAAATGTATATACATTTTCATTTCCTGCAGTAAAATATTGAAAATTAAAAGAAAATTTATTCAAAATTTTTATAAAAAATTTTTTGGGGCTTTTTAACGAGAAGTTTGTTTGTTGTTTGTTTTCAATTGTGGCAACATCAACTACATGATAAGTTTGACATTTAGTTTTTTGATGCATTCATAGTACATACATTTGCAATTGTTACAATGATTTCAATTTAGCACGAAACTCTCATTAAAATAATTGAAATCCACTATGGAAATGGTGGTTCTGTTAAAGCTACATTTCGTAAAATTGGTGATATTTTCGGACAGCGTAATCGTTCTTCTGAGACCACTATTAAGAATTTGGTTGTTAAGTTTGAGTCGACAGTCTCGATACAAAATGTCCGAACACTAACGTGTGTTCGACCGAGTCGTTCAACTGAAAACATTGCAGTCGTGAGCCACAGTGTTGGAGCAGATCCAAATTTGCCAATTCCTCGACGTTCTTAGTAATTTGGGTTATCCCAAACCATCATATGGTGAATTTTGCTTAAGGATTTGATTTTGAAGCGTTACAAGGTTCAACTTGTGCGAGTGACCATTCACATCGTCGTAGATTCGCTCAATACAAGGAACAGCCGGTTTTTCGAAAAAAAAATATATTTTGCAGACGAAGCCAATTTTCACTTGTCAGGGTATGTCAACAAGCAAAATTGCCGTATTTAGTCTTCTGAAAATCCTAGAGCGATTATTGCATGCTCAGCGTATCGCTGAATGGTGCGCTATGTGGTCTGGACGCGTAATTGGGCCATTTTTTTCGAAGATGAGGCTAGAAATGCGGTAACGGTCAATGGATCACGCTATCGCGAGATACTAACAACTAAATTTTGGCCTATTACTGATGACGTGTGACTTCAAACGGACTGTGCCACATGTCACACAGACGATGAAAGGATCAATTTATTGTAAACCAAATTTCCTGATCGCATAATTTCACGACAATCAGGAGTTAAGTGGCCAGCCAGATGGTGTGATTTAACATCACTGGGTTATTTTTTTGGGATTATGTTAAGGACAGAGTCTATACGGAGCCAATCGAATCGATTTAAGCTTTAAAACTTAAACTCTGTGGTGTAATTAATAAAAAAGGACCACGATTTTGTCAAAAATGATTAAAAACTTTGATGAAAGAATCGACATCTATCAGCGTGGTCGTGGTGAACATTTGGCAGATATCATTTTTCATTCATAATACATTTTTCATTCTTAACACCAGACAAATTTGATACATCTTAATTTAAATTTTTTGTTTTAGGAAACAAACTTCTAGTTCAAATGCCCTTTACTATAAATTATAAAAAAAAATTGATTAAAAAATAAAAACTGTATTTTTTTGAAAACTTTTTTTATTTTACATTTTTATTTTACCTTTTTAATGTTTTTGACAACTCATAGTCATTTTCAAAATTTGAAGGATTTTTGTTCTTTTACAATTATTGTATAGAATGAATTCGGATTTTAATTGTGAAATTCAAGACTTGCCTGACATACTCAAGTTAAAACCTGTTAAATAAATTCTTTAGGAAAGCATAAAATTTAATAATAATTTTATGCGAGCAAGAAAGCATAAAATGACTTGAACTGACAAACGAATTTAAATAATTTCACGAAGAGCTAAAAAAGAGACACTTATAACAAATAACTTTAAATATTATCAACAAAAGCTGCAAGCAAATTTTTGAAATGAAACCAAACTTTTAATTTATCTTTGTGAATCATTGAGTATTGTGGGCCTTTGATAAAAATTACATATTTGCAATATAACCCCATGTTATTTGTTATTTTCTTAACACAATTGCATTCAATGTTTCAAGAAGCCAATCAATTTAATAAGACCAGCACGCACAAACCTATTTAATTAATTACTACTACTAAATAAAAATGTGTAGCGCATAGAAAAAATAAAGTTATCGTTGCTCGGATTTTTGATTAGAATTTTGTTTAAAGAATTACAAATTTTTTTTTACAAATACAACAGCACACAAATGCCTAAAACTTCAAACCATAAACAAGTAACAGCGTTAAGGCAGCTCCACACAATATTCGACTTTTATAGCCATATTAGTTCTTAATATTATGGAGGAGTGTGCTTGGTTTTTATACTTGTGTCTGAAGTTAAGTGGTTATATTAACTTAAATCTGATGTCAATCAAAAATTTAAAATGCAAAGTACAAAGTATAAAGGCAATTTTGTGTTTTTTCCTTAATATTCTACCAAAAGCACTCCTAGTAAAGCAACTCTTTTCTACATCTTGACTTTTTTCTTTCTTTTATGGCCGTATTTCTTGTTTTTTTATTTGTTTTTTTGGTTTTGTATTTCAACAATAGAATTATTTTACGATTTTTTCTTTTACTTCTCCTTCAACAGGATGTTGAAAATTCATTTAAAATTTCTATAAAAAATAAAATTTACCAACAAAATGTTTTTAGTGCTATGTACTCCTAAATGCGCGTATGTCTTTTTCAACTTTAGGCAACATTAGCAATAGCAACATAAAAAAGGGAGAGTAACTAAAAATGCCAGCTTATCTTTATATCCTTCATATTCAACAACACCATAAGTAAACGCCCTCAAAGTGTTTCAAACTAAAATTGCATTAGTGTTTTTGCTTTTACAGAACAAATTCTGCATGCGAGTTACGCAGCTTAAGAAATGTAAAAAATAAACTCTGAGAGAACAAGAAAACTCATGAAAATAGCCAACTATAAAAAAAATATTGTGAAAAAACTTTTGAAGAAAACTGCTGACCTATGCATGTTAAAAATTTCCGCAAATAGCTCCTTTATATTTGTAACTATAACCAGTGTACTTGTACGAAGTTGTATTACTTTCATTTAGACTGCAGATATGTACGAGTTTTGGTTCAGCCTTAGTTAGTTTGATTAATTATTAATTATAACTAATTATCAAATAAGAAGGAGATCAAAAGAATTTCTATAAAAGTATTCATATAAAAATTATAAAAAATAAATTTTATAGCTAAAATCAAAACTGTGGCACGTAACATGCGATATCGTTTAGAAGTACGAGTTTGTAATATCAGAGCGTCTGATAAAGAAATGTTGACAATTTCTTAATCAATCGACTAACTGTTTATAAAGAAAATCACAACTTGAAAACCACCTGTTTGGATTAAAAATTCCAGTACTGCAACATATTGATTTATTTAATTTATTGCAAATCATTAACTGAAGATAATATTTAAATCTTGAAGATTTTAAAAGCCGCGAATCGATTGAATTTATACCGGTTCTGAAATCACACCACAAAAAATTTTTGGAAATTTTTATTTTGTGATTTTCACAGATCAATTTATCAAAACGTGCTGCAATTATAGTGGCAATAAGATCAAGGTGCGGTATCTTTAATAGCACAACTTGTGTTTTATAGCCAATAATAAAGCAATTTTGCTCGGTCCTATACGAAAATAAGATACAGCGGCTTAGCCAATTTGGTCGTAGGCATACAAAAATGCATGTAATGGGACCACTACTATTTTATTTTAAGTTACTTAGTATTATTTTTAAATAGTATAAAGGAATCCTAACTCCCAATATTTGGCAAAAATTTGAGCCACATAGTCCATTTAGCCATTAGCTCTGGAATTTCCTCAATACAGGTTACTTTACGTCGCCATAAATTTTGGAGTTTCATTTTATTACATAATTCTGTTGTCTATTACACCGACTCTACCGAACAAAGCATCTCATGTTTTGTTGGTTTCAGTTTTTCGAAAAATATTTCAGTTTTGATAAACCTTGTCAACATAGTTGTTTCCGTTAATAACATTTGAAGCTTCATGAAATTGAGTTTTAAGTTTTGCGGCCTTCACATTATTAATGTAATATTATTTCGTTTTAGTTTTAAAAGCAAATAATTATTACTATTGTCATTTCCCGTCTTATCTGGCTGTTTTGAAGTCAAAGGCAAGCGCTTTCGAGGCGAAAACATCATTCTCAAGCCGCGTTTTGGTTAGTACTGGTGAGTCAGTGTTGGCGTTCAGCTAGTTCTGTTATTAGGCTCGTATCTATTCAAGCAGGCAGAATGCCAGTCAACTGGCATTTTTATGCAAAGTAAATTTATCGATACCTCCATATTTTATTTTTATATAGGTACGTGTGTCTGAGGGTGTTTTCCATTTGTTCGTTTGCATGAGTAGTTTTAGTGGTGTGCAAATTGTGTCTGACGTCGTGTTTACCTGTTCGTTTATAATGTCATTGAAAGTTTTTGTTTTGTAGATTTCCATGTTTTCAAGAATGTCTAGTCTTCGTCCTTTTTTGTTAGGATGTAGTAATGTCATACATTCATCTATTTCCCTTGGTGTGTGTCCACCATCATATTGACTTGACATATTGTGTGATCTAAAAATTGTGTTGTTTTCTAAGAAAACTATAAGAAATTCTACGAAGTAAGATAAACAACAGAAAACAAAAAAAAAAAAACAACTAATACAGAACAAAAAAAAAAACCAAAACATACACCTAAGCAGGCTCCTCCACTTATCATTCAGTGGAGGAATTAGAAGTAGAATATTCTTTTGTATCTGAGAAGTGGTTGTACCATCTATATAAGCACCACTGAGCTGGGCAAATGAATTAAGTCAAGTTAAATCGTCACTGAGTAAAGACAACAAAATAATAAAGAATCTTTTGAGGTGCTACAGTGGCGATTTGAAAAATATGGATGTGCCACAGAAAAAAAACTAAATACTTTTTTGTCAAATTACCATTGAATATGCTGGCATCTTCAAAATAAGAAAAAAGGAAACGTATAGACATCAATCCCTATGCCTTTTGAATGCCATACTTACTACATTTCCACTGATTTGTGGAACAAACTTTAAAGTGTCTCCATCTAGCTATAGTGATTTGCAGAATGACAGTCATCGGTAATTTAACAATCTTGATTGATGACGCCGTTCAGTATATGTTTATTGTAGAGGGGTTAGTGTAAATTTGTTATGAATTAATGGAAAGGTTATAACGATGAAAATTGTCGACATGAAGTCCCGATTGTTAGTAGTAGTTTCAGAGCTTTACAGCAGTTAAAAACTTAGTGTCGCAATATTCCCTTATTTTTTTTTTATAGCATTAAGAAATTTCTGCTTTGATTATATAATATAATTACTACTCATTATACTTATTTAATAGTACTTAATTTGATTATAAGTATCAATCGATAGTTTGAAAGTTATCCTTTCTGTTTTAGAATAGAATTAAGTTTAGCTAAAGAAAGAAATTTGCTATAGTTTTAGCATGTTTCAAATAATTTTTAACGGTCTGTGACATGATATTAAGAATAAAACTCCATGGTATACGTGCTGGATTCAAGAGCATTTAATTTTAATAATAACATTTTTTAAATACATTCCTAGAGCTTGTTAATATTAAAAATAAAAATATTTGAATAACTGCCTGATCCAAAAACAAAATGTAAAATACAAGGTTATTTTCAAAAGGTGATATTAAGTAACATTAATACAAATCGTTTGGCCCCCAATACAAAATAATACGTTACAGGTCTGTTGTAACATCAAAAACATTAATTGTATGTTTCCTTACTGCATCTTTGTATGTTTTTATGTATTTAGATGATTTAAAGTGGCCACTACCTATGTTTTGCGTGCAACTATGAATGAAACAAAGGTTAACCATTTGCAAAAAAGACAAAAACAGCAGGAACAAAAGTTTTAAAAACTAATTTTTCTTAGTTGAAAATGCAATAAAATAAAAGAATAGAAACGCTAACAGTAAAATAATTGAGTAAAAGTTATTTCCTTTCACTTAGTAACTATAAAATGGTTTGAGATATTCAACAATTAAACTTGCTTCCACTGTTTTGTCCACTATGATTGTGTTGTAATTCAAAGAATAGAAAAACGAAAAAAAAAATGTGCAAGAGTGTAAAGGAGAGTGGTGTACAATTGCGAAAAACGGAAATTTCATTATATGAAGGAGTATACCAATCCTTTGTCCGTGCCCTTTAAGTACAAAATTAAAAAAACAAGTAAATGAGTAACATTAAAAGCAAAAAAAAAGGATATTAAAAAATGTAAGAAAATATATAATAAAAAATTTTAAGAAGGAATTAAGTAGAAATTTTTTATTATTAGAAAATATGTTGCAATATATTTTCTTCGTTTCTTTTTACATTCTGTGAGGTGCAAGTAATTAAGATTTTTTCACTAAATTACATTTTGAACATGTATGTTTTAACAAGTTCTTTAGAGTTCATTTTAATTAGAATTTTTAGACTTAAATTTTACACATATTTTTTTAAGTATGCAAGGAAAATAACTCAAAAATATTTTATTGAGTTAATCTTACGAGGAAAAATTAAAGTTTTGATAGCCATTTTTTATTAAGGAATGAAAACAATAGAAACGAATTTCGTAACATATATAAACGAAATTCGATATAATTAGGCACATGAGAGTTCTTGTTCTAAAATTTACGCTCACATTAGGCAATAGATTTTTAAGAAAAAATTACCATTTAAAGGTATTTATTGGCAGATGTGCAAAATACTTTTATGCAAATATTTTTAAAACTGTTCAGTATTTTTGAGAATGTAAGCATCTAAGAAATGCTACTTATGCATGTATAAATGTAACACTTGTAAATACACTCTGGATCACATGATTAGAATCTATACAAAAATATCAACAACAAAAAGAAAAGCTTATGGCAACTGGGTATTAACATTAAATTAGTTTTAACTTAAATTTTATGTGTGATATAAAAACCATTAATGTTAATTTAATTGAAAGTATTGTAGATATTTAAGTAAATGTTAGCTTCTTTGTTCAAAACTGCTTTAAATATACGATTTGTTGTTGTCACAAAGTAATTGCAAATAATCTAAAGATATATTTCAGGAATGGCTTAAATTAATTCCTTCACGTTTTAATTCATTAATCGAGCTAACTCCGAATAATTTAAATTTTCCTTATGTCATGTCCAGGCAACAGAAAAATATTCACATAAATGATCACTACCTAAATGCTTAAAGAAATTATAATTGCATCGCTGTATCGACTTGATGGCCCCGGATGCTATAAGTTACAAAAAGTAACAACAAAAGTTTTCACGACCCTCACTAAATTCACAAAACTTCAACGACTTCACAACGCAATTAATAAATACAAAAGACTGCTGAGACATCATGAAAGTAACAAAACTGAAACCGTCGAGGACAAACTAATACAACAGCACTGTATATGGTAAAATACAAATCAGACCAATTGATATCTGGAATCGAAAGGTATACGAAGATATATACCCTGCATCCTGTTAAAAAAGTTGTCGAGTGAGAGGACTCATAGAGGCAGGGTTCCACATCTTGTTGTGACTAACTTTAGTTTTTAATTTTATGTAGTTATCATTTGCTGTTCAAAAAAGGCAACGAAGGATAAGACATTAACGAAAACTAAGTTATTCTATAGGAGTATTTTTGATAATGTCTTTAATAGATGATAAGTTTCAAGTATGCATCATGAATTTTGAGTTTTAAGGCTGAAAACGAATCGATTGGCTACGTATAGAATCTGTCCTTAACATAGCGCCACAAAAAATAACCCAGTGGTGTTAAATCACACGATCTGGCTGGCTACTTAACTGCTGATTGTCGTGAAATTTGGTTTGCAATAAACTGATCGTCTCATTGGCTGTATGACATATGACACCGTTCTATTGAAACCACATGTCAAGGATATATACGTCGTTAATAATAGGCCAAAATTGAATGTTAGCATCTCGCGATAGCCCGTTGCCCGTTACCGCATTTCCAGTTTCATCTTCGAAAAAAACCGCTCCAGACCACATAATGCACCATACAGTGGCACGTTGAGCATTCAGAGGCTTCTCAATAATAGCTCTAAGATTTTCAGAAGCCCAAATGCGGCAATTTTGCATGTCGACATACCCTGACAGATGAAAATGGGCTTCGACTGAAAAATTGATTTTTTCAGAAAACCAGCCGTTTGTTCCTGAATGAATTGAACGAATCAACGGTGATGTGAATGGTCGCTCGGCTTCAAGTGGAACCTGGTAAGGCTTCAAAGTCAAATCGTTACGCAAAATTTGCCATGTGGTTGTTTTGGATAACCTCAATTGTTGAGAACAGCCAGGAATTGACAAATTTGATTCTGCTTTAATACGTAGCTTACGGGTAGAACGACCTCGATACAAATTTTGTATCGAGCCTGTCGACTCAAATTTAACGACCACATTCTTAACAGCAGTCTCACAAGGACGATTATGTTGTCCGAAATATAACGAATTTAACAAAATGTAACTTTAATAGAACCACCATTTTCATAGTGGATTTTAATTATTTAAAAGCGATTTTCGTGCGAAATTGAATTCGTTGTAACAATTGACTACGAATACATCAAAAGAACTAAATGTCCAAATTATCATATTGTTGGTGTTGTTTTAATTGAAAAACAATGTTCGTTAGTTTTATTTTTAATTTTTTTAGTTATTATTATAGCGTTATAGTCGACATCAATTGCAGTTCAAAAACAAGGCTCTGTACGGTAAAACCACGTCAATTTTCCCTCACATCACTTATTTTAATTAATTTAAATTTATTAAACTTGCTGCTTAATATATGTTAGCATATTTTAAAATATATTGGTATATTTTAATATATTTTAGTATATTTTAATTTCTTTTAGTTTATTTTAGTATATTTTGACATATTTATGTACATTTTAGTATACTTTAAAATATTTTAGTATATTTAAAAATATTTCAATTTATTTTTATATATTTAATACGTTTTTAGTATATTTCAGTATATTTTAATACATTTTAATATCTTTGAGTTAATTTTAGTATATTTTAATGTATTTTAGTATATTTTTGTATATTTTAATACATTTTAGTATAGTTTAATAACGATATCTTTATTAATAACAGTATTTCTAGTATCTGTTTGATACTGTTCCAGAGATAGAAGACTATAACAGGCAGACAGTCAGAGAGACATTGTAGCAAAAGCAATATTAACGTGTTTTTATTCCTCAAGTGCAGAAAACTAAAATGACACTTACCATTCTGTAAGTATAGTGTTCAGCTAGTTGTAAATTAAAGGATGTCTAGGAAACTGTTTCTGCTAAATTTTCTCATTATTTTGGAACTTTCAATTTCGATAATTGCAAGCCAATCCGCAAAAAAGGAACCAAATTTGTACAATCAACAACCGTAAAAGAAATGCATTTGTTTTATAAAATTCTCCTGTTTATCAAGTAATTACGTTGTATGTGACACAATTTGCTACATTCAGATTACCTTTAAATGCTTTACATCTCTCTTCTAGTCCCGTGGTAAATAAAAACAAGCACAAACTTCAAAATAAAACTTTAAATGTCAACAAAAGTTAATAAAAAGAATGAAAAAAACCTAACGAGGGGATTGTTGATAAAAGTCCATCACATCCATTTATTTGAAAAAGTAGAAATATTCACACGCCGGTACTCGGCAAATGTTGATGACTCTGATGTAATCACTTTTGTAAAAAGAAGGAGAGAGGAAAATAACGCAAATGACATGCAGTTGGATGTCTGCCTAAATGTCTGATTTCTTTTCTTTTTTATTTATGCGTCTGCATGTTTGTCATGATGTTTTCTGTGGATGTATTCCAGGGTAACGGCATACCAAATTGCATTTTTAAAACGTTATTTCATCCATGTTAAAGTTTTTTTATGTGTGTGAGTACGTGTTTGTCTTAAGTTTATGCATCGAATAAAAGGCAATAACACCGGCTATAGAGGTTTTTGCTTGTTATTAAACTCAATGAAATAGTACGAATACAAACAGCCTTGATGTCAATTGAGGATACTCACTGCCAAATTTGCCTTTCACTATAAGGACAATATGTACATGGATAACTTAAACTCCTTAAAAAAACATGCCCATACGCAAATAAACAAACAGAAAACTTTTTATTGTAAAGATTTTTTCAGTACAGCGCTTTCGAAAAGAGTTAATTGATTTAAAGAGCTTTAAGGTTACTTTAACCCAAAAGCTCTGTTAGATAACGAGACAAAGATATCTGCAGGCAGTATAAAACTGTAGAATTTTTTAAATCGCACACAGTTTTATATAAAATTACAGAATATATAATTGATAATAATAATTTACATTTAAAATAGTTTTTGGCAGTAATTATTTTATATATTAATTAACTTTTCAGTGTGCTAGTAATTTACATAAATATAATTGTAAATTAAGTAGAAATAATGCAGAAATTTGCACTGCTATCTTAGTAAGATTTGAAGTTAATGAATTAAAAAACATAACAGACCTAATACTAACTCTCTAGTACTATCTAAAACGCGGCTTGATAATGGTGCCATCGCATCGAAAGCGCTCGCCTATTATAATAAACAAATAGCCAGTAACAACGGCATTCGCTGAAAGGAATAACAATAAAAAATATCAAATTTATTACGCCTGTATCTAAAGAAAATACTAATAAAGTTCTTGCTGAAACCGTAATAGTAGGTATCAGAAAATTTGTTGAAATCTACACATTAGTGAGTGTTTTAAATATTTATAGAAATATTAGAAATTTACAGAAACCTTTTTCTAAATACTGATACCCAGACTGATAATAAGACTTTTCAAATTTTTACAAGTTCGGAGTACAAAAAATTAATACAAAATAAAATGAAGTGTGTACCGATAATAGCGTTATTTAAACACATTCTATTGTTAACCGTAAAAGGTTAAGAATATAAATTTATGCAGATAAAGAGGCGACATACGATTCAAATGGAGACAAATGGAGAAAGGATTCAAAAATAATCTATTTTTTGATAAGATACAAAGAACAATTGAAACACAAATTGTACACGCCGAAACAACTACGGTTGGTAACTTACTTAGTTAGCACAAAGTGGCCAGCGTACTCGACAAAACGCTAAAATAATACAATAAAACAAAGACGAAATCGAACGAACAAAAAATTGCTAAAAAATAAGGGCAAAACTACGGGACAATACGCTACTAATTATAAAAGCGGACAAAGAAAACATGACTGTAGTTATGTACAAAAAAGACTATTTAGCCAAAACATAACAATTTATACAAAAGACCAACTGCACTAAATTTAAAAATAACTCAACTGAAACTTGCTAAAAAGAAATACCCAGCCCATTTAAACGCTGCAAAACGTTTACTGATAGAAAAGTATACAAATAGGTGAACATGAACCTAGGACCACTAACACTCATAGCACAACCGAAAATACACAATGAAAAAATACCAATGAGATCCACTGTACATTACAGAACTGCAACAGCATATCACCTGGCTAAACACCTCACCGGCCTACTTAAAGAAAAGATAAAATACATATACGGTACGTTATATATAAGACTTTGTCGAAAAACTTAAAGACATCAAGATAACCGAAGGTTCTATATACTTCCGTACCAACACAAGAAAACTTAGTTATCCTACGCGAAAAACTAGGCAATTTATACGATAACCAATACATCACCGGTATTATAGATATTGTAAAGATGATAATAAAATAGAATTACTTTAGATTTAATAACCACTTTTACAAATTACCTGATGGACTCGGCATGCGAAACCCAACTTTAGCTATTTTTATGGAAATTTACATGCAACATTTCGAATTACTACATATAAAAACACTAATAAAAAATACAGAATAAGTCATTACTATAGATGCGTAGATGACATTATATTCATCCTGGAATAAGACAACGCAGAACAAATTTTAACAGACATAAACACAATCCATAATAACATTACATACACAATGGAAAAAGAATAAGGCAGAAATTTAAATTATCTTGTCATCACCATAACATGAGGAACTGGCCGTTATATTTTTGACATTTATAGAAAACAAACAACGACGGGCATCACCTCGAACAAACCTACCCAACATAAACTAGCAGCATTTAGACTAATGATAAACAGACTTTAAATAATTCCACTTACTCCAGATAAGTACAACAAAAAACTCGACATAATTTACACCACAACTAAAAATAATGGCTACAAACCCACTACTATCAACAAACTTCTTAGACAATGTAACATTAAAAACAAAAATTAAGAAGACATAGAGACAATCGATACTAAACGACACTTTTACTTACACAGGACCAGAAATATATAGATTAACTATACATAAAATCCAGCAACACTCTGAGACATAACTTCAGGACATCGACAGAAACAACTGACAAATTTAGTTCCATGGGAGTATGTAGATTTACTTGTACCTGGAAACATATTTATATAGAACAAACTGGACCAACGCTAACAACTAGATTTACAGAATCTCCAATTTTGCATTAGAAATTGACACTCACGGACATACACCATGGGAAATAGATGAATGTATGACATTACTTCATCCTACGAAGAAGATTAGACTCTGTTGAAGTCTACAAAACAAAAACTGTTTAACAGTGACATTATAAACGAACAGGTAAATACGGCCTCAGATACAGTTTTCACACTACTAAAACTACTCATACACTCGAACAAACGGAAAACACCCGCAGAACCACCTAGATAATAATAAAAGACGGAAATATTAAAAATTTGTCGCGCATAAAATACCAGGTGGTGGGCATTCTACATTCAGTAGATACGAACTACCTAAACCCGAACACTGACTTTTCACATTTAAAGCACTCGCCATTCCTACCAAACAAACAGCTAGCAAACATGGAAAGGAATAACAATTGTATTTCATTTACTGGCGGAACAAATCAAAACAACTGAGTATTATTAACGTCCCTAAAGATCATCATTTTTTTGTAAATTTTCACCACACAGAATTGGTTTATAAACTCGTCTAGAAATTAGGTACTTTTCGCAGTTATCTGGATTTAAGGTGAAAATATAACAGTAATGAATGCATTTCGTTAGTTTATTAAATTTTAACCCGTCAGTGTCTCTTCATCCAAAACCATAAAAAAATATTGCTTAAAAATATAGTTTTATTTATTTGAACTTAAACTAACACTAACAAAAAACTCTAACGGCAACCAAATTTAGTTTATGCTTTTTCGTTTCGTTTGTTAACGATATTCATGTATCCGTAACATGTTGTTGCATTGAATATAAAAACAATATTAGCAGTATACAAATCACGAGTGTTTGAATACTTAAACGAATATTTATTCACCACCAAAGTATTGAGGTCAGCTAACTGTGGTAACAACTTGTATTTTGTTTTTATTTTTTATTAAAAAAAAAAAAATAAAATAGAGTTAGTCAACAAATAAATGAAAATTATTTTTTGTCTCTTAAAATAACATACAAACATTTTATGTTTAAGTGTAGGTTTCTGGATGTTAGACGTAATAAATTGAAAATATAAAATATCGTATGTTTGAACAAAAAGCCACAACTGTCCAAACTTATTGTTGCAATAAATAAATTTCAATTAAATAACTGTTTTAAATTTCAAAAACAAAAATTTTAATAATCAGAGTTATTTTTATTAAAACAATGAGAATTTTGTATTTAATTAAATTTATACATTAACGTTTGCAATACTAACTTATAAATAACAAAATATTTTAAAGGCTTCAAAAACCTTGAATAGAGTATTAATTTCAGCAATTTGTATTTTATACAAAATCAAATGTTATTCAATTTAAGCAATTTTATTTTCACAGAAAAATAAACTTTTTATTTATAGAAAATTAAACCAAGGCCATAAATTTATAATGCAAAAACAAAAACAATAAATCGTGGTTATTTAATAGTTTAAAAATGTAGAAGTCCTTAGCAAACTAATCGGCCAGCAGCACAGTCAAATCAAAATAATTTTTAAAATGCAATGCTGCTTAAATGTTGACAATCATTTTTGTACAAGAAATAAATACGTTTAAAGAAGAAGATGAAGAAAAAAACTTAATTTAACAATGAACCAAAAAAAAAAAAAATAAATAAAAGGAAAAAGCATTCAAATCAAAAATGGCTTAAGGAAATATTTTTTACAATATATGAACATTTAAATGATGCAAACGTTACATTGAAAACATTTATTTGGCGCAACAAGGCAATAGCAAAATACCGTTAGCAAACATTATCCCAAATACAAAAAAAAAAAAATAATAGAGCAAACAAACAAAAAAAATAAAAAATAATCCACAGAAATAACTATTAATGTCAAAATAGTTGAAAGAAGCAATGAGAAGGCAGTTGGCGGGCGTTGCGCAGTTTGAAATCTCTAGTTGGATAATATCTTTAGGAAATAAACAAGTGGCACAAAAAATTGTTTTCTTCATTCTACAAAACGAACAATTTTTTTTTATTCAATGTTAAATCATTTTTGCTTTGAAGCTGTCTTTTTCGCTTCCATTATTGACATTTTTTAGTTTTTGCCAGCAGTATCAATAATCTGCAATAGATTGCACTGAATGTACACTATGCCATTGTGTATTTGCTTGGTCATACATAAGTATATTACAATACGTACACTAATATCGTTAAGAAAATAATAAGTGATGGCTTTTATTGAATTTTTAGATAATCTTAATCCCTTTTATTCATCTCTACACTAATCTACACCCCTTCTTTTCACTGCTTGTCTACTTAAATTTAATACAGTTTGGGCGTAGCTTATCTATATTCTTTAAAAGCTTCATTATAAGACATTAAAAAGTTTTGCTCTGCATATGTGCTTCATTCAGAATTCTTACTATAAAACTTTTAAATGCTTGAGTATCTACTAGCAAGACTCTTCAATAGGGTCAGTTTGGAATTTAAATAAAAATGAGATGGAATCGCACAAGATAAGGGAACGAGATATCTAATCAGTTTAAAGACTTCTATTGTAAAATATGATACCCAAAAGCCTGTAAGGATTAAAAATCTCAACATACGGACTGTTCTGATAAAAACCAAATTTCCCTGTAATGCGTAACGTGAAAAGTATGTTAAACGCAAAAAACGTGCAAGTAATGGAAACAGGTTCACTAACATCATTAGAGCACTTGCCATTGTAGTAACGATAAAACAACTCACATTGATTCGCTGCTTTAGAGTATCAATAGAGTTGGATACCCTACTGTTCCTAATAAGCATCTTGACCCATCGAGCAACTCCTAAATAAACTTTGGGACGCGGCCAATACGTAATAGTTGTATTTAATTTTGGACGAATATAGGTGGTATAAAATGAAGTATTTTTTAAACCGTTTTAGAAAATCGAGGCACTTGAAAGCTTCTTTAGAAACCTGAAAAATGTGCTTACTCCATCGAATATGACACTGTATTTTCATGCCATGAACATCAAGAGCTTCCGATTCTTTAATACCTATATCATATATAGTAGCAGAAGCAGCATCATTTCCGAACACATATCTTAGCGTTAGCCTGCAACATTAATTCTTACGGTTGTTAAAATCCACTTTATTCACGAAGCATCATTTGAAGATTGTTGCGAGATCGTGATTGAGTCGTGGCCTTTTTGGAGCCCACCTGTAACTCGTACGGTCAATTTCTGAATGAATGTGAATGCTGAATGAATATGGTGCAATCATATAGTTATAGTATATAGGGATGAAAGTCTCACAAAGAAGGTAATTTAGAAAAATTAGAAACAGGGTTGAAAAAACAAGGGAGTTTTGCGGTACCCCTAAATTAATCTTAAACTGGTTTGATGAAATCGCACCAAAACCGATTACTGAGAAAACTCGATATAAATATAGAGAAATTATCACCGACAAGAAAAGGAATAAGTTTTGATATAAGTGGGTCATGTCACATTCTATCCAAGGCCTTGAAAATATCTTACTTTCTCCGAAATGATGTATGGTCTTGCATCATTGTTCTTACAGAAAAACCAGCAAGTTACCCGTAGAGCGCCCCCTGTGGAAACCATACAGTCGGTCGCTAAATAAGATGTTGGACTCGAGGCACCTCACAAGATGGAAGTTAATCATACTTTCCACCACTTTAAAAAGTGCAGAACAAATTGCAATTGGTCGATAATTTTCAGGGATCGGCGTTACATTAGCAACACTTCCAGCACTTTGGAATTTCACTGGCATGATACGACGATGCGCTAACATGGAAGAACACTACGTCAAGACCAGTGCTGTTGAGATCTGCTAAAATCTTGAGTTCGAAATAGGAAATATATCAGCCAAAAGTTTAGCCTTATCAGTCGGGTCAGTGAATATTTAGTCATTCTTTAAAAGAGTCGGAATTGAAGAACTAGCATTATCTCTTGCTGTTTTAATAAATGACCAAAAGTTCCAGCTACCTCTAGTAGAACTTCGGCACGAAGGCGCTTTTGTTTGTTAAACAAAAGCTGCTGTTAAAAGGCACACAAAAATGCTAAAGATAAAACGCTGCAACCCAAAATATTATCATCTTAAAGTAGTGAAATCCTGGAGGACACTGGGAGTAGTTGTTTTATATTATACTCGTAAAAAATATGGCTTGAGCAAAATTTTTTCAATGAAGCTTATAAAAATCTAAATATTTCAGAGACAAGCTTACATTAAACTGATAAAAAAAGCTTCGTAAAGAGGTTGTAAATGTTGTAGTTTAATGTTCCTCAGATCTCTTGAACCAACAAATTGATTTTAAACACTCAAATTTAAGTGAATAAGAAAAGAACGAAATTATAATCGAAGGAGTTCCAGGCTTAAGTATAACATTTGACGGAATAATTGTTCGAAGGAAAAATTAACAATTAAAATTTTAAAATAGTGGCAGTAAGTGCTGGCTCTAATGAATAATACAAGAAGATAGTCATATGTGAACTAACTTTATTGGTTTTATTGGAATACAAGAGTATGTTTGTTAAGATTTAAAAGCATGCTCAATCAATTGATCATTCGGCTACAAAGCTGCTCCTAAACTTGATTTGAAGTCGATATTAGGATCATAAAAGCGGTATAGTGATGTTGAAGAAAATGCCCGTTATATGTTTTTAAATTACAAATCGTGGTGAGGCATCTAGACCCACTGAAAGTCTTTGTTAGAAGTTCTCATATTAGAGCAGTGATTTCAGATAAATTTTTAATAAATATGTGGTCCTGCCTTAAACTCTTGACAGCTAAGTGCTATTTTCGAGTTTCTTAAGGTGATTGATAGATATTTTCTGGATCGACTGCAATTATCTTTGATGTTAAGATATAATCTAAACACTTTAAATTGAAATGGATAAAGTTTTGATTTAATTTGTTGATGATCTATTATCTATTATCCATCGAAACTGCGGTATTATCAATGTTTTCTAAAAATTGCGACGTTAATTGTTGATACGCTTCGAGATATGCTGCTAAACCAAATGATAAAAGAAGATATGAATAATGACACCACGTTATGGCTATTGTTAGATATTTCTATGTACACACGTTTACCTCAACTTACCAATCTAATAACGTAAACTATACAGAATTTCCAATATCAGTTGTGATTTCACAGCTGGTATCCGGTAATAACGCCGTTGAATATTTTTATGTCTTATTTTTCGCTTGTTTTAATAACCCTATAGCGTTTTTATAAGCTGACTCCATTTTCATTCAAACTTTTTAGAAAATTTTGACAACTATTATGAAAAATAAAATAAAATATATAGAACCCTTCCAAGAATTGTACATTTGTTACAATAGCTAAACAGCTGTTCCCTCTTCCAGCGTTCATTTTCGGCATGACATCCTGAAGCTATAAGTATGAATTTTGTTTTCTACAGAAACGAACATTTTCACAATCAATTTAATACAAGCACACATTCATTCACGTTTTCGTTCGCCTATTGGCCATATGTTTTGTGATGTACTCTCGTGAATGCGTGCAAGTGTATGTTTATATGTATGTTTATAAATTTTGCATTTTTTTCTTTCCTTCAAATAAAAAGCAATAAATTTTATAGATTTGTAGAATTGAACAAAAATTACCAAAAAAAAAGCAACAACGTTAAAAAATGTATGACAAACCATGTTAACATTTTTATATGCCATGTGAAATAAATTCACTTCAGTTTTATCATTTTTGTATATATTAAAATTGGGTTAAAAAAAATCTTTTCGCATTTTCCATGCTATTAGTTGCTGAAGACGTATGTTCAGATATATAGAATACATTTTATATTAACATTAAAAAATAAAGCGAAATATGTTCTCATATATGTCGTCAGTAAAATGTGGGCCATACTGGGAATCATGTGCGCATTTAATATATGTTAAACAATAGAACTTTGCACAAGTATCAGTATTATAATGAAATCAGCAGTTTTTATTATTGATTACTACCAGCTGGCTTAATTAGTTTTTCAATTTTATTTCTATAATGTGCAAGAAATATAGGATATTTCGAAAAGAAGATTGTTTTTTCAATTGCGACAACACCAACAAACTAATAGTTTGTACAGTTAGCTTTTTGAACTATTCGTAGTATATGCATTGACAATTGTTACAATCAGTTCAATTTGCACGGAAATCGCATTAAAATAATTAAAATTCACTTAAAATTTCCATAAAATTAGTGATATGTGAGTAATAAAGATTTGATTTTTTTTAATAAAATTTTTATACAAAATTCATTTTCAAATATATTTAAAATCCAAATTAATTCTCTTTCCGAAAGTATTTAAATCAATTTTGAAGCTTAAGCAATTAATTAACTAGATTAACTTTCATTTTGCACAATATTAACAATAAAAAAAAATCCTGCTTAAAAAAGCCAACAAATAAAAATTAAATTTATGCTTACAACTCAAACTTTAAGAAATATTTGAATAAATATAATAAAAAATGCATATAAAATTTTACAAGTCCATATAGTAAAAGAAGCAGTAACTATATATATATATATATATGTAGTTGTAATGATATCATGTCATAATAATTTAATACAATAAAAGTCATTTAATGCCTTACGTAATCGTTAACAAAATCATACGTTCTTACGTATACTTCTGTTTGTATGGAAACTTTTCAGTTAAATGTCAAAAATATTAAAAATTGCGACAGTAAATGTTGTAATAAAAACAACAAAAACAATATATTGCCAAAGATCTTTACAGCTTCCACTTTATATGATATAACTGGGTGTAATTTTTATTTTATAGGGTAACTTTTTTTGGCATTTTTGTTTTTTGTTCGTACCGTGAATCAAATTTCTGAAATGAAACAAACAAAACTCTAATTAAAAAAACATCATATGTGTGTGTGTGTAGTATGTCTTTCATTATTATCATAAACAATTTTATCCAGATTATTTTCGTACACATAAAAAATCTTCAAATTTGTTGAGAAGATAGATAAAAATAAAAGTTATTTGACTACTGTTCAACAATAAATGGCCTACAACTTTTCCAATTAAAAACATTATTTTAATTCGGCTGAAGTTTACGTATGTAATTAAATCCCTTAATTTATTAAGAGAGAAAACTTATTTTAAATTCTTAATTTAGGAAAAATTCTATTAATTTATCTATTATTCTATTATACATAAAGATAAAAGTAATTCTGATGAGGAAACAGATATTGTACAAGAGTCAACGCAAAAATCTTTAAATTACATGAGGTTTTCAACAAGAAATCTGTTTTTTAAACAAAATAAAACATAAAATGTAGACTAAGATGATGAAAAATTTTTTTGTATTAATAAGAAAAAAGTTCGGCAATTATTAATAAAAAATGATATCTGGCAAATGTCTACCACGACCACGTTGGCAGATGTCGAATCTTGCATCAAGGTTTTTAATAACTTTTTGGCAAAATGGCGGTGTTATATCGTTAATCACGGATTTTGATTTTGAAATCGATTAGATTGGCTCCGTATAGACTCTGTCCTTAATATAGCCTTAAAAAGATAATCCTGTGGTGGTAAAAAATACGATCTGGCTGGCCACTTAACTGCTGATTGTCGTGAAATTATGCGATCGGGAAATATGGTGTGATATAAATTGATCGTTTCATTGTGACATGTAGCACCGACCTGTTGTAACCACATCTCGGTGATATCCACGTCGTCAATAAGAGGCCAAAATTGTGTTGTTAGCACCTCGCAATAGCGTGATCCATTGGCCGTTACCACATTTTCCAGCCTCATCTTAGAAAAAAAAACATAGCGCACGATACAGTGACAGTTGAGCATTCAAAGGCTACTCAGTAATTGCTCTAGGATTTTCAGAAGCCCAAATGCGGCAATTTTGCTTAACCCTGAAAATTAAAAATGAGCTTTGCCTGAAAAAACGATTTTTTCAGAAAAACCAGCCAGTTGTTCCTGATTGACTTGAGTGAATCTACGGCGATATGAATAGTCGATCGGCTTCAATTTCTGCACCAGTTGAACTTTGTAAGGCTTCAAGGTAAAATTTCGGAAAATTCACCATGTGGTGGTTTTAGATAATCGCAATTGTTGACAACGTCGAGGAATTTACAAATTTGGATCCAATTTAAAAACCAAATTTTTAATAGTGGTCACAGATGGACGATTATGTTGTCTGAAAATATCGCGAATTTTGCGAAATGCAACTTTAACAGAATCACCATCTTCATAGTGGATTTTAATTATTTTAATGCGATTTTCGCGCAATGTAGAATTCATTGTACCAATTGCCATGTCAAAAAACCAAATGTCAAAACTGTCATGTTGTTGACACAATTGAAACTAAAACTAACTTCCTGTTGCATAACCCGATATATCGTTATACATATTTTTGATAGCAACTTCTAACATAGTATATATTACCTTATCGACAGACAAATGTCGTTTTAATAATATTTCTTTACTTTCCAGGCACTGTAAAATTAAGTTGCCAAGGTTACGTACGATTCCTATTCTTGCTTAATTTAAAGTTTCAGATAAATATAATAACCACTAGACAGATAAGCTACAAGAATGTAAACTGATTTGAATATCTTTATTAGTTGCATTTCCGCTATGGCCTGTTATTTAAAGCAGGAAATTAAAAAACTGAAATAGGTAGAGCATTTTAAGCTTGAATAGGATTATCAGACTTATCTCGCTTTTATTAAAAAACATGCAGTTTATTATTGGAAAGATGCTTTTCAGGTAGCTGGCAGTAACTGTAGCCACTGTAACTGTGCTCAATTACATGTAAGGCATTCATGTTGACTCGGAACTTCTTTTAGTAAACAGTATTTGTAAGTAAAGTGAAATAAGCCTTCTGTGCAAACGGATTAAGAGATGCCGATTCGATACCTGTTTTATGGTATCACACGGGTCAATAAACTTTTAATAAAACAAAAATCAGCATCAGCAGCTACTTAACTCAACGTCATAAGAAATAAAACAGGAACCCACGTAGTGGATCAATTAAGTCAAATAATTGCTTAAAAATATAAATTGACTTTAGTCAATATTTTTTATACTCATATTCACTAAAAAGACACTTAAAAAATAACCATATAGTTAAAAAAAAATTATACTGACATGCTTTTATTGACGATATTTAAACGTTGATGAATATTCTGTGGAATATCGAATATTAAGTATGCAATCATTTTCAATGAATTAAATGAATATAAAGATTAAAAAACTATTAAAGGCTGGTTTTACACAAATAAATGGCACAAAATTATTACAAAGTCATGAAAATATAAATATAATATTAAATGCATTGGTAATTTTCGATAGCATATGCAAAGTAAAAGAACATTGCTTCGAGTAAAACAACTTTAAGTCTTTTGTGTGATTTGAACGATTATTTACTTAAGTGTTTTATAGACTGAAAATATTTAATAATTTATTTATCTTTCTTATTTATTTTTCTCTGCATAATATTTTGGCACCTTTCAAAAAATATTTTAAATAATATTTATTAAATAGTTTTATGAATAAGTGAAGTGACGTCTAATTTTCATTTGCACAAATGCGGATTCAATTGCAATTGAAGGCAATTTATTGAGAGATAACTACAACACCAAAATAATTGTACAGTAGGCTTTTCGTTGTAATATTTGCGTTAAATCTATTATTTGCCGTTGAAGTGTTATTATAACTTACTGCACATCGTGTGGGTATTCATCTTCTCATACCTCGCTACTATGTTTACAGTCTATTTTTAAAGATAATTTTACTTTCAAAACGTTTTCAGGAATTAACTCTCAGTTTGTTTAAAAACCAGTTGATTAGAATACCTTCGTCGTCTATTACTATTGTTTAAAAATCTACTAATAATTAATTCAAGTTAAATATTAAAAAAATTAATTTTTTTGTTCACATCTTTCCATCAAGGCAGTTTAGATATTAAAAATAATATGGTGATTAGCTTTTAGATATTACGAGAAGGTTTAAATATTTATTTTAAATAAGTTTTCAACTCTAAAACAATAACTTTAATTGTACGTTAATTTAATTTAGTATGGAACTCAAAAGCGAACTCAAGCAAACCTTATACTATATCCAGGAAATTTGTCAAAAAGTATATACAACAACTTAATAATCAACCAACATAATAATAGTCCGGTATGGTCTGTGGCAAATTTCTTTGGCCGAATGCTAGGCGCAAATATTGTCAAATAATAAAAACCTAGCTTTTTCAAAGTGATAAAAGCATACAATAGATGTAAATTAAAGTATCTTCAAAGTCATTAATTTTTTAGTAGATTGTATTATATGAGCGTGAATGGAAAAATCGTCTTGTTTTGAATATTAACTGCAGTAAAAGCAACTATTGGAGGGCAAACTTGTTTAATTTAATTTATTCTTTTCCCTCATAGCATTACTACGTCTATAGGGGAAATATATTATGTCCTTGGGCCTCCTTCAAATTCCCTTACCATCCACAGTGTTGAACTAGAAATGCTATTTTTAAAATACCTTTTCCGGCTCACCCCTATGTGATGCACATTTCAATCGTTTCTTTACTTTAGAATAGCTATGCATTAGAGTAGTGAGATATTAACTTTCAATTAGTTTACTAGCCAAAATGTTACATTCGTTCAAGATGAATGATATCATCTCAATTACAGCCTTTTTTCTCCATTATTTTATATATAAAGAAATAATTCTTAAAAGATGTGAGCTTGTAAGTTTACTTCTTACAAGATGTCCGTGCTCTTTTCCCACAGCCTTCGTTACTTTAATGATATTTTCAAGCAAAAACGTGCACTTACGTGAAGCTGTAATTGCATAGGAAAGCCTACATTTAAGCAAATACTAAGGCCAAGATTCCTTTCAGTTACGGATTTCCGGCATATATTGTTTTACCATGGATTAGAGTGTTGATTTATTTACAAGTATTCAGTTAACTACGTTGCTACGAGAAAGTATAAGATGACCTTTTGTCAGATGCCTTTAACTCCCTGTCTGCGAAATAGTTAACTTAAAAAGGAGTCTTTTTTTCGGATAGAAAAAAAGGTAAAAGATAGCTGCTTCCTGCCTGTGATCATGAACATACTTTGTTGAAAACTCTCTTTTATTCTCTAAAAGTATTTTTTGAAAGCTTCGCCTCTATTTTTCTTCCATAAACAAAAACAATATTCTTTACCATTTTTTTAATAATTACAAATTCCAATATTAAAAACATAGGGTTTGTCAATTTTCATTCGCATAATAAAGACTTCATTTCCTTACGATTGCTGCACTACAGTATATTAAATTTTTTATGTTTAAGTACACGTTTTTTTTTTGCAAGGGATGAATGTAAAAAATTTATGTTTATTTTTTTGTTTTAATACAATTACGAATTTTATTTTCCCAGTTTGTATTGTGTTTATGGGTTCTTATCAATGATTGTTAAATATTGAGTTGACATTTTGTTTTAAAATATATGTATGTTTGTTAACAAATAATGTATATTTTTAAATGTAATTATACCCATGCTGAACTATACATACATATATATTAATTTACATAAATACATATATCTATTTCGAATTGGGGTTACGAAGAACCCAAGAAAGAATTTAAAAATTGTTACACATAAGTGGCCAATTTGTGTATATCCCTTTAATTTACTTAAAGCATACATTTTAAATATACTCTTAATTTTTTTAAAATTTTATTTTATATGACCCACAGTCGGTGAAGTTAAATGGCTGGATTTTCAGAAATTTCATTAGAAACGAAATTTTCATAGGATTTTATAATAAATAGCAAGATTAGTGTTTGATACCACAGAATGTAAAAAATAATCATTTTTTCTGTTTGTGTGGGGTTTCAACAAGAAGCTTGTTTTCTAAAACAAAATAAGACAAAAAATGTAGATTAAGATCATTAAAATTTTAATTAATTTTTATTAACTAAATATGTTTTAATCTTTTAAATATTTAAATATTTTCAATATTTCGCTGGAAAGATTATTAAATGCCATGCTCAACGGGTTCGCTTTCCTCTGGAAAGCTTCTTCAGAAAATAATTTTTTTTTAAATTGTTAATAATTTTTGTTGTTATAAAATTAATTTCCTGAAGAAGCTTTCCAGAGGAAAGCGAACCCGTTGAGCATGGCATTTAATAATCTTTCTAGTATTTTCAAAAGCTCAAATGCTGTAATTTTGCTTGTTAACATAACCTGACAAGTAAAAGTGGGTTTCCTCTTAAAAAATAATTTTTTCAGAAAAACCAGGCGGATGTTTCTGAATGAATTGAGCAAATCTACGGCGGTGTGAATTATTGGTCGGCTTCAATTCCTGCACCAGTTGAATCTTGCAAGGCTTCAAAGTCAAATCCTTAGGTAAAATTTGCCATGTGGTGGTTTTGGGTAACTTCAATTGTTAAGAACGTCGAGGAACTAACAAATTCGGATCTGCTTCAACACTGTGGCTCACAGCTGCGATGTTTGCAGTTGAAAGATCCAGTCGAACACGTGTTGGTGTTCGCACATTTTGTTGATTCAAATTTAACGGCCAAATACTTAATAGCGGGCTCAGAAGGACATTTGAGAGATATGATTTTTCATTAATAATTGAACTTTTCTCTTCGTAATACAATAAATATTTTATTTTATTTTTTTTTATTTTTTTTTTATGTTTTGTCAAAAGTTTTTAAAAAATTTTTCTTTTCAGATTGTTATAATAATATAATATAATAAAAATAAAAAAAGGTCAAATAAAACTGAAAATATTAAAAATTTTTTTTTTTTATTTTTATTTATTTTGTTTTTTCGTTGAAAAACCCTTTACTTACGACCTGAACATAAAATATTTGGGGTTGTTTTCTCTGACGCGTTTTCAAGGGGAACGATAATTCGATGTGAAATCAATATTTCAAGCCATTAAAGTTTCCTGGAATAAGATTTCTTTAGATCATTTGTAGTCACTTAATGATTTAGTAAAAAACTTACTATTGGAACAAACTTAAAATTTTGCTATTGATATTGATAGTGAAAACAGAAATTTAAGTGCCTCTTGTCATATGAACGCGAATGTATGTACAACATCTTATAGAAGATGTTCACTTGGATTTCAGATTAACAAAATGTTCTGCATGAATTCTCATAATAAATAATTTTCTTTCCTAAAAATACCAGCTTATAAATAAAGAAGAAATATAGAAAAGGAATATTTAATTATAAATAAAATCAAGCCGCATTAGAGTATAAATAAATAATCCGCTCACACATTTTTGAATTATTCGCTAAATAATGTAGTTTATTCTAGCGTAAAGGGATACAAAATTAATATTAAAATATCAAATAATACTGTTGATACCTAAAGCTTAAGAACTTACTATTAAAAATATACAATAACAAATTGCAAATACAGCTTTTATTAAAATAAATATTAACATTTATTAAAATAATTACTGCAGCTCTAAATAAAAGATGTTTAATGACAATTATTTTAGTTTTCACTCGACATTAATTCTCTTTTCGCATTGTTACAAAAAGTTATACAAGTTAATATTTATTTATTATTTTTTTTTGTTTTGTTATAATTTATATTTTGCATTTATCAAGTCCTTGATTTTTCTGCTTATCTTATTCTTGTTAAATATTATTTGAAATAAAAAAATTAAAAGAAACGAAATACTGGTTACCAGGGAAAGCGTCTTTCTTTTTACTTAAACTGTAAAGACGCTTGTTAAGATGATAATTAAGATAAAACAAAAAGTAAATATAAATTGTAAGAAAAAAGCAAATCACAAAAATCCACGCGTATTATATGACAATGTAAGAAGAAGTGTTTTCCAGTTTTTATATTTGATTCTTTTAAACAGTAAAAAATTCTAAACAAAATTTAAAGAAACCATTGAGTGGAACAATGAAGGAAATAAAAATGTTACAAAAGAAAATGTCATAAAGCTTTAGTTAGGATACTGGAAGGATGGGATTTTTGTTAGAGATACATAACACATATTTTGTACAAATTAGTTTGACCAGTGATTGTCTTTTATTATTCCTTTTTATTTAAGTTGTTAAAAGTTGTTTTATGCCATTTTTTATTTTTAGTTTAATTATGGGATAAAAAATATTTAGTTACACTGAGATATATTTTAGAAGTGAAAAACAGAAAAATTATTTTCAGAAAATTCAAATCAGCTCGTATGATTTTGTTTAAATTGTCAACGTGTTATTTACCATTTAAGAATGTGTCACGAGACATGTCTATGTCAACTTTTAGTATCAAATTGTGCATGTGAGCTTACTGAGAATTTGCAAAGCTTAGTCACTGCCACATGCCAAACTCATACTTATTATACACAAATATGCAATTTATGAATACTAAATACATTTTCAAACCGTGTAAATACCTCTGAAATCTTCAACCAATGCTGCTAAATTTTTATAACCAATTTTTTTTTTTAATTTACTACCCGGTACAGTCATATCCAGTAAAGATTAGAGGCTTTTGGATATTCTCTTGATAGTATTTTTCTTATGTTCTTATATGTTTTGCTTATCCGCTCAGTTTCGGTTTTAAAAACATACTAAGGTTGCGAGTATGAATTTTCACGGCTACTGAAACGAGCTGCAGGAACCGCCTGTTCCACCCATTCCTACAGCATTCTTCGAGGATAGTTCTCGTTTATAAATTTCCTCTAATTTGCCCCAGTATATTTTTGACGGTTTGATTGGTATTTATCAGGCTTTTCAACAGTTTTGACATTTACCTTTTGACGTATTCTAAGCAGACGCATTGGCAAGTGTACCATTAATTCAATTTCACGTTAAAATTGCATTAAAATAAATTCGTGATATTTTTGGACAACATTGGTCGTTAAATTTAAGCCGTCAGGCTCGATACAAAACGAACGACAACGTGTATTCGATTGGATCGTTCAACTGCAAACATTGCAGCCGTGGGCCACAGTGTTAAAGCAGATCCAAATTTGACAACTGCTCGATGTTTTCAACAATTGGGATTGTCCAAAACCACCACATGGTGACTTTGAAGCCTTCTAAAGCTCAACTATTGCAGGAAGTGAAGCCAACTGATCATTCACATTGCCGTAGATTCGCTCAATTCATTCAGGAACAACCGGCTGGTTTTTCTGAAAAAATTACTTTTACGAACAAAACCCATATTCATTTATCAGAGTATGTCAATAAGCAAAAGTGCCGCAATTGGGCTTCTAAAAATCCTAGAGCGATTATTAAGAAATCTTTGCATGCTTAACGTGTCACTGTTTGGTGCGCTATGCAGTTTGGAGGCATTGTTGGATCGTTTTTTTCGATAATGCTGGAATTGCAGTAAGGGTCAGTAGATTACGCTATCGCGAGATGTCAACAACTTAATTTTGGCCTATTATGGACGATGTAGATACCACTGATATGTGGTTTCAATAGGATGGTGCCACATGATACAATGACAGCCAATTTGCAGACCAAATTTCCCGATCACATAATTTCACGACAATCAGCAGGTAAGTAGCCAGCCAGATCGTGTGATTTAAAAGCACTGAAATATTTTTTGTGGAGCTATGCTAAGGACAGATTCTTATACGGAGCCAATCGAATCGATTTCAACCTTGAAACTCAAAATCTGTGATGTGATTAATGAAATAGGACTGCCATTTTGCCAAAAAGTGATTAAAAGCTATGATGAAAGGATTGATATCTGCCAGCATGGTCGTGGTGGACATTTGGCAGATATCGTTTTTTATTCATAATTGCCGAATTTTTCTCTTCGTAATGCAATACAAATTTGAATCATTTTAATCAAAATGATTTGTTTTAGAAAACAAATTTCTTGTTGAACAACCCAGGTAGTAAATGAATAGTGTACGTTTATTGGAAAAATAATTATTTCACATATTTTCTTTAAGTGTGGGCTTGTGATTTTTTTATCGTTAATGAGCTTTAGGCAAATAAGATTATATTGTCTCAAAATTATATCAGCGAAAAATATTTTAATGAAAAATAAAGAAAAACACGACGACAATGTTTTTTAACCCACAAATACTTGTATACGTACGTAAAACTAGAAAATTTACATTTCGCATAAAATATTCCCGAACATTACCCGCATAAAATAAAGACAAAAATGGGACCCAAAGTAAAAAGCTGTGATATTTTAAACCTTTTTATTCCAGCCTTTTTGTTTGTGCGTTTCACAATTTATGCCAAAGAAAATTAAAAATTTTTTCCCTAAATTTCTACAAAAGCTGTAACAAAAAGCTAATAAAAAGTAGAATATAATTTAATTTTCTTATTTTTGTTTGTTTTTTATCGAGTTTAAACAGAAAAAAGTAAAAACTTGAGATTCTCATTTCTAACAACGCTTTTGCGGTTTTTGTCGTGCCAAGTGGTTGTTTGAATAATAATAATTACAAAAAAAAATTTATAAAGTTATTTGAAATAAAACCATTTTAATAAATGCAACAATGTGAACTTATAATAAGATTATTAAATAACAATTTATTGAACTTTGGATGGTTACGCAAAGTAATAAAGTAGATAGATTTTAATATTTACGATGAAATTTTTAAAGTCACATGTTACTTCTTCTTGCTTGCAAGAGGTACAGATAGGCATGGGTAATCAAATGGCATGGCATTGCCAGCTCCTTAGAGTTTTTAAATGCCCTTCACTTCCCTATTCGCTATTAACATATGCTTTCTTTAGTAAAGTTACCAGCTCATTATAGTTTTCCTACTAAAAAGGAAAAAATTCTCTTTAAAAATTTTATGCTAAAAACCTATAACATTTTATAATTAAATGTCTCTTGTTAGGTCAAAATATGACTCCGAAGGATTTATTTTAATACTTCTTAGGTCTGCATTAAGAAGCGGCGTGCAGCCAAGCTAAGGCTGAAAGGAATGCAGGAAAAATTTAAAAAACATCTTTTGTTTATGAGTAATTTTTGTCAAAAAACTAACTTTTTTGTATAGACTCATAAAACAATTATCATAATGTTAGTGAAGCATCAGTACTCAAATATGAATGTTTTGGCTTACGAAGAATTTGGACGTTTTTTAAAGAACTGTTTTAAGCAAAATACGTATTGATACCAGCTTTCCCAACTAAGAAATGAAATTTAAAATTCGCTAAGGTCTATTAACATAATATCTTTTAATTCCTATATAATATTTAAATAAATAAAATATTTAGTTTTTTAAAAGGAAAATATTCTTGTTTTCGATTTGAGTATAAACAATGCGTTAGTTGTATTGAGCTGTTTAGTTAAATGATTGCAAATAAGTTTTGTTTGCAAAAAGTATTTTTGCTTTTATTAATTCACACGTGCCCATTGTATTGAAAGGAAATATTACAGTTTTTTTTACAAAATTTACAATAATGAGATTGTGCCAAGAAAGGCCCATTTTAGAGAAATTTTACAAAACTTTAACTTTTTGAACAAATTTCGCTGTGTAAGTTTATTGGGATCTTGCTACAATTACAGAAAGTTTAGATGATTTAAAATCCGCAAATTTTTGTGAAACACTTTTTGAATAAAAATACAATCGTTTTAAAATTGTATTTTTCAATTGTGGCAACACCAACAACAAGATAGTTTTGACATTTAGCTTTTTGGCGTATTCGTAGTAGATGCATTGGCAATCGTCGCAATGAATTCAATTTCACATGAAAATCGCATTAAAATAATTAATATCCATTATGAGAATGGTGATTTTGTTAAAGTTACATTTCGTAAAATTCGTGTTATTTTCGGAGAACGTAATCGTCCTTCTGAGACCAAGATTAAGAATTGGTCGTTAAATTTGAGCCGAGAGGCTAGATACAAAATGTGCAAACGCCATCGCGTGTTCGACCGGTTCGCTCAACTGAAAACATCGCAGCGGTGAGCAACAGTGTTGAAGGAGATCCAAGTTTGTCAATTTCTCGACGTTCTCAACAATAGGGGTTATTCAAAACCACCACATAGCGAATTTTGTGTAAGGATTTAATTTTGAAGAATTTAACTTTGAAGCGTTACAAGGTTTAACTGGTGGAAGAATTGAAATCGAACGATCATTCACATCACCATATATTCGCTTAACTCATTCAGAAACAACCGGCTAGTTTTTCTGAAAAAATCATTTTTTCAGACGAAGCCCATTTTCACTTGTCAGGATATGTCAAGAAGCGAAATTGGCGCATTTGGGCTTCTGAAAATCCTAGAGCGATTATTGAGGAGTCTTTGTATGGTCATCGTATCATTGTTTGGTGCGCTAGGTCCTCTGGAGGCATGATTGGGTTGGTTTTTTGTTGAAGATGAGACTGGAAATACGATTACCCTATTGTGAGGTGCTAATAACTCAATTTTAACCTATTATTGATGAAATGGATATCACTTGTGCTTTCAACAGGACGGTGCCACATGTCATACAGCCAATGAAACGATCAGTTCATTGCAAACAAAATTTCACGACAATCAGCAGTAAAGTGGCCAGCCAGATCGTGTGATTTAACACCACTAGATTATTTTTTGTGAGGCTGTGTTAAGAACAGAGTATATACGGCAGTCAATCGAATCAATTTCAGTCTTAAAACTCCGAATTAGTAATGTGATAAACGAAATAGGGCCGCCATTTTTCCAAAAAGGTGATTAAAAACTTTGATGAAAAAATCGACATCTGTCAGAGTGGTCGTGGTGGATGTATGCCAGATATCATTTTTTAATCATAATTGCCGAACTTTTCTCTTCGTTATACAATAAAAATTTGAATAATCTTTCTCGAATTTTTTTTGATTTTTTTAGAAAACAAACCTCTTGTTGAAAAACCCGATATAAAAAATTCAAGATCTACTACATGTTTTTCTGTTAAAAAAATAATCTCGTATTATAAATGAGATACTTTAAATAGTTTACGAATCAAGTTTTGAAACTCTTCATGTCCTAAAGTACTTTAATATTTCCACACATTTAGCCTAATTATAGATACTTTGATTAAGTTTAATCACAATTTCAGAATATGCAGTTACAGAAAGGACAAGCAGAGCTGCAAAAATAAGGAAGTTTAATCTGTTAGGAAAAACTGATTGTTTTTGTGTTTTAGACGTTTCTTAAAACAAAAGTGATGGCGAGTCGGTAGTACGAATACAAAGTTATGTATCACATTGTAATATCCCACAAAGTATCGTTTGAAATTAAGCTTAAATTTTAAAGACAGAAAATAAACGAATTTCTTTATTATATTAATAATAATAATAAAAATAAAATGTTTTTAATCGACTATGTCTGCGAGTGTCACAATCTAATTCGCAACAACGGCGAGTGTTATTCTTTTAAAGTCTTGCTTATTATCTTTAGCTTTAGATTATTTTTATATAAAACCGTAAAAACATTATTTCATATTTTTTTGCTAAGTAATACATTATTTTAATTGGAAAACAGAGATTTTTGTCTATATTTGAAGAAGAATTATTAAATTTGGCAGTATTTATTATGGCTTAGTACGATTTTATGACTTTCATTTTATATAAAAATATTATGTGATTTTATTATGATCATAGATGTTTTGATACTAAGCAGTAAAATAAATATAAAAACATTTTATTTTTATTATTATTCTAAACTCTTTTCTCGCCCATATAACTATGAGCAAAATAACCCCAATAATAATAATAAATAAAATAAAATTTAGTTTTTTCTTACAATGATCCATAGCACCGTTATTGAAACTATTTAACGTGACTGAATTTAATGAACGTGAAAACATTTGCGTTGTTTAAATGTAGTTATAAATTTTTCAAAGTGTTGGTTCGTTAACCAAATGAAAATCGTCACAATATTTTGTTTTGTTATGTTATGTTATGTTTTGTTTATTTTATTTTTCTTTATCTTTTGTATGCACATGAAGAAATTTTGTGTTTAACCTTCGAATTTATTATTCAGATATAGTAAAACGGCTTGGGCAAAAATTTCTGGCTTATCTTAAAATCTGTGAACAGTTTCCTGAATAGATAAGTAAATGATAATTAGTTATTTAAAAAATTTCATTTGTTTAAAAGGCGATCTAATAAAGAACTGAAAAAGTTAAGATGAAAATTTCTTTTTAATTGATGGGCATACATTACAAAAGATTAGAAATCTGGTACCATGTAAACAAAACTACGACTCACAGAAAGAAATATCCCGAAAGCGATATCTCACTTTAGTAACAATTAGAGGTAAAAAATTATGGTGTACAAAATAGTACTGGAAAAAGTAGTACAGGAGAAATTATCGAAGGAATTTTTTGTACAGTGTTAAGGGCCTTGCCAAGAATTTTGTTAGTATAGCAACGCATTGAGTTACCTACAAAAGTAACAAAATTTTTTTGAAAAAGTAAAATAAAATATTCAAAAGAAAGCTAAATAAATAAAATTAGAGAAATTATCTGAAACAAGTAAATAAAAATTTATTGAAACTATTAGCGTTGCCATTGAGTTGTTGATATGGAGAAAGACTATTCCAAATGCGAGCAGCATACAAATAAATTGACCACTTAGACACCAGGTGTTGATGGCGAAGTATTATAATGTTTCGCTTTCTAGGCAATTAAGAAAAACGTATTATTTTTAATAAATATTTAGAGGTTTGTATATATATTTTTTTGCGTAAAAAAACTAGAATACAGATCTTTATAAGACTTTTGAAACTAATCCCGAAAGGAAACCTTTAAACAGATGTAACGTGATCAAATCTACGTAAACCATAGACATATCCAACAATATTATTTTATAGGACATTCAATATTCTTTTACTAACGAATTACAGTTAAAAATAATAATAATTCAATAATAAAAAATAAATAATTCACATCCGTAGTTTCAAATTGTAATCAAGTATGCTTTGGCGAGCAAATTTCTTATCCGTAATGGAGTGGTCCAGAGCGTCCGTAACTTCACATATACCTGACCAACTAAAGAGTTTACGTGGTCCGACCATGTCAACCAGAAATTTTTAGTCTTATTAACAATTTCAATATTCTCGTCATTTAAAACAATGTTCCCTGAAAAAGTCGTTACTAGCCTTTTTTTGCCCATTATAATACACTTAGATTTATAAAGGTTCAAGCAAAGTCCATTCGCATAAGCCCAGTGATAAACTTTCAAACATTTTCAGTTAAGGTACCTAGTATAAGTTACATATCGTCTACTTATAGATTGATGTTGTATTTTGAAAGCACTTTTGACAAATTATTCACATATATTGAAAATAAAAGTGGTCCTTGAATAGATACCTTTGGCATACCTCTGATAAATTTGTCAGATCATACTTTATTCACAAAAACTGACTGTGTACGATTCTGCCTGAAAATTTGAAAAAAAATTTTTAATTTTCTAAGCATTATATGAGGAACCACCATTTAGGGTGGTCTAGAAGCACTAAAAACATATTGTTACGGATGTGTCTTACTTAAATTTTAAGGTAAAATAATTAAGCAATAAAGCAAACTACTGGGTATGTCGTATATAAACTGCGTGGCTTGCTAAGAAAACTTATGGTACAATAACAAAATTACAAACTGGCTACAAACTGCGTAGAAATTTTATACACGCGAACAACAACAATTTGATATGCTGTTTACTAACTGCGTGGCATGCAAGACAAAAACAAATTTCTGTTAACTAACTGCGTAGAAATTGTATACACGCAAGATAACAACAAACATGCTTGCTGTTTACCATCTGCGTAGTTTTTCTAAAAAAAGTTTTCTATAAAAGACGACAACAAATATCTTAAAATAAATTCCAAGAAGAAACTTTATCAGTATAAAAACAAAAATACACGCAGATATACAGACGCCTATACATTGAATAAACAACATACAACAACAAAATGTGATACAAAGGGAGTAGAAGATTCTTAAATTTACAAGACTTTCAATAGACAAGTATAAAAGGGCAGCCTTTGAGTGGATAGTCAGTCAGTGTAAAATTAAATCTGGTGAAGTTAAGTAATTTGTTTTGTAGTGTCAACTTTGTATAGTTAAAGTAAATAAAATCGTAATTAATTTAAAAACTCTAAAATCTAGTGTTATTTAATTTCAATAAAGAACTTACAACAAAATGTTATAAAAGGTCTAATCGTAACAATATTTTGTATTTTCTGTCGTATATTTTTAGTTACTTCTGCAAGAGCAGTAATGCAATTATGGCTCTGACGAAATTCAGATTGCACACTGTATAGTATGCAATGAAATCGCATGCTATTTGAAGATCCCTACGACTTTATAAAAAGCACTCAGTCAACTTAAACTTCTAGAAACTTGTGTTAATTTTTCACAAATTTGAAATTGTTTAATGTGTTTTATTGTTGTTACAGAAATTTTATTTAAATAAAGATTTCATATATAGTTAAATGGCGGATGGGATATAAACTTATTTCTTTAAGGAGATTTATGTGCTTAAAAGTTATCATGATTACAATCTAAACATCAAATAACTTAAAAGATTTGATTTGCTGATTTTATATTTTCAGTATGAGAAATTATATTAATTTATGTTCATTAATATAAAGTTATGCAAAAAAGAAAAAATAAAGTTATATATTTGTTATTTGGAATCACTGTATATTGTACTAAATTTGTGAAATTATTTAAATAATTTTATATTATTCTGACAAGTATCGAAAAATAAGTAAAGAGTGACAGTACCCGTGCCAATTGTGCGTAACAAGAATGTTGTGTATCGACACAAAAATTACAAAATAAAAAAATTTTTAATAAAGAACAAAAATAATAAAAACAAATAAAAATAAAATATAATTTATCTTAATACTTATTCATTGCAACCTTTGGTCATTTCCATTAATGTAATTCAAATAAAAATCAACATAAAATTATTATTAAAAAGTTGTATCTGTTCAAGATGGATTCTAATTTAAATTGGTATTGATACAATCAATAATTTTTACATTTTCAATGTATAAGAAATAAAAAATAAATATTGTCATCAAAAATTTTTGATATATAATTTTTTTACAACATAATGTTGTTATTACTGCTTTATTGCCTAAGGATTAAAATAAATAAAGGCTCAATGCAAATACAGAAGCAGATATTTTTGTGCATTTGTAAAATAACTAGAATGATGGTTTTTATAATTAAAATTGCTAAAGGGGAATATGTACTGATTTTAAAATAATGTTGTTAATTGTATGGATATTTACTTTTAATTTAAATAGCACGAACTTTTTAAACCTTATCACTAGGTTTGGGCACAATAACCAAATCAATATTTGTTAATCGTTAATGTTTTTTTTTTTGATAAACTTTGTTGCGATTTAAAAAAAAGCTATTTAATTTTACTTTAATCAAATGAAATATAAAATTAGTTTGATGGATATTAATACATATTCTGCAGGACAAAACAAACAAAACTTTGCTTATGTAAATAACAAAATAAGGTTGAGATTATTTTTAGTTTTTACAATATTGTCAATATAAGGTCTGCGTGCTCTTTATTATAATAACTACATATACTTGGAATTATTGGAGCTTTGTTTAGAATTACTTCATCACGATGGTGAGTTCTATTACGTTTTTGAAAAAAATGTGTGACAATGATTTGCGAAGGAAAAATATAAACTGTTCGACTGGTAATATGTGAAATATATTCCTAATTTTAATAATTGAAACTTTTTAGTTAAAGCTTATATTTATCTCGTTTCCTTTTGGTAATTGGGATGAATAAAAAGGGTAAGTATTTTTATAATTCTGTTGTGTTTTTATTAAATGTTGTGGTTACAAAAAATTATTTAATTTAAATTTCTTTCCTTTAAATTTAACAAACTTGATTGACAAGAACAATTGGTTTAAGCAACGGTTAGATCGAAAGTGAGTTCTTAATACAAGTCTTATAAAAAGGAAACTCCGTATTCTTATATGTAAAAAAATGAAAAACTACAATTTTATTTGTCACGAATTATGGGTTGTGCTGATGATTATACAGTCCACTCAAAATTAAGGCTATTCGTGTAATACAGTCAAGTCCAACGGAATAAGTACGTGAACAATTATCCACTTTGAAAAACATTTTCGCTTAATTACTTAACCCCGAAAATTTAACAGAATATATAAATATAAATGTAATAAAATATAAATAAATAAAAAATCATTTTTTTAAATTCTTTTTAATTTCCACCGATAGAGTTAATCGAAAAAGTTTTCGATCTAAGTTTATGAAAAAAATTTTTTTTCGCTGAATTTCCTACTCACTATTGAAAGGTCGCAGTATCCTGAAAGTATTTGTGCGAATAAAATAGAAAAAAATCACATTTTTTTATCGCTAATATAGTCGTATAAGTCACTATACTCTTTTTGTACCTTATGCGACTATATTAGCGATAAAAAAATGCGATTTTTTCTTAAATGGTTATCGATAACATTTGGAATTCAATATTAAATTTAAGATTCAAAATTCAACAAAATATTAATTATTTTTCTTCTTTTTTTTCTTTCTTTTTGGTTTAGTGTTCAAACGATGTTTGGACAATAATAAAACAAACTTTCACAATTATAAATTAAAATGTTTAAAAAAATGTCTATTAAAAAAATCACTGTCTCACTGACAATATTCGTTTGACAAGAACTAAACACGAACACAAATACAAACTAACTAAAATCTAATCTGCGTTAATTTATGCCAGATTTCTTTAATAAATATTTTATTAAATATTTATTCTAAAGATATTCTCATAAAATATTTATTATTCAAAAAAATATATTTGAAATGTATAACTGCGGGGAAAGCATATCCAGATGGCCATTTTAACTACTGCTCATATAGACCATCAGTGGATTTTACCCAAAATTTTATAGAAAACTCAAAAGTCTGATATATGAGAGTTCTCATTTAAACAATAGAGTAAACAAAAACGCTTTTAATTTTCAATCTTTCTACTTAAGGGTTTCCTTTGGAAACCCTTAGTATGTCATCTTAAAAATAAAGAAAACGAAAAAAAAATATTTGTAAAGAATTTTACAAAAATGCAACGTGCACTTGCAATGGAAATAAAGAATTTTATTTTTAGGAATAATTTTTTAAATTAATCTACGTTAAGTTGTGCTAGACTCCTTTAACTAAAATCTTGACCGAAATAAATAAACAAAACAAAATTCTTGCAACTACAAATATTTTATTATTTAAAAAAAACCTGAAAATGTCATTAAAAGTTACTTACTTTAACAGAAAATTTTAACAATAAAAAATCATTATTAATTTCCATGCAATTAAACAGGACGAATTAAACACAATGAAAAAGAAAACCACAATGAAAAAGGCCACAAAGATATAAAAAAATACCGTCTTTTGTGTTTTTTTTTATAAATTTTTTTTATTAAGTAAATTTTTTTTATTCTAGGTCAGATAATAATTTTAAAGAATTATTATATTAGTTAACAATTCATGATTTAATATGTCATCGATGCGTAATGTTGTTGTCTTGCGTGTGTAATATTTGTTGGAAAACTACGCCGTTTGCAAAATGCAAAACGGATGGTTTTGTTTACTTTTTTTTACTGATAATTATTTTCTTTTAACTTAATAAATCATTTTTGAAACAATATATTTTTAAGTGTGCACTACAGAACTCTTCTGGTAGCTACTAATTGGTACGATATTTTTATTTATATAATTTTATTCGTTTTTTGTTAAAGAGTTTATGATCTATTTCCAGAAATAATTTCTTTCAAATAATTTTTTTTAATTATATTTTTTTTAAATTTTATCGGCTGTATGCATAAAAAACGCTTACTTGAGCTTTAAAGTACACGTTAGTTAACAAACACTTTAAGGCTAACAGACGTTTGTTAAAAAATGTTATTTATAAACAGTACTTTAGCTAATGTATGCTTTAGTAAAATTAGTATTTTGATTCTGGCAATGCCACTATTTTTAGTTGTCAGGTTGTAGTTAACGATGTATAAAAATGAATATTATTTATCCGGGTATTTAGATCCATAAAAAATGTTTTTATTGTTTTCAGCAAAATCAACACATTTTTTTATATTTTTTTATTAATCTTTTTAATAAAAAACAAAGCACTCAAAAAAGGTTAATTTGCAAGGCTTACAAAGAACTTACAAAGAATTTGTTCATATTAAAAAAATAATTATTCGGATAACGAGCTTTGTTTTGATTATCTGTACATCAATAAAACTTTTGTTTAAAATAATTAATTATAATAATATTTTTGTAAAATATAAAATAAAGATGTTAAGATGTTTTATATTGAATGGGATGTTATATTTTAGTTTTTATTATTATTTGTATACTACAATTTGTTTTAATAAACATTTTTAAAAATTTTTGGAATAACAAACTATAATTGTCAATTGAGCCGTTTACATTGAAAGTGGCATAAGTCACAACTTTTTTTTTTAATTTTTAATAAATTTGATATTAATAAGTTAAGAAGTATTGAGATTTGTTTGAGAGGAATGTTGATAATTAACGGTGTAGCAAAAATGCTTATTTTGCAAATGGCGTTAGTCGCTGTACTTAGGATATTAATTACGGAGCTTAGTGTGAAAGAAATGGAAACATGTAATAAGTGTGTGTGAAGTATTGTTGTGATTATTGGACTTATTTTTATTAGTTTGAAAGAATAGTGCAGTTTACTGAACAATATTATAGTGATATCTAATATACTACACATAATTACCATTATTTTATTTTTTTATTCTCAGGAGGTTGCTTCGTATTGTATAAAATATCTAAGAATGTCACAACTCAAAAGCATATTATTGCACATAATGACTTATGTAAAGGACAAAATAGTAATAGTAGTAATAGCCCCCTGTCTAAAAAATCCTTCACAGTGCACAACATGGAGTAAACAGATTTTATTTCAACATAATCATTAGAAAAATCCGTTTCAGAAAGAAAACTAAATACAGACTATTTGAAATGGCTAAAAACTAAAATGTTATATAAACTAATTTAAAATAAAAAAGCTGATAATAACAAAGTAACTTATGCCACTTTAAAAATAAACGGCTCAATTTATTGTAAACACAATTTGTTTTGTTTTTGAACTTTCAATAATAAAATTGAACTGTCAATTTATTGTAGGTTTAACATAGGTTTTTACTACTTTAAAGTTAACAAAGGTATTTCAAGGTAAAATTGTTTTATGAATACAACTTTAGGAAATTGTGCTTAACAACGGTAGTTAAACCTACTTTAAGTTTTTATGCATACAGCCGTATATCTTTATCAAATGAATAATTTTAATTCGGCTTAAGTTTTATTGTTATTTGCAAATTTATTAATGAAGAATGATTTTAATGTATTTTGTCATGCATTATTAGAAACTAGCAGAATGAAATGCAGAATTTTCTACATGACTGTGTACGTCATCATCGTTTAATTACCTATCTTATATATCATATAGTTTATCAATAACAAAATTTATTAAGAATATGAAAAATATTCATAATCAATTAATATTTATTTCGTTATATGAAATCCATGCACTATTAATCGACAAATATATTTATTCTGACTTTCCGCTCTCTCTCTCTCTCTCTCTCTCTCTCTTTCTAACTCTCTCTCTCTCTCTTCTCGTAATCTCTTAGCCACGAATGCAATTGCAGTTCTTTTATACTTTTTTCTTCACTAAATTTACAAATATATAAATAGTAGCAAATTGTTCTTCCTTCTTAATAAATTTAGAATTTAAAGTACATAAACTTAAGCCAAATAAAGGTTATTTAATTTTTTTATACTAATTCAAAACGACATTCCTTTTTAAAAGTAAATAAAAATGTTTCAATCAATAAGCTTCATAGTTTCAATAAAGCAGCTTAGTCTTCTAATCAGAATCACAGCTACTTACTTGTTAAACCTTTAATACTTTTATTTATTATCAGAAAACCACATTTTATTTATTTATTATTTCATACAATGTACTTGTTTATATGGCTGCCCGATGTATGCTTCTGATTACAAGTTTGCCTTAAGACATTCATACCACAAAAAAAAACAGTTTCTTGCAGTAAGAATGTAAAAGCTTGAAAGAGGGATAACAACGAGAGTGTCTTAGTAATTTTTACAAATATTTATCAAAAATTATAAAACTCATACTATATACTGCCATCCTACATTATTTACAATCTACAACTTCGTTAATAATTTCAAAAGTTTTTTGTTTTATTTTCCTCATAATTTTTTGTTTTATTTATGAATTTCTTTTCTCCCTTCTCTTTCTACGCTACAAAAAATTATATTTGTTTGTGTCTTTCGAAAAAGTAAATGATATCCTTTCATTTCTTAACTAGACGAAGGCAATTCGAAAAATTATTAAAAAGTTATTTGCTAATTTTATTTTTGTTACAAAGCCTTCTTAAAAAATGCTTACCGATTGATATTAAAATTATTATTATTATTAGTTACTAGCCCCTACTGAGCATTTATTCGTGATGGTGTCTTTTCTAAATATCATAATTGTTTTAGTGATTTTTGAAAACTACGCTATATACTTCATTGAGTTTTTAGATCTCAAAAAAAAAAAAAAACTAATAACACTATATAAATTATGTAAAATATTAATATCGTATGAATTCTTATTTTTTAACTATTCTTTTAAAATCCTAAAACATAGTAGTTAAGCCTTGAAGTTCCTTCGTTATTCAAAATTCATGTTTTACCTGCAGTCTTTAAATTCGTTTTTAAAACTTACCTTCGTATCATAGTTTTATCGATAATCAACATCATCGTCAGCATAATACTCGTAAAAAATATAATATGATTATAAAGAGTGTACAAAAGTTTACGTAAAACTGAATTGAAAATAAAGAAATTTTCGTTTAAAATAAATATTGTAGTTTTTAAGTCACATCACTCATATATCACTTAATACAGATAGATTATGAGATATTCTACGTATTCTAAATGGTCACTGTTTTTTTTTTTAAAGAGAAGTAGCACTTTAGGCAACAATGCCTATTTAGTCCAGTACCGTGCTACATTCTTTAGGAAAGGGATAGAGAAGAGATGCGACAGGTGATGAACGTAGAAGGATAGTCGAAAATTAACTGCCGTATATAAGACAGCACAGCGACCAGTGACTATGCCTTCATTGCTGAGCAGCCCCACCGACAGTTAATTTTTATTTTTGTAGTGAAAAAAACCAAGGTTTTCGTTGGGAATGGAACCCCATACTGACAAGCCAATACACTACCTACTAGCCTACAGTGGCACCTGTAAATGAAAAAAGACAGTAAATGGTCACTGTTTACATAATATATCGGGGCTTTTAACAAGAAGTTTGTTTTGTGGCAACACCAACAACAGGATAGTTTTGACATTTAGTTTTTCGACATAGTCGTAGTAGATGAATTGGCAATTGTTACAATGAATTAAATTTTGCACGAAAATCGCATTTAAATAATTAAAATTTACTATGAAAATAGTGGTTCTGTTAAAGTTACATTTCGTAAAATTTGTGATATTTTTGGAAAACATAAGCGTCCTTCTAACATCGCTATTAAGAATTTGGTCGTTAAGTTTGAATTGACAGGCTCGATACAAAGTATGCGAAAAAGCGTGTTCGACCGGGTCGTTCAACTTAAGCAGATCCAAATTTGTCAACTCCTCGACGTTCTCAATAATTGGAGTTATTCAATGTCACCACAATTTTGCGTAAGGATTTGAGTTTGGAGCCTTACAAGGTTCAACTGGTACAAGAGCTGAAGCCGATCGACCAGTTCCATCGCCATAGATTCACTCAATTCATTCAGGAACAACCGACTGGTTTTTTCATAAAAAAATAATTTTTTAACTTAAGGTGGATAATATCAATGACGGATGTATTGAACTAGATAGAACCGCATGGGATATTGCCTGTTTACTACTGCTATCACCATGTTGCCATCTATCGATGAGATTTATTTGTAAGAAAGTGTGACCATTGACGCTGTAGCATTTTTTCACTACATGATTACAGCATGTGCAATACAACCAATTCACACCAATCCTATAGACTCCATTAAAACCGGAAAAATGCATGATTCGATATGATTTACATGCTGATGCCTTATCTCTTTAAAAATTATTTAAAAAATTACAGTACGGTTAACATAGATAGTTACCGCACCATCGTTAATGAAAATATGATGTGGTTGCAGCCACAACGATCAAGTTATTATAAGCAAACCTTGGCGATAAGTTAATTTTGAGAAATGGATCTATAAATTAGTCTTCAAGTTCTTGGGCTTTTTTACGTTCTACGGTGCTACATAAAGCCAATAGTTTACACTAATAATCTAACAAAAATTGACGCTTTGAAAGTCAACAGTATTATTCGTAATATATGGCAATACAATCTCGCTTTTTCGAGTACGTTTGGCTAAATTTGGGCATGCCCATATGATGAATAAAATAGGACATCATTTTAAAATGCTAACTCCTTGTATTATTTTTTATCATTTCATTTCATGTATCAAAATTAAAATTTAAATTTTTGTCTTATTTTTTTACAATTAAAAGTTCAATCAGTTCTTAAAACAGCACTCCTTAAGTTCAAATTTTTACGTATGTTTTTACAAACATTTCAAGTTACATAATTCAAATATTTATTTTTATCATTATGATTATTGTTTTTATTTTTCTCTTGGCATTCTTTTTTTTCCTTTTTTTTATTATTTTTATTTGTTTTACGTTTTTATGTTCTTTTATTTAGCTTCCACCTTAGCCAACACGTTTTTCTTTATTTTTCTTATAAATAATGTAGAAAAGGGCTATGTGGAGTTCTTCTTATGTACTCGTATACATTTGTATATATTTCAGCATCTTAAGTTTTGTTTCTGTAGCTCCATTATTGTAAGGTTCATAACAATAGCCGTAAGGAATAAAAATAAAAATAACATACGTACATATCTCCCCGCTATATAACAAAAATTATCTATTGTTGACGCAATGTGTGTTAAGTTGCGACCTTTTGTTGAAATTGCTAGCATATTTTAATTTCTAGAAGTAAATGAAAAAAGACATAAAATGATTCGGTAATATGAAAGGTTTATATCGCTAATAAAAATGTTATAAGATATACTATTCGCTTTTCTATTAACAAATATTTTGCGCTATTCTTACAAAATATAAACAGAAAAATTGATTGCTATGGGGAATGCATATCTATGTAATACAGGGTGTCCGCCAGCAATACTACTTTGTTTTGCCACCATTTTGGTAAACATTAGTCTTGACAGTTCATATTTGGTAGTCGTGAAGTAGACATGTTGCAAATTTATTGCAGAAAAATATTCGATAAGTCAAAGTGCTGTAATCGTTAAAAAACATTTTATCAAACTCATTCCCCGATTACTGTGATGATTAGAAAGTTACGTAAAATTTTTGGGTGAAACAACATACCAACAAAATGCACTATTTATCGTGATACCGAAACAGGGTCTGTATTTGATAGCCTCAAGCATGGACCACAACATACGGTTGAAATCATCATTGCTGCTGAAGAAAGTGTTCAAAACAATTCATAAACCTCAATTCGACGTCGTGCTCAGGAACTTGGTTTTTATCGAACAACTTTGACCACAATTTTGCACAAGGACTTGAATTTGTTTCTATATAAGATTCAGTTGACACAAGACTTTCTTCTACAAGACCATTTACGCCGCCGTACATATGCTAATAGGATGTTATAGCTCGCTTATGACAACCCTGATTTTCATGAAAAAATCATAATGAATGGATATGTGAATAAACAGAATAGTCGGTTATTCAACAGTCACCTTTCCATCCGTTAAAAGTGACAGTCTGGTATGTAATTTGGTCAGGAGTAATCATTGGACCTTACTTCTTTGAAAATGAAAACGGCGTAATGGTAACTGTGAATGGGGATTGATATCGTGATAAGATTGAAAACTTTGTAACACCACATCTGCTTGTTTTTCAATTGTGGCAACTGCAACAACATCATAGTTTTGACACTTAGTTTTTGACGTATTCGTAGTAGATGTCTTGCCAATTGTTACAATGAATTCAATTTCGCACCAAAATCGCATTAAAATAATTAATATCTACTATGAAAATTGTGGTTCTTTTAGAGTTACATTTCGTAAAATTTTTGATATTTTCGGACAACATAAACGGCTTCTGTGACCACCATTAAGAATTTGGTCGTTTAATTTGAGTCTGCAGTCTCGATACAAAATGTGCGAACATTAGCGCATGTTTAACCGGATCGTTCAACTGAAAACATCGCAGCCGTTAGCCACAGGGTTGGAGATCTAAACCTATTAATTCCTCAACATTCTCAACAATTGGCGTTATCCAAAATTAACTTATGGAGAATTTTGGGTAAGAATTTGACTTTGAAGCCTAACAAGGTTCAACTGGTGCAGGAATTGAAGCCGACCGACAAAAAAAGCAAAATTGTTACATTTGGGCTTCTGAAAATTCTAGATCGATTATTGAGAAGCCTTATGCTTAACGTGTCACTGCATATTGCGCTATGAGGTCTGGCGGCGTGATTGGGTCATTTTTTTCAATGAGGCTGGAAATGCTGAAACGGCTAATCGATCACTCTATCACGAGATGCTAACAACTTTATTTTGGCTTATTATTGACGTCGTGGATATCACTGACATGGTGTTATGTCACACATCCAATAAAACTACCAATTTATAGCAAACCAAATTTCCCGATGGCATAATTTCACAACAATCAGCACAGGATTATTTTTTGTGGCGCTAAGTTAAGAAAAGAGTCTATATGAAGCCAATCGAATCGATTCCAGCCTTATAACTTAAAATCCGTGGTGTGGTTAACGAAAGACGACCGCCATTTTGAAAAAAGTAATTAAAAACTTTGATGAAGGAATCGACATCTATCATCTTTTATAATCGCTGAACTTTTCTCTTCGTAACGAAATAAAAATTTGAACGACCTTAATATAATTTTTTTGTTTTAGAAAACAAACTTCTGATTCAAAACTCGTTCGTAACATTGAGAATTTTTAGTACAGATTTAAAAAACTATTACCAATAATTTTAGATAAAATGACCAATATTCATTCTGTTGAAAGTGCATCTGGCTCGGATTAATATCATCCGTATTTAAGAAAGAAAATTAAGCCCATGAAGTGGTAATTATCCCTATCGTCTCTGGTACAATCTCCGAATTAATTTTTAAAGCAATGAGGCCCAATAGGGATACTAGAGTTTAAATTATACTCAACCATGCATTTGTCAGGATGTATTGAAGTCTGTAGAATTCGTGTGATTTCGTTACATTCCACGTGTAATAATTTCATTTTTCCTTAATGCGTCTATAAAACGAGCTAAACGACGACTAATTTTCAAAATAAATTTGAATAATTTGGTAGTGTAGTTTAAGCGCGTTATCAGAGGATATCGATCACAAATATAAAAAAGTAAGTAGAGATCCCGTAAGGTACCAGAGTTTAAATTACAACATGCATTTGTTAGTATATAATGGAGTCTTCAAGGATTTGTGTAATTTTGTTTCATTCCATGTGTAATAATCTCATTTATTAATCATTTGCGCGTATAAGTTGAACTGAACGACGATTAATTTTAAAAACCATACGAAAAAAATTTTCTGTTGACATATATTGTATGCAAATGATTGGAAAATTAGGGAATATATTTTTGGAAATATTTTTCTAATTTTTAACTTGGCGTATATAGTAACACATATTCGGTGTAAATTTCAAATGTTTGTTTAGAACAGTCCAAGAGAAATGGTTAAGTATGTTAAATGGCGTCAGCTATAGGGGATCTCTTTAATTGTTAATTTTACCTAATGTGTTACGCATAACTAAATTCCTATCTCTTGCGGATATGTATATATATATATATATATATATATATATATATATATATATATATATCGTAGTTTTAAATAATAAAAAAATAGCTTTAACATCTGTTTAAAAAAGAAGGAGTTTTAAACTATGAAATACTCTCAAAATCTTTTTTTCTGGAATCATATTAAAAATAGTTTATATTTATTTTAATAATTATAAATAAGATAAAACTGAAACTGGTAAACCTTTTTAACCGCATTTTATAGCATTTTAATAATCTCCACAAAATTTTTGAGTGCTAATATTTTGTATTATTATATTATTAACACTGTTTTCTATAGGTTATGCTAAATGTTTGTGCCAATAAAATATCAATGTATTACTAATGACGCTATCCATTGGAATCTCTAAATATTGAATATAAAAATTGAAAAAGAGAATTGGATATCAAGCTCAATTATTATTATTATTATTACAAAAGTATACGCATCCGAAAACCACATAAAATTCATAATTTTCATGCAAACATGAAATGTGTATGTCAACACAAATTTATTTTAACAAAATGAAAACAAAAAATCCTTTTGATTTCATGCCATACATTTGATTAAAGTTCAATTATTTACTCAGCTATTCAAAACTGCGTATATTTTGCGAATACACATTTTGAGCAGGCGAGCTAAATAGGACGAAAATTAAAAATTCAGATAAGGAAAACAGGCAGACATATAATTTAACAGAGGATTGTTGGCTGTTTTTGTAAAGAATGAACAAAAAATATTTTAAAAATTTTCACAAATTTATATCGGTAATATTTGACAAACGTCATCTTCTAGGAGCCAATCAACTTGTGTTATTAAATTAACTCAAGCACGAAAGTTTATTTGGTTAAAATCCTTAATTTTTTTTTATGAGAATGTGCGTTGTTGTTGTTATGCATATGCTAACACAAGTGTCATAGGGAAAGACTGCTATTGACATGATAGATTTAAATATGTAGACCCCGAAACACCAAAAACCCCCAAAAACCTGTCAAATTTGCCTCAAATAAAATTGTTTTAATGATGTGAATGGAGAAGTATAAGGACTTGTGTATGTGTGTGTCATTGGATTGTCACAAAATAATAGACAATCAAATTCACCGCTCTTGACGATAATGATGACAATGACAAGATATAGAAAAGCGTTTGCTTTTTTTTATTTTTTAATTTAAAGTCTATATAATTTTGTATGTGTATATAGAAGTAGTACATGCAATCAGTTGTATATTGCTTGTGTAAATATATAAAATTTCAAAATTATTAGAATTTGCTAAATTCTAATCAGTATGACATTTTGTCATAACGTGACGTGTATACAAAATAATAATCTTCAATGCAAATAAAAAGCTAAACGTACGCATAATCGAGATTTTAAGGTTAACATATATTTCCCAGAGTGACGCACACTCACGCAGACATGGAAATTTCAAATTCTAAATCTCTTAACGTGATGCCATTTCTATTTTGGAATAATATTCAGACGCATACATATGTACATGCGTAAGTACATGCGTAATTTATAATTGACAAGGTATGTATGTAGGCATTTATTTAGTTCTATAGATGTACACGAAATAGATCTTAAAAGTATTTAAAAATTAAACATTTTAAAATTGAGAACTTGTAAGGCAATTTTATTTTTAAGCCTGTTAAAAATATGGAAGATTTTTGTACAATATTTAGCTAAGAAAAAATCAAATTTGAACAATATATTTTATAAACTCTTTGGATGTTGTAGATCCTGTTTCGAAATAAAGAGGAATTTTTTAATATCTTGTAAAAAGTTCCTCCCTTAAAAAATTAATTCATTAATATTTTCATAAGTATATATAAACTGCGAAGTATTTGGATCTCTCGCATCTGAAAACCAAAAAGCAGCTTACAATATTTGTCTTGACGCCTTTATCAAATTAACAACTTTTACTTTTGCAGATGTATTCATTGCCTTGTAGGCTAATATTACCGGATATTGGAGATATCATTTAAAATACTATTGTTTTTATTAATGAAGATCTCGTAGTCTCTGCATGCGAATGTACAAACAATATGGATTTTAAAGCTCGTGAAGTCTATTATTATAAGTGATGTTACTTGATTCGTAGTTGGGTTTGATAGATATTTTAATCAAATGTTCAAACTAAACTGCAATTTTATTATATATTCTTATGTAGATGATTTATTAAGTTAAAGAGTCATTGTGCATTTTGCAAACTGCGTAGCTTTCTAAGAAAACTTATACACACAAGACAACAACAATATGCTTATAAAAAATTCTACTAAATAAGTAAATGAAAGGAACTAAACAGAACAAAACAAAACACACAGAAAAGCAGACGCCTAAACTGAATGATAATAACAACAACAATATGGGGTGATGTTAAAGTAGAATATTCTTGTATATACGAGAACCGCTTTAAACAACTAAATCAATCAAAGTTGAGTCATTAGTGTGTGAAGACAACAAAGTTACCATTGTGTTTATGTTGTGTGTATTAAAAGTAAATAAATTGTTTAACTTAATTCAAAACTCTAAAATACTGTGTTATTATTTTGCAATAAAAGCAATAAACGTAACAATATTTTGACAGTAGCAGAGTCTATTTTGGAGATTCTTATCCCGGAAATTAATTAAAATTAATTTCTATTGACTTACAAGGGTGCAGTTTAATGTGGAGGATACTTCTATGATGTGTTCATATAATTTCCATGAATTTCGTTCTTTAAAAACTTACTGAAAATTTAAATTTCTTACATAGAAAACATTCTATTAGTTGCAGTCGATAGGTGTACTCTCTGCAGAATCATTTTGAATTAGGTGTCGAAAACCCTTTCAAGTCTTTGAAAGAACTACTCAATCAACGCTTTTGCGTTTGAGTTCAAGTTTAAAGCTGTTTTTGTTTTACTCAAGTAAAGAGTTTTTCAACAAGAAGTTTGTTTTCTAAAACAAAAAATTAGATTAAGATGATTCAAATTTATATGTATCACGAAGAGAGAAGTTTGGCAATTATGAATGAAAAATACTATCTGGCAAATGTCCACGACGACTACGCTGACAGTTGTCAATTCTTTCATCAAAGTTTTTAATCACTTTTTGGAAAAATGTCGTTTCTATTTCGTTAATTACATCGCGGATTTTGAGGTTTGAGGCTGAAATCGATTCGATTGGCTCCGTATAGAATCCGTCCTTAACATAGCCCCACAACAAATAATACAGTGGTGTTAAACTACACAATCTAGCTGGCCACTTAACTCGTGAAATTATACAATCAGGAAATTTTGCTTGCAAATTAACTGTCATTGGTTGAAAGCACATGTCAGTGATTTCCATATCGTCAATAATATGCCAATAATAATTAAGTTGTTAGCATCTCGCGATAGCATGATCTATTGACCGTTACCGTATTTTCAGCCTCATTTTCGGAAAAAATGGACCATTCACGCCTCTACACCACATAGCGCACCATACAGTGACACTGTGAGCATGCAAAGGTTTCTCAATATTCGCTCTAGGATTTTCAGAAGCCCAAATGCGGCAATTTTGTTTGTTGACATACCCTCATAAGTGAAAATGGGTTTTGTCTGAAAAAATGATTCTCTCAGAAAAACCAGTCGGTTGTTCCTAAGTAAATTAAATGAATCTACGGTGATTTGGTTTCAATTTCTGAATCAGTTGAACCTTGTGAGGTTGCAAAGTCAAATCCTTTCGCCAATATAACAGTGTGGCTCACGGCTGCGATGTTTCCAGTTGAACGGCCCGGTCAAACATGCGTTGATGTTAGCACCAAATTCTTAATAGCCGTCTTAGAAGATGGATTATGTTGTCCGAAAATATCGCGAAGTTTACGAAATGTAACTTTAACACAACCAATATTTTGATAGTGGACTTTAATTATTTTAATGCGATTTTCATGCGAAATTAAATAAATTATAATAGTTGCCATTGTGCCTTTTTAAGTCTTATGCGTTCTAACCTAAACAGACCCAGTTCTTTGGCAAGACCCATTATTTTCCCTTATTTAAAGCCATCCGTAAGGCATCGAGTGTACATGGACAGTGAAGATAGCTATCATTTCTTTAGTTCTGCTTATCGCTGATGGTAGCTAAGATAAGGGGTAACCCTTAAATGATTAGTTTTAATATTTATTTAACTCGTATGTTTCAGCGTGGTTTTGTAACTTTTTATAACTTATTATTCTTGTATTTAAAAATTGATCTCTTCCTGGTGTTATGTCGAAAACTATTTTAGTTTGGTTACATTCTACAAGATACTGAGTACAAAGCGTATATTAGAAAATCGAAATAAAGCTGATAACGAAAAAAAGCTTTATTAAAATGATTTTTAAAATAATTTTAAGTTTAATCCATTATACGTAATAAATAAAATATATTTGTTGTATACGTGTTTTAAGACATGATGTCTATGATGTCTTTTATTTGACTATTAATTATTAATTAAAATAATAATATTGTGTTGAAAATAATTCAATTTTAACAAAACTCCAACTCGCTTCATTATCATTAACATTCTATTCACACAGAACTCACAAAAACACCTGTTATTCATTTTAACATACATATGATGTTTAAACCATTTTAACCATTGAAATTATAAATTGAATTTAATAAAGGTTGTGGATTCTTTGTTATAATTTTTGTAAATTAGATTTATAAGGTAGATGTTTGATTAGTACTTTTTGCTAGAGAAAACGAAACAAGAAAACAGTTTTATAATTAACAATCCCTTTTGAACTCTTACCTCTTCTTTTTTAGTATAGTATTTTTATAATAATTTATAGCTTTATAAAATAAAGAAAATAAGTGTGAGGTAAACTCATGGTATTTGCAGGATTCGTCATTTAATTTTTAACTTTTTGTACAACTGTTGAAGCGGACTTAGTTATGAATTTTGTGGGTAAATTTTAAAATTTTAAATGTTTTGTGAAAATAACAGATGACATCCTTAAATTTCAATTGTTTATACTTGTCTTAATGGGAAATAGCAGTACATATTCTGCATAACTTTATGTTCCCAGCCTATTGTTTCCAAAAAGTGGGGCCATGTATGTAAAAGTTACGGCAATATTTAGATAACTCGCACTTTATATTGTTTTACTTTTCTGTACTTTACATAACAGCTAACATAGCAGCACATGCACAGTAAAAATTTCAAGATCATATATGTCAAAATCGCAACATCTATGAAACAACCTTTATTTTTAAATTTAGTATAGATACTTATTTTTACAGAAGACATATTTCTACATACTTATTGTAAATTCTAAGTGACTGACTGCTACTGTTAAAATCCTAAAGCAATTTTCATTTAAATCACTTCACTCTAGAAGCCCCCTTTAATTTTTGGTTTTATTTTCGTTCGTTTGTTATTGTGCTTTTAGCGAATAGAAAACTTTAATAATTTCTGCATCTTTCGGATTCAAAAAAGGGCCACGTGCGAGAAAGTCACCACACTGTTTTGACATCCTGCTTATAACATCTAAAAAAAACAACAACATTTTTATGAATAATGAATCACTGTCGGAACACTCCTTAATTTTAAATAGGTTCTGTTATAGAACTTATAGCAATACACTCATAAAAACTTCAAAATCACATATTATGCTTCCAATATATGTATAGAGTTATATTTACAAAATTTTTAACAATATTATTTAATCATTTTTATAAAATTTCGTTTTAAATAGGTGCCGTTCCTTCGTGTTAAAATAATAACTTTTAGTTTAATAAACTAATGAAATTTGTCATGCACAAAACTAATAAATATTTATAAGCATAACAAGATAATAATCAAATTAAACACTCCTTTACACAGCCAATAAAGTTTTCTTAAGACTATAGAAGACTTAAATCAAATTATAGATGAGAGGTAATTAAGAAAATTAAAATATATTTTTTTACGAAATATGTTTTTAGACTATGGCAAGTATTATGGGCTTGTGGTGAAGTTTGTAATGTCAATCTAAGTAAATCTGAAATTGATGTTAAACGTGAGACCATTTATAAATTCTCTGATGTATAGAGAAAGAAGCTTTTTTAAAATTATTGGCAATAATTTGCTATTTTTGAGGTTGCGGAATCTTAAGCAATTTTTAAAACCATAAGATTTTGAATGCGAAGTCTAAATATCTGTTAAAGGAAAGCAGAATCCTGTTTTTGTATTAAATCTTAAAATTCTCAGGATAGTGATATTACATTGGGCATAAAATTTCCAAGGCTTTACTGCTACCACTTTTATCAAATTTGCCGATAACTATTTTGCATGAATCTTTATTAGTTTCTTTAAAATATCTTTTAGCGTCCTTGTTAAGTGCGCTTGTGTTAAAGGGTTATATTCTGTTCTCCGACGGGGTTTGATTTATATTTTGTGGCTAAATCTTGACATATTACGGAATCAGGAAAAAACGCATCAGAGATGTCAGATATGGCGATTTCCTGGCCATTTCCAAAAAAAATTGAAAGACTTGGCTATTTTATATCTTAATTTTAAATAAATTTGTCTTAAGAAACGTTGATATAAATAAATAATCGGATGAACATTTCTTTTTTTCATTTCAACTCTATAATAAAGGGTCCGCCATCTAAAGTTTTTTTTTCAACTAGTGCTTATTTCGTGAATGGTGGCACAACGCATGCTTGAGTTGATTTTATCCTTCCGCTAAACGAATATGGTTGTGTATATGCTTTAACAACGCTTTGCTAAGTGGTCCTGCGATCGACTTACAGAAGATGCCGATTTTGCAAAAAAAAATCATCTTTTCAGATGAAGCTCATTGATCTTTGCGGGTATGTAAATAGGCAAAATTGTCGCATTTGGGGCACAGAAAATCCGCACGCATACATTGCAAATGCCGACGCACTCACAACGAGTCACTATTTGGTGCGGATTTTGGTCCAGAGGCATAATTGGGCCGTTTCTCAGGAGTGGCCGTTACAGTCAATGGCGATCGTTATCGGGCCATGTTGAACGAATTTTTGAATCAGTTAAAAATACCTTTAAAAGGATATCTAAAATACTTTTCGAGAAAATGTGACTGGTGTAATTGCTTTTATAGAAACTAGTAAAATAATCTTTTAATGGAAATAAATGCCTGATAATAATTTTCTATAGAAAACTTATGTCTGATAATATTCTTCTATAGAAAAATATTATCAGACATAATATAATATGATAAAACTTGTCGATAGAAAATATAAAATAAATATATAAAAAATATACTATGTTTTTATGTCTGATAATATTTTTCTACACAAAAATTATGTCTGATAATATTTTTCTATAGAAAAATTATGTCTGATAATATTTTTCTATAGAAAAATGATGTCTGATAATATTTTTCTATAGAAAAATGATGTCTAATAATATTTTTCTATAGAAAAATTACGTCTGATAATATTTTTCTATAGAAAAATTATGTCTGATAATATTTTTCTATAGAAAAATGATGTCTGATAATATTTTTCTATAGAAAAATGATGTCTGATAATATTTTTCTATGGAAAAATGATGTCTGATAATATTTTTCTATAGAAAAATGATGTCTGATAATATTTTTCTATAGAAAAATTATGCCTGATAATATTTTTCGATAGAAAAATTATGTCTGATAATATTGGTTGATAGAAACCGAAAAAATTAAATTTATTTATGTTAAATATCAACGAATAGTAACATGTAGTCGGTTTTGTCTGACCATTTGTATACTTATGAATTATTATTTTTTACAATATTTTTGTAGGGACAAATATAAGCAGATTTACGTCTCATTCCAATGTATATATTTCTTAATGGGTTTGGTTTTTTTCTTGTTATATTTTAATATTAAATCCATAATGAAACCATAATGGCGGGATATATTTGCTTTTTTTATATTAAATCAATTTGTTGCCAGTAGATATAAAGGGTGTGCTGTTAATAAAATCATAAACATGCAGTATATATCGAATATAAAATTATTACATTCAAATATAAATGCTTGCAAATAAAGGAGTAACTTAAAAGTGCTTCTTAGCAAAATCTTATAGCTCTGTTAAATATTTTTAAACACGCAATATATTTGTTGTTTATTGCAAGATAGTAAAAAAATCGTGACAGCTGATAATAAATATAAATTTGTAAGTATACAAAAAAAAACCCCAGAAAAAAAAAATAAATGATTAAGACAAAGTAGTTTATTGAACGTAAGTATTTATGAGTAATAATGGGCAACTAACAAAAATCTATATTGAATTTTTAAATTTAATATAAGTTTTCGCATATGATTTATACTTTATAAATAGAAGAAAAATATAATTCTTTCTTTTCTAACAAATATTAATGAAAAATGGCCAAATCTGGAAATCTAAAAAAATTAGTGCAAATCATAAGAAATCAGCTAAGGCAATCCTCGAATAGTTGTAGCGACACGTTTTCTCTAAAATCTGGCGAATCTTCAATGATCGTCTTTTTCTAAATCAAATGAAAGGACCTTTTTATAAATCTTCCGCCTTTTTTTATGATTGATTAATTAACAACAGGTTGCTATACTCCTTCTGTTGCGCAATCATGTACGGAGGTACCGCTTGGACAGGTACTACAACTAAGTAGTTAGTGGCGAAATGAAATATCCCGATCAGCGGAAAATGTGTTGAGTAAAAACCACTAGCATCCAATTTACGCTGCTCCTGTTGCGGCTGTAGAATAAAAACCACTACACCTCTCAGTGTTAGCTGGAGGGAATTAGAAATATATCCGAGCGATCAATGTGCCGCCTCCCTGGAGGATCAATGTGCTTCCTCCTGTGGGCACATTGATATGTTTTGACCGTCCTTGCATGTGTCAACAGGGGTAAAAGGGAGCCCAGCCCACTTCAAGGCTAGCTAGCAGAAGCCAACTGGATAATTTCACTATATTTCCATGGGAATCAGTGAAGCCCCAGAGTTCAGCTATTTGTCTTTTAGCTGTTCTCTGACTGATTGTTGAGGTTGGCCCTTCGGCAGTATCGTGGTGGTTGGATCATTCACAATGAACACAATGAATGGTCCAGGTGCAGTGAACATGATTGTATTCTTAAATTTATTAAATTTTATTAAGCTCCATGCGTTCTCGACCAGGAGTTGGATAGTCTCTTACTCCGGCTAATAACTAACTAAGTGCGGAGGTTAATGATTTGCAAGTTGTGATTGTTAGTGATAAAGAGAAATTGAATACGGATGGCCCAGATGTTTACAATTACTATTTTTAATATTCGAGAGATGAGATGCTTTTTTGAAATCACCGTCAGAGCAGAGATAATGAAGCAATATTTATGCTTAAGGGAGTGAGTAGGCTTCAATACCGGTCAGAAAACTTGTGATTCCATTGGTATAAGGTACAATTTCATTCGAATGCATTTACAATTTAACTTTAGCCATTTCATTAATTCTTGTAGCTGAATGCGTGTTCAAATTACACATCGACTTTATTGTTGAAAATTACTTTTATGTCGCTCCATCTAATATTAAATATAATAATAATAATTAATATTAAATAAATTAATGATTCAAATTTTTTTATAGGAGTAAGCAAATGAAAATATGATTATGAGAAATTGCTGCGAATGCAACAAATTGACACTAATGTAAACAAAATCAAAATTTTTTTAACTTGTCTTCTATTTAAATTTCAAAAACTTCACTTTAATGCAAAATATTTTTTTTTTTAATTAGCTTTAACTTTTTCTGCTAAAAGAAAGATATTTTTCTTTTATCTAGATATATTTCACAGTGGTTTGAAAATGTTGTATTTTTTTTTAAATAATTCGGTAGCTCTTAAACCACTTAAGATATCCCAATGAAATTTTACAGAGGCCAAGCAGAAGTATTTCTGAGTGAAGATACGGACGATCAGATCTCTAGGATAAAGGGGCTTCTGGTTATGCTCCCAAATTTGGACACCTCGGGCATAAAATTTTTGAAAATGTCATAAAAAGTTTATTTATTACTCAAATGTTTAGAGTTTTCGAACTTAAGTAGAACTTAAAGAAACGTACTAACATGTCTAGGTTCCCTTTTTTGGTTTGGAAGAAAATCGTACTAGAAAATATTTTTTTTAATTATTGGCCGACCTGATCTTTTTCTGACGTGTTGAAAAAATTTCATTTTTTTAGGATGCCGTTTTTTAAGGATTTTCCCCAGAAGGTGGTATGGTATTTTTGCTTATATAATTAAAACTTACTTTGGTACTAGTAAATTTTTCAAGACTATTTTGAAGATAACCTATATCAAATGAAAATTCCATAAAAAATTTAACGGTTTACCCTCCAGCCCTATCCAAACGGAGCCAATATTAAAACAAATAGAAAAAAAATATTTAAGCTATATACTCCAAAAAGGGTTTGAGAGCCATGTAGTTAACAAAGCTAGGGTGACCATTTTTATAAAAAAAAACATTTTTTGAAATATATCCCCCGTTAAAGGAATTTATGTGTTTTCAAATCACTGTGTATTCCCTCAAACAGAGCAGAATTTTTTTTGGCAAATATTAAAATTTGAAGAGCATTCTGTATCTTTATTTAAAGTTATACAAAATGTTATTCTAACACTGTTGTGGTTTAAACATTATAAAAGAAAAAAATCAAACTTTTACAAATCGTTCCATTGAAGAAATAATATAGAAACTCGATTAACATATACTTTAATATATATACCTTAATATATTTCTCCTCGTAAAAACTTTTGTTATTTTTGTAGAAACATTGTAATCACACTGTCTTTTGATTTTAATATAAAAAATTCTCCATTTTTCATTCAACATTATCTGTGTGTCCGTCTGTCCAATTTATGTGGCTGTGTGTACTTCCGTTTATTTCGCTTAACAATTACACAAACTAACACAATTTGCATGTTGCAGCCAAGTTGAGCATAAATAAATGAAATGCTGGTTTTAATTTCTAATTAAAACCAAAAAAGGGTTTGTAATAAAATCAAAGAATAAAGTGAAGAAAAGGAAATAAGTTAAAATATTAAAGCAAGTAACAAAGTTAACGAGATATATGGCGGTTTCGAATTCTATATACCCTGCCACTAAATTAAAATATCTAATCATTATCTTTGTCGCTAGTTTTTTTTTTGAGATTTCGCAGTATATATCCATACTCTGGTGGAACAACAGTTTTGCGGCTTTGAAGATTCAAGTTTATATTTATAATTCATATGTCATCAGGTTTTTTCTAGCTTCAGAGATGACAACTCCTTATTCTTGCAGATCAAGCTGAGAAAAGAATTTTTTGTAGATATAGATTTAGATTTTTTTTTTAAATTTAAAATTAAGAATTAAAAAAATGGTTACTTACTGGTTACTTTCCTATTGTATAGTATGGGGGTTTTCAGCAAAAAGCTTTAATTGCAACAATATCAAAAACATGATAGTTTTAACTTTTAGTTTGTTGACGTATTCGTAGTAAATCCATTGGCAATTGTTACAATGAATTTAATTTCGCACGAAAATCGCAATAAAATAATTAAAATCAACTATGAAAAGGTTAAAGTAACATTTCGTAAAATTCGTAAAGATTTCGGACAACATAATCGCCCTTCTGAGACCGCTATTAAGAATTTGGTTGTTGAAATTGAGTCGATAGGCTTGATATAAAATGTGCGAACACTAACGTGTGCTCGACCGGGTCTTTCAACGGAAAATATCGCAGCCGTGAGTCGCAATGTTGAATTAGATCCAAATTTGTCAATTCCTCGACGTTCTCAACAATTGCTTTATTCAAAGGATCTGACTTTGAAGCCTTACAAGATTCACCTGGTGACGGAACTGTAGCCGACCGATCATTCACATCGCCGTAAATTTGCTCAAGCCAGCCAGGAACAACCTGCTACGGCATTTGGGCTTCTGAAAGTGCTAGAGCGATTATTGAGAAGCCTTCGCATGCTAACAAGGTAACGGTCAATAGATCACGCTACGGCCAGACGCTAACAACTCAATTTGGGCCTATTATAGACAACGTGGATATCACTGACATGTGATTTCAACAAGACGGTGTCACATAGCCAATAAAACGATCAATTTATTGCAAATCAAATTTCTCGACCGCATAATTTCACGACAATCAGCAGTTACGTGGCCAGTCTAATCGTGTGATTTAACAACACTGGATTAGTTTTTGTCGACCTATGTTAAGGACAGAGTCTGTACGGTTCCAATCGAATCGATTTTAGCCTTAAAACTCAAAATCCATAATGTAACTAACGAAATATTGGCAACATGGCAAAAAGTGCTTTAAAACTTTGATAATAGAATCGAGATCTGTCAGCGTGATCGTGGTGGACATTTGCAAGCTATAATTTTTTATTTATAATTTCCGAACTTTTCTCCTCATAATGCAATAAGAATTTGAATCTTTTTAATCTTAATTTTGTGTTTTATTTTGCTTTAGAAAACATACTTCTTGTTGATAGTCCCTAGTTTGTCTGAGTTTTGTTGTGTTGATTGAACATAATTCCTATTTAATCAATTTGGCTTAAAATATAAGACTTCTGAGTTTTCTCTATAAAATTCATTTTTGGATTAATAATATGATATTCTCATAAAACATTTACGTTTAAAGGAATCTAGCACAATTAACGTAGATTAACAAAAACAAAAATCGGTCTGGTGGACAGATTAATCCACTTACTTTGATTTTTGTTTGCCTCAAAATTTTTTTCTTGAGATTTCTATGACTATGTCTATGCCTGTTTAAGTTTTGCGTCTTCTCAAGGTGCTGCATAACTTACTATAGATGTGCTTACTGTCGAGTTACACTTTTAAAAAGTGCAAAACAATATTTTCTAGGCAAACGAATAATTTTGGTAATAAAATCTCTCAAGTCTGGCATTAAAATTGACTGGTTTTGGTTTCACAGGTTCAAAAGTAAGAGTGAAATCTTTTTAATTTATATTTTAGTTTAGTCGGTGAATTTGTATATTTTCCTCTTCAAAAGCTTTTCACTCTGATATGCATTTTTTTCTTTCAATTTAACTCATTTTTAAAGGATAAGAAATGTTTGTTCTATATAAAATGTATCTTTTTTGGAGTTTATTTTTTTGTTTGAAAACGCACTTGCAAGTTTATAGTTTCTTAGTAAAAATCATTGTATTGTGGTCCAATTCAAATATTCTTGCTGTTATATTGTAGGTTTTATTATCCCCCTGGGAGCACGTAATATTGATAGATTGCTTCCCCAACTTAACATGTGCTTTCGGGGGTAAAAGACTGCACCAGTCGCCTGGGCAAGCAGGAGCCCCAAACTAGAAGAGGCATTGAACTCTTGAAGTCGGACAAGTGAACTAAAAAACCCATTGGTACCACACCAGTTGCCGTAGTTTGCACGTGCAACAGAACAAAGAGTTGCATAGTCTCCAACTATTCAGCAAGGAATGTGGGCACAGCGCTGCTACCGTACACTAAAAAATTGCAAATAAGGCATTTAAGCGTCTTACGACGGGGCGAACGTTGACTGGGGACTTCTTTATTTATCTTAATAACTTCAAAGTTAATTTTATAAAAGTCGTTGAATAAAATTTATCTAGTTTTAAGAACAATTTAATGTTGTGTGAAAATAATCTCCACATAGATATCAGTTAAGAGTTCTTGCCTAAATAAATTTATTATTATTTTTTTTTAATATTGAAAATTTGTTTGTATGTATAGTTATAAAAAAATTTTTTAATTAGTAGTTTTTATTGTTTTTGTTTGTTTTGTTTTTTGAAAAAGTTTTTGATTATTTTGAATTTGTTAATCAAAAATCTTTTTTCAATTTTGATTAATTATTTGTTCATTATTTTTGTTTATCCTGATGATGCCAACCAATGGTTTGGCGAAATATTGAAAAAAAAATAATAATATACCTTCCATATCGCATAATGTGCAATAGTAGTTTACAGCTTCATGTATGTCAAATAGGAATATTTTAAAAGTAACAAGCCAAATGAGAAATAATGTATAAATTAATTTAACTTGTAGCGAAGGGTATTACGGCAAGTAGATGAACATTCACATTTTTAAAAGTGAAATAAAGAGAACACACAGATTGTTAAAGCAGTTAAATTCATAGTTACCATTCATTCAGTTTCACAAATTTAATGTTCACAAAAGAAATTGAAGCGAAAATGTAATGAGAAAAATAACATTTATATATATGTACCTTTATTAGCCAAAAGAATGCTGCCGTTTTTCTGTGTAAAATTATTGCATTATAAAATCAGTCTAAATCCATTACGTTTTTATAACCTTCAATAAATCTCTGAAACGTTTTATATGAATTGTTTATTTGATTTTATTTTTTTGAAGTGAAATTTTTGCCATCCAAAGATTTCTAAAAGAATCAAAAAAAAAATCGGTTTAAGAATTTTTTATTTTTTATTGTTTTTCTTATTTTTAAGTAGCTATTATATTTATATAGCATCTTTCTACAATGACTTAAAAGTTTTAATATCTTAAGAAGGGTATGCTATATTTTTAGTTATATTTTACTATATTATTATTCTATTGTCGCTTTTGTTGTCACAGCCGGGCTATATTACCACTACCTCCGACATTAAGACGTGTTAACAAAACATACTCATACGAAAAAGTATTTGAAGTAAAAATAATCGTATATATTCTAATCAACTCATTCAATGAGCAGTTCGAGAAAGATTTTCAAAGTTTTTAATTTTGGCAAAATGGCAGCCCAATTTCGTTAATCTCATGACGGATTTTGAGTTTTAAGGCTGAAATCGCTTCGATTAGTTCTGAATAGGCTCTGTCGTAAACACAGCATTCTCAGTAATCACTCTAGGATTTTCAGAAGCCCAAATGCGGCAATTTTGCTTGATGACACACCCTGACAAGTGAAAATGGGCCTCGTCTGAAAAAATGATTTTTTCAGAAAAATCAGCCAGTTGTTCCTGAATAAATTCAGCGAATCTACTGCGATGTAAATGGTCGGTCAGCTTTAATCCATTCACGAGTTGTAAGGCTTCAAAGTCAAATTCTTACGCCAAATTCGTCATGCGGTGATTTTGCATAACCCCTGTTGTTAAAAACGTCGAGGAATTAATCAATTTAGATCTGTTTCAACACTAAGGCTTACGGCTGCGATGTTTTCAGTAGAACCACGCGGTCGAATACGAGTTGGTGTTTGCCCATTTTGAATTGAGCCTGTTGACTCAAATTTAACGACCAAATTCTTAATAGCGGTGTCAGAAGAGTGAATATGTTGTCCGAAAATATCACGAATTTTACGAAATGTAAGTCTTGCAGAACCACCATCATCATAGTGGATTTAAACTATTTTAATGGAATTTTGGTGCGGAATTGAATTCATTGTAAGAACTGCCAATGCATTTACTATGAATATGTCAAAACTATCATGTTGTTGGTGCTGCCACAATTGAAAAACAAACTTTTTGTCTCAAAATCCAATAGTACTCAAGACGACCTTCAACTGAGAAGCTTTTGTAATATACTAATTCAATTTTTTATAATTTCTTGCAAGCTTTCAAAGTGAATAACAAGGTAGTTCGAGACTACCGCAAGCAAAAATTTCACCAATTTTTAATTAACCCGAAAATTACGAGTTACATACATCACTATTTAAACAAATTTTTTGCATTTTAATTTACAGTCCATACAAAAGGTTATACGGGTTTCAGAAAATATAATTTTATAGTGTTGGAATCCATTTTTTTTATAATTTGCAAAATGTCAAATATTTTGCGAAGAAATAAGTCAGCAGTAGTCAGTAGTCCGCGGAAAACTGAATAAAGTGTATTTAACGTTTTTTTTTCAAAGCTTTTTAAAATATTTCAAATTTATTAAAAAATATTTTTCATACACCACATGATGTAGTTATAATAAAGTATACGAAGTCTGTAAATTAAGTAATGAGATTGACTATTAATAAACTATTTTTATTCCAATAAACTTACAATTTTATTTTGTCACCTCCAAAATAAGGGGCTGGAGACGGTTTCTTCGCTCCTCATAGCAGTGCTGAACCTGCCTTCAGCTGGAATAGCCTTCGGCTGATTGGTTACAGGCATTTAAATGTTTCCGATTGTCCCAAAATAAGTTCCGTTGAGATGATTTAAATCACATGGACTTTCATAATCAGCACCCTCTATTTAATTTAAAAAATATATGTAATCAATATTGAAAGTAAGTATTTAAAATTTGTATAATAAGTGCATAACGGTAGAAACTTTGCGTATACCAAAATTTTAATAATTTTTAAAACTACTTAAAGCTGTAAGTGTAGAGTTGATGTATTAAGGTTAATAATTCGTATAAAGTTTTTAAATTAATCAAACTATTAATTGGAAAGCGCTAAGTTAAGTTGCTATAATATTTTATTATATAGTTTAATCGTTAACTTATACTTATTCTTGCTTTTGTATATATAGTTTTAAAATAATTTTTATTTGTATATTAAACGACATAATAATTGTTGCTTGTATAAACTAAAATTATCTTTGAACATGACTACAAGTTATAAATAAAAAAGAAATTATGTTTAATCTTGTCAACGAAGTTTATGCCGCCCCTTAACCAAGCAGCAAACTAATAACCTTTTCTAAAATCCTACAGCAATAAATGTTAGTCATAAATATAAAATTTATGACAAAATAGCATCTTTAACTTTTGTATCTTTTAAATACCTTCAATATTTTTATTGTAGTTTTTTTATACTATTCATTGTTATTCGGGATTAGTTTTAATGTTTTATTTAAGATTATAATTGACCATAAAAAGCATTTATTAACCTGCAGGTTAAATAAATAAGCTACAACACTTAATAATCTTTTATTTTTATTACTCAATATCTATAAAATTTATTTGTAGGTTATAAATGTTTTAAGTAATAAATTATACTTTTTGGAATTTTGCAGATGGTGAAGTAAGTTTGCCTTAGTTACCTGATATAATAAAGAAAAAATATAAAAACTAACCAATAAATGCAAATTAATATTTAAAACTATTAAATATCAATTAAAGTTGTTTTTTATATTGAAATTTGTGCAGGTATTATGGAAGAAAGCAATCCCCACTGATGGCCAGGAACTTTTAGATAAATATACTAATAATGGTTTATCAATTTATAAAATAATATTATTTGTTAAAATTCAAACTGAATATTTTGTTATTAATATGACACTATATAGAGTATTTTAACTTTTATCACTTTTTTTATTGTATTTTACAATTATATTATTTAATTTAATTTATGTTAAAAATAACAAACAACAAATAATTAATTTTTAATTTATATGAATGCTTAGTGGGTTGAATAGATGATGTAGTGTCCAAAAAATAATTCTGCTGCTATTTTGTTCTTCTTGGTTTATTTAAAAATTACGCACAAAAATTGTTAAGTTTCCTTATCAATTCTTAAATTAAATAAACATAAATTTAATGTCTTTAATTTGTTATAATCTAGTGCATATTATAAATCTCTTTGCAAGTTTGTCTACTTATTTATTAGATTATTTTTTTGTTTATTTATTTGTTTGTTGGTGTGTTGATCGTGGCTCAATATATTAATTGATTTTCATAAAATTTAAAGCAGAAGAAGATTATTGTGTATATGGTGTAATAGGCTACAGGGGACCGGGAGGAGAGAAAAGGAAGAAACTGAAATTTTTAGACGTCTGCACCGCAGTACCGCAAATTTGACATAAAAAAAGTTCTGCAGTAAAGTCCTATCTTAAGATATTTTATAGGGAGCAATCGATTGTATGACTTACTAAGCTATTTATAATAAACTCTTAAGTATACGGTGCTGCAAAATAATAATACCTAACATAAAAGTACCCATCAACACAAATATTTTTCATAAAAACGGAACAATATATATATATATATATATATATATATATATTAATATCATGATGGAAAACTTTTTATGATGAAAAATATTGTTACAAGGATGATTTGTTTAAGTGTTCAAAGAAAATAATTATCAGTATAAACTAAACGAAATTTTCTAAGAAATTTATAAACACAAGACGACAACAATATATTTATGAGAAACTCGATGAAATAATAATAGTGAAATAAACAGGTATCTACACTGAATGTTAATAACAACAACAATATAAAGTAAATTGCTCTGCGAGAACTGTTTAAAACAGCTAAAAGGTCCGCCATCTAGCGTTTTTTTTCAACTAGTGCTTACTTCGTTAATGGTAACGCTTAGCTCATGTTTGATTTGATAGATAATTAGTTTTATCCCTCCGCTAAACGTGTATGGTTGTGTATACGCTTTAACAACGCTGGGAGATATTGCGACATTACTTTGAAAATCATGGTAATGTTGCAGAATGTGTGCGAAAATTGCGTACGGATTTTGGAAGAAGAGAAGCACCGTCAGCTTCGTATGTTCGTTATCTTGTGAAAAAATTGAGAGAAACTGGCATCCTCATCGATAAACCCAAGCGTGAAAAGCCAAAAACAGTGCGTAAACCCGAGAATATTGCTGTTGTGGCAGAATGTGTGCGTGAAGCGCCATCAACATCAATTCACCGTCGTTCTCAACAATTGAACATTTCAGAGACATCATTGAGACGAATTTTGCATAATGACCTTGGTATGACGCCATACAAAGTCCAATTGGTTCAGGAGTTGAAGCCAAGTGACCATCCAATGCGTTTTCGCTTCGCTAAGTGGGCCTGCGATCGACTTACAGAATATGCCGACTTTGCAAAAAAAAATCATCTTTTCAGATGAAGGTCATTTCGATCTTGGCGGGTATGTAAACAAGCAAAATTGTCGCATTTGAGGCACAGAAAACCCGCACGCATATATTGAAAAGCCGTTGCATCCAAAACGAGGCGCTGTTTGGTGCGGATTTTGGTCCAGAGGCATAATTGTGCTATTTTTCTTCGAAAATGAGCAGTCAATGGCGATCGTTATCGGGTCATGTTGAAGAAATTTTTGTTCACAAAAATTGAATAGGACGATATTGCCAACATTTGGTGTGGCGCTATGTGCCACATAGCCGAAACTACACTCGATGTTTTGCGTCCTATTTTTGAAAATCGCATTATCAGCCGCAGAGCTGATGTCGTTTGGCCACCTCGGCCATTGGACTATTATTTGTTGGGTGCCGTTAAAGATAAGTGTTACGCCGACAAGCCAGAGACAATTGACACTTTAAAGGACAATATTCGTGAAGCCATTGGTGAAATACAGCTGCATACAATCGATAATGTGCTTAAAAATTGGACTGATCATGTAGGCTACTCCTGGCCAGCGGAGGCAGCCATTTGTATGAAATTATTTTCCATTATTAACTGGAAGGATTGCACATTCAAAACAAAAAAAAAAAAAAAAGAAATTTGAGAAAATATTCATTAGTTTTTTTATAGCATTTAAAACAAAAAAAAAACGTTCTTTGGCGGACCCTTTATATAAGTACCACGTGCTAGAAACATGAATGTATTCAAGTTGAAAAGTCGTTAAGAAAAGAAAATAATAAAACATTTCTTACGCGTTACAGTGATGAAGTTACCATCGTGTTTATTAAAAGTTAATAAATCCTTTAATTTAATTTAAAACTCTAAAGTGCTGTGCTATTATTTTGCAATAAAAGAGCTGAATATAATAAAAAAACGTTTATTAAACGGAATAAATTTAACAATATATAGTCATGAAAATATTTCAATAAAAATCACTATGTGGTTTAAATTAAACTAAACACCTTTTAGTGCTTTTATTACGTTTGATTATAATTTAAATTAATTTAATTAGAAAACCTAATTATCCAGATGAGTCTAATGCTTCTATTCGACATAACTTAAAATTAAGTTTTCCTTTAAATATTCAAAGACAGAATTCGAAATTTGTATTGTTGTGTTCTATCTATATGTAACGAAAGTCTGGAGCATTTAAGTTACTTTTCAATTAACTGGATCATTTTTTTTCTTTTTAAACAAATTAATTAATAAAGAAATATTATTTCTCATACAAACTAATGGATGCTTATTCATTTCGTTGCTTAATTATATCGATTGCTGAAAAATTTTTCCTATCTTTGATTTAATTATGGATTTAAGTTCCGTCGTGTTTGTACTGTATCTATTGAAATTAAATAGATCGTTGAATTTAATTTAAAACTCTAAAGTGCTGTGTTATTATTTTGCAATAAAAGAACTCAATATTACAAGACGTTTATTAAAAGTTATAAACCGAACAGTATATATTTAATGACTTTGGAATGATATTCTTTTTGAACAGGATAGAACAGATAGAATCTCAAGCAAATTTTATATTTGCATACCTTTGGCAATAGATTTGAATGATTAGGCCAGACAAATAAAGCCTGTTTAGAGATTTTTAAAGAAGCAAAATTAAGATACAAATTATTTTTTGCTTTATTGGTTGTCATATGGTTTATTTTAAATTTTTATTTAAAGATAAATTTTATTTTGTAAATTTTTAATACAATCAGATAATAAGCTTTCTTCCTTAAAATTTATCATCTCTATTTTAAAAGTTTTCCCGAAAGGCAACTCATTAGACATTATTTTTTAAATTATATAAAACTGTGGTTTGATTTGATTTTTATTTATAAAACTTGTTTTAGAATACCATCTTTAAAGCCCTTTAATAACCTGTCGATGTAAAATACTTTCTGAATTTCCTACCTGAGCTGAATATTAAACATTTTATATGCATCTAAATCAATAGCAATGCTAAAGCAAAAATGTCAAGCTTTTTCTTAACGCATATTTGTAAAATGGTAGATTTAAGTATTTTGCAAAGAAAAAAAAATATTTTGTCTAGACGTTATTTTATTTCGTTATTCGTAACGAAGATAAATTATTGCCTGCCATTATATAATTTTTCTTTCTAAAACAATGCGACATAAAAGTTTAACAAAAATAAAAAATTTGAATTTAAACATGAGTAAATTTGACCAAAAAAATATTAACAAAGAAAATGTGCGAAACAAGTAAAATTGTTATTTTATTTTTATATATAACAAATCAATTTTAATTGCTAAATGTGAACATATTTTCTTTAAGCAAAAATTTGTTTTGTGGATATTTGAAAATAATAACTTTCTCAATATTTGTGTTTTGTTTGTGTAAACATTTCATTTAGATCATTTAGCTTAATTTATATTTTTTGGTTGCATTATTGATGACTTAAGGATTTCTATTGTTCATTTTTGTTACATGTTTGCTTTAGTTCATTTCTTATTCGCCCAAATGGTTTGAATGAAATTTTTGATAACCTTGAACTTTTAGTGTAAAAACATTTGTGTATGTACATATTTGTTGACTAACAACAATTTAAAAGATTTATTTCTTTCGTGTTGCTTTTGCTTAATTTATTTTAATTGAATTTTTTAAATAAATAACATTTTTATTTGATACTTAGTGGTAGTAAAACACTATTGGTTTATGGTTTAGGTACATGAAAAATAGTAAAGAAAAATAAATAATTAAATTGTGTATCCATTTTCCCAAATTCTACTACTGTATTCGTTTGCATTTGTGTCACACTCTGGAGTATTGTTGCGAATAATCGATTTCTCAAACAAACTAGACTTAATTGGACAAAAAAAATGACAAAAAAAAATAATAATAAATAAATAGAGCAAGTCAGCATTTATAACAGCATAGTTTCGACTATTGAAGAAAGGCTATAATGAGTGCTAAAATAATAAATAATAAATTATTATTATAAAATAAAACTAATTTAATAGTAAATAAAAAATATTATTTTATTTTTAAATTTAACAATTTTTCATTTATTTTCCTGCAGGTGCCACCCAATGATGTGGCAAATTAGATTCGAAATTGTGCTCCCAAAATATTAAAAAGGTCAATTAACTACGATTATTTTTTGTAATTAGAAAATAATATTAAGGAAACGGCAACAGTGTTGAAGTTAAGTTTTAATAAGTCCTTAACAGGACTGTAGATATTTTTATTTCAGCTGGAAATAGTTTCTTAAATATCAATAAGAAATTGCCGCTATTACATAAACAGTAAGGCTTATTAAAGCGAAGTTTTATTGCTGCTTTATAGGAATGAAAGTTAGTTACATCGCTAAAAAACATATAATAATCCTTTGGTTTTTGAGCAATATACAAATTTATGTCTTTATCGTGTGCACCGTTTGTGAAAACTATTTATAAATTGTAATAAAATTATAAAATATGCCTGCTGCAAGACATAAAAGTACTAATATTAGTAAAAAGCAGGTTGAAGAAAATGATGGAAGTAGAAAGTGTGATAAATGCTCTAAAATATTCCAGAATTTATGTACAAGTCTAGACAAACGTCATTTTAATCAATTGTTACTTAATAAGAAAGAAGGAAATAGTGAAGATGTGAAATAACAATTAAACTTAATAAAAACTCAGCTTTGTAAACTCAATCAAGTTGATGAGTTACAATCAATACAGTTTATGTCAACAAAGTTTGATAAGTTACTTAGAAGAATAAATGAAAACAAGAAAAAAAAAATAGAAATGATACACAAAGAAAACAAAAATCTTAAAAACGAAATTGCTTAATTAAAAACATCTATTAAAACGTTAAGTGACCAAAGGATAAAAAATGATTGTATCAAAAATGGTTTGGAATTCAGAAATGATTCCCATGCAGATGAAACTCTTGTAAAGTGAATGGATGATTTTAATATTCATCTGCAGCTAACAGATATTGATGAGGCATATTTCTTGAGAAATAAAAAATATATAAAAAATAATAGTATTCAGAAATCAAATATAAAGAAACAGACTTTGATCGTGAAATTAAACAACAAAAAGGTGAGGTTCAAAATTTTTTCATTCCCGATCTATAGCGTTAGAAATAGCCCTATTTTTTTAAGCCAGATTTTTTTTCCTGATGAATAGGACTAATTAAGTTACTCAGACTTGGTATTAAAAATCGTATATAATTTTTCAATATATATATTTCTATATATTTCGGAATCAAGAAATTGTAATCCTATAATTGTATGGAGAATCAATAATCTTTACTAAAGCCTTTTACCGCCAGTATTACATAATTGATCCAAATTTAAACATTCCTTACCCTGAAATTTGACCTTGAGCCTATAAGCGTTTTATTGTAAATACAGCAAACAACATAAATGAGAAAACACCATTTTGGAAGTTTTCTGATAATTTTACTGAAAGAATTTATTTTAGCTTGGATAAAGTTTTTCAATAATCCCATACATATATGGTTTTTCTCTAGCTTCTTTATTGAACGTAAATATTTAGAGACTGCTATAGTTTATACAGTTAGCATGGTGCCTACAAACGGTAATGGCATATATTTAACTCCTAAAGAGAAACAGTATATTTTTTTCTTTTAACTACTCGTATTTTATTTACATATTAAAAATTTGCCATATTACAGCTGTTAAGCCATTTGTTATCTTGTTTATTATATTATTTAATTGTTTTTACTTAAATAAAATAGCTATTTACTTGAAAATAATGTATATGGTGTCTCGTCAATAATCAAAGCGAATAAAAACTAAAGCTTTTCCAGGCAGAACAAAGCAAATAAAATTCTTTAATCAGTAATTTATTATGATATGTAAACGAGAGTTATATATAGAATGAAAGAGAATAATTGATGCAATAAAATCGCAACAAAACTATGGAATATTACTGCACTTGCTATAAATCGAAATATAAATAGAGAATTAAAGATTAGGAATAAAATAATTTTAAGACTTATTTTGATTTGAATTTTAAGAAATTTGTTTATACCGTATATTTATTATAATTATCAAGAGCTTTGTTAATAATATTGTTTATTTAGAATTATGTCATTTAATTTGTTTTTTTTTTGAAACTATGTTCACACGAATTTTGTATGTACGAGTGTTTTAATGAAGCGTATGATTAATATATACACAAGCTAAATGTTAATCATACGCACCATCACTCAACGTTTCTTGTTGTTTAATTTAACTTAATAAATGAATTTTAAATGCAATATTGAAATATAATTACAAATACACACACACACACACATAAATGTGGTATTAAAAAATTTATTTGGCAGCCATTTATCCAGCTGTCAAGTGACTTATCTTTAGTTTGGCGTGGTATTTCAGTATGAATATGCTGAGAAATAGTGCTAAGTGGGCCCCTAAGAAGATTGTTGCTGATTCCGATTTTCAAAAGTGAATTTTGTTTAGTAATTTAACTCTCTTTTGTTTTTTAATTAATACGTCTATAAACTCGTTATATATTATATATTTGAAGTGATGCAGAAAAACTGACTATTTCGTGTGGTTTGTGGGCTATAGAAACAGGATTACTTACTTTATTCATCAATTGAAGAACACAGGTTCAAAAAGGCAGCGATATATGTCACACAGTTCGTGCCATAATTGATCTAATAAAGAAACTAACGAAAGTTTAACGTTTCGGACCCGTGAATTGACTTTTAAGATCAATTTAATGCCGCTAGACTATTTTCTGTCAAAATATGTGAAGTCGTTAGTCTCACAGATAAGCGCAAAACGAGTGACCAATTGAAGAGCAACATTCGCCGCGTTGTTGCCGATAAACGGCCACAAATATTGGAAAAAGGCATCGAAACTTTGGCTTCCACGTTACACTACATTTCGGGACGGATAATTGACCTTCAAGATCGTGCTATTCAATGCCGCTAGATTATTTTTTGCCAAAATATGTGAAGTCGTAATAAGCACCAAATTTGTGACCACTTTAAGAGTAACATTCGCCACATTATTGACGATATACGGCAATAAATATTGGAAATTAGACCTCCACCTTATACTTCTCCCGAGACAAGCCTTCGCGGTCAAATATGTATAAGATAAATCGGCGAGTAATTGGTGTGGCTCTTCTTTTGAATAAAAAAACTTAATTATTCAATTTTATAAGCTTTAAACTTGACAAACAGATTAAATGTTAACAATGTGAGCTTTGGCAGAGATTAAGTACTGGGGTCTGATAGTAGTCGAATTGTATACGAATTATGAGGTAATGGGACATATAATTGTTATGATGTTGAAAATATTTAGAAATAAATATGTAAAATGACCACTTTTAAATATGAGGTTGGAATGGTTGAAGGGGTTTCGTATATTTTTGCGTGCTGTTTATAGTAGTGGCCCGCTATGAATCTGAATGCATTTTTAGATTTATTACTTATGCTATTATTTTTTAAATAAGTTTTTTAAAATAAAAACTTCAATAAAACTTTCGTATAATACATTTATTTAAAGGAAAAATCATCTGGTTTTAAAAATTATTATAGTTTTACTGCAGCAAATCGTATAATTTTTATCAGTTAATCGTGTAATTTGTGTATTATACTAATTGTCGTATGAAATCTCTTTTGCAAAAAAAAACTTGCATTTCTTGTGGTTGAAATGCGATTTTACTTTATTTTAAAGATTTACTATCTTATCATTTATAAGTTGATAATTCTAATTTAATTTTTCTTATTATGTTCACTTAAATGCATTAAAAGAATATTTCCTTTTTTTATTGTACTTAAAAAATACAAAGAGATCCTTATGTGAAAAATTGCTGCAGAACGTGAATTTAATAAGTATATATTTCAAATAACTGCAGAATATTTCATTTTTACCTTTGCAATATGGGAAATATTATTATAGCTAAACAAAGTTGAAGCGAAAACAGTTATTGTAAAAATAACTGATAGACGCAAACATTGTAGAATGAATCTGTCTTGATATTTATTTGTTGCCAAGTAGGTCAGTTTAATTTCGTTTCTTTTTTTTCCTGAGAGTGTAGATAAGCAATCCCAGTTTAATTTCAGTAATGAATTGGTAAGTTGTCTAGACAAGGTAAAATGATAAATTTGCAAATGATTTACCACTATTTTAATACTTAAGGGCGCTAGCATAAGTTTAAATTCAAAAAAGTTAACACAACATTTAGAACATATACTTTATCATATATATTATTATAATTGAAATAATTATTTTAGAATTTTGTTTTTATTCATAAGAGGATAACAAATTAAAAAAAAAAAATAATGTAAACATTTTTAAAATTTAATTCCATCTAGAAATTATCGAATAAGATTAAAATATCAAGAAAAAAGTATATTATGTTTTTGGATAATTAATTTAACTGATTAAATATTTTTTATGCTCTACATATTGCTTTTGTTTTTAGTTTTTTGTTTACTAAAAGCTCTGTATTTTTGCTAGCTTTTATTGTGGATATATGGACTTATTGTTAAACTGACTTATATTTTGTAAAATAATCCTAAATGAAAAAACTTTAACTTGTTCACTACGTAAAACTTATTAAATAGAGAATTACTGTAGCAGCTGAGTTAGGCAAATGGTTTTCTTGAAAAATTGGAGGCCGCCTTCAAATGCCATTCCAGCCATAGTGTATTTGCGATATTTTTAGTAAACTAAAGTTTGTACGTAGTCGGAATAGCAGAGTGACAAATAAAATAAAGTTCATGTGTTAGTATTTATAATCGAAAGAAAACCTACATTTGAAAAGATAAAATCATAATAATAGGTTCAGACCATTAAACGTTATATTGTGATGTAAAAATGGATATATTAGTTTAATGCAAGCCTCGCTAATCTTTCTAAAACTAAAGGCTATACTATACAATATATTGATAAGATGCTTAATTTATGTTATCACAAAAAAGAAAATGAAATGACCTATTGTGACTCTTTGCAAATTTTTAAGAAGTCTTAAGAATATAAGATAATACAATATGTTTCATTAAAATTCCACGAAATAAAATAAAAAATACAGGAAACAAAAACAATTAACACAGAACAATAAAAAATACACAGTCAAACATGCGCCTACACTGAATTACGATAACAATAACTATATGTTTTTTTTAGTAGAATTTTGTTGTATATGCGATAATCGCTCAAAACAGAATATAACGTCCATCTTCTGGGTAGGACAGTTGAAGTGTAAACATCGTCTAGTAAAGACCTCAAGATAATAAACCAACTTTTAGGCGTTAAAGTGATAAAGTTATATTTTGTGTATTAAAGCGAATAAGTTAAAAAATGGTGATATTTAATATAAAATTCTAAAGTGTTTGAAAAGATTGCGAAAAATCGATCAAGTATTATATCATCTAATTGTCTATTAATTATTATTTTATTAATTATTGTTCATGTCTTCTTCCTGAAACACAATTTGTTAATGAATTATTTAAATGTTATTGTAAATTGCATTTCTGCATACTTAAAACTTAAAATTGTTTTTGATGATGGGTTATAAACTGCTATAATCATAACTAATAAACTGCTATAAACATAACTAATTTCTATAAATTAATTGCTTAATTAATATTAAAACAAATTATAATTTTTAATTATAATTAAAGCTTGTTGATCTTTTTTATTGTTTTATAAATTATTTTTTAATTAAATTTAATTTTATCTAAAAATTTAATAAATTTTAAATTTATTTTCAATATTTCGTCACATGTTCAGGAATATCTTGTTACCTAAAAAAGTTAATTATAATATATTATTGTTACTAGCTATTGTTTTCCTTTGAATTTCAGAAATAAGCAACTTGTGTTTAATTGTTAGAACTGCTTACTGCTCCTCACAGTTTAGCAAATTATTTGATAAATAATTATTAATTAGTTGATAATCAAATAAAAATTATATTTTATACTTATTAGAGGCTGCAAAAATAAACATATAAAATTTTAGAGCGCAAACAAAACAATCAAATGTTAAATGTGAAAATTCATAAAACTAAATAACATTGCCGACACAACATAACCCTAATCAATACAGTTAATAGTTTAGCATACAAAAAGCAATGTCAGTGGAAAACTCTACTCAAATATTGGTTGAATTTGGATTTTCTTTTTTAAGCTAAATGTTTATCATATGGCAACGTGGTAATTGATGATATTGGTTAAAAGTGATTGCTACATGAAATATTGGGCGCCTTTGAAAGATTTATGTTGTTGAAGGCAACACATCTAATCAATTGACATGGCTATTGGTTTGTCTGCCCAACACAGAAAATTCTATGCATAAACAAGAACTTGCACTAGTAAATGCAATCAAGCCAATTTATGCTCGCACAAATCTATTGAAGGAATTCCATACACTATATTGGTTGAAATAAAAGGACTTTAGCAAACATGTTTTAAATACGGCAATCGTTTGATAGAATACAGGAAGAAAACAGTTTATTGCTTACAGACTTTAATGCATTTAAGTTATAAAAAAAAATTTAAAGCAATGATTTTCGTGAGATCACTGCCTTATTAAATTTTAGGATTTGGCTATTAAATGAAAAATTTCAAAATTTGAAATGAACTTATAAGGAGATTTTTGCTTAAAAGAATAGTTAATAACATAAATATAGTTATTTATTTAGAAGCGTGTAAGTTTCCTTATACTAATAATTATATGTGACCGAAATATCTAAACGACTTTTTTGGATAACATATTATTAATTATATGATGTTCACACATTTTAAAGGATAATATACCTTTTTTTCTAGTGAGCTCATGATGGAACTCTTTATTTAAACTGCACAGGAGTTTTCTTGATTACGCACTGTCGCTTGGAGAGATATAATTTTGAAAAAGAAAACTTATTTTTAGTTAATAAGGTTTTTATTAACTAATAAAAATGAATTATTTTTATTTTATTTTCATTTTTTTATGACATATTTTTTTTTCAATATTGGAGACTTATCCCTCGAGTATTTCAAAGATAATATTCCAGGGACAATCCCTTATTCCGATTTAGGGTAGTTTTATATTTATAAGATCACCTGCTGTATGTAACATCTTAAATAATTGCTTTGTATATGTGTGTTTAGTTACATTGTGTCTTGGGTAATATTCTCCTGCGTTAAAGTTGGCTATGGTTATAATGATAGCTATGCTAGCTTAAATAAACAAAAAAAAATTAATAAGTAATCACGTTAACTAATACTATAATTATTCATGCAATTAAAAAAAAAATATTTGTAAGAGTTTGAGAAACAACTTTCTTATAAAATTTTAAAAATTAAAATAAGAAATCAACTTAATCAGCTTATTTAATTAATTATTTTATCTCTTATTATTAATTAATATAACATTTTATAAATCAACTGATAAGCTTTATGCGAGCTAGTGAAATGGCCATATGGATATGCTTTCCCCACAGTAATATATTTTAAATATATATTTTTTTAATAATAAATATTTTATAAGAATATTAAAAATTTATTAAAGGAAATGTTTCCAAAAAATAAAATTGTTTATTTTCATTGCATGTACAAGTTAAAGGAATCTCGATTAATTTCATTAAAAAAATATTAAGGCGCTTACCACTGCGCCCCTTAAATAAAACTCTAAAAAGAATCATTTTATTAAATTAATATATTCACTTATTACTTTAATTTACAAATAATTTATTAAACTAAGTAACTCTAAGATAACACGTAACACACTTGTTACAATCGAAGCGTATACAAGATTGACTTTTTCGTTCCCAACTTTTCCCATCATACCTTTCGCTGCACCAACACGCGCGAGCTGACAGACGCTGATCCAGCAATTTAATTTTCTTATATAGAATAATTTAAAATATAAAGTGTTTTTGTGTTTTGTTGGGCTTTTGTATAAAAGCGCATTTCAGGTTTGTTGTTTTTTTTCTTGTATTGCTGCAATGAAAACTCTCATTTAATCAGTCTGACTTAAGACTCTTGAATTTTTTGTACAAAAGTTGAGTTAAAATCCACCGATAAGCTAAATAAGCAGCAGAGAAATGGTCATATTAATATGTTTTTCCCGCAGTAATATATTTTTTGGCTTAATAAATATTTTATGAGAATATTACAATATATCGCGCTTTTCAAAAAGAAGTTTGTTTTTTAATTGTGGCAACACCAACAACATGATAGTTTTGACATTTAGTTTTTGACGTATTCTTAGTAGATGCATTGGCAAGTGTTACAATGAATTTAATTTCGCACGAAAATCGCATTAAAATAATTATAACCCACTATGAAAATAGTGGTTCTTTTAAAGTTACATTTCGTAAAATTCGTGATATTTTCGGACAATATAATAGTCTTTCTGAGACCGCTAGTAAGAATTTGGATGTTAAATTTAAGTCGACCGGCTCGATACAAAATGTGCGAATACCAACGCGTGTTCGACCGGGTCGTTTAACTGAAAACATCGCAGCCGTGAGCCATAGTGTTGAAGCAGATCCAAATTTTTAATTCCTCCACGTTCGCAACAAGTGGGGTTATATAAAACCAAAACATGGCGAATTTTGCATAAGGATTTGACTTTGAAGTCTTACAAGGTTCAACTGGTGCAGGAATTGAACGGTCGAACTACCATCATTCAGGAATAACCGGGTGATTTTTCTGAAAAAATAATTTTTTCAGACGAAGGCTATTTTCACTTGTCAGGGTATGTTAACAAGAAAAATTACCGCACTTGGGCATCTGAAAATCCTAGAGCGATTATTGAGAAGCCCTTGCATGCTTAACTGTCACTATATGGCGCGCTATATGGTATAGATTCGTGATTGGTCCATGTTTTTTTCGAAGATGAGGCTGGAAATGCGGTAACGGTCATTGAATCATGCTATCGCGATATGCTAACAACTCAATTTTGGCATGTTAATGACGACGTGGATATCACTATTTTCATTTCAATAGGACGGTACCACATATTATACAGCCAATGAAACGATGCATGTATTGTAAACTAAAATTCCCGATCGCATAATTAACGACAATCAGCAGTTAAGTGACCAGCCAGATCGTGTGATTTAGCACCACTGGATTATTTTTTGTGAAGCTATATTAAGGGCATAGTATATACGAAGCCAATCGAATCGATTTCAGCCTTGAAACTCAAAATTCATGATGTATTTAACAAAATAGGGCCGCCATTTTGCCAAAAAGTGATTAAAAAACTTTGCAGAACTTATTTTTTCGTCATACAATATAAATTTTAATCATGTTATTTAAAATTTTTTATTTTTTTTTTAGGGAACAGACTTCTTGTTGAAAAATCCTTTATTTATTAAAGGAGTCTAGCATAAATTAACGTAGATTAATACAATATTTGTTGAATATTATTATATCATAAAAGTATTCAAGTCGCAGTATAACAAGACAAAGTAATATTATCCCTTAAAGGGAGACAAACCGCGTCTTTAAGCATAGTCAACAGTTTGTCGTCAAGACATGTTTTAGGTAGTCAAAAATAAAGAGATATTCTCAACTGATTCTGTCAGTGTTTGTGAGGTAAAAATTTAAAAGCCTCTTAGGATTTATTTGGTTTAGTATAAGAAATAAAAGATAAAGTTTTTTATTCAGTGGCATATTTTATTAAATTCCCTACTGTATGAGATTAAGTCATAATGCTGATGGTTACATTAGTTTATAACTAAATTTTTATTTTTTACTTAAACGAATCGTCTGGAAGAAAATGCTTGTTCTACAGACTTGAAATAAATAAAACAAAACGTTTAATTTATTCTATAAATAACAAAAAAAAAAAAACAACATATTCAAAAAATAAAAAATGTCAATTAACTCTAATTATAATTATTTAAGTTATACATTTCTTAAAAATATCTTTGAAAAAATAATAAAAGCACTCAACGACTCCACTTTAAGCAAATAGTACACTGTGTAAAACAAAAAAATCATTTTCCAGAAATACTAAAATTGAGCTATAAGTTATCTATGGTATACAGCAGTAAGATTTGTTTATGCTTGACAATAGCACAAGTATAAAACATTTAGACTTTACAATTACCAAGACAACAAAGTTACAAATCACAGCCACTAATTTTAATGGCATATTGTTGCACGTAAAGAGCTGTTATTCATCCTTTACCAAAGTTTTTGCAAGCTGTAGATATAATTTCCGTGAATGTAGAGCTTATTTTAGTTTGTGCATAGTGTTGTTGTCAATAGTCAAAAATTCAACTCTTAACAATTACACCAAAAATTATGAAATTACTAGATGTGCTAAAGTACCAAAAACAAGCATTTACACATCCTTGCTTGTCCTAAAAGAACACTGACTACGAAAAATTGCTTATGGTGGAACAATAATCATGCGAGTGTGAAAATAAACAAATTTAAGATATTTTTCGTTTATTTTTCCAATTAAGAACATTTTGTGGAAGCTGAAGCCTAAAGGCTTCTTTTCTCGTTTAAAATATTTTTTCACTTCATGTCGATGATGTTGTTGGTAGTGTTGTAACTGTTTTTCTTGTTGTACAATTATTTGTGTTTTTTTTCGTTCGTCCATATAACGTCAAATAAATAACAACATGGGCAATAAATGCAACCATGTGGAAAACATGACGACACTATACACACACATCCACACACGCACACATGATTGTGCGTATGAGGAAACAAAATTTATATGCATATATTTTGTGAACTTACAAAAAACAAATTTCTTTTTTGTAGGGATGCTTAAGGATAGAAATTATAGAGAAAAAAAATATCAGCAGAACATGAGTATGCAACAGACAAGAAATCATACTTCATATACAGTTTAATATCGACAAATATTCACACATTTTTGAGTCAAACGAAACGAAACACAGATGACGGTTATTTTTGATCATAACACAATTATGGTTGTTGCCATTACATACCAGTACATACAGTTCTATGTGTTTGTATGCTTTTGATACTTGCCCCAATTCTGCTGATAAAATTATCGTAGTTTATTGAAAATTTACTTAAACATTGTGTAAGAAAATTAAAGAAAATAAACTCCATCAGTTTTGCAAAGCATTCGATTAATGAAGGCTAGGAGGCATCGTCTAGTGGGTAGAGTCTTTGCCATTTCTCCAACAGCATGTGTCAGATATTTGTAATATGTGCTTGGAAAATAAACTACAAAAATCGTAAAGGAAAATTGGCGGACGATACTTAAGGAGACCAAACTGAACTAAGCTGTACTAGAGGTGCTGCCCAAAATACTCAAAAGACCAATGAGCAATGCAACTATTCTTAAAGGTAGTTTATTGAAAACTTACTTAAATATTGTGTAAGAAAATCAAAGAAATTAAAGTCCAACAGTGGGTCAAGTCTTTATCTCTTCTGGAACAGCATGTGCCAGATATTTGTAATATGTGCTTGGAAAAATATATACTTAAATTAAAATGGAGTGGGGGACGATAGTTAAGGAGACAGAAGTAGTTACAAAAATGAACCAAGATGTACTCGTGGAGATGTCCAAAATTCCCAAAAGATCCAATATGCAAGGCAACTATTCTAAAATAAGTGAATCGCTGAACAAGCTATCCAACCAGAGAACGGAAGAAATGCTATAAATATGAAGTAATGATTAGAGATAACTACTTGCAGGCAGGTTTAAATGGTACTAAAAATCTCTTGGAAAGAGCGACGAGTTTGATGTTTACGTGAAATCAGTCGTAGTACCATAAGGTAACTGCTTTGGTGAAAGCATATGAAAGTTATTTAATTTATAGTTATGTGGCGTTTTAAATACAAATTTGCTGATTTTACAAATAATAATTAGTCCTTATGATACTTACGTTATTAGATAAGTTAATTTTCTATTAATTTTGTTACGTTTATTCCTTTAATAAGGGTTTTGTTTTATTTCAATTATTTTATTGCAATGGGTATATTCGTAACAATTCGGAGTTATAAATTATATAACACGGTTTATTGACATTCGCTTTACTACACACATTACTTACCACTTTAACCTCAAAAAGCTGCTTTATTATTTTCTCTTTACTCGATGACGTTTACACTTTAACTAACTTTACTGCCCTAGAGATGGTGCTACTTATATATTCTGCTTTGAGTGGTTCTTGCATGTACAAGAAAATTCTAATTTAACATCATCACATACAAACTTTATCATTATTCAGAATAGTCGTATGTGTTTTTGTTCCATATTAGTAGTTATTGTTTTGTGTGTGTTTATTTTATTTCGTGGAATTTTCAATAAGCATGTTTTTTTGTCTTCTGTTCAGAAGATTTATTAAAAGCTAGGAAATTTGTAGAGAGACACAATAGGTCATCTCATTTACTCTTTATAGTAATAATACTACAAAAAGTAAATGAAATGACTTATTGTGTCTCTCTACAATTATATATATATAATATATATAGATGCTGGGCTAACAGCAGCCCGATACTGGAAGAAACATAGGACTCTCGAAGTCCCACCAGTGATATATTATACACACACTGGTACCACCGGGACTAGTAGCCGGCAGTGCTACGGACTTCTTCTGTTTGCTGATGAGCACCTCATAAAGCAACCTAGTGGCTATGCTTTAAACGAGCTTTGAAAAAAGTTCCGAAGAGGTGTTAGCGGAAAGATAAGGTTATCATACAAATAAGTGTCGTAGTTGCGCTTGTAACAGGAATAGGGATTGGATGGACTCCAACACTTTACCAAGGAGTGGAAGCACGGTCCTGCTACCGCGCACTCGATAATTGCTATTAAGGCGTTTATGCACCTAGCGTGTACGTCTTAGGGCCTGAGCGATCGCTTTTCTGCACTCAGTGGTAAGACCATCATCAGATTATGGCCCCATGGTTCGGCGCTTAAATAAATCCTATCACATATCTCGCAATAGCGTAATCCATTAAGGCATTTCCAGCCTCATCTGGGCGCAATCATGCCTCCAGACCACACAGCGCATCATTTAGTGCATACAAAGATAAAAAAATAATGGCTCTAGGATTTCCAGAAGTCCAAATGCGTCATTTTTGCTAGTTGATATAACCTGACAAGTAAAAAAAGGCTTCGTCTGAAAAACTGATTTTTTCAGAAAAACCAGCCGATTACCTCTGAATAAATTGAGCAAATCTACGGCTTTGTGAATGATGGGTCGGCCTCCTGTACCGGTTGAACTTTGTAAGGCTTCAAAGTCAAATCGTTACGCAAAATTCTACGGCAAAAAAATAAATGCTATCATGTTGTTGGTGTTGCTACAATTGATAAACAAAAACTTCTCGTTGAAAAACTCAACAAGACATATATATATATATATATATAATATACATAAAGTATACTTATATATAGAAATCTTGGTATAATTTTGCTTGTTATAAATAAATTTTAAATACAACAGAGCTGTCATTTATCTCATTTTTGTTATAATATAATCGTTGATTCTTTTTTATTTCCTATATCATTTTCAATTTACCCAAATGCCAACACTATTTTTGACTGTTGGCTATAAAAGTATTTTCGCCTTTATTCTCCTTTTTTTAGCCGTATCAATAAATTATGAAAAAAAAGTTAATTGACTTTCATCGTTAACACAATCCTCATGATTAGCAAAGTTAGCATCATAATGATGATTTTGATAAAAAAATGTTGCTTCTAGTCATTTGTTAACATACTGCCACTTCATGCATGTTTCGTCTTCTCTTAGATTTGATTTTTGACTGTTTTTATAGCAGAAATTTGTGCTTCAGAATACTTCAGTTTTAATTTCTCCAATTTCGTTTTATAAACGTGTTAGTTTTTTCCATCATATGAGAACAAGCTTTGTTTTCTGGCCAGCTTTATGCATCATAAAGCAGAAATTTTAAAATTAGAGTGTAACTGATATTATTTTCATGATAATTTTAAGTTGATTTTTTTTATCGAATTTAATTTGTGTATTAGAATAAAATTTGAAATAAAGCGCCTTTACAACAGTAAAATGATTATTGATATCCATCATTTCGAAAAGAAATAAAAACTGATTGAGATAACTATTTTCCAAAAATATTAATATGACATATTGAATACTTACGTAAAAGAATTGCATTTTTAAATATTGTATCTATAACTGTTGATAAATGGTAAAGAATTTGTTCATGCTTTTACATATGTAGATGCTAGATAATTTACTAAAGTAAAAAAAAAATTCTATAGTTCACAAAAGAACCTCTTGAATGGAATATTGTAGAGAACAAAAGCTCAAAACAAAAAATTTAATTAAAACATTTGAGTTTAACTATTTCTTAAAAATACATTTTAGGGCTGAATAAATCTAAAATCAAATAACATATACCGACCTTCGAGGTGTGATAAGTAATAATAGAATTTATAAAGATTTTGATAGGATTGCATTATGATTGTAATGACAATATTACGTGAGCCACAGTATTGAAGATCCAAATTTGTCAACCAATGGGGTTATCCAAAATTACCTAATGGCGAATTTGTATAAGGATTTCACTTTCAAGCCTTTAAAGGTTCAAACGGCGAAGGAAGCCGACCGACCGTTCGCATAGCCATAGATTCGCTCAATTTATTCAAGAACAGCCGACTGGTTTTTCTTAGAAAATTGCCGCATTTGAGCTTCTGAAAATCCCAGAGCAATAATTGGAGCGTTATTGCTCTATTTTTTTTTTCGAAGATGAGGCTGGGAATGCGGTAAAGGTTAATGAATCTTGCTATCGCAAGATGCTAACGACTCAATTTTAGCCTATTATTGATGACGTGACTTCAACAGGGTGGTGCCGCATGTTACAAAGCCAATTAAACGATTAATTTATTGCAAACCAAAGTTTCCGATCGCATAATTTTACCACAATCAGCAGTGAAGTGACCAGCCTGATCGTGTGATTTAACACCACTGGGGCTATCTTAAGAACAATGCCTATGCGGAGCCAACAATTGAATTGAATTAAGCCTTAAAACTCAAAATCCGCGATGCGATTACGAAACAGGATCGCCATTTTGCTAAAAAATGATTAAAAACTATGATGAACTTTTCTCTTCGTAGCACAATAGAAATTTTGAATCATCTTAATCTTATTTTAATTTGTTTTAGAAAACAATCTTTTTGTTAAAAAATCCTTAATTATAAGTCACTTAGTTTTTAGTTTGCCATAAATAAAAAAAGTTGGTGAAAATAATAGATTGAATTTATTTAAAAATAAATAATGTAATAGATGAACATTTATTTAGAGAATAAAATTTATTTAGAGAAGAAAATAAAATATAAATTTGTTAGGCATACCTCGTATCAGGAAAAGATTGTCTTTTACTTTAAATTCTTAAAGTAATATTTTTTATCTATGTATGTCTGCATATGTGTTTGCATTGAAATTGTTTTACGATATCAAATGTCAAATTGTCATCAAGATAATGTCAAATTGAATTTATTTTTCAAAATTTAACCTGAATTGTTATGAATGAATTGATAGTTTTGAGGGCAAACAGTATAACGAAAAAGCAATCTATAATATATATATATATATATATATATATATGTGTAGACGAATATAAACACATTCTTGGCAAAGATTGAATTTTTCAAACATTTCCACAAACATATTGTGCAAATGACAATAAAATAAAACTTAAAAAATGAACATACATATATTACAATTCTAGCATTTTATTTTGATGATTGAAAAAGGCGACAATTCTTAAATGTTCACTGCTATCAGAAACAATTCGATAAAATATTATACAATTGTACAAAGAATACTATTTGACAATTTAGAAAGAATTAGTATGATTTCTGAAGACAAAGTGAAAAATGAAATAAAAAATTATTCTTTAGCAGCTGAAGCCCTCTTAGTCTAAATGCTTAAATTCTTGGTAGAAGAAGGAGGCTAACTGTTTTTGTTAATAAAAATTCTTAGATAAGTTTGATTTAAGCAAAACTTTCTATAAATATTTTTTTATTAAATTATTAAAAAGCTTTTCTATAGTCGATATTCTATAACGCAATGTTTTCAGGTAATTTATTTAACCTGTGTTTATTTTTAATAAAAAACGATGCAAAAACTCCTTCAAGTCATTAACAAAAATGTCTAACATAACTTATCACCCTAATTATAAATGAAGTTAGTCTGTTAACATTGTCCACAGACTTGAAGGAATCCAACAAATTTATATCAAAGGGTGTTAGAAAACATAACGAAATACTTTGTGTTAAAAAAAGAAAATTCTCATGTGCGTAACATTGGTTACAAACTTGTTGTTGATTTCAATATAACTTTTAGAATAAACTCAGGCTTTCAGATTAATGTCTTCTGCCTAAAATCCATAGCAAGCATAGAAAATAATAATTGCCTGTTATAAATCCCTGTTAGAAATCACTTCAAATGTCCGTTGCGATTTCGTTAAGTGCCTTTCTATCGACAAGCTTTTATTTTTTCTTTCCAGTAATACATTTTTGCTAATCCTTAACTGGCAGCCCTCAAATTTTATATTTAAAGGTGACCATATGCTGACAAGTGCTAATTTTTATTACTCTTATTATTTCTATTTACAACTCTTCTGTGGTTTCAAGTATTATTATCTTTATTCAGATAAAAAATACTAAAACCTTTAAACAGTCATCACTTTGAAAATCTATTTAAATAAATTGATAATCTTCATTTGGCTTAATAAGTTCAAGTAATTTAATGTTAGTTTTATTTATGTTTTTAATTAAGAAAAATTGTTTATAATCTTTTTGTTTTAAACTTTAACTTTTAAATAATAAAAATTGGATACTAGCAGAATCCAATATATCATTTTCTGGATCAGTATATTCATCATCAATACTCTTCACCTTTATTTTTTTGAGGTAATGGAATTGTAAATGTTGTCAATTGTGACTAGTTAACAATTTGAATGCAATATTCTATTTTGTAATATAATATTTTAATGGCTGTCCTTCTTTTTCAGTGTTACGCTAACTAGTGAATTTTAAGAGTTTTTAACTAATTACTTAATTGTTAATATAAAATAGTTAAAATTTCTTTGGAAGTTATCTATTAGTATTGTTACGAAGATGATTTATTTAGATTTTAATGAATATAATTATCAGTAAGAAAGTAAACGAAATGAACCACTGTGATTTTACAAACTACATAGTTTGCTATTAAATCTTATATACACAAGACAACAACAAGAACATGCTTATATTAAATTCTACTAAATAAAATAGACAATAGAAAACAAAAATAACTAACACAGAGCAAAACAAAAGACACATAGCTATGCAGGCGTCTAAACTAAATGATAATAACAAGAACAATATGTGGATAGGATATAAGAGAACCGCTTAAAATGACTATATAAGTACCCATTTGCTAAACGAATGAATCAATTCAGTGAGTAAAGACAAAAAAGTTACCATCGTGTTTATTTTGTGCGTATGGAAAGTAAATAAATCGTTTAACTTAATTTTTAACTCTTAAGTATAGTATTTTGTAATAAAAGAACTCAAAATAACAAAGCATTTATTAAAATGAATGAACGTAACAGTATAATATACTAGGTATTTTCTCAATAGATTTTGAAACTGCGCAATAATCTAAATTTATTTTATTTTCCTATTGAGTCAACAATTTTTCTCTTAATCTTTTCTAAATAGCGAAAATTAAACATTTCCTACTGGGTTACATGGCGATACAACTGCTGAAAATAAATCTCATTAATTTTATTAAATTATGAATACATGCTGGGTAAGTATTTCTTTAGTAGGTTTAAATAACCATTAATTATATAATTATTTCATTTTGTTTGCAATATTTAATTATAGCCTGAGGTAGATGGTATTAAGAGAAATTTTTCTAATAAAGAAAAAGTAAAAAATCACACATCCACATTTTATATACAAATATCGTGTTTTACAACAAAAAGTTTGTATTTCAATTGTGGCAACACCAATAACAGGATAGTTTTAACATTTAGCTTTTTGACTTGTGCAATGGCAATTGTTACCATGAATTCTATTTCGCACGGAAATCGCATTAAAATAGTTTAAATTTTATTATGAAACTGGTGTTTTTGTCAAAGTTACCATTCCTGATATTTTCGGACAACATAATCGTCCTTCTGAGACCGCCATTAAGAATTTGGCCGGTAAATTTGAGTCGTTAGGCTCGATAGAAAATGTGCGAACACCAATGTGTGTTCGATCCGGTGGTTTAACTGATAATATCGCAGCCCTGAGTCATAATGTTGAAGCAGATATAAATTTGAAAATTCCTGGACGTTCTGAACAATTGGGGTTGTCCAAAGCCACTACATGACGAATTTTTACATAAGGATTTGACTTTAAGGCCTTACAAGGTCCAACTGGTGCAGGAAATAAGGTCGATCGACCATTTACATCGCCATAGATTCGCTCAATTCATTCACGAACAACCGGCTGGTTTTCCTGAAAAAATAACTTTTTAAGACGAAGCCCATTTCCACTTGTTAGAGTATGTTAACAGGCGAAATTACCGCATTTAAGCTTTGAAAATCCTTAAGCGATTATTGAGAAGCCTCAACGTGTCACTTTGTCATGCGTTATGTGGTCTGAAGGCGGGATTGTGCCGCTTTTTTTTCGAAGAAATACAGTAACGGGCAATGGATCACGGTATCGCGAGATGCTAATAACTCAATTTTGGCCTATTATTGATGATGTGGATTCAAAAGGATGAAATGATCAGAGTGTGATTTGTTTTACATCCGCGCCTGACTATGTAGTCTTAATTAGATGGTGGACAAACCACTATTGTATAATTTGGAACGTCATACATGCGTCCTAGATAGCCGAAGCCATAATTCTATGCAACAGAACCACCTAGTTGCAACTTTAATGATTTCAGTGCAGGTCTGCAAACCATCACACCTTGCTAAAGAGTTGGAGACTTTCTAACTCCTGTCTAGAACACATGTCAAGCATGCTCACTGGACTGGATCATTTACTTTGCGTGTCATTATCAGTGAAATGATCCTGGCCACCATAAATTTCATAATCCCTTATGGGGCCGCAAAACCACAACCACCACGATGCTCCCATATAGGGGCCAACCTCAATGATCAGCCAGAAAACTAGTATAAGTTATAAGACAAATGGAAATAAAATGGAGTTTCCAGTTGACTCCCTGCCTGTTTTCAGGGGACTGGGCTCCCTTTTTCCCCCAGTTGCACAGGTCTAGATAGTCGAGTATTCTATAAAGACCGATAAATGTGCCCCCGGGGGGTGGATGAAATGATCAATTTATTGCAAACCAAATTTCCCGATCGCATAATTGCACGACAACCAGCAGTTAAGTGGCCAGCTAGATCAAGTGATTTAACACCGCTGGGTTATTTTAAGAATAGAGTCTATATGGAGCCAATCGCATCGATTTCCGTCTTAAAGCGCAAATCCGTAATGTGGTTAACGAAATTTTGCCAAAAGGTGATTTAAAATTTTGATGAAAGAATCGATATATGTCAGAGCTTGGTCGTGGTGGACATCTGCTAGATGCAATTTTTCATTCATAATTGCCGAACTTTTCTCTTCGTAATACAATAAATATTTTAATCATCTAATTATTATTTTTATTCGACCTTTAATTTCTTAAATAAATATGTATTATTTTTTTAACGGTCTTTTTAATTAAATTTAATCCTGTATTTTTTCTATATTTCGCTTTCCGTTTGAAAGCTTCTTCAAGAAATTAATTTTTATAAAAACAAAAATTATTAACAGTTTAGTAATACTAATAATATTTGTATTTATAAAAATTAATTTCCTGAAGAAGCTTTCCAAGGGAAAGCGATATATTGAAAAAATATACTGCTAAATTTAATTATAAAGGCCGTTAAAAAGATTAATACATATTTATTTATTTAAATCATCATTTATTTAAATCATGTTTTGTTTTATTTTATTTTATATTAATTTATTTTAGAAAACAAACTTTTCGTTGAAAAACCCTTTATAATCCATATATGTTGATGCTTTGAATTTTTCCAACAAACAAATAGAAAACAAAACTGAATTAATATAACTACTTGTATTCTAAGATTTCAAGCAGAAACACTTATAACAGCAAAAACGAAATATTATAAACAAAAAAATGGTTTTCAAAGAATTTCAATTAAAGAAACGTGGTTTTATTTTGTTTCTTTAGTAAAGGCTGCCATTTCATTTGTGTGGATGATTTGTAGGGTGATCCCACACTCTTTTATATTTTTAATGTGTGCGTATATTTATTAACGTGTTTGTCGCTTTAGTAATACCATGTACTTAATATAATTCGATATTTTGTTGTTACGAAACGTTATTTTTAAGATGCTGGCTATTATATTTATATTAGTTAATAAATATTTAAAGATATTTATATTAGTAATGTATTTGTTTATACTTGATTGTATGAGTTTCCTGTAACTTTTTTTTGCTCGAGTGTTACTTTCTGTTTGTAGTTTTAATACCTTCTAGCAGTGATTGGATTATGTAGCATTTATTAAAGCGGAATTAATGATAACTGCCTTGATTTTTTGGTTCATTAAACGCATGTGTTGTTGTTTGTCATGCTGCTATAAATGTTTGTATAGAAAATCTGAAAGAATTTAACTGAAAAAATTGCAGATCTGGGCAAAAAAGATTTTTTTTGGAAATGTTATGTTATAAAGTTGTTTTTCAAATATAATTAATTTTTTTTTATACTACATTGAGTAAAGTTGACTTAATTTTTCGTCATTATTTCAGGCTTTAAGTTCACTGTGGATAAGAATCAGAAAAACAATAATTAAGTATAAATTTATAATTTTCCATTATTATGAGAAACGCATGAGCTGATTACTATAGATGGGCTTAGGAATAAGAAATAAAAGGTTGTATAAATTTTGGGAATAAATACACATATATATAATTTTGCTCAGCTTGTTTGCCTTAAAAATCGTATAGATAGATTTAAAATAACTGATTTGAGGTTTAAGTTTTAAATTCGTAAATTTTGTTTTATTACACGCAGTTACATTTATTTTAGCAAATTTTGAATTTATTTTTCGCTTGGGAAATTCAGATTTTATCAAAATGTAACTTAAACTGTAAATGTTAAGGTAATAATTTTAATATATTTTAAATGTGTGATAGGATACTTCCCCAAAATTATGCTGTACAGTAAGTAGTATTACATTTAACTTACAGCTTTTATTGAAAAATTCACATTAAAAGAATTTAATATTTTAAGCTGCTTAATAGGGAAAATTTTAAATATTCTCACGTTCTACACAATTTTGAAAAACTATCCAAGGTCCAAAGTCTTCCAAGACTTTGAGGGCCAATTGGTAGATCCACATCTTGTACTAGGTCTTCCCCAAATTTTGATGGCCATGTCCGTCTGCAATATCTTGAATAAATAGCATCCTCATTATACAAAACAAAGATCATTAATAATTTTAGAGCGGTAACGATCTTCACGAATGCAATAGAAATAAGTTAATGAGGCCTACTTACTTAATTTGGAATGGCTGCTCCAAGTTTGTTTATTTAATATAATAATATTAATATAATTTTGATATAAAAAATCAACAACACCGACTGTCCTGGTGACACCGTGACATATGTGATAGTCTCATGTCTTGATACCCTATACCATCTCGATCCTGTACAGGCGAAAGGAAAGAATCTTGCACAAAATTTTGTATATTTTTCACAGCCAGAAGTTCAGTCTCTGCGATTGACGATGAATTGCGAAATATGGATCATGTTTAATATTTTGATTTAGAGCGCAGATAATCTCTCTAAAGCTGTCATTTAAATATTATATTTTTATCTTATTGGCTAGTTTAGAGAGTATGTGTTAGAAAATATATCCTTTGAACAGATGAACCACTTATGCGACAGAATCATCTATAAATTGCACGGTTTGATGACTGTTTTTAAAAATAAACTTGGATAAGTTGATAGCAATGCATTAAAGATAATTAAATGGAGTACACTGAACGCAACTTTTAAAAGGTGAATGCATAATGATAATTTGCTTAATACATAAACCTCTCGTATTTTAAATTAAAGAAGATGATTTACTAGAATACCGACTGCAACTGTCAGTAAGTGAATGCAACATGATAGTTCGCTTAACACATAATCCTCTCCTGTTCTATTTGTTTTATAAAAATACCCGATTTAAAATATTAAAAAACTACCTTGTTGCTTTGATTATTTAGTTATAAACGTGTCATAGATTTGATATACCAGTTGAAATTCATTGTCGGCCTGATGCACATGCAAGAGCTTTTAAAATGGCAATTGGAAAAGGAAGATTATTGAAATAAGTTTTAAATTTCAATACAGAGTTTAATAAAATTATTCTTTCTAAGACAAAACATGCCAGGGTTTATATTAAGAAATATATATGTGTGTTAGTATACTGTTGAAATTTCACATTAGCCAAAATGGCACCAATTTTTATGACTTTACTTTTAAATAGAAGGAGACTAAACACAACGATAATCTTCTACAATAAAAATTTTGCATTCTAATAGTGCGCTTAAAATCGTAGCATTAACGAAATACAAAAAACCTTAAATACTTAATAAATATAACATTTAATAACGTGCACATTAGCATAATTTATACCAAACAAAGGGAATTAAATTGAGATGAAAGAAAAAGGAAAAAATTACTTCATTTATATGGAAATGTAAAAAGTAGAACACAATTTGAATTAAACGTTAATCATACGCACCATATGTCAAACGTTAATTTCAAATACATAAAATAATTGTGCTATTAATGTTTTTTTGCATTGTAATAAATTTTTCATTTATAGAAAGTAAGCAAAGAGAAAGTTTCAATCAAATTTAAAATAAATGGTTATATGTATATATGTGTGCATGCCTTAGTTCTTATACGCTTTTCTACTTGTTTTTTTCATTGCTCAATTTCACTGTATCGATAGCGTTTTTATTTTTATTTAATTTAATTTCATGGTCAAATAATTTAATTTTTTTTTTTGCTACTGAATAACAGATTTTCACGAGGCACTAAAAGCATACAGTTGTCTCTATTTAGGTAAGGAAAGTTAAGCTTGTAGGTGATTTTTTAATAGAATTTTTTATTTTAAAAATATATTGAATTACAAACTTTTTTACTAAACTTTTTTTTTTAAATCGATAACAATAGACTCAAAAATTAATAGCCTAAAAAAATATGACCTATCTATAACGGAGAGATATTTATTACAGTTATTAGTGTGTTCGAACAAAAATATTTTTGACACATCTTTTTAGAGTTCACTGTTCGCTCTCTGCGTTTTCAATGTTGTTTCAAGCAGTTCTCTCAAAGTATTTTATTAAATTAGTTTAACAACTGTTGGGGCAATGATTAAGGCAAATAAATATTTTGAAGTTGGTTTCATAAACCTTCACAAATTATGCCAGAAAATCTTTTTTAATTTAAATGGAGTAGGGGTAATAATTAAAATATTTATTACATTATTAAATATTGGCTTATGCATACGAAAGCTTTAACTATAGGCTTATGTTGCTAAAGTGAAGCTTTTAATATTGAATTCTATAAAGCAAATAATGATAGAATTTGGTTTTTAGGTGTTCCAATTCACCGCCGGCTCAAAATGCTGAAGTTGAATGCTAACGTAATCCATGTAAGAACTTCTGTAAATAATTAAATAATATTGGTATGACAACGAAAGTGAATGCTACGGGGTATGTTCTGGTAACCATGGTAAAAATTGTCATTATAAACTGTTAATCTCCATCTTTGAAAATTGCTGTAGCCAGTTTGGAGTACAGTTATCGTAATAAATAATTAAAATAATGTTGCGAGATAAAATTCTTACTTTAGTTTCTAATTGATTACAACTTACAAATAATCTATAGATGATCAGTATTATTTGAGAATAATTTAAAAGAAATAAAACGAAATTACTTGAATATTTATATGCTATAATTTTTATTTTTTAAATTGATATATTGAATTATATTGTAAAAAAATATTTTTTATTTTCTTTTATTTTCAAATACCATATGAATGGCTTCCAATGGAAACCTTTATGTAGATACATGAAAATGAAAAAAATTGCTTCGAAATGTTGACTGTGTTTTTGCAAAAAAAATCATGTTGGATCATGTTTAATATTTTCATTTAGAGGGGAAATAATCTCTCCAAAACTGGCATTTCCTCATTATATTTTTATATTATTGACTGATTTATAGAATAAGTGTCAAAAAATATATCCCTGCTACGACAGAAGTCTTGCACTGATGTACAAGTAACGAGACGGTATCATCTATAAATTACGCGATATGATAACTGATTTTTAATATAAACTTGGATAATTTAGTAGCAATGACGTAAAGACTATTAACTGGGATAAAATAATTGCAACTGTCAAAAGGTGAATGCATAATGATAGTTAGCTTGACACATAACCCCCTTATGCTTTATGGGTTTAATAAAAACAATCGATATAAAACATAGAAAAATTACCTTTGTGCTCGGATTATTGGATTATTTAGTTGCAATCGTGTCACAGATTTGATATGTCAGTTCGAATTCATTATCCGCTTAATGTACATGCATAAGATTTAAGTTTTCTATAAAAGATTTGCAGTAAAATCCAGTGATGAGCTATATTGACCATTTGTAAATGCTCTCATCACAGGAGAATCTACCACAAATTAACTTAGATAAACTTAAAATAAATTTATTTAATTATATAATTTTTAAAAAAATCGTAATCTTTTAAAATTTTTTTAAAAGGAAAAAGTTTTACTAATGTCTTTGCCGACTTTTAGCTGAAACCAAGAACGAGTTTATTGAACGACAATATGGCAATTGCAACTAGCTATATTAAGTCTGTCAGTCCTTTAGCTAAAAATGAACTAATTTGAAAACAAGCCTTGGGTTTTGCTTTTAGTTCGTATAATGAAACTAATATTGATTGCCCATAAATTCTCAATAAGTGTTTTTTTTAGAATAAAATAAAACAAAAAATTTAGAATGAGATGATTCAAATATTTATTTTTTACGAAAAAAATTACTAAAAAATCATATCTGGCAAATATCCACAACGACCACGTTGACCAATGTCGATTCTTACATCTAAGCTTTGCATAAATTTTTGGGAAAATGGCTATTCCTATTTCGATTCGACTAAGTCCGTATAGACTCTGTCCTTAACATAGCTCTACAAAAAGTAATCCAGTGGTGTTAAATCACACAATCTGACTGGCCACTCAACTGCTGATTGTCGTGAAATTATGCAATCGGAAAAATTGGTTTGCAATAAACTGATCGTTTTATTGGCTATGTGACATGAGGCACCATCCTATTGAAAGCAGATGTCAGTGATTTCTAAGTCGTCAATAGTAGGTAAAAATGAAGTTGCTAGCATCTCGAGATAGCGTAATCTATTGACTGTTACCGCATTTCCAGCCTCATCTTCGACAAAAACTTAAGCATGCCTCCAGACAACATAGCGTAGCATGTAGTGACATGTTGAGCATGCAAGGGTTTCTTAATAATCGGTCTAGGATTTTCAGAAGCCCAAATGCAGAAATTTTGCATGTTGACATACCCTGACAAATGAAAATTGGCTTCGTCTGAAAAAATGATTTTTTTTTTAAACCAGCCGGTTGTTCCTGAATAATTGGTCGGCTTCAATCCCCAACCAGTTGAACCTTGTAATTCAAATTCTTACGGGAACGACGTGGTCCAACACGCGGTGTTGTTCGTACATTTTGTATCTAGCCTATCAACTCAAATTCAACCACCAATTTTTAATAGCGATCTCAGAAGGACGATTATGTTGTCCGAAAATATCGCGAATTTTACGAAATGTAACTTTAACAGAACCATAATTTTCATAGCTGATTTTAATTATTTTAATGCGATTTTCGTGCAAAATTGAATTCATTGTAACAATTTATTTATATTTAAAAATTTAAAATTTTACTTAAAATCTGCTTAGGAAATAAACTTGCCTGCTATATTTTTCATTGCCTTGGCAATTCATTGATCTTATATTATTATTTAATATAAATTATTGCAATTTTTTCTTTTAAACCTCTAATTTGGCTGAGAAAGGTGTATGTTATCCCCAACAAACATATGCAGTACAACATGTTCAATTATCCCGTACTCCTATTGGTTCTTCTTTGTTAAATAAGAGCACTCATCGTATTCATGGCACAAAGATTGTTCTATGATCCATTTCCATACTTGTGTTCCTAAATGTAAAGTATATTTGTAAAAGTATAATAATTTACATGCATTTGTGTAAATATGTGTGTTTGTATTAATATTAGTTAACATGTGTGTTGTAAATAATTGAATAAAACCAATCCACATGCTTATATGTGAAAGCGATAAATCTAAAATAAACGTGGCTGATAGATTTTTGCAAATAAATTGGTTGTATGTATTTGCACAAGCGTGCACACATTCATCGCAACCACATACATGTACACAAAAGTCCATGAGTTTTTCAATGTCCGTGGCCTTTTGTACAATTTTGTTTCTTTTGATTATAATGGAAGAATACTTCAACATATTTACGTTACGATATTGTATTGTGTATTGTACATCAGGTCTTTCTAGTAATCAAATGTTTATTTAAATATCTCGTTGTATCTATCTGTACATTGCAATTTTATAGAATCTGAAGTCGGGAAGACTATTATAAAAATTGAATTAAAAATTTTGAATTAAAGAACAATTAATCGTGTTATGTTCTACGTATACGAAACATAGCATAATATCAAGAATCTGTGACCTTTTACTTGACTATTATTTCATTCTGAAAACGTTTTGTTTTCAAATAAAGTAATCTACCTTAATATTTTATGTATATATGAATTCTTAAATTTTGTTGGATATTTTTTAAAAACTATAGTTACTTAAATTATTAATAATATTATTCCAGAAAAATGTTTTGATTCGCAAAATTTTAAATTAATATTAAATTTCTTAAAGTGAAAATGACTAAATTTCTAAAAGAAAGTTCAAGCTAAATACTAACTTCTTGTATTTAAGAAATATTACCTTCAGTGTAAACCGTTATGGCTACCTGTTGGTTCGGTGTCACTTGCGAGCGCTGTCGACGTGATGACATCATTATTAAGCCGTAGTAATCACAGTTGCCATTACAAGAATAATCTGGAGCTATTACATAACTTCCAAAAAAAGAAAAAAAATGAAAAAAATTATCACCGAAAAATTATTTCCGGCGGACACCCGGGAAGGTATACTATTTCGTTTTGCCGCCATTTTGGTAAACATTAGTCTTGACAGTTCATATTTGGCAGTCGTGAAGTAGACACATGGCAAATTTGTTATCGCAGAATATTCAATAAAACAACGTGCTTTAATCGTTAAAACATTATTCAAAATCAATCATCGATTACTGTGAACATGTTTCGTGAAATTTTTGGGAGAAACAAAACGCATTATTTGCCGTGTAGTGAATGATTTCAAAGACAGAGGGTCTGTAGGTGTTCAAAATAATCCATCAACCTCAATTCGATGCCGTGCTCAGGAGCTTGGTCTTCAAAGAACAAATTTATTTCTATGTATTCAGTTGACAGAAGAGCTTCTTCCACAAGACCATTTACGCCACCGTATATTTGCCAATAGGATGTTACAGCTTGCCCATGACAACCCTGATTTTCGTGAAAAAAATCATAATGTGAATACACAGAATAGTCAGTTCTGGGGAATGAGAAACCCAATTTGGTCAGGAGGAATCATTGCACCTTACTTCTTTGAAAATGAAAACGGCGTAACGGTAACTGTGAATGGAAATTAATATCGTGATATGATTGAAAACTTTTTAACACCACAACTGCCTGCTTTGGGCTTGATTAACATGTGGTATCAACAAGACGGTGCCACATCGGCTACAGCCAGGGTTACAATGGAATTACTGCGAGAACTCTTTCCACACCAAGTTATTTAAAAAAATGGTGATGTTGATTGGCCTCCACGGTCGGCTGATTTAACTGCTCCGGACTGCTTTTTGTGGGGAAGTCTGAATGGCAAGGTTTTTGAAAACAAACCAGAAACGCTTAAATAACTCAAACAAAATATTCATGATGAAATTAATAAAATACCGCATGGAATATGATGAATAATGTGCTTAAAAGGAATCGAATTTGTGAGGTTACCAGAGATGGACATTTGTCTTATATTGTATTCCATATATAATTGTCGATATTAAATAAAACATTTATAAAAAACTATGAACAAACCATCTAGTATAGAGGCGGACACTCTGTATTATAGTACTAAAGTAAATTTAAAATTATTTAATTCGATAAGATTTGCTGCATATTAATAAAACTACTATATTATATTATATTATAAAACTAACTACATTATAAACTAAATGCAATACCACTTGAAATCTTAGAACCATTATTTTTAGTTAGTACATAAGGTTGAAATCGTAATCACATTGTGCTTATAGCCGCCTGATAAAAATATTTGTTTTTTTTATTCGTTTTATTTTACAATTATCCAAGGATAATAAATAAATTTTATAAAATAATAAATAATTAAATAACATTCATTATTGTACTCCAACAAGAACAACAATATACAAAAACAAAAATTATTAAAAAAAATATTTTTTAAATATATTAAAATAAACTATAACTTTTATAAGATGACTTTCAGCGAAAATAATAATTTCAAAAATATTGTTACGAAGATGTTTTGTTGAAGTTAAAGAAAATAATTACCAACAAAAAAGTAAACGAAATCACCTATTGTGTATTTTACGAACTGCTTAATTTCCTAAGAAATCTTATACACACAAGACAACAACAACATGCTTATTATAAGTTCTGGATAATAACTTAAACAACAGAAAACAAGAACAACAAAAGCAGAACAACAAAAAAAAAAAAATACAGACAGCCAAGCAGGCACCTACAATAAATGATAATAACAACAATAATATGGGGTGATGTTAATATAGAATATTCTTGTATATGCAAGAACTGTTAAAAACAGCTATAAAAGCACTTGCTGGGCAACGGAATGGAATTAAAGTTGAGAAAAGACTTATTGAGTTACCATATTTTAGGCATTACAGTGATGAAGTTGCCATCGTGTTTATTTTGTGTGTATTGAAAGTAAATAAATCGTTTAGTTTAATTAAAAATTCTAAGGTGTTGCGTTATTATTTTGCAATAAAAGAATTAAATATAATAAAACATTTATTAAAAGGAATAAACGTAACAATATATAGTATTAAAAATATTTGGATAAAAATCATTATGTGGTTTAAATTAACCAAACTTTTTTTAGTAGATTTTAACAAACGCCTTTATAATTTAAGCGAGTGTTATGTTTGATTATAATTTAAATTAATTCAATTAGAAAACCAGAATTTGCTTCTCTTCGACGCAGTTTAAAATTAGGGTTTTCTTTTAATATTGAAAATATGGATTTCGAAATTTGTATTGTTGTACACCATCTCTATGTGAAGAAAGTCTAGAGCATTTAAGTTACTTTTTAATCAACTGGAACATTTTTAATTGTTACATTTTTTTGTTATACGAAATACTATTTTATATATAATAAGAGAAAAACTTGTTTTTTTTCCTTTGTATTTCTTTCTTCTTAAACATATTAACTAACAAAGAATTGATATTTCTCTATAACCAGAAAGCATTCTTATAAATTGAAGCATGGTAATTCATTTGAATAAAGTTTTTTACTTTACTTTAAAATTTGTTTGAATTCGTTAGTTAATTATACTGATTGCTGACAAATTTTACTGTTCTTTGATTTAATTGCGGATCTTTTAACTCCTTACAAAATATTAACTATTAAACGTTTGTTTTACACAGAATATACATATTCAATTGACAATGAAATATGCTATTGAAATTAAGCCATTTAAAATAATTCTGATACATGTTAAGTCATTTGGAATTTCCATTTATTTGGTTTCTTCAAATAAATTAATAGTTAAGCTCTTTCTAGTTCATATATCTTTTAGTTAAATGAGTTTGTAACCTGTGAGTTTTCACGGGGAAATCATAGGAATGTAAGATTATTTATTTTTTGAAACTATCAAAATTAAATTTCCCTTAAAAAAATATTCGAAAGCAAGTTTTTTTTTACTTATGCATACTTTTTGCGTATTTATGATGTTTTTTGAGGTTAATTTATTTTTAAGAAGGATTTTTCTGTTATTTAAAATGGAGTAAAAGGCATTGCCAAAGAATAATAAAAAACAAAAATTCTTAGGATTTATAACACAATAATTGTATTTGTTAAATTAAAATTTGTTTAGTTTTAGTAGATTCAATCTGTGTAGACAGTCATGGTATATTAGAGTTCAACAAATAATAAAACGAAATATCAAGTTTAATAGAAAAAGTCACGAAATCAAACGGTATCTTTTTTTAGCGAGGTGTGTTTAATTTCCAGGTATTTGTGATTTCGTCATTTTGGGATTTGTAGTTCAGTTTAAATAATAGGTTCAGTTAATAATATCGACTTGTTTGTTTGGAAAATGCATTTATTATATGACAAAATGAGTTTATACATTATTCGAAGACACTACTTTCTCCCATCTTTCTGTTAGTATGATTCCGCGCCAAAGCAACTGCTTGTAAGATAAAGAATTAAACAAGCAATTTATGATACCTTGTTTTGAAGTGTATTCCAGTAAGGACATTCTGTATCGATCGAATCGATGGCAGTAAGAAGGGGCTAGGTACGGGCTACAAGGCAGGTGAGCCAAATCAACTCCTCCACTGTTTTTAAAATAGTTTTTAACCAGTCTAGCAGCATGTGGTTGGGCGTTGTCTTGATAGAAGATTATGGCCTCCTGTAATTTTCTGTTGATTACTCTCTTCAAACGAATCAATTATTTTCGATACAGGTGCCCTGTGATCAACTGATCCAAGTTTACCAACTTATAATGCAGAATAGACTTCTGAGCTCACCAAATGCAGATCATTAACTTGGCATCATGGATATTCGGCTTCGGCGTTGATTTGGCTGGCCAGCCGGGCTTAACATATGATTTTTTTACGCTTAGGGTTATCATAATGTATTCATTTATCATAACCAGTAACAAGACGATGCAAAAATGACTTCTTTTTGCAGCGTTCAAGTATCATTTCCAGCATGCAAAGTCGCCTTTGAACGTGTCTCGGCTACAATTCAATTTTCTCTATTTTGAATGAATCGCAATGCTTTTAAATGTAAGGAAGTGGCTTGTTGTGTGATGATGCTTCTGTGCTGATGTTACCTATGATGATGCTCCTTTCATTTGAAAATAATTTTCTTCGAGTAATGCTTCCAATTCCTCATCCTCAAACTTTTCCTTCTCCTCACTTCTGTGTCGAAATTATTTCACTTTTCAATTGCGGAAACCATCATTTCCCAACAATCGATAACTTTCAGCAGCCGTTTTCTTCAAATGAAAAAAGATTATCTGAATGATCCGGAAACATCTTTTTTAGCTACAAAATTTTACATTATTATAGCGAAAATAATGTGTGGTTTGAAAATAATGTGTGCTTACACTTTGGCGTCTATCGATTACTTAATTATAATGACAGATATCTACCCTCCAAAATGTCATATTTGTGATTATTGACATAAACCAAATTGTCCAAATTGACATTATTAACTTGTACCCAATAAATTATTAAATGTCTTCGGATATAATGCATTATAACTCCATATTATAGGGTGCGTGTTAATAATTATTGACCATATGCTATTCTTATAGTAGAATCTCCAAGAAGTAATTTTTTAATTGTATTTTTGCTTCTAAATTTGTTGGTTATTATAGCTAACAATTGCTATAACCAGACAATAAGAAGTAAAATTGTGTAATTAAATGTTCAACTTTAACAATCCAGTTTAATAATTTAACAAAATTAACCAGGAAATTTTAAATCACATTTAAAATAAGCTAAGCTGTTTACAAAATTTATAACCATACTGTAAAGCAGGCGAAGATAATACTAAACATAGACGTAAAATCTTTAACGACATACCAACAATCAATAGTGATTTTACCTGTTTACACGAGACTAGTGAAGTTGTAAGAAGTAATCAAATCAGTAAGTAATCAAAATTTAAAACGGCCCCTTAATTTGTTCGGAATGTTGTAATTTATATTAAAAATAGTTGTTTTTGAATTTTAATTTAAAAATGTATTCAATTTATTAGCATGCTGAAAAGTAAAGTAATTTAAAATAATTTTTAAAAAGCGTGTAACATTATCGTGCAATCGACTGTTGTCATTAATGTCCTTAAACTTATCATTTTGTCTATAATGTTGAATCCTTGGATTTAATTGTAGTTATGTGTTAAAAATCACTCGATTAGAGAAACTATAAAATGTGCTACAATACCATTTTAGGTACATTCTCCAGAATGTAAATATAAGTAATTTAATTATAATTTAATTATAAAGATGATAAAATAAATAAAATATTAATATAAAAAAGATCTTAAAGTTACTATTATACATCTTGACTTTTGTTACAATATTAAAGCTTGTAAAATAATTTTGTCATCTAAAAGACTAACAAATCTGTATTTTAAACGAACAACATTTCAATTCTTGGGGTGATTGTATTTTGTACTGTTGTCATGTTTGTTGCTATTTATTAGTACAATACAATGTTGGGTTGACCAACATAAGAAGTTTTTGTATAAGTGATTTTATGTTCGATAATAATTTTGCAGATAATAGGGGCTCTACATTGGGATAATATTGTAGCCGAACACTTGATAAACTGAAACAAAATTTCGTAGAAATAGTTTTTAATTAAGTTAAAGTAGTATGAAATCATTTAAGTACTAGGTAGGCCAATTCAAAATTAGGAATTAAATTAGTTTAAACCAAACACTTTTTTGACAACTTTAATACTATTGTCACCGGTGTAAAGCAGAAATTTGGTAATTAATAACGGAATACGAAGTCGTCATTAGTACGTTGGCAGAGGTCCGCTCTTTTCACAAACCTTTTAAGTAAATTTTTCTGTGTAACATGTAGCACCATTCTGTCGGAACCATAAGTCACTGATATCCACGTCGTCAGTATTAGAATAAAATTGAGTTGTTAGCATCTCGCATTAGCGTGATCCATTAACCGTTACCGCATTTCCAGCCTCATAAAAAAACGCCCCAGTTACGACTTCAGACCACATAGCGCACCACACAGTGACACCTTAAGCATGCAAATGCTTCTCAGTAATTGCTCTAGGATCTTCAGAAGCCCAAATGCGGCAATTTTCCTGGTTGATGATTTTTTCAGAAGAACTAAAATAAATTGGGCTAATCTACGGCGATGTGAATGGTTAAATTCTGCAGTATGTATGGCTTCAAAATCAAATCCCTATGCAAAATCCGCCATGGGGTGGTTTTGGATAACCCCAATTGTTGAGAACGTTGAGGAATTGACAAAATTGTATCTGCTTAAACACTGTGGCTCACGGCTGCGATATTTTCACCATTTTCATAGATTTGATTTTAATTATTTTAATGCGATTTTCGTATGAAATTGAATTTATTCTAACAACTGCCAAAGTATTTACTACAAAGACGTCGAAAAACTAAATGTGAAAACTATCTTGTTGTTGGTATTTTAATAATTACTTGATTTCAGCTCATTATACATCACATGAATGAAAAAATAATTAAAAATATTTAAAGTTATAAAAAAATTGGGTTAAATTAAATAACAGTTTATTTTATAACAGATAACTGCTGTAATATTTTATAATCATTCATATTTTATTGAAATTTAACTTGAAGCAATTGTTTACTTTTCACTTATTTTTGAATGTCCTAAAAAACATATTTCCTTTTTAAATTTCAAATTTGAATAATGATTGCAATTATTTTTACTTTAAATAAATTCAAATGCAATAAATAACTCATATGTAATTTTAGAGTAAATATTGTTACAGAAAATAAAATAAATTGTTTATTATTAATTAAAATGTCCTTTTTTTATTAAAATGTTTTATAATAGTGTCCATATAAATGATAGCAATTCGAGATTTGCTTTTTGTAGAAACGACAATTATTACTTTATTTTATTATTTTTGTCAATTATATTTTACTGCAACTTTTATGTATTTTGAAAAATATATAAATATTTACTTAACCAACATTCATCTGAAAATAAAATACAAATTCGGCAATTTTAAATCCTTGAAAATAATTTCTTTTTTTAAAGTAAAAAACTTAAATGATGCTTGCAACTTAAAATAAACCACAATTATAAAAACAAAATAAAAAATCTTAATAAAAAGCAAAATAAATCAAAAGAGTAGAGTGAAAGATTTTTAAATATAAATAACGTAAATTTGTAAGAAAAAGGTAAATAAATGCAGAACTGAATGGTGAATGTGTGTTAAATAAGCACACATGCTACAAGGCGACTTCAATAAAAGCAAAATAAATGTGTTGTTTATTACAGGTTGTTTTGCTTGACAGACCTTTAAAATATTTAAATCATATGCAAATTTACATATTAAACAATTTAAGGAAAAAACTACTTAAAAAAAGTTTCTCTTTTACGAACTGTAGTTAGTTAGTTGGTTAGTTGGTTAGTTGGTTCAATGTTATTTTTATTTAATAAATTTCGGTTAAAATATAAGTCTCTTGAGATTTTTATACAAAATTTGGGGTAAAATCTACTAAAGATCCACATGAGCATTAGTGAAACCTCCATATGGATATGCTCCCCCCATAGTAATACATTTAAATTTTTGAACACTAATATGATATTCTCATAAAATCCAGTACAGTTAACAGATTATGGGAAAAAGATATCTACCTGGTGGACACATTAATGCGCTCAGTTTCATTTTGCTGACGTTGAAATTCTTTTCTTGGGACTTCTACGATCATGTCTATATCTGTTCCTGTTTTGGGTCCTCTCAGGCGTGCTTACTATAGAGACACATTAAAGAAATCTGAAACAATATTTTCCAATCGAACGAACAATGTTGGTAATAACATCTATCAAGTCTGCCATTAAAATTAATTGATTTGGTTCGAAGTGTCACTGTATGGTACGCTGTGTGGTCTAGATGCGTGATTGGGCCGTTTTCTTCTGAAGATTGAGCCGGAAATGCGGTGACGGTTTTTTTTTGCCTATTATTGATGAAGTGGAAGATGTAACATGTCACATAGGTAATGAAACGTTCAATTTGTTGCACACCAAATTTCCCGATCGCATAATTTCACGATAATTAGCAAGCAGTTAAGTGGCCAGCCAGATAGTGTGATTTAAAACCACTGGGGGTCACGTTAAAGACAGAGTCTATACGGAGCCAATCAAATCGATTTCAGCCTTAAAATTCAAAATACGGGATGTGATTAACGAAATAGGACCGTCATTTTGCCCAAAAGTGATTAAAAACTTTTATGAAAAAATCGATTTTTTCATTTCCATTTTTCATCACTATTTTTCATTCATAATTGCCGAACTTTTCTCTTAGTAATACAATAAAAAAAGTGCATCATCTTCATCAAAATGTTTGGTTTTTAGTTTTAGAAAACAAACGTCTTGTTGAAAAACCCTTTAAAATTGTGCTGCAAACATTGGGATAAAGTTTAGTTAATTAATTTAATTTAATTGTCATAGAAGCTCTTTAATAAGTTTCTTATCTAACTTTCTTAATATTTTGTAATGATAAAATATTATGATCGACTTTTAATAAAAACGAATACTAAAAGTTATGTAAAATGCAACTTAGATTTAAAAAATATCTAAGTAAATGCAAAACAGCCCATTTAACTAAAAATTTTTTTTGAATTCTTTTATTTATCTGAAAGTTGTGTTATTCGATTGGTCGGTTAGTTGAATGACCACTACAAATTTTAATCGCAATAATTCAGGACGTATTACGGGCGTTCATGAAGAGTACTTAGTTTTTGTAAACATACCCGTATATGTATCTCTGCATATATGTGTTTGTGGTATAAAAACAATTTGTTTTTAACCTAGAGAATCACAAAATAATAAAAAAAACTACAAAAACAAATACAAATATAAATGTTGTTTATGTGCTAGTACGTTTATACTTGCTTTATTTATAATATTATGCATCATTGAACTAAAGTGTTGAAAGTCAAATTAGTACCGTGTTTGGATTTTTTAATTAAAATATATTTTTTCTCCCCAACACATCTTTTACTTTATATAAACGTTCGAAGCATTCACACACGTTCATAAATATTTTTTATAAAAATGTTATATATGTATATGTATTTGAATTTCTTTATTTCTTTTTAACCCCATTTTTATTATGATGTACCATACAACTAACAACAAAAGAGAAAGAAAAAGCTCTGATAAAAATATTTATTATGTATTTTGTAAAGTTTTCTTTTATAATTTTATTTTTAATATTGTGCGCGCGATTTAATTTTTTATACAAGTGCAACAATTATTTCACAGTTATTGGCGCGTACACCCTCATTTATACCGAAATAAAGCACATAAAAATTAAACAGCCTATAGTTTTTTAAAGGACGATATAAATTTATATAAAATTAAAAATGACTAAAAAAGCACAGTTGCAAACAATTTTGGACATATTGCTACATGTTAACCGCTATGAGCCTTATGGACGTCCAATTTTGGTCAAATATTTTCAACCCTGCAGGTAAAAAATCAGAATAACATGAGCAAAATTGGCCTTCTAGGGAGCAGGTCTTGATGGTTTAAATGCAGAAATAATTAAGAGATGTTAAGTAACGCGATCTCTTAGGCTGATTAAGAAGTTAATTTCCCGATTTATTTAAATTTTGCTAATTTATATTTCAATACTTTTATCATTGATGGTGATGGAATAAAAACGTGTTGTGATATCGCCAATATTTTTTAGAGGTTTATTATTATTATTTTGTTTATTATTAAAGTCGAATGATTGATTTTGGAGCTAGAGTTTTAGCAGATCTCACCGTCAACAAGTCTCCTGGGCCGGATAAGATACTAGCGCGTCCGTTAGCAACCCTTTTCAGCAAGTTGTATCATGCTGGTGAATTTACAAAGTGTTGGAAGGTTCCTAATGTAACGCCAATCCCTAAAAAGTATGAGGCTAACAATCCTGAAAATTACCGCGCAATGGTAATTTGTTCTGCACTTTCTAAAGTGATGGAAAATATGATTAATTTTCATCTTGTGAGGTACCTGGAGTTCAACGGCTTACTTAGCGACCAACAGGGGGCTATCTACGGGTGATTTGCTCGCTTTTCTGCAGGAAAAGTGGTACAAATCATATCACTTCGGAGAAATTAAGGTGGTGGCTCTACATATTTTCAATGCGTTTGATAGAGTGTGGCATGATGCACTTTTGTCAAAAATAGTTGCTTTTATTTTATTTTATTTCTACAGATTTAAATTGAGTTTTCTCAAAAGTCGCACTATACGAGTTGTTATAGGTGGGATTTCATCCGACGAGTTCAAAATTAATTCAGGGGTACCGCAAAGCTCTGCTTTTTCTTCTGCTCTATTTATTATTTTTCCAATTGACGTTCTTTGTCAAACTTTCAGCCCTATATACTCTTTAGCAGATGACGGTACCATTTGTCATTCGAATTCATTTGGTAATTGACCGAACCAGTTGGTGTTGATTTGCAAAAATTGGACATGAATGACACACTCAATCACGATCTCGCAACGATCTGCGAATGGGTTCGTGTAAATAGAATGGATTTTGATGCCCGTAAGACGCAATGTTGCATGCTTATGCATAGATCTGTGTTCGAAAATGATGCTGCATTTAATCTTCTTGGCATGAAAACTCAGTGTGATGTTCGATGGACTAAATTTTCAGGTTTCTGAAGAAGCTTTCAAGAGCCTCGGTTTTCTAAAACGATGTAAATACTTCACTCCATCCGGTCTTCCTACTATTTATGCCACCTATGTCCGTCCAAAGATGGAATACAACAGTCTATTTTGGAATTGCTCGACCGCGTACAAGAGCATCGACGCAATGTAGATTGTATTTCACTATTTTGTTGTTGCTACAATGGTAAGTGCTCTATTGAAATTAAGGAACTTGTTCTCGAAACGCGCACTTTTTTGCGTTTGACCATTTGTGGTCGACTGGCCAGTGAATCGGACTATACATTGCAGGGGGAATTCCTTTTTTAGCAGAGCTGTTCGTATGTAGAATAAACTTTCTCCAGAGGTCTTTCCTGTCACTTTCAACGAAGGGAAATTCAAATCGAATATCCACAAACATTACTCCCTCTTTTCTCCTCCCCATATCCTAATTTCCAAGTTCTGGTACAATGCATTGCATGAGTAGGGGTCATACCCTGACTGCTGAGTGAGTGTGCTACGTAAACTATTAAAAATTTATTTTAATTAAAGGTTGATGTTTGCAAATTTTAAGATGTGCTTTACTACTTGTTTCACATTCGATGATTCTTGGACCATCTATTTTCGCTATCTCTTAAGGGATATGGTTGTCTAATTCAAAAACTAATCTCACTTGAGCTTATATCCTTACATAATCTATGCATTTGATTTCCAATATTCACATCAAATTTGTACATAAATACACTTCAAAAAGCTAAGTTCTAACATATATATTTTTTTTAATATAAATATTAAACAAGCGCGATGCACGGATAACGTTATAAACAAAGGATATAAAATCTCTTTGAACTTTTTTTCTGCTGATTTTGTTCTCTTTAGAAACTTTAATTTGCAAGTCCAATTAATTTTTTTTTTCTAGTAAACGGAAACATAATTTTATCTGTATAAACGCCTGAATAAAACAAACAAAGAATATGAAAAAATAAATGAAACACAAAAGCAGATTATGCAATCATACAAGTTCCAACTCCTCTTTCTACTTGTTTTCCACATTTTTTCCAACTACAATTCGTTAGTTGACTTGTGATGCGTCAGTTTAAATATTTAAGTTTTTTCCTTCAAAGTTATAAAAAATATAACAATTGTTCACGAAAAAAAAATTTAACCGGCATGCTTATATTCATATATAAATACAAGCACGAAAACATAAACACACAAATAAACTATTTTAATTTTGCTGTTGCTTTTTTTCATTTTTAATTGTGAGCAGATAGATACATATGTATGTAGATTAAAATGAATAAAAGGAAATGTAACAAATTAAAATTAAATATCACTCACAACTGTTGAAAATGTTGGTACGTTCATATAAGTATGTATGCATGTCCATATGTATATGTGTATTAACCGGGTACTTATTTAAAGAAAATTTATTTTTCAAATTGAAGTCACGGCAAGCGTTTTGTGTTAAAAAACCGTGCTAAAGTGTTGCTGTATTATTGATTTGTCTGGCTCGGTTGCAGTCTAATCTGAAGGTCCAGTTTTCAGTGATCTTTTCCAACATTTGTGGCCGCATATCGACAATAACACGGCGAATTTTAACTTTTAGGTGATAAATCATTTGGAACTTTTCGGAGTAGATCACCAACTTCATATATGCCCACAGCAAATAGTTTAGCGGCGTTAAATAACACAATCTTCAAGGCAGATGCGGAACGAGCTGTCTACCAAGTTGCGTCGTCTTGTTGAAACCATAGCTCCTGCATATCGTAGTTGTTTAATTGATGAACGAAAAAGTCTGTAATCGTGGCTCTGTAGCGGTTACCATTGATTGATACGATCTGACCAGCTCAATTTTTAAAGAAGTACGAACTAATGATTCCATCAAACTAAACATAAATCACTTGAAAGCTGGTAAAATGGGCGCCAGTAAAAAAAAAATGCTGCCAACGTAAAGTATTCTTTTAAGTTAGCAAAAACGATTGGTATCGTTTAGAGAAAAAAGTTTATATTTTTAAAAATCAGAAGGTGTCAAATAGGAAACGTAATTCTACCTTTCCAACCGTTATAAATAGAAACTTGAAAATATCACGGAATATAGAACTTATGCGGCCGCAAAATTTAAGAAAAAATACAAACGAATTCTAAACTTTTCTCGTTCTTCTTAAATGATTAAAAAACGTCTAACTTTAAGCACTGTTTAGAGGTGCTACAAATTTGAAAAAATAAAATAAGCTTCGGTCTAATGTATAAACTTACTTGCAAACAGAGTTACACAATTAAAAACCATAAAACAATTGGAGGTCAATTAAAACTGCAAAATAGCTAAAACTATAGATTCTTCTGTTTTTTTTATTTTATTTTTTATTTATTGAAATTTATAAACGTCAAAGGAATTTTTTATATTGAATTTAAGCATACTAAATGCTTTATGCTTACGAATATATATAAAAATATAAATTTATGTTGATGTAATTTATATTTCATATCTCAATTTCTTGTATAACAAGCAAATGCCTTTAAGTTATGCAACTATCCAGACCACAATACGCTATGGCTCAAGAAAAATTTCAACTCACAATATCCCTTTTAATTAACTCAGTAATGACCGCTAAAGGCTATTTAGTATATTATACACTTTCCTTATCAGTTAAGGCTTGGACAAATATTTACTTGTTTTAACAACTTTTATCTCCGGGAAGTTTGAGCTGCAATTTTCTAACGGGTCAGCAATTTAAAGTTTGTTTTTTCAACTAATGCTTGTTTCTTGAATGGTGACACTTAGTTAATGTTTGCTTTGACAGATAATTAACTTTATCCTTCCGCTGAACGAATATGGTTGTGTGTACGCTTGAACAACACTTCGCTAAGTGGGCCTGTGATCGACTTACAGAAGATGCGGATTTTGCAAAAAAATCATCTTTTCAGATGAAGCTCATTGATCTTGGCAGGTATATAAACAAGCAAAATTGTCGCATTCGGGGCACAGAAGCCGACGAACACCCAAAACGAGTCGCTGTTTGGTTCGGATTTTGGTCAAGAGGCATAATTGGGCCATTTTTTGGGAGTGGCCGTCACAGTCAATGGCGATCGTTATCGGGCCATGTTGAACGAATTGTTGTTCACAAAAATTGAAGAAAAGGATATTGGCAACATTTGGTTTCAACAGAACGGCGCTACGTGCCACACAGCCGAAGCTGTGTAGTTTTGTTTATAGCATTCAAAACAAAAAAAGTTATTTGGCGGACCCTATATTTATTCGTCGTTTTTAATATTTAAAAATATTTTTCTAAAACATCAAAAAAATATTGTATTTTCAATGTCCATCAATATTTTTTTCACTTAGGGATTTCTATATATGAAAACAAAAAGTGTTTCAGGAGTTAGTGGCATTTAATTTTATGTGAAATTGATGAAGGTCATACACCTCTCACCATACATACATACACATACATGTCTCACCAGAGATTCATAAACAAAGCACTTTTAATTGCTTTGTGTAAAGCTGTGTCATTTGAAAGAGTAACACACTAAAAGATAAAATAGTTAAAATGAAATGAATACAAAAATGAGGGATTAGGGCGCTTAAAGATTTTAAGACATTTTTGTGATTTTTTAGGTAATAGTAAACGGCTTAGAAATAATATTATGTATACTCCAATATTGTGTATATCACAATACTATTCTGACGAATGTTCGCTTTCCATGGCGCAAAAGAAATTTATTTTAGCAAAAAGTGCTGATGTTTTAAAGGCGTTGAAAATCTTGCTTAGATTTTATAAAATAATATATTTAGTTATTATTTCTCCTAACATCTAACTTAACTATTATTATTGTAACATCATACAATTTTCATTGCTCACTAATATTTTTGTGTCTTCAAAGAATATTTAGTTTTCGCCAGAGACGTATATTTGTGTGAAAATATAAAATTATACTACTTAAATTGTCAACAGCAATGAAGGCATTACATGGTTTTTGTTGTTAAATTAGTATACAATTAATGGAAAAATAGTAAATAGAAAACCAAAAAAAGTAGAGTCTAACAAATTTTAGCAATGAAATAATAGAAAATAAAAGTGTTAAACAGAAATAAAAATACAAAACATTAAAATAGAATGTCTCAATAAAATATAACTATCATTTAGCGTTTGTGTTTTGCACGAACAGGTCCCAGTGGGATACTTAATAATTATTAATATCTAATGCAAATACACATAAAATGAACATAGATATTTATTGTACAAGTTGTTTTGCTAAAGTTTTGTATGTAAAATAATACAGCGATATTGTTTTTTATAATGTCCTTTTTGTGTGGAATTAAATTATATGTGTAAATATATATAACAGCTTTTAATTAAATAATTTACAAATGTAATGACTTAATACAGTGATTAAGTTATTAGAATGATTAGTTATTAAAGATCAATATAGAAATGGGTATTAACTTATAAATATTTTATTTAACTAAAAGATATTTTGGACTTTACATTTAATGTGTTCAAAAATAATCAGTTGGGGTATTTTATTGTACAAAATTTATAAGAATTTATGGCTGCTATGCAAGATTAACTTTTTATTCTGAGGTTATGTTTACTTTTTTACATTTCTTGTTCGTTTGTGCAGAATTATAAATTTTTCTTTTAATTCATATCTGTTTAGTAGATAAAGCTTATCTTGTATTCGCTTTGTGGCTTATCTTTAAAATAATTTTTAAATCTTTCCTTTCGTCGACAGCACACCCATTTGTGGCTGATTGGCCGGTGAATTGCACTACACATTACAAGGAAAATGCGTTTTTTAGCAAGACTGTTCATATTTGGTTTTAGTTGGCCACTTAACTGCTGATTGTGGTGAAATTATGCAATCGGGAAAATTGGTTTGCTATAAATTGATCGTTTTTCCAGCTGTGTGATATATGACCTCGTCTTGTTAAGGCCACATATCAGTATTTTCCACGTCGTCAATAATAGGTTAAAATTGAGTTGTTAGCATCTCGCGATACCGCATTTCCAGCATCATTTAAAAAAAACGCGCCAATTACGCCTCTAGACCACATAGCGTACCATACAGTGACACGTTGAGCATGCAAAGTTTTCTCAGTAATCGCTCTATGATTTTCAGAAGCCCAAATGCGTAAATTTTACTTGTTGACATACCCTGACAAGTGAAAATGAGCTTCGTCTGAATAAATATATTTTCAGAAAAATCAGCAGGTTGTTCCGGAATAAATTGAGCGAATATACGGCGATGAGAATTTTGTTTGGCTTTAAAATCCTTACCTTAAATTCGCCAAGGGGTGGTTTTGGGTAACTCCAATTCTTGAGAACATCGCGGAATAGAAAAATTTGCATCTGAACGACCCTGTCGAATACGCGCTGGTGTTCGCACATTTTGTATCGAGCCTGTCGACTCAAATTTAACGACCAAATTCTAAATAGCGATCTCAGAAGGACGATTATATTGTCCAAATATATCTCAAATTTTACGAAATGTATCTTTAACAGAACTATAATTTTCATGGTGGATTTTAGTTAAATTAATGCGAGTTTAGTGCGAAAATGATTTCATTATAACAACTGCCAAAATGTCAAAACAATCAGCCTTAAAGCCACTATCACTCTTTTCTTTTTTTGCTAAGTATGTTCACCTTAACATTCTCTTTCAGAAAATCGGTTGCATCCTCGTTAAAAATTTGATCACTATTGATCACTAATTTGTCCGGCTGTGGAGGAATTTATTTGGCTGCCGCAGCAATTACTGAAGCTAATTCTCCTTTAATTTTTTCATTATGAACTGCATGTCTTTCTAAAAATCCTGGCAACTACCCATTAGTAGCAGAAAATTTATTTTTATTTTTGTCGTCACGCTTAGAAGACGTTGATGGTTCCTTTTCTTTTATTTGATCATAATTTTTCAAAGCTTTCTGGTTAATGGTATTGGTATCAACTGGTATGTCAGCTGAACCTTCTTCATTTTTTTTTATCTCTCGTATGGGAGGACTAGTAAACACTTATTTTGTTACCAGAAATCACTGCTTGTCTAACCGTTTTTTTCATTTTCTTTAATTGTTCGAACTGTGGCTTCATTTAAATTCAAAGACTTGCCAACAGAACTGGTGCCCTCACCGTCTATAATTCTATTCAAAATTTTTATTTTGGCATCTAAAAAAATACTTGTTCTCTTTTGCTTTGGCATAGCAGCATTAAAAATATATAAAGTAAATAATGTATGCTTGCTTAGTGTGGATTAACTTTTAATTTGTCGTGTTAATATAAAACAAAGCAAAGTTTATCTACTCTCAATAAATGGAAACCCAAGAATGAAATTTTTTCACAACGTATATGTGTGACAATCCACTTCAATACTAAATATAAAATAACAAAATAGTACGTCTAGATGAAGCGTGTCCTTGATACACAGAGTGACACATAAGGATTGATAACTTCTATTTTTGAATTTGACTATAGAATATCTGCATTGAAAGCAATCTTAGCTATATATTTGAAATTTGGAAATGTTATTTTACCCTCTTTACTAAAGCATTTCGGTAGCGATAATTAAGTAAAAGTTTCGAATTAATAGTTTAAAATCAAATAATATTTAAAAAACGGATCCATAGACAAAAAAGATGTAATTTTATTGCAGTTTTTAATTAGACATATGTATGTGCAAAGTTATTAAGTTACAAGTATATAGAAAATTTAAACACTACGTACACATGAACTTAAGCTAAATTAAAATGATTTATTTGGCTTTAATTTAAAATGGAAGACTCAATAATTTTAAAATTTAAAAATAATCTTCTTCTCCTTTTTATATTTTGTTAAAATTTTCCTATTTTAATTGGCACAAAGTTTAATTCATTACTTAATGTTATTAAAAATTTTATAATAACAAAATTTATAGCCTGTAATATACATGCAAATTAACTATGTTTTTGTTAATAATAATACTTGAATAATATACTTTTTGTTGTCATATTTTCAATTTTATATTTTAACTTCCTCCGTTTAATTTTACTTTTATAACGATTTTACACGGTTTTTGCTGCCATTATTTTTACATATATACACACATATATATATATATATATATATATATATATATATATATATATATATATATATATATATATATATATATATATATATATATATATATATATATATATATATATGTGTGTGTGTGTGTGTGTGTGTAAATGTTATCATATTTTGTTAATTAAGATGTGACAACAACATTAAAGTATATTATTAAACTATAACGGAAATTAACTTTGATGTCTATCACCTCTTAACTGTCAACGTATTAAATATTTTTCTTTTTGATTTCAGCAATTTTAGAGTTACCAACTTGTGAACATTTGAAGGGGATAATTGAATTAAGAAATTAATGGGTAATATTAGTTAGTTCGATTTAGGTAGTAATTCCTAATTATTTTTTGAAAAAGAATTGCTCTATCAATTCTTTCGTTTGATTTGATTTCGTTCATTTAGTGCTTGCAATGCATATTATAAAAATGTCTAATTATTAGTATGACTATATCAGAGGCACCTTCCTCTTTAAATAACAGCAAGATATCGCCTTTAATTTTCATAGGTTTTTTAAGTTTAAAAATATCATAGACTCCAATAAATAAAAAGCATTTTTAACGTAGCGAAACACAAAATGGCGTTAATAAGTCAAGTTTTGATGTATGCCATGGTCTCGTGTTTAGCAGAAAAGTATAATAAAATTTATCAGTTAATGTATTGTCAGAAGAAAATATTAAAGAGAAGAAAATACAACAAAAAGAACAAAATTCAATGATTTCTAAAATTTCAACTCAATTAAAAGTAAATGCATAAATGAATGTAAATGAACTTTAAATTTAAGGCTATGAACTGTAGACCTTATATATTTTAAAATCCCTTATCTATTGTTGTGACTTCAAGCTATTGACTTATATCTATCGACTTTCTTTTGCAGCAAAAATCGTTTCATAATTGATAACAATAGGAGAAGCTTTCTCTTATAATCAGTTATATGACAGGTATTCTTAACTTTATGTTAGCTTTCTCTCGACAAAAGCGTAAAAGGATTTTCTGCCTTCAAGGCTATTTAGGCACAGCCTGCAACTATCCAGATGATACTTTAAATCTCCACTATCATTAATGTAGTTATTAAGCTGAATATACTCTTAGTAACTTTAAGCAATTTCGAAGATTCGAGATTAATCTGCCTATCACTTGACTAGTTATTCTTTTAGAAGCTAAACTCACCATCTTTTGCAAAGAACCTGTTCCATGCATAAGAATTTTAATCCCTGTTTGGTTCTGTCAATATAAAGAGTAAGCTTAACTAAATTTAGATAGTTTAAAAAGGGGCCAACTACTGTCCGCTACCATGCAAAACACTGAGCTTGCCTGTCAGTCCATCACCAGGCAAACAATAAACATTATAAATAAATTTTGTTATACACAGATTTATTTTAAATAGTTTTATTATAATAGTTTTTGAAAATATTGTTATCGATGCGTCTTGCTTAAGTTGTAAATTATTTAAAAGACCGTTAAAAGATTAGTTCATATTTAATTAGAAAATAATTAAGTAATAAAGTAAACGAAATAACTGGGTATGCTATTTACTAACTGCGTAGTTCTCTAAAAAACCTTATACTTGCAAAACAGCAACAATTTTCTAGTTACAAACTGCGTAAAAAACTTATACACGCAAGACAATAACAAGTTTATAATTAAAAAACTGAGTAGAAATCTCATACAGGCAACTGCATAGTTTTCTAAGGAAACGTATACACGCAAGACAACAACAACTATTTTAAAATAAATTTCAGGTAGAAACTTCAACAGCATAAAAACAAAATCAAAAATACCCAATGAATAAAATAACAGCAACAAAATATGATACAAAGGAAGTAAAAAATTCTAGACTTCTAGCGGACAAACATAAAAGACAGCATCTGAGTGGTTAGTTAAAACATAAACCCCGTGAAGTAAAGACTTGCATCTTTAGTAAATTGTTCTGTAGTGTCAACATACAAATCTTACTTTGTGTGTAGTTAAAGTAAATGAACTTGTAATTAGTTTGAAAACTCTAAAATCTGGTGGTATTTATATTGCATGGCAAGCCTTTACTTTACAATTATCACGGTAACGTTTTAATAAAGTAAAAATATCTAACAATGTATACTCATTGTTTTTATACTTTCATTGTTATTAAAATTATGAATCTACTTCCAAATATACAGTGCTTTTCGTTTGTTTTTGTTTGTAAGAAAATATTTTACTTTTCAAAAGTTTCTTTTCGTTTTTGATAACTATTTTCCGTTTTAAAATATGCTGCCGCAGTAAATATAAAAAAATTTAATTAACCGCGTTTAGTAAATTATGAGTGAAGTTAATGTAAAAATCTATAAATATGAAAATCCTTAATAGCAACTTTAAGACTATATAACAACAAACAACAACAATATTTAAAGCTGAATATGTTCACATAGAAATAATTTACCCGAACGCCATTAAAATGTTAATAAGTAGAACGAATATTTTTTTCAAACGTTTTTCCTTAGTCATTCACTTTCACATACCGCCCATAAGAAAAAATAAAAGGAAATTAAATATTTTTGTAGGATATTCAATGTGCTCCTTAAAAAAAATATGTGAAATGAAATGCGTATGTATGAAAGAAAATATCAGTATAAAGGAAATTCTTGCTTTTAATACATTGTATAGGTATGTTTTTAAATGAAATGTCTATTTTAAATTTGTGGCTGTTTTTCTTTGATGAACATTTTTGTAGATATTTTATTTATTTTTGTTAGTTTCAAATGTACATTCATGTTATTTTTTTTCCTAATGGATAATGCAAGAATTAATGCAGAATATACCGAATATTAGCAGAGCTATGATCAGAAATGATGCCATAGTAATATATTGTTACGAAAATGCTTACTTAAGTTAAAAAAAATAATAATCATCAGTAAGAGAGTAAACGATATGATCTATTGTTTCCTTTTATAAATTACATTCTTTCTAAGAAATCTTATGCCCACAAGACAAAAACAACATGCTTATGAAAAATTCCACGAAATAACTTAAACGACTAGAAAACCAAAGCAATTAACACAGAATAAAAAAACACACAGCAAAACAGACCTGAATAACAACAACAATATGTGATGGTGTTGAAGTAGAACTTTTGTCTTTATGTGAGAACCGCCCAAAACAGATTATATAATCACCGGCCGTTTGGCAGCCTTTGTTAGTTATAAACAGAAGAGCCAATGACTGTTTCGCTCAAATAAAGCACTATTTTGCTAAACGGCGACTTCATCAGAACATGAACAAGACCTAGGCCACTATGATCAAAGTTAGACGAAGGAAATTGTACCCCAGCAGGAATTTTACACTATCCCTGAGTATGTCATGAATTAATCAAGGTTTCGGATATGATGAAATATTCTGGGGTAATTTTTCACTAGAATTTTGAGTTCTATAGACAAATCGACTATACTTTGAAATGCGATAAAAGCGCATATTCCTCCTATCGCAGTATTTTTGGATATAGGGGGGATCTGACAGGAAAATTCAATTTATTGTCTATTGCGAGATAATTCGACGCCGCCCTATTGCGGGTCAATATATAAGGATTTGATAGAATCGACGATTACATGATGGAATAATGTATAAAATTTCTCAAGAAATCTCTTTCCCTTGAAAAGAGACTAGTCAGACATTACTTTGCAAGAGCTGACAATATAGATATCATTCAAATGTTAAAGTACATATCTCCTACTTATCTTAAACGGAGCTGGCCTCCTTTAAGAGAGTGCAAACCTCCAATATTATCACAGGCGGATTAACTTTTTAAATGTGGATAACACAGTATATAACAGCGCTCAATAGGCCATAGACCAAATAGGCTATTATCTTTTTACTGTGTACGTTTACGTTTTCCGTTTCTTTTGTACATAATCTCTTCCCTTTAAGGTTATTATAAGGTTATAGTATAGGACCAGAAATAAAGTTAGTTCAGATACAAATATCGTCGAGTAAAGACATAACGATAATAAAACAACTTTTAGGTGTTACAGTTACCATTGTGTATTTTTGTGTATAAAATGAATAAATCGTGTAATTTAATTTAAAACTCTTAAGTGTTGTGTATAATTATTTTGCAATAAAATAACTCAATGCAACATATTAGGAACGTACGTAACAATATAAAGCCAACACCGATCGAAAAGTTTCATTATATTTTAAGGGTTGTGACTGCAGGAAATTGCTGAAAATAATACCTTAGTGTTACTTTCTATTATCTACATATATATATCCTTGGAAAGGAAACTGCTGCTTTTGTTATTTTTATTTAACACGCAGTAACACCAAGTAATAATGTCTGCTTTGGAAAGGAATAGAGTAGAAAATGTATGTGGTATGCACGTTATGCTTGTTTCTAGCACAGTTATATTAATGAGAATAAAAAAGTTCTACCGGGAGAAAGGTTGACTTATTTAAATGAAAAATTAATTACTCATTTTTTATGGCTTTAATGATGTTCTAACTTATATTTCCTATATAAAATTGAAAAAATAACTGTAGATACAAATTAATTTCACAACTTTTATATAGTGTTGTTAATAAATTTAATGGGAAAGCAAAAGAAAACTCGAAAAATAAGTGGGCAATTATCAGCTCTTAGAAAGTTTTAATTTCTTTTATATTCTAGAAAAATTAAAAGAAAATCTAAATAATATTTATTTCTAAATATATTTAAATATTAAAATCATCAATGCTTTTTTTTAACTTCTAAATATTATCCGTATCATATCTCTTGCAACATGATGCAATCGTTTTATTTTGTCTTACAAAAACAAACTTCTTGTTATCGGAATATAATGCGGCACATGTCACATGATAATTATAATTCCCAAATCGTAATATTAAATTGTAGATGTCACCCATAATAGTTGTTGTAAATTTTCCTTTCTACCATTTTTATACATACAAGCTTTCACTATACCACAATAAAACTTCCTTCACTGAACTTCAAAATGTGCTAAATTAAATGCGGACACAATATTATAGGGTATATAAAAACGCTTTTAGTTTTTTGTTATTATACTTTACTTCTTTTTAATGCAAAAAAAAACAGAAAATTCTGTGATGTTAAAAATATTTTTTTTCATAAAAATAAAAGAAAGAGCGAATTAGACTTTCTATTTTATAAAAGCAAAAATAGTACGTTTATTTTTATCCACATTTTTTGCTACTATGTTTTGATTATGCTTTATAGATGCTAAAATTTCATGATAATGTTGTGGATAGTTATGGTATGTTCTTAATTATGTGTTTTTTTTGCATTCAGTTTTGAAGCTACTTCATAATATCATAACATCGTATTTTTAAAATACGAAAGAAAAATACATTTTTGTTATAAAAAATTGTTGAAATTAAAAGCCATCTTATTATAACACGTTTGATATTTAAGTTCACTGAACTAAAAATATATATTTTTTTATTTTCTTCACGATTTTGTGGTCTAGACATATGATGCCTTTTCAAGTCAACAATTTATTTACTTTTAATTTACTGAGAACTTCTTGTTCGATTATTTAATTAAGAAAGTAAATCATGTTTGCTTATTTTATTTTGGTGTTAAATTTTCACATTACTTTTATTTATTTTTAAATGTTAAGAAAAACTCTTGTTTATTTGTTTGTAATGGGGTGCGTCTAAACTGGCATCAGGTTTATCTGAGTGATGTTGTTGTTACACTTTTAATGATTTTAAGCAGGTGCAGATGACAGCACCATTTGTCATTAGTAGTCATTCAGCAATAAACGGGACGAGTTGGAGGTAGGTTCCAAAAGGCAAAATATGAATGATACGCTTCATCGTGATCTCGCAACAATCTTCAAATGGGGTCTTGTGAATAGAGTCGATTTTAATGCCCGTACGACTCAATGTTGCATGCTTACGTCTTGATACGTGTTCAGAAAATATGCTGTATCTGTTATTATGGATGATAATAAGGAATCGGAATTCTTGATGTTTTTGGCATGAATATACAGTGTGATAGACTAACCATATTCTTAGGTTTCTAAAGAAGCTTTCACGTGCCTCGGTTTTTTTAGACGATGTAAAATATATGTGGTGACTCGTAGTAATGTCTCAATACTACCTTTTTTAACTATGCTGCGAAATATGAAGCATCATAGTCGTAAGGTGTGACTAGCACACACACGCGTTATTTTTTTGTAATATTAATGAAATAGATATTGAAATAAATCTATCAATAATTGAACGCGATTTAAATTAATGAAAAAACTACCATAGATACTTCACTCCATCCGCTCTTCGTAATAGTTATACCACCTATATCCGTGCGAAAATAAAATGCAACTCTCATGTATGGGTCGGCGCCCTGAAGTCTATTTTGGATCTGTTCGACGACGTACAAGAGAGCCAAGAGGCTCAATGGCACAGGGAAATTGTTCCCGGAACTCGCACGTTTTTACGTTTAAGACGCTTTGAGAATTCATCCATTGATTCGTAATCGTACTACGCATTACATGGAATTTTCGTTTTTAGCAGAATGGTTCGTATGAGGAATAAACACCCTCCAGGGGGGAAAATTTAAATCTAATTTACACAAACGCTATTCTCTTTTTCCTCCTTTCCATAACCAAAACTTATAGTTCTTGCGCAATGAATTGTCTAAGTAGGGGTCATCCCCTTAGTGCTGGTCGAAAAAATTTTATTTTAATTCTCCCAAACTACGTCTCTTCACAATACCGTAAAAGCTATTTCAGTATCATCTTAATTTTGAAAAAGTAAGCATTATTGCTCGAACCTAAGCTTTGCTTAAGCTGAATTAATGCTTCTTATTTATTTTAATAAACAATCTTCGTTTTTAAAGAGTATTTAAAGACGTTGCTTCTGTACGTAGAAATATTTTTGATGTTTCTTTTGAACATTTTAAATTTGCAACTTTTACTAGTGTACTGTTGTAGTATTAAGTTTAATGACTTGTCTCAAATGCGTTATTGTTATCAAACCTGTTATTTTTGCTGATATTCATTCAAACTTTTTCAAAAGTTATCACATAAAATAAAATGGTTTTATACTTTCTTTAAATAATAATAATAATAAAAAAGAAACAAGTACGATGAGTAAAATAATTTAAAATGTCCCTGAATTGTCCTTCAATATATGATTCTCTTATTGCAAAAAACACAAAATAAATTTTTATAGCAGTCCATTTTAACTTTAACTTGCTTTTCGTTTTACACTAAATAAAAAAAAGAAACTGAAATGTATGAAACAACTCTTAATCTTTTGTGCATTTATGTGGTCTTTATTTGAGGTTTTACTTTTTTGTGTGTTCAGCTGGTTAGTTGATTTTGAAATGCAATTGTCTCTGAAATCCCAAGCATGAAAAATAAGAAAAAAATTTACTTAGCTAAATTGACTGGTAGTTGCAAATACTATCTCTGACGCTTTTGCACTTTTTTCTGTGGAACTTGTAGCAACGGTAATGACAATGCAAAACTGCTTGGTCAATTTAAGATTACGTTTGTAACTAAATCCCATTTCACTGAGCTGCAAATGTTTATATTTCATTCAAACGCTTTTCAATTTTATGGTACAAGTGCTCTTTGCTATTGCGAACAATGTTTAAAGTGGGTTTTAGTTTTATTATTTGCTTTGCTACAACTGGTATTATGTTTAAATCATGCATTTTTTATATCTAATATTTATTTTATTTAAAAGAAGAATATATTACTATTATTTATTAGAAATAGTGTGCATTTTGATTTAAACTGGCAATTTTTAAATTTTAGAAAAACTAAGAATAAAAATTATTTCATAACAGAAAAAGCTGCTTTAAAAATTGTTTAGTTAAAAGATTATATTTTTATTTTTTTTAAATTCATTGATTTAAAATTGAGACTATGAGCTAGGATAGTATAACATATGCTTCAATTCTCCCATTGCAGTTCGTGTATATAGTTTTACAAGAAAGTAACAAATATTCTTAATAGTCGTGTGGTCAAAAATCAGTGCAAGTATGAGTATGATGCACAGACTTAAGATAATCCCACTTACTCCAGATAAGTACAACAAAGAACTTGATACAATTTACACCATAGCTAAAAATAACCGCTACAAACACACTACTAACGATAAACTTCTTAGGCAATACAACACTAAAAATAGGAATAAAGAACACAAAGAGACAACCACTACAACACGACGGCTTACTTATACAGGATCAGAAATATGTATATAGATTTATTGACCTTTTTTACCGCATTAAAAACCGGCAACACTCTGGGACATAATTTCAGGACATTTCAGGAGAGATACAACTGACAAATTTAGTTCCAGTGGAGTATACATAATTACTTGTACCTGCAAACATATTTATATAAAACTAACTGGACGAATACTAAGAACAAGATTTACAGAACACATAATCTCATACAAACGAAAAAGAGATGATTTAAACTTTGCATTACTCATTCACATTATTGAATACATGTCACTACTACATCCTGCTAAAAAAGGACGAAGACTAAACATTTTTGAAAACATGAAAATCTATAAAACAAAATAATTTAACAGTGACATTATAAATGAACAGGTACACACGACTGTAGAAACAATAATCACACGACTAAAAATACTCATACACTCGGACAAACGAAAAGCACCCTCGGGCGGATACATGCATCTGGGTTTTAATAAAAGACGAAAATAATGAAAATTAGCCCGTCATAAAATTCAAGGTGGCTGGCATACTAACTACATGAGTAGATACGACCATAATGAAGTTGTTACCTAAACCCCAATCCTAATTCACCAGTACAGGTTAGAACAACGCTTGAGAATGATGTCATCACATCGAAAGTGCTTGCCGTTCATGCCGAAGAAACAGCCAGCAAAGATGGAAAAAAAATGACAACAGATAATAAGAATGCTGATAAAGATAGTAGCGAATGAATAAGTTTATTGAATTTCAATGGTTTCTAAATTTTAATCCTCTGTTTGGAATATATCACAATTAATAAGGAGATTAAGTCAATACTAAAAAAGTAATTCAGAAAAGAAATTTCTTAAATTTTTTTTATTCAAGACTGAATAACATAAATACTTAAACTAAAATTAATAGCCTGTAGAAATATGACTCAAGAACATAAATATGCGATGGCCAAAAAGTTTCTGTCAAGAAATAAATCGTGCGAGTAACGGGAACAAGTTTCATAATCTAATTAGAGCACCATTGTAATCCCGATAAAACAGTGAAATACAACCCACATTGCGTCGGTGCTTTAGAGAATCAATAGAGTTGAATACCCTACTCTCCCCAATAAGCCTCTTGGCCCTCTTTTGAATGTGGTCGAGCAACTCCAAAATAGTCGGCCCATACATGAGAGTTGTATTCAATTTTTACAGTGATATAGATAGTATAAAAGTACGAGGCACTTGAAAGCTTTTTTAGAAACCTGAACAATGTGCTTACTCAAACGAACATCGCTCTAGATCTTATCCCAAAAATACAAAGAGCTTCCGATTCCTTAAGACCATGTTTTTTTTTGTTTTTTGGTTTGTTTTTTTTTTAAGAGAAGTAGCACTTCAGGCAACAATGCCTATTTAGTCAAGTACCGTGTTACATTTTTTTGGAAAGGGATAGAGAATAGATGAAACAGGTGGTGAATGTAGAAGGATAGTCGAAAAATGCCGTATATAAGACAGCACAGCGACCAGTGACTGAGCAGCCCCACCGACAGTCAATTTTTATTTTTGTGGTGAAAAAAACCCAAGGTCTTCGTTGGGAATAGAACCAACAACCCCCATACCTACTTATAATAGATAATATCAGGTGCAGCATCATTTCCGAACACACATCTATACGTAAGCATGTAACAGTGAATTTGTTGGGCATTAAAATCGACTATATTCATTCTATTGGAGATTATTGCGAGATCACCTTCAAACCAGTTGGCATTTTGCTGAACGAATACGAATGAAAAATGGTGCTGTTCTTAGCAAAAGAGTATACTTATAACGATAACATGAACAATTTCTTATATGCAACATTGAGGCTACATTTTTTGAGACCTTTTATGGCTTTTTAGCCTTTTTCTTGTAGATGTTTTGAATATTCGCATAAAACATTCCATTAGTCTTTAAACAAAAAGTGAGCAATTTTGAAAAAAAAAATGAAAAAGAAAGATGCCTTTTTGCTTTTAACTTGTTTTCTGTAAATGAAACTAAAGCAAAATATAATTATATTGTGTGCACAGGTGGCCATGTCATTGGCAGTGTTAACTGATAACTTCAGTCACAAAAATTATAGTTCTTATGTGTTGAGAAAATTATTGCAAAAAACGTGCTGTGTTATTTTTGAAGCAACTTCTGAATATGCCTCGTATGCATGTTATTGAATTGTTTTAATTTTTTTGATATTAATTGAATCTTTGCTACATTTAATTGAGTGAGTTTCACAATACCAACCGTTGGTTATTTATTGAAATTTTTTTGAGGAGAAAACATATTTTACCACCGTTAAAAAAACTAAAGCTTCGAAAAGTGCAACAATTTTGTGAGATCAAAAGGTTTTTGGATCCTGGAAAACTATGGGATTTTCAAAGTCCTGACTTGTCTATGATTATCTAAAATTATGGCTGTAAGTCAAAGAACACAGCCACCACCACTTTGCCAGATACCTTGTGGTGAAGGAAGGCGATTGCAACGAAATTCAGGCTGTGCTTACTTTTGAAGAATAATATAAAAAGACCTATGGAATAAAACAAAAATGAATTTTTTAAGTTGGCATGAAATTTGCTTTATTCGACATAAAATGACTTTATTCTGTTGGCTTTATAATTTAAAGTATATCCTGGAGTTCCAATTTGTGAGCGTATACTGGAAATTACACGGCGGTTATTATCCTCCAAGTGGTCAATGTTTTCGTGCTTATCGACGTAGGCGACTAGCGACTAAACATATCCCCACAGATAATAATCTAGCGGTGTCAGATCATCGTAAAATTGTGCAGTTACCAAATGGTTTCTTTAATAAATAATTGTGCAGAAGCTTTCTGACCTACTGTACCTTCTTGTTGAAACCACAACTCTTGCACATCATTGTTGTTCAGCTGATGAACGAAAAAGTTAGTAATCAGGGCTCTATAGCGGCCACCATTAACTATAACTCTTTCACCAGCATCGCTTTAAAAGAAGTACATACCAATGATTCTATCAGCCGATTGAGCATTGAAACAGTAAGTTTTCTTGAATATAACGGTGTGTCAGTATACACTTGAGGATTATCATCACTCCAAATATGACAATTTTGTTTATTAATGTGTCTAAATTTGAGTTAAATCGTTAAACAAAATGCGCTCATGAAAATTGAGATCAACGAATATCTTATTTTCAACCCGATTTACACAAATTTGAAAAGTTTGTCAGGCTAAACTAAACATAAGTTACTTGATAACTGAAAAAATTAATGCAGTTAAAAGAGCGTTGCTAACTTTAATTTCTATTTCACTACAAAGAAAAAAAAAAACAAAAACGCCGGATATAAAAAAGTTAACAAAACTTTGAATGAACCAAGCAGTTATTTAAGTAAATAAACAGTAACTTTTAGCAGCATTCAAAGGATAGTTTGAAGTAGGCAGGCAACTCATAATTTATGAATTTATCTTTCATACTCTGATTAAATGTTTTCACTCATAGACATTTAAACAAGTTTCCTTAGTTCACTACAACTCTTCTTATTTTGCCCATCTCATATAGGGACGAGATTTACCGTATTAACGTTGCATTTGTGCAAATTAATAACATTTTTATTTAATTCCCTGAATATATATATATATATATATATATATATATATATATATATATATATATATATATATATATATATATATATTTTATATATAACAGCTTTCGACATAACGACATCAAGAAAGTGTAATGAATGTCAGTTCTTGTAAACGCATTTATTCATTCTTGTGGATACAAATTGAAATGCTTGTTTTTGTTGTTGTTGTTATAAAAACTACTACACAAACAATATTTACTATATTGGCTCTGATGTTGCATTTATTTAATGTTTTCAATTTTCATGCTTTCAATATCGGATTTTCTTACATTTTTGTATAAATGCTTCTTCAATTATTTCGTATTTTCACATTCTACGTTTGTGATGCAAAATTCAATTAAAATTTTCGATAATTGATTTAAACGTATACAACACAAAATAAAATTGGAATTATTTTTCCTCCTCTTTTTTACGAAAAATCAGACGTGTGTACACAAAATAACAAGACAATATGAAAAAAATAAGGTAAAATCGAAAAGGTGAAGCAAAGCAAATTGTGGTGTTTGATATATATGGGGAGCAGGTGTTTCATGATATTGCTATTTTGTTGTTGTTGTTGCTGTATTATTATTTCTTTTTTTTTTGGTATCAAATATTCCATTTAATATAATTGTATAAAGTTCTTTGAGATTAAAATTCATTTAATCATTGCTGATTTTTAGTGATGATATACATTGTTCAATTCTTTTAAAACAAAAAAGCCACCTGGTGTTTTAAATGAAAAATAAAAAACAAAAAAAAATGAAATAGAAAAAAAAATAGAGACTGCTTTGAAATGTATAAAAAATATTAGCATATTTTCCAATTCAGTGATGAAGAAATAACAAAAACACATATTTAACCAATTTATTTTTAATTTCAAAAATATCCGCATGCAAAATTTATTTTATCATTACATGCATATGTGATGGTTCATTGTTTGTTGGTACAATATCCTTTTTAATACCGTCAGCTTTTTACCTATAAATTTTAAAATTCATAAAATTATTGGAAAATAAATCAACCTTAAAATCAAAAACATATATTTATATATATAAATTTTTTTAATCTACAAAGGTGATGGTTCTTTTAATATTTCAATAAACTTCGTTTAATTTTGCAATGAATTAAAAAAATTATTTATGCAAATAATAAATAATAAAGACACAATTTAATTTAAATTTGCATTTATAAATATTAATTTTTATTTATTATTATTTTTATAATAAAATATTTTACATACTTCTTCTGTTTCTTCTTCTTATCCCTCTTCTTCTTTAGTTAGGTTGTACATTATTTAAATTTTAATCCAGATTTTTAAATATTGGTAACTTTTATTTTAATTTATTAATATTACCAGTTATGTGTAAATAACTATCAAAATTAATCTTATTGTATCGGGTTTTTCGACAAGAAGTTTATTTTCAATTTTGGCAACACCAACAACATGATAGTCTTGAAATTTGGTTATCTAACGTAATTTTAAAAGTTTTGGAAGATATATTAAGTGTTTAGGAGTAAAGTCTTGAAACCAAGCATTTACGGATAACAGTTTATGAAATATGTAGCTGTATCAAGAAATATCACCACAAGTTTAATTAAATATTTTGTAGTACTTAAATAGAATTTAAGAGAAAGTTATCAAACAATTTAAGTACAAAAATGTATTTAAATGGTTTTTTTCTTTTACAAGAATTTATTTCTTTATTCAAAAGAAAAAAATTTAATTTATATATCGGGTTTTTAAACAAAAAGTTTGTTTCAATTTTGGCAACACCAACAACATAACACTTTCGACATTTAATTTTCTGACGTATTCGTAGTATATGCATTGGCAGTTGTTACAATGAATTCAATTTCACACGAAAATCGCATTAAAATAATTAAACTCCACTATGAAAATGGTGGTTCTATTACAATTACATTTCGTAAAATTCGTGATATTTTCGGCCTTGTGAGACCGCTATTACGAATTTTGTCAAAAAATTTGAGTCGACAGAATCGATAAAGAAATGCGCGAACACTAGCGCGTGTTCGACCGGGTCGTTCAACTGAAAACATTATAGGTGTGAGAAACAGCGTTGAAGCAGAACTAAATTTGTCAAATCCTCGACATTCTCAACAATTGGGGTTATCCACAACCACCACATGGCGAATTTTGCGTAATGATTAGATTTTGAAGCCTTACAAGGTTGAACTAGTGCAGGATTTGAAGCTGACCGATCATTCACATCGCAATAGATTCGCTCAATTTATTCAGGTACGACTGGCTGGGCTTTCTGAAAAAATCTGAAAAATGGGTTTCGTCACTTGAAAGGGTTTGTCAACAAAGAAAATTGTCCTATTTGGGTTTCTGAAAGTTGTAGAGCGATTATTGAGAAGCTTCTGCATGCTCAACCTAGCACGATATGGTGCTTGGTCTGTAGGCATGATTGGGCTGTTTTTTTCGAAGATGAGGCTGGAAGTGCGATCAATAAATTACGCTATCGCGAGATGCTGACAATTCAATTTTGGCTTATTAATTACGACGTGGTTTTAACAGGACGATGTCACACAGTCAATGAAACGATCATTTTATTGAAACCAAATTTCCGGATCGCATAATTTCAAGACAATCAGCTGGATTAATTTTTTTTGTCGGGCTATATTAAGAATAGAATCTGTACGGAGCCAATCGAATCCATTGCAGGCTTAACACTCAAAATCCTTGATGTGATTAACGAAATAGGACCGCCATTTTGTCAAAAAGTGATTAAATCTTTTGATGAAAAATGAATCGATATTTGTCAGAGTGGTCGTGGTGGATATTTACGAAATTTCCTTTTTTCATTCATAATTGCTGAAAATTCTCTTCGTGATACAACACAAATTTGAATCACTTTAAGCTTAATTTGTTATTTTATTTTATTTAGGAAAGCAAACTTCTTGTTGATAAACCCTGTTTCTAATTTTTTTAGGTTGTACTCTTGATAAGTTTAATTTCAGAAAAAGAGTAAACACTTTTTAATACTACCCGAATCCTTTGAAATATCAAAAAAATTAATGAATAAGTAGTCATATTGACTGATAAGTTGTTATACTAATGTTTTTTGTGTGAAGTTATCAGGTGTTGAAAAACACGTAAACATACAATAAGATGTACGACAAACTAGAAGTTTAAAATTTATCAAAACAAATAATTAAATTAAATTAAATTAATAATTAAAAAAAACAAATACTATGAATATGAATTTATACGAAAATTCAGCTCTTTGATTTTACAGACAAATTGGGAAAAGCTTTCTTGCTATTGTGTCGACAATTGAAATAACTTATTAATTTTAATATTGATACCCATTCAGCTTTTTTTATTTGGAAATAATTATTTTGCAATAACATCAGACCACTTTCAGAATTATGTCAAATTAATTAAATTTAATTATTTAGGACAATTATAATTATAAAACATATTTCACATAATTTTTGAGTAGCTGAAATATTAACTTCAATAAAGTGCAGTCAAACTGCCGTAAGACAAGAAACAGATTTATTGTTGTTTTTTTTTTTTCATTTCCTATAAAGGAAAACAGTAATTTGTACAAAATATTTATTAATTTTTAATACTCAATATATTTGTTTAATGTACTTTAAATTAGTATACTTAATACAGTTGGTAATTATAATGATACTTATTATTGATAATAGATGTTGAAACTTTGGAGGATTAATGCAGTTTTGCTGTATTTAAAGCAAATACTGTGGTTTTGGTTTCTTCCTTATATATCAGTAGTCCCTTAATATTTTATCCTAAATCCTAGTTGGGTTTTAGAAATTTAATTTATAGATTTATATATAAGGCTGTAAAGTTGCCACGAAATATTAACTATTGTATATAAATCTGAAATTATAAAAGTCTTTATCTTGTTACGGAACTAATATTTGTTTTCCGTGGGAAAATAAAAATTAGTGTAACCTTACTTCTGCCTTAAAATAAAACAAAATTTGAATTGCCACAAAATCTAAACGGATCGGATATTCTTACAAAATTTTGAAGCGATATATCTAAAAGAGCCTTTAATCACTGGTGAAATGGTAAAATAAAATTTTATTTTTTTTTCCTTTAACATATAAATTCCTTAAACCGGGAAAAAATGTTCCATTTTTTTAGAAAACTGGTCACCCTGACTTTGTTAACTAAGCGGCTGTCAAATATTTTTTGGAGAATATACCAAAGATATGGAGCATTAATCATCAGTTTACCTTTTGTCAATCAGTGCTTTGCACGCCGGGAAATTTTGATGTAATTCATAAATTTTGTTTTAAAATTGGCTGTTTGAAAAGGGCTTTAGGGTTACAATATTTCTTTTATTTGCATTTTTTTTTCGCTCAAAGCAGTTCTCAGGGGATACCCCCTACTTATGAAGTGTATTGCACTAGAATTAGGAAAATAGGTTGTGGGGAGGAGGAAACAGGGAGTAGTGTTTGTGGACATTCGATATGAATTTTTCCACATTGAAAGTGACAGGAAAGGCCTCTGGAGGCAGTTTATTCCACATACAAACTGTTCTGCTAAAAAAGCGAATTTTTCTTGTAATATGTAATACGTTTCACTGGCCAATCGACCATAACTACATGCGCTCTCAGTAAAAATCGAGTCAAACACAAAAATGTACAAGTTTCGGGAACAAGTTCCCTGATTTCATTAGAACACTTACTTACATTGTAGAAACGATAAAACAGTGAAATATAACCTAAATTGCGTCGATTAACATTTGAGTAAAAAATAAACATTTCCAAAAAATGTTACGCCCGAGGTACCCAACTTTTGGCTCATATCCAGAATCCTCTCTTCATCGTAGAGGACTGGTTATCCCTAACTTCACTTCGAAATATCTCTACATAGTCTCTGTGCATTTCATTACGATACCTTAAGTGGTTTATGGGCAACCGAATTATTAAAAAAAAAAAAACCTTTTCAAACCACTGTGCGTTATTTATATATTTATATTTCTTATATTTAACACATTTTCTATTAATGTAAATTGTAAGCGTCATGGGTTTTATTTTTAACTTAAGATTTTGTATGTTAGTGAGTGTAAGCAGGGCTATGAAATCTTTTATTTAAGTCAGCAATCGTAATGAACTGTTTGAAACAATGGGTTGATTTTTGAGGACTATCTAATGACTTACTTAACTTTTCCTAAAACGTGAATTCGTTTAATGCCATCTTGCATTAAACTAAATAACAATCATTATTCTAATTACAAATAGAATTGCATTATTTGCATTTCTTTCAATCACTAGACCAATAATATTTAAATTTAAACACCCTTCAAATAATATTCTGAGCCGTTGTTCGTTTCATTTATATTTATTGCACACTTAGACTGTTTTATAATGTACCATACCAACATACAGTTTTTAATTCAGGTTTTAAATTAATTTTAAAAAATAATTATAAAGTAAAAGCTCCAAATATTTATTGTACTTCAACTGCAATAAACATTTTTAGAATCCTTTACCATTAATATTAAACTTGAACCAAAAAATTGTTTACTAATTAATTTTTTTTGGAGCCACAATTGCTATCAATTAAATTCGTTAACATATAAAAAAGGAATACATTTTTATCCTTAGCACAATTCATATTTAGTACAGTTAATAAAGAAAACTTTCATTTGAAGTCATCATTCATTTTGGCATTCAATTTCCTTTTCTTGTGGTGGTTACAACGAGAAACAAAACATAACTTTTCAACAATGTAAGCACAGAAATATGTATGTGTGTGTGTAATGCACTATAGTGTATTTTACTATAGTTTGCTATTCAACAAAGTCACGATGGCTAAGAATTGGTAGCCCAGGCCAAAGTTACTACAGCAGCAGAAAGAAAGAGAACAAAACAAATAAAACAATTTCCTATTGTTTGTTGTGGTTTCGATTTTTTCTTACCAACTTTTTTTCTTAACATGTTCACAACCAGCCTCTGAGTTTTCTAGTAAAAAGTTAAAACTTAGGATTGTTATTGAAGGCTGATGGTTAGAACGCCATAAAGAAATATAACCTTTAACAAAAATGTATTGAAGAACAGACCAAAGTGCTTGGCACACGGGCAAAAAAGGGGGAGTTTTAACAAACTATTAGCATATGTTGCTTAACACAGCCTCAATTTTGTTTAATAGGAAAACATATGACTACGTTTGTCTTTCACATGAAAATTGAAAATTTACTGTTGCTACATATTAAGTATATTTACAGAGCTTTTGGTAGTGGGGAAACCATATGTATCATACATTAACCGTAAAATATACAACATAGACTTTCAATTGAATTTCTTGCAATATGACCTCATTGCGGTTGTCATTATTACAATTTATTATAAGAAACGAAAGGAGAATGCAACAAAAATAAAAAAAAAACTTGGTGAATGGAGAAATTATATTAATAGCCTTTGGCTCTTCTCTTGAAGTAAGACAACTGCACTACAGTTTATATTTAAATTAAAGATAAAGTATCTTTTAACCCTTTAGCGCTTGTTATTATCTTGCGATAAATTGTATATAATAAAATTTAAATAAAAAATATTTTTTCCAAAAAGAATTTAAGGCAAAATATTAAAAATATTTTGAAAATTTGCTTTAGGAAATAGTTAATTTTTTCATACAGGATTCAGGACCTTACCAGTAAACAAAGCCCCCAACAAATAATAAAGATAAAGAAATTCAAAATATAGATATAAAATACTTTATTTTAACAAACAAAATTTGTATTACATATAGAGATAAAATGTTAATTAAGCCACTAGTAGTTCATTTTTAAGGAGGTAAAGTTATTTTACTTACTAGTAAAATCTTATTTAATATCTGCTAAATAAATATAATAAAAAAATATTAAAATTAACAAAAATAGATTTGCTATTTTGCTGTAATAACTTGTTTTTCAAAAAGTTCACCCGGCAATAATTATTACCTTGTTCATGAAGCTGTAGCGTAGATGTAGGGGGTCATAAGGGTGATAAATAGAAAATTTAATTTACATTACGTCTACTTTTAGAACACTATTTTAGTATATCTAGTGTTAACAAACGTCTTTCCTGTCACTTTCAACGTAGGGAAAATCAATCGAATGTCTACAAACCCTACTCATCTTTCTTCCTCTCCATAACCTAATTTCCTACTTCTGGAACAATGCGTTGTATATGTAGGGATTATCCCCTGAGTGCTGGTCCGAGCGAAAAAGAACAACAAATACTTCAGAAGTAGATACAGCTTTGTTTTAATATTTTATTTCGCCATTTTAAATATCAAAATTTTGATATATGAAAAAATGAATTAACTGTCAGCACATATTTTTATAAGCACATATTATAATAATCTCAGGACATGACCCCCCCTACATATGCAATGCATTGTGCCAGAAGAAGGAAATTAGGTTATCGGGAGGAAGAAAGAGGGAGTAGCGTTAGACATTCGATTTAAACTTTCCTACATTGAAAGTTACAAGAAAGACCTCTGGAGGGAGTTTATACCACATACGGACTGTTTTGTTAAAAAACAAATTTCCCCTGTAATGCGTAGTGCGACTCACTGGCCAAGCAACCACAAAAGAATGGATTCTCAACGAAAACGTGTTAAATCCAAACACGTGCGAGTAACGGAAACAAGTTTCCTAGTTTCAATTGAGCAAATACCATTGGAGTAATAATAAGACGGTGCAATGTACAACCGCAATGATTCGATGCTCTAGTAAGCTGTTGAACTCCAGGTACTTCAAAAGAAGAGAAGTAATTATACTTTCCATCACTCTAGAGAGAGCAGAACCAATTGTAATTGGGCGATAATTTTCCCCATCCACTTGTTGATGTTGGGATCTGCTAAAACCTTTTTATCCGCTCGAGCTTGAAAGAATAGCTTCGGCTTACTAACGGATACTCTGTCGAGCTAGGGCGGTGTTTAACTGCTTTCCCGCAAATAAGAATTATTTGCAATTATTTTGCTGAAAGATTAGCTTTATCAACTGGGTCACTCGTAAGGTTTGAAGAACTAGAATTATACCTTACTCTTTTAACAAATGACCAAATGCTCTTGCTATCGCGAAAAGTAGGAAGAGCTGTAGCACGAAGGTGCTCGTGATACAGATTTTTTCACACCTAGTACATTGGCATATGAAGATCTTGTCCTTTTACGTAGCAAATCACACATCTGATTAAGCCAAGATTTCGATTTGGTCTTAATCGAAATTTTCGTGAATGGAATAAAAGTTTTTATTCCATACAAAATGATGTTTGAAACCATTTCCGCTTTGATATCGACATTTTTGTTCAAGAAATATAATTTCCAATTAAACTGCCTAAAGAATTCGTTGGACTCATCCCAACGAACCTTCTCATAAATTTATTTTAAACGTTTAGTAGCTGATTTCGAAACATTGTGAAGAAAAAGAGACGGAGATGGCAGAGTGAGGATCCCAAATACTAATATCATACTTTGGGAATGTGAAGTTAGAAAAGAAAAAAGAAGAAAATGAGTTAGAAAGTTGTCAAGGTGTTTGGAATTACAGGTTATATTTAAACTCCAGAGAACAAGAAAGGGATCTACTTGATGTGTATGCTAAAAGTATGTTTCTTTTCTCTTTAATAGGTTTTGTTACGGGGTATGAAATTTATAACAGCGCATTTCTGCAAGGTGTGCAAGTATGAAGACCAATATTGCAGATTCCAGTCAACGTTACATCGGTTTAGCAAGCTATTCTGTCTAAGATTAGATGAAATTAAAGGCTGGATTCATCATAAATATCAGTTTCATTAATAATGGATAGTACGTCCTGTAAATATGATTCGGGGTAAATTTAAGGGGAATCATAATGGAACGATAAGAGGTATATAAATATATAGTCTAATAAATATTAATAACAAAATAGTTATATCACATCGTATTATGATAAACATATTGTTACGTTTATTCCTTTTAATAAACGTTTTGTTATTTTGAGTTCTTTAACTGCAAAATTATAACACAGTATTTTAGAGTTTTAAAATTAAATCAAACGATTTATTAATTTATTACACACAAAATAAGCACGATGGCACCTTTGTTGTCTTTACACTCTAATGGCTCAACTTGAAATTATATCAGCAAGTGGTGCTTATATAGCTGTTTTAAGCAGTTCTCGCATATACAAGAATATTCTACTCTAACATCTCTCCTGCTTGACTGTATGTTTTATTTTGTTCTGTGTTAGTTGTTTTTGTTTTCTGTTGTTCACTTATTTCGTAGAATTTCTATTAAGCATGTTGCTGTTGTTCTCTGTTGTTAACTGTTTAGGTAGAATTTCTTGTGTGTACAAGATTTCCTAGAAAACTACGCAGTTCGTAAAATGCACAGTGGTTCCTTAGTTTTCTATTACTGTTAATTATTTTCTTTTAAAACTTAATAAATCATCTTCGCAACAATATTTGTTTTTGTTTCGTTTAACCAAAACTATTGATTTCTTTTTGTTACCACATTTAAATGAAATACAAGCCAGATAAAGAGAGCAAAAGTGTTTTTAGATTTTTAAGGTTTAAACATCACCAAGAAAAATTAGAGTGTAAAAGGATGTATTAGAGAATTTACTGAATAGTTTACCCATCACCAAGTTAATTTAATAGATAAGAATAAGAGCAACATTCAGAATCCATCGATATTACTTTGGTAAAAAGAAGTTTAAATGGTTTGTTTTTCTCAACTCCTGGAAGATTGTTGCCTTTTTCCTGTAGAATTTACACATATGAAGATAAGATGTAGGCTTATTTTTAAGATAGAAGGAATTTAGAATTGTGAGTTGTGAAGCTGTTGCAGCAAAAATATTATACGAGTATATAAATAGTATATAACATGTTTGCACTAAAGCTCGATCAGAGGACCGTAGCAAATTTCTAAGGCCAAGAAAGGCTAAGAAAGTTTAAATAAACAGTTTATAATTTTTGTATATTTGGCTTAAAGGCTTGTTTAAGGCTTCTTAAACAATTCGATTTCCTGAGAGGTCCAGTTACCATATAGCAACTAAATTTCATTCAGGTTTTATAAATTGTTGGAAGTTTCTTCTTTGTCATTGTACAAGTAATAGTTAGTTAAATAAATAAAGGATATTTAGTCGTATGAAATTAAAACATCTGATAACTAATTTAAAATATTCCTTTTTTATGTCATAAATAATTGGAAAATACTTTAATACCGATAATTTGACATTTTCCCGACATTTTTAATTGGAAGCTGTGATAAAAAAAATTTGCGGATATGAAAAAATACAAGCCAGATAATTTCGAACCTCCAACACCTCTTTGTCATCATTGTATCATTTTAACTGTCTATCTTTCTATCTCTCGTTGTTTTTATTAACATCTGTTTAAATTGAATTGTGGAAATTGTAGGATAGCCTTGAAGGTATCATGTATCAGTTACATACATATTTTACAACCCCTTAAGTTTATATAACAAATTTTCTTATCTTTATTATCGTATTTTAGGTGTTTGCAAAGTTGATTTTACATTTAAATAGCTTTAAATCCTTTTAATTTTTCATGAAGAAAACTTCAAAGCAAAAATAACCAATATATATTCTGGGGGTTACATCACAATTTCCCAGTCCTTAATTTTTCATAATACTCTTACAATTTACGTATGTTTGAAAGTTCTTAAATTTTCATAATGCTAGAATATTTATAAACATATTTCATTATTCTGTGGCTGAGAAAAAATAATTTACCTAACATTATTATATCAACTAATAGAGAAAGGAAAATAAAACTACAAAACAGTGTGCATTATGCAATGCCTTCTTTGTAGTGATGTCCTCCTGCAGCTCATATATTTAAGAGTTAATAAAAAAGAAAATTAATATTGTTTTTTAAGGTTTCCCATATATTTTCTCATTTTCTTCATAGTCATTTAGTTCTTGAGTTATGAGTACTGGTATATACAGAAAATAATACAATTGTTAAAATGTGATCACAGTATTAAGTGGAGTGAAAATCTAATAATTTTTCATATTTTATGACTATAAAACAGGTTCAAGGAAATGAATGATTGTGTTTTATTATGCAATGCACTCCTATGAAATTTATTGAGGAAGTAAAAAATAACAAAATAATTCATTTTTATAGAGTTTAAGGTGCAATATAATAAACCTTGATACAATTTCATGCATTCTGTTCAGCGGTAAATCAAATTGATAGAATATTAATTCAAAAATTCGAAATGTTTGTATTATAATTTTATAATTCTTTGATCTTTTTACTTTTTATAAATAAATAATAATTCAGCTTAAATAAAGGTTACTTTACTACTCTCATTTAAAAGAAGTTAAAAATCATCTATTTGTGGACAAAATTACATGTATTATTTAAAATATTGTTTAACGACTGTTTAATTTTTGCTAGTAATCTCTGCCCTTCGTATCGAAACAAGCAAATTGTTAATGACGTGCTCTAAACTTTATATGTATTCTGCTCCAAATGGAAGTCTCAACAGGCATGTCTAACATTATTGTGAATGGTAAAAGGTAGGCGGGATAAAACTACTACTATTTTATGGTAAGTGCTCGCATATGCGGCGAAATAGTCTCTATGAAAAATTATGGACCTGTGTTTAGATTCATGCCTGTAGACATGCTCTTTTGTCTCTATTGTTCAGTCTCTTATTACATCTGATTTAAGTAGCTTCAAATAGATGACAGCAAATACGCAGCATTATTCTATCTTTAAAATTATTCGGCTTTTGGTGTCGATCATTCTGATCCGCATGAATTTTTACATTTCGTCTTATAAAAAATTAACGCTTTATAGCTAACATCAATTTTATACAAAGACAAATTCGTTTTTAGCGTTGAAGCATGAATTTGATTTATTTATTCGCAAATTCATAAATATGTTGCATTAAATTCACTATCCCTCAGGTATTAGCTAGACATTGATCCCTTAGAATTAGTCAAGAGCGACTAACAGAATTATTCCGAATGTTTTCAGTATCAGATATGAATGGAATAAGAGACAATTAGGGTTTTCATTAGAGTATTAAGTAGCATCAGACAAATGTAGATTTAATTTCGGTGTTTCACTATTTTTAGAAAGGCACCCTTTCTACTTATGAACACAGTGAATTGCAATTTTTGGCTGCACAGGGCAAATGGACAGTGAACTTCTTGCAAATTTTAGGTTAGAAAGTAAATTGTTTGCCAATAATTAAATGTCAAGGATTAAGCTGTAATCCTTTGATATTTATTTAGTATCAACTTTGAACATTTTAAGCATGTATCGTTACGTTCTTGAGCAAGGAATTCTAATTTTTTCAAGCACGACCTTAAGCTTCTGAAATCGATTTGAATAATTTAATTGCTAAATCCGAGACTATAATATTGTGTATATCTAACAAAAGACTATAATAATCCGCTCGTAGTGGATGCAGTGATAGAAACATACTATCGTACAGCAAATAATTGAAAGAATGAACCTGGGTCATCTACTCGTCGACATTCGCCACACTTGGCCACAATTAAAGGCCCTTTGCGCAACAGCATAAAGATATTTCTTTTCACGCTTACAAAGTATAACTCGTTTAAAAATTAAAGCCTTACGATCATTGTTTGCGTCGAAGGTTTGTGTATTAGCTGTTTGAAAAACTGATCAATAGCAATTCAGTTTTCAACAAATTACCTTTAGTCTTGAGGGTGATTTTTGATTAGGCGGTTATGCAAACAGATAAAATTGCCACGTATGGTGCTCACAAAACCCACAAATAGTCCTCGAAAATAATTACATCTAAAGCAAGCATGATGAAGCTTGTGGCCAAGTCACATAATCGGTCCGTATTTTTTCGAAAATGAGCAAGAAGACACTATCACCTTAAGTCCTCAGTGCTACCAAACCATGATAACCAATTTTATGTGACCACAATTGTCTAATATTAGTATTAGTGATCTTAGATTTCTTCTTTAGTAAACTTCCGTTAAAGTATGCCACTCACCGACTCAAACAGTGCAGTTATTGCATAAGAAATGTTCCAGTATGCGTATTTTTTCGATTTAGTGATGTTAATTCGCCACCTACTTGTTGTGATTTAATGTCACTGGAATATTTTCTATGGGTCGATTTAAAGGATTTTGTTTGAGTGAATAATCCACAAACAACAAACGCGTTTTGTGGTCAAGCGGCATCAAGCGGAAACTTTTCTAAAATGAGGAAGGAAACACTGTTATCACGAATTCTCTGCGCTATCAAACCATGATAATAAATTCTATGTAGCCACAATTGGCTAATGTTGATTTAGTGATCTTTGGTTTCTTCTTTGGTAAACTCCCGCTAAAGTACAATGATTTCCCTTAGTGGTTGTCTCACCAAAACAATTATGCCAATAATATACTTTTTCCTAATTAAATTAAATTCTGGATTTTCAAAGTTTTTAAAACTAGTATTGCATATATTTTCTACACATTTAAACTTACCGAACAAGTAGCAGTGCTTTTATTTAACCTAGTTGCACTAATGGGATATAAGTACCGTTTCAAATGTAGTGTTTGCCTTGAATTACCTAGGAGCTGTCGTAAACCAAGAAAATACGTTCTTGAGTTATTTGTAACTTAAATTTTGGTTCTAAATAGAATTTTCATTTAGTAAACTCATTTTAATCTATTTTTTATTTATTTGTTTTTAACTACTTAGTTAAAAACCTATTTAGTTTGTTCTACTTATTTGCCTTATTACTTTGCTTCTTTTACAATTATCGCTTAGTTTAACTAAGCTATTGTTAATCGGTTTAAAACAGATAAGAAAGCAAAAAACTTAAAGGAAATTTGTGAAACACAAGACTGTCTAGAACATTTTAATGAATTTTCATGTTTTCAAACAATGTTATTGCTTTCAGAGATAAAAAGTTTCGTTTTTTGTAAGCAGTGAATGTAAAAACTATTAATTTTAACTAAATAATGAAATGAATTATCATTACGCAATTTTAAAAATAGGGGGGCTTTAAATGTGTTTCAGTTTTGCAGGGAGTTTGTGGTAAAACTTCAAGATACTTCTTAAGAAAGCTGGCACTCCCTTAAAATTTTAATAGTTAAGTTATTTTTTTGTTCAATATCATTTATCCTGGCAAGGTTTAAAGAAAAGAGTTTTTATTTTTATTCCAAATTTTTTCCCTCGAATCATTTTGTATTTTGGTTTTTTATTCACGATTTTTGCTGGGTACTTGTTTGTATAAGAAAAAACCTGAATTGAGCTGGAAATTTTGCATGTACTATGTTTAAAAATATCTTAAAATATTAAATTATATTTGTAGGTCCAGCATACTATTAAGAATGTGGTGAATACTATCTGGATGAATGAAAAGATATGAGCTTTTTTTAAATGACAGGTTTAGTATTACCACTAAAACCACTATTACACTACCACGACTTTGTATTCTGACATTTTATATTTTACGCAAACATTTGATTTATTTATATTCAACTACAAAGAGCTTTTATTTATGATGCAAGCACCTTAGTCTGTTTTTGAGAACCAGGTATTTAGCTGAAGAATGGCGAAAAATCGAATATCTTGAGCTTTGGAACTAATTTCCATGATTTAATTTTTCATTGGTTTTCAAAAGCTGTATGAAATTCCTGCTTGTAGACATTAATTTCAAAAGATAAAACATAGTTTATCTGCTTTCTATATAGAAAAGAAAATCACTCTGAGATTTCAATTTGAGTAATATATTTTAACTTAATTTAATATGGCAATCGAACCATTCGTATATGTTACAAAATAAGTTAATAGCCGTGAATATCTATAATAAGAGAGCTTAAAACTCAATTTTAATTGTTTCGAGTGGAATAAAAAACGACAGGTACCTTATATTAATTGCATTAAATGGTTGTAAATTTAAGGCTCCTGGAAGCAGAGTACCGCGCTTCGAAATAATCCCAAGTATAATTAAGCAGGAATGAAACCTCGTCAAGTAAAGCTAGTACTAACACATAAAAGTAAATTTTGTTATAATGCAAGCTGATTAAAACCTAGTTAAGAAAATGGATTATGAGCCGCGCCAAAGACATACGTGAAAGTGGCTAAATTTAGCAATAACACAATTTGAAAATCCGATATTACTTGACGTTTTGATTTCAATAAGTTGATGGATGCGGTTCCCGTATGGCAAGTAGCGGCATTGTGTTGAAACCACATTTCACCTGAATTAATGATCCCCATATTCTCGAACAAAAAATTATTGCTTTTATTTGGGTATGGTTTTCCGTCGACCCTCGTCAAATTTGGTTTGTGAACAAACCGGTTTCGGTTGTTTGCCATCTTCAGTGTTCTTTTCGTCAGACGAAAGGAAAGGAAAACCGTACCCAAATAAAAGTAATTTTAACCCCGTCGGAAAATCCAAGCACACATCAAAAAATTATTGATCTTGGTATGGTAAAGGTCTTTATTGAAGCTAGTTTTTGGATTAAAAAAAATAAGATTGAATGACGCCATCGCATCGGAAAATTTTTTAGATTTAATAGAGTTTGTGGGATCTTAATGAATATAATAATTTGTTTTACAAATATTGACTGGCCACAAACAAGAGTTTACATAAGAGGTGTATAAGTTAGTACTGTCTATTGTTTTTGCCGAAAATTCATTTATTATAATAAAAAATGATTTGATACATTATTTAAAATCTATCTAATGTCTATCGTTAGCTGGTACTTCTGGTACAACTTTTTAGTAGCATATGGACTCCGCACCAAAGGAAATGCGTCCGTTTCGAGATAAAGAATTAAGGAATTTCTGATACTGTTCTGAAGTGAGGCGTATCCCAATAAGAGAGTTCTGCAACAAACTAATATCAATAACAAATGGTAGTCAGAAGGCACAGTGTCTGGGCGATAAGGCTGGTGATAAAAACTTTCCATGCACTGCAACAACTGGTTCATCGTTGTCATAATGAAAGATTATCCCCTAATTTTCGGTCTAATATTTTGGTACTCTCTTCAAACAAATATATTGTCATCGGTACAATTTACTTGTGATTGTCTGATCGGATTTCAACAGACCCTCCGATGCCATCAAATACAGAGCATTAATTTGGCTTTAGTTTCTTTGATTTTGAATGCATTTTAATGCTTTTAAGCATAAAGAAATGGCTTATTGTGTGACTTCCAATGATAATTCAAGTTTATTTTGCATTTGATAACAATCTTCGTCAATCTTCATATTTATTTTTTTTTGGCTGATCAGGTTTCTATTTGTCTTCTGTGTCAAATCACTACTTTTAAATCATCGTTCGGAAGTTTTTTTAAATAGTGCATGTTGACCATAACCTTCTACCAGCAATCGATAACTTTCAGCAGCCGTTTTCCTCAAATGAAAGACGATTATCAGACTTCTCCGCAAAATATCTTGTTTAGGCACAACATTCAACATTATTATAGCGACTGATAAAAATGAGATTTTACATTTTTCCGTCTATCGAATACTAAATTATAGAGGAAATATGTATCATCAAAAGTACCATATTTCTTGTTAGTGCCAAACTATATATGATAGTTATGCCATATGTTGTTTAAATCGAAACTATTCACTTGTACACTCAATATGATGATGATTAAAAGAGTCAAAACCGAGAGCAGTGTTTGACATATTATAATTTCTGAAAATATTGTTGCGTTTATACCTTTTATAAACTTTTTATTGTGAGTTCTTTATTGCAAAATAAATAACACCAGTTTTTAGAATTTTTAAATTTGTAACAATTTTATTAACTTTAACTACACAAAGTCGACACTTCAGAACAATTTACTTAAAAACGCAGGTCTTTACTTGATAAGGTTTAATTTTACACTGACTGACTATCCACTCAGACACTTTCCTATTTATATTTGTCCATTCAAAGTCTAGAAGATTTAAGAATCTTCTACTCCCTTTGTATCACATTTTGTGGTTTAATGTTGTTTATTCGATGTATGTTTTTTTTTCGCTGATAACGTTTCTGCTTGGGATTTATTTCAATATATTTATTGTTGTCTTTTGTAGAAAAGGGTTTCTTAGAAAACTACGCAGATGGTAAACAACATGTATGTTTGTTGTAAGTTTTTTTTTTCTTGCATGCCAGGCAGTTAGTAAACACCATACCAAATTGTAGTTGTGTGTGTATACACTTCTACGCAGTTTGTAACCAGTAGTTCAATTTATTGCTTAATTATTTTATTTTAAAACTTAAGCAAGAAACATTCGTAACAATATATTAGGTTTAAAAACATATCCGATATTAAGAATGTATATCATTCTCGAAATTTCGTACTTTAGCATTTTGGTTAGTTGGTTGGTTCGTATTATGACAATGATTTCATTTGCAGTTATTTTTCTAATGAAGAATAATATATACATATTTTTTTGTGTTTAATTAAAATTTTAATTTTAGATTTAAATATAATGTAATATTTTAATTAAAAAATATACTTAAAATAAAGCATAAGCTAACAAAAATAAAACTTAAAAAAATGTTATATATTCGAAAATATTAAGTTAAAAAATAAATAACCGAATAGTATTTTAAAACAAATTTGCAGGTAAATTAGTTTAATACTTTAGGCAAAACTTTGGCTTTTATTTTATTATTATTTTCGAATTAGAGCCGAGAAGAGATTTAATTATATATTTAAGTTTTTCAACGAAATACTTTATCCTCTGCTGCAGAATCAAACATTTTCTATTGTTATTGAAAAATAAATCGTATAAACAAATTAAATTTTTCATAGTTTACAAATAATTTTTAAGAGTTCTAGCAGTTAAAGTTTTTTCAGGTTCATATATAAATTTATAGTTTGTTGTTTTTGCAAATCTTTTCCGCTCCTCCGAATATTATGCACGTTATGATGTTTGTTCTACATTCTTGTAATTCATGCTGTTTTTGTACCTACAATTTGATGTTGCTGTGTTTAATGTTGTTGTAATGATGTACATATATTTTATAAAATAAATAGTTTGCAGGTGTTGTTAATTGAAAAACTTTCCAACACTAATTAAAAGTTTTTAAAACAGTCTATTCTGATGACTAAAAAAATGGCATCATACTGATTGCAGATAAAACGAAAAAAGGAGAAATTTAGTTCAAAAAGTGTGTGCCAGAAAAATTTGTGTACAATTCGAAAGATGTTTTATAATTAATTTTTTTAAGAACAATGTCTTTATATACAAATTTTTATAATTTTTTTTATTCTCAGTTTTGCATATTTGAATTGCGAAATATTAAAAATAAAAATTAAATTCGTAACAATTTTTATATATGCTTAGGTGCTTTAAAAATTATTTGTAAAATAACAAAAGAGCTAAATAAATTGTAATTATAATTCGAAAGATATTTTACTTCAAAATTATTATTCTTTTTATTTTTTAATTTCAAAAATATCTCAAATTTTTTCCTGATTATGTCTTTGAAATAATTTAATTTAGCAACACCAAACTTCTTCGTGTGCTAACTTTAAATCAACAGAACAACGTCCTGTGTAACTAACTGTTAACATTATTTTATTGCAATATTTTCTAATGCTTGAAGTTATGATTAATATTAATTTATAACTGTATTTGTTGATGTATGTATAGCTGTGTCATAGGAAATACTATTACAAAAATAATACTTTTTGTGTCTGTTTAACCCAACTTCTTCCTCGTGAGACAGTACCAATATAATAAATGATACGAGTATGATACAAAAAATTAGAAGTTTTGCAGACATCAACTGTATATTTAGATAATTAATCAAAAGCATAAAAAATATTGCTAATGTAGAATGCATTTTCTATTTTTCAATGAATTCAATACGAAATTTATTTTTATGATAAAAATAAAAAATTATTTATAAATATATTAACAGCAAAATTTAATTACAAATTAAATTTTACTATTTAAAGAGTATTGACAATGTATTTAAATAGTTAATATGAAATAAGATAAATAGGAAATTTTAACAAATAGATTGAATATTTTGGGTAATTGGAAAATATTACGGATGTTGTTTGAGAAAATTATTACTGATCGTCTTTCCCATCAAGTATCGTCTATATTCGTTCCTGCTCAGCGTGGTTTTAGAAGGGGTTGTCCAATTGTTACCAATCTTTTGGAATTAACAACGCTAGTTAATCGGGAATTTTTTCAACATAAACAAAGTGATGTTATTTAAACAGATTTTAGTAAGGCATTTAATAAGGTCAAACACGAACTTCTGATAAGGAAACTTGACCTTATGGCATTCACAAACAATTTACTTATGTGGACTAATTCAAATCTTTCAAACAGAACTCAAACATTTCGTTTTAATACGCTTGCCTGCATCTGGTGGCCATTTGGGTCGAACCACCCGGCGATCGCAGGACAGGTGGGGCGCGGAAGCCACTGGGAGGTGGACGGCGAAGCTCATTCCCGGCATAGAAATATGGATTTGAAGGTATTTTGGAGATGTGAATTACTTCCCAACCCACTTCCTTTCGGGACACGGATACTTTCGGAAGTATTTGTACCGCATGGGTAAGGTGGGTGACTCTGGCTGCATTTACTACGAGCTTACGAGCGAGGATGAGTTTTTCAGCTGCATGATCGGGGAGTGGATTGGTGGATTTAGTCCTGCGGATATGATTTCTAGGATGCTTGAGCGCGAGGACAATTAGAATGTAGTAAGGAACTACATAGAAAACGTCCTGCGGAGAAAAAAGGAAAAACTTCGATGCACTGCAACAGTATTAGGTCTCAGCAGTAGAGACATTATTATAAGAGCCGCCAATATTGGCTGGCGATATGGCAGACCCAGACGTGATATTGGTCTGTTGACTTTAAGCTTAGTCCCTTTCCGAAGTAATGCCTAAAGCCGTCCCGGGAAGAGAATTCACCCGGTGAAAGCAGGAGTGATTGTTTTAGTGGACTCACCACTCGAAGCAGTTGACGACGGTCACTATAAGTGCGAAGGCATTTTAAACCCTACCTCGCCAAAATAGAAAAAAACACTCAAACATTCTATATTCAGACGACGTGAATGTATTTGAACATATAATCATCACGTTGATCATATTCTCCTGCAAAAGGACTTACATGCATTTAATTCTATTAATCTTATGGAGTTGAACCTTAAAAAGCTCAAATGCCTATGCTTCTTCCGAAGATGTCATACAAAAGTGCAATATATTTTAAACGGTTACTTAATTGAGAAACGGAATGTAGTTTTAGATCTAGATATTGGGATCCAATTTATAGAGTTCAATTTATGAAATTCATAGTAATAGCATAGAATCGATGCGAAAGCAGTTCTTGTTATTTTGTCTTCAAGACTTACAATGAAACCGTTTAATTCTACCATCTTAGATTTAAATTTAATAAGAGGAAATATCTGTTCAGATTTTTTGATTAGCAATATTTTATTTAACCCTTCATATCATTCTACGTGCATTTTTAATACATTGGTAATTAAAGTATTCGCATCAAATTATGTTAACTCTAATCAGTTTTTAAGAATTTTTACGGAGTTTAAATATTTTATAAGCATATTGATTTTTCTTTAAATGTTAATGCTGTGAAATGTCCATAGACTAAATATAAAATAAATAAATAAATAGAATAGAATTAACCTGTAATCGCAAGTATGGCTGTTAATATTGAGTAAGTGACTGTGTGTTATTTTCCTGTCAGTAATTCTAAGTCGTGTTAATTTTAAATAAATTTTATCAATGGCCTCTTAATATAGTTCATTCACTTATTGTCCTAATTTTATTGTTCAGCCATAGATAAGTTATTTAAAAACCTTGACAATAATTTTCGCATAAGGTGGTCTCTTTGATGCAGGTTTCTATAGATATATATATATATATATATATATATATATAGGGAGTATTTCTGCGCTTTTGGCTGTTTAGCAAACTTATTTCCATTTACATTGAAGTTACCCGGGACACAAAGAACATTTTTATTTGTATACAAGTTAATGTCGATTTAGACAATATATGGCACAACTCTCACATATGGTTTCTGTCAATAATAACAAATAAGGTAATTTGGTGGATAAATATCTGTCAATATAATTCATAATTTGATAGACGCCAAGGTATAATCGCTATAATAATGTCGAAATTTTGTTTTGCGGCGAAGTATGGTAATATTCTTTCATTTGTAGAAAATGGCTGCTGAAAGTTATTGATTGTTGGTAAAGCTTACGGTCAACATGTACCAAATCAAACTTGCGAAAGATGATTCGTGCATTACAGAATGAAACGTAAGTGTCTGCGACACAGAAGACAAGCAGAAACCTGGTCAGCTGATAAATTTTGAAGATGTGCAATTGGAAGAATTACTCGGTGACGATGGTTATCAAACGCAAGTAGAATTTGCATTATCATTTGAAGTCATACAACAAGCAATTTCCCTACTTTGAAAGGCGTGTTAGTATTCATTCAAAACCAAAAAAATTGGGTACCATATGAATTGGAGCCGAGTGGCGTTGAAAGAAGGTTTAGATGTTAGAAATGATGATTGAATGCTATAAAAAAAGCCCCAAGTCAAAGCTAATGCAATAGATTCATTGGAATAGAGTATTTAATGAAAAATTATCAGAATATTCGATCAATATTCGATCAGACACCAGACCATAATCTTTGGTCATACCGAGCGGTCACATGCTGCAAGATCAGTCGCAAACTTTATTTCTTTGACTGCAATTTGTTTTGTCGATGCAGAACGCCTTTACGAGAATACGCCATATTTTAGAACAGGGTATCTGATATTGGTTTCATTCATTATTTACCTCAAATCCATATCAGTTCATTTGACGCGGAATTCATACGCTAACAGAAAGATGAGAAAAAATTGTGACTTACGATGGAAAATATTATGAATAATGCATCAACTTATTTTGTTTTTATATTAAATACATTTTTCAAGTATAGAAATCGATATTATTAACTTGTGTACCTCTTATATTTATTGATTAATATATTTCAAATATGAATCTTATTGTTGTTAATAATATTTTTATTTTTATTCGACCTTTTTTATTTTAATTAAATAACACATAATTTTTTAAACGGTCTTTTTAATTAAGGGTGACATGTTAAGTTTTCTGATAATAGCCCAAACGAGATCTTAACTACGATGGCAGAATTATTGTAAAAGTAAAAATCTTTATAAGATCCCACAAATTAATAAATTTTTTATACTAAAAATTTTATTTATGGAACACTAATGTTTTGTGCCATGGCAGGTGTCTCTGGCTTAATTTATATCAGAACATAAAGGTGCTTTCTGGTCAAAATCCAAACAAAACACAAAGATTTTTTTTTGCTTTTTCAAAAATTTTAATAAAAATATTTAGTTTGCCTTAAATCTTATAATGAGCAATAATCAATTTGTCCTTTTTATCCTGTAAAAGATAGTAGAATAAATGCATAGTAAAATAAATAAAGTACAAACAACAACGCGGCTTGAGAATGATGCATCGAAAACGCTCGCCTTTGACTTCAAATCAGCCAAATAGGACAGGAAATAGCAATAGTATTTCGTTTACTGGCGGAGGAAAATTAAACAACCTAATAATAAGTATAAGCTTTATTAAGCAGGGTTTATTAAGCAGTTTTTAAAGCTTGAAAAGTAGATTTGTTTATGTTTTCAAGGAAAATAATTGTCAGTAAAAAAGTAAAAGAAACGACCCACTGTGCATTTTACAGACTGCCTAGTTCTGGTAAGAAATCTTAACACACACGGCATTAACAACATTTTTATAAGAAATTCTACGAAATAAGGTAAACAGCTGAAAACAAAAACAACTATCAAAAGACAAAAAAAGCACATAACCAGGCAAGCGCCTTCACTGAATGATAATAACAAAAACAGTATGGGATGATGTTAAATTGGAATATTCTTTTAAGTGTGAGAACCGCCTCAAATAGTTATATAAGCACAATTTGCTGGACTAATGGATGAATTCAATTTGAGTAAAATAAAGTAAAGACAACAACGTTACCATCGTGTTTATTTTGTGTATATTCCAAGTAAATAAATCGTTTAATTTAATTTCAAACTCTAAAGTGCTGTGTTAGTATTTTGCATAAAAGTACTCAATATAACAAAATATTAATTATCAACATCATAGAATACAATAAATCTCTACATCTAGTGTCTATCAGCTTCACACCCAAATTGAGATAATTTCAAAAATAATAACCCTTTTAGTGATCGCTTTATTACTTTAACTTACAATCAATTTTGTGTAGGGAAAAAGTTTATGAAATAGTAATAATCCTTATTGAAAGCATTAAGATCAGCTCAAATAATTTTTCGCAAGAGGACTAACATAAACTAAAAAAATTATGAAGTGTGATAAACAAAATGTGATGGGTTAAAAAAATACTTTGGTTATTAAAAAAAGACTAAAAGAATTATTTTTTTATTATTATGGCTTGCATATGTGCACAATGCAGTGTAAATTGTATTTTAACAGCATTTACAGTTGCAGGATAAGGTACATTTTTCTTGATACTGTTTTAACAAAAAATTTTTACTGATTACCGAAACCGAATTCGCATTACCTGTGTAATCAATAAAAATTAAAGTACTGCATTTTGGAAATATATAATTTTAGAAATTTAAAAAAGTTTACAGGTAAAATGGTAACTTGAAATTATCTTATTTACCTAACTTTATAATACGAGGGCTGCTATTTATATTTCTGGCCTGGTAACACTGACTGTTGCTAGGCACCAGCTTATGTTTCCAGTGCAACCTTCACATTGTTAAACATAACCTCAACCAAAACATTTTGTCATTTTATTGTTGTTAGTGTTAGTGAAAGCAGGTTGAAAAAGTGATCTTAGGAGAAAATGGAATTAACTCGTGAACATTTTCATGCAATAATTTTTCATAACTTTCGACGTGGCCTGACACGACAACAGTGCAAAGATGAACTTAATTCCTTATATGGTAATGAAGCACCTTCTTACAGCACCATTGAAAACTGGTATAACGGATTCAATCGTGGCCGACAATCACTGCAGGACGAATCCCGTGAAGGTCGTCCAACAACGGTTGTTGTGCCAGAAAACATCGCAGCTGTGCATGAGCTGATAAAGCATGATCGTCATGTAACATCGCGAGAACGAAGCATCTGTAGGGATTAGAATGACAAGCATTAATAAGGTCTTGCATGAACATTTGCATGTGAAAAAGTTTTGTTCACGTTGGATACCGCATAATCTGACAAACGCACAAAAGGCTGCTCGTGTTGGTTGGTGCAAGAAAATGTTGCAGAAATTCGCTCAAGGTGCATCAAAAGCAGTTTATAATATCTGTACAGGTGACGAATCATGGATATACTCATATGATCCTAAAACAAAACAGCAATCTACCGTATGGGTCTTTTAGGACGAGCGAAATCCCACATCAAAGCAAATGGTTGCCTGTTTCTTCGGCATTACCGATCATGTGGCGACTGTGCCATTAGAGCAAGAGTAAGACGGTTAATTCGGCATGGTACACCACTATTTGTTTGCCAGTAGTCTTTGAGAAACTTCGGGAAAAGTCAAAGAAAAGGCGCATCATTCTGCATCACGACATTGCGAGCTGTCACCGATCGGCTGAAACAATGGAGTTTTTGACAGGGCAAAACATTAAATTGATGGGTCATCCGCCATACAGCCTTGACCTGGCACCTAATGACTTCTTTTTGTTTCCGAACATCAAGAAAAAGCTACGTGGACAGCAATTTCCTACACCTGAAGAGGCAGTTTCTGCATTCAAAACCCATATTTTAGAAGTACCTAAATCGGAGTGAAAAAAGTGCTTTGAAAATTGGTTCCAACGCATACAAAAGTGTATAAATCTTCATGGAGAATATTTTGAAAAAAAAATAAAATAGATTTTGTCTTTAAATGCTTGTGTTTTAATCCTTAGGCCACAAATATAAATAGCAGCCCTCGTATTATGATAATAATAATGATTAAATTTTTCTTATTGTCAATGTAAAGAAAATTTTAGTAATCAGGAATATTGCCTTGTGTTACTTACTTACACAGGTTAATAATTGTGTCTTTTCAACAAACAAAGCAAATGTGGCACTTTGATGAAGGTTATAATCTTAGTTATGAATAATTCGTTTTTAATATGAAAGGAATACTACAAATACGAGGTCTACTAAGTCAAGTTAAGAATCATATTTGGCTGTATTAAAAGTATTTAAAAATCTAAATACTTAATAGAGGTACAGTATTTATAACTCTAATACCATTGCCTTCCACTGGGAAGAATTCTCGGTAAAAATTATACGGAATATAATGTAGTATATGTAATTTTATGTGCACGTTATTGATACATATAAATCATTTTTTAGATTAATTTGACTTATTAAGATAATAAATATTAATTAATAAATATTGCTGCTCTATTGTTTGCATTAAAAAGTTTTAAAAATTTAAAAACAAAATACTGATCATATGCTGATTATTTATAATGATTAAGGCAAGCAACTGCGGTTGTTATCATATGTTTTATAAAAGCCACTAGCTTTTTTTCAGTTATAATTGGTTATTTAAAAATTTCGTTATAATTCTTTACTCATATCTTTGATAGATGTTATATTGTATTTAGTTCTTATATTGCAAAATAATTATACCCAATACTTGTGAGCTTTCAATTAAATTACACGATTAATTTACTTTTATTCGTGTTTATACAGTTTAATACTTTAACTCGTAAAAGATGCTATTATCTTCAATCTTTACTTGACAATGTTTTCGCTTCAAGTAACTTTGTTGCCCAACAGATGGTTCTTATGTATTTTATTTTGAGACATTCTCGCATATAAAAGATAATGTTGCTTCAACACCATCACATATTGTTGTTCGAATTATTATTCAGCGCCTGGTTGATTGTATGCAGTTTTGTTTTGGTTTCTTTGTTAGTTGTTTTTGTTCTCTGCTTGTTTAAGTTATTTCGTGGAGTTTTTAATAAACATGTTGTTGTTGTCTTGGGTGCATAACAATTAGAAACTATATTATTTGCAAAACGACACAATAGGTTACTTCGTTTAAGTTAAATAAAGCATATTCATAACAATATTTATTTCACTTTTTTATCTTTCTTAAATTTTTTATCTCTAAGGCTTATACTCGTATTCTAATTTTGTTTCTGCGGTGATTGTGGCGAGTTACAGAATCGAGAAAAGCTATTAAGATTTGTTTTATTTACTGACCAGTTCCTTGAAAAATTTAAATTGTATAAAATTAGGCAGTGTAATTTGCAAGCAAATTTAATATCTTCATACAATGATCGGTTTCGAAATTGAATAATATTTTAATTTTGTAATAACACAAATGAAAAATATAACGTAAGTATAACAATAACTTAAAAAATATAAAATATTTCGAACAAAAATAATACCTTATATATTTCTACTATTCCAGTGTTTCGGTGACATAGATTTTGTTAAATTGTGTCCTTCATAAAACATCATAAATTTACATATACCGGTTTTTCCAACATGAAGTTTGTTTTTCAATTGTGGCAACGCCAACAACATGATCGTTTTGACAATTAGTTTTTTGACGTATTCGTAGCAGATGCATTAGCAATTGTTGCAATGAATTCTATTTCGCAAGAAAATCGGATTAAAATAATTAAAACCCATTATGAAAATAGTGGTTCTGTTGAAATTACATTTCGTAAAATTCGTGATATTTTCGGACAAAATAATCGTTCTTCTGAGATTGCTATTAAGAATTTTGTCGGTAAATGTGAGTCGGCAGGCGTGTGTTCGACCGGTTCGTTCAACTGAAAACATTGCAGCCGTGAGCCACAATGTTGAACATGAAGGCGTGTTCGACCGGTTCGTTCAACTGAAAACATTGCAGCCGTGAGCCACAATGTTGAAGCCGACCCAAATTTGTCAATTCCTCGACGTTTTCAACATTGGGCTTATCCAAAATTATCTCATCTCATCAAAATTATCTCACTTGCATAAGGATTTGACTTTGACAAGGTTCAACTGGTACAACAACTAAAGCCGACCATTCATATCATCGTAGATTCACTTAATTTATTCAGGAAAAATGGCTGGATTCTCTGAACAAATCATTTTTTCAGACGACGCTCATTTTCACTTGTCAAGGTATGTTATGAAGCAAAATTGCCGCGTTTAGGCTTCTGAAAATCATAGAGCGATTATTGAGAAGTATTTGCATGCTTAACGTGTCACTATGTGGTCTAGAGACGTGATTGCGTCGTTTTTGTTTTGCGATAATGGGACCGGAATTGCGGTAAAGGTCAATGATTCACGCTATCGTGAGATGCTTACAGCTCAATTTTTGTCTATTATTGTTGATGTGGATATCAATTACAGACATGTAGTGTCAATAGGACGGTGCCGCATATCATACAACCAATGAAACGATCAATTTATTGCAAGCCAAATTTCCCGATGGCATAATTTCATGACAATCAGCCGTATCATGTAATTTAACACTACTAGATTATTTTTTTGTGGGGCTATATTAAGAATAGAGTTTATACGGAGCCAATCGATTTGATTTTAGCCTTAAAACTGAAAATCCGTGATATGATTAATGAAATAGAACCGCCATTGTACAAAAAAATTATTAAAAACTTTGATTCAAGAATCGAGATATATCAAGTTTCATTCATTATTGCCGAACTCTTCTCTTCATAATACAAAAAAATTTGAATCATCTCAATCTAAATTTTTTGTTTTGCTTTTTTTTTTAGAAAACAAACTACTTCTTAAAATTGAAAAAAAAAATTTCTAGAAAGTTTTCTCCACTCGAACTTTAAAAACACTTTATATAAAATAATCAGTTTTCTCCAGTGAGATCACTTGATTAGTAAAGTCTTGTTATGTTCAAAATTAAAATTTAATCAACCAATTAGTAACGACTAATGCATACCAAAATACGTAAATACTTACTAATCCTTACATTGATTGGTATTTTGGTTACAAATTTAATAAAATTTTTTTAACGTCAACGATTCACATCAAAAATGTATATATAAAATATTTTTAAGAAAACTTTTTTACTGCACTCCTATTAGATGCCTTAGATCCACCAAACTATATGAAAATTAAGCTAAACACAACAATAACTTTAAACGTTAGTTAAATGGAGTGAAGTTGGTGGCGGAAGTAAAGAAAAGGAAAAAGTACGTTAATGAAAACTATTTCTACGCGAGAATTATAGCACGCATTAATATTTACTTTGCACAAGTTATTTAGCATACTTCATATTATGGCAATTAAATCAATGCAAAGCAAATCAGCGTTGTCAGATTAAGGAAATTATTCCCGAAGTGGAAATGTTTTTTTTTTAGTACAGCGGGTACAAAAAATTATCTCATGGGAATGGAAAATCGTTCTAATGAAATTTTAAATGTTTTGGGAATTTTTCGGGAGCTTCTAATTTATATAATTTTTAACACTATTTTAACATGGCTATAATTCCAATATTTAAATTATCTTATCTACAAATAAGAAAAAAGATTCAATTCAATTCAATTTCAATTTTTGTTTTATAAAGAAAGGCAGCACTTAAGGCAACAATAGCTATTTAGTCAAGTACCGTGCAACAATCTTTAGGAAAGATATAGAGAAGAGATGAGACAGGTAGTGACAGTAGAAGGATAGGTACGGAAATTAACTGTCGTTTAAGACTGCACAGTGTCCAATGACCATGCCTTCCTCACTGAGCAGCCCCATCGACAGGAAATTTGTATTTGTAGTGAAAAAATCCAAGGTCTTTGCTGGGAATTGAACCCACAACCCCCGGTCTTGTATGCTAATACACTACCTACTAGCCTACAGGGGCTAGGGGCAATTCAATTTCATTTTATCTATATTTACAGTGTATCTTTTCACAAAAAAAAAATAAATTCAGACTCACGAGATATTATCTATAGGATTTACGATGAAAATCACAGATCTTTAAAACAACTATTTGATTATAAAATTGTTTAAATGAAAAATAGGAAAAGACCTTATTTATCAAGGGATAACAAACTTATACATGCTATTTTCGTTTTAATAATTTTCATTTCAATATTCTTGTTAAACGTACTAAATGTATTTCTGTAGCACTTTACTGAAACATTTTTTTAATGAAGTTGACAAGTTCGTCCATAGCGGGTTTCCTTGTGAAACAGTTCAGTCAAGTATTTCCAGTGTTTCTGATGTAAGATTGTCAGACACTTATTTTGAATGATTTGTAATTTCTTTAAATGAGTTTTAGCTGCACTATACCAAATCGGACATGCATTTGTGATTTGTGAAAATTAAGTGCTAAACGTTTATTGATTATGGGCCACAGTGCTCTTATAGTTTTACATACTTCAATAATAGTGTATTTAGCATAATTTCTGATTGATAAGCTCCTGTCGGTTTGGTCACCTTTTGGTAGACTTGTAGGGAAATATAGTATCTTACGTTTTTGTGGGGTTTACTTTTCTTTTCCACTTTTAAAAGAACTTTTTGAAGCAGAAACGCAACTTTTCATTTTCTTTAGCAGTGCTTTGTTTAGCTTTCTAGACGTTATGAGAGCAGTATCATCGGCATAATCTGCGGCTTTTATGCATAATGGAGGAGCGAAATCAAATGTGTATATCGAATAAAGTACTGGTGGTATTATAAGTAACTAGCAAACTCCAGATGGCTTCGTGTTTTGTAACATTTCGTTTGGGGATTAAAAGATAAAGAAAAATTATTTTTTTGCTTTATATTTGAAAGTGAAAAATTTTATTTCATTAAACAACAGTAATGAATTCATTTCGATTACAAAAATGAAGTGGAATTTAGTTGCACTTCTCTAAGTTAAAAATGAAAGTGAATCCAAAGTATATAATGAATCGATGCGCAAATTATCCGTTTCATTGAAGTGCCCTTTCCGCAATCAAATTCGGCATAAGTCTTTTCACCGCGTCAAGTACCGTTGCAAAGTCGCGGTGGATTCAAATTTCGCAATATCATAATAATTGAACCAACTTTGAGCTGCAAGTTATGTGATGGACATCGTGGTAACTCCAGAGAGTTCAAAAACTTAGCTGGATAATTTACTGCATAATCGTGATTTTTTATGGAATCAATGGATTTGTATGCCACCAAATCGCCATCGATTTTTGATTGAATGGTGAAATTGAGTGCGTGTACATCATTATTCTTTGGGGGCGAGAATTGCTCGTTGACTTAACCAAGCATAATTCTGATAATTCTCACTAATGTTTGGGAAAACATTTTCAATAAGAGCTAATTGACAGTCTACAAATCGGCAAAAGTCGTTGGTAAGAGTAATTAATCTGGCTGTCGCATCAACTAGGACTTTTCCATTTCTAACAGCTAACAATTGTTTGGAAAATTGTGCAACACTTTGATCATTTTGAAGTTAAATTTATTGGTTAGTGGTAACGTTTTTACGTTATTCCACAAAGGTGATGCCTTCAGGTAAGCATTCAATTAATCTGCAGGCGTTGCACGGGGAATTACTAGCAACGTCTAGTAGCTTGTTTGCAATAGTCAAGCATTGATCCTCAATCAGAATAAATCCTTCATTGTATATTTCATTGGTTATTTGCATGTCGAAGGTACTTGTTCTCATGAGGGATACTTACACACCACGTACTGGTGCCGTTCTAGTACTTGTTATGTATCAAGGATGGCGCTGTATATGAAAAAGGATTTTCCCTGTTTTCCTGCTTTTCTCTTGAAATTCGTCCTAAATTTTCTTTGCTATAAACCTCACGGAGCCCGAGACCTTCCCAACCAATGCAAAGCCATGGAAATAGATGCGTTCTGGAGTTATAGCATCAGGAAGGAAAACGTGACTTATTTTTATATATAAAAGGGTAAAAATGTATAAATGGTAAGTAGGGTTTCCAAACGTGATTGAAGCAATGAAACTTGAAATATGGTATTCGGTTTTTGAAATAAAAAAATAAATATTATTATTTTAAAAAAGAAATTAATCTGTAATTTTGACTTTCGGTTACTAAAAAAGAGAAAAAGATGTGATTTTTAGGCACAGTAAATTTTATTTCTTCAAAGCATATACACACACAATCTAAGCCAAATAATTATTTTCATCAAAACAATAAAAATTTTTAGCAAATTTTTGAGCAACTATTTGTGCAGTATCAAAATGCCGGTAGCTTAAAACTGTCTTCCGACCACGCGATATTCGTATTAACTCTATTTTGATAAGCTACGAGATATGCAATGAATGCAATTAGGCAACGAAACGAGAATTGTTACAAAATTCCAAACTAATACTGATTTCTGGGGATTTGTTTTTATTTTTTGGAAATTGAAAAAATCTGGTAACTCTAAAACGAACTTAAATTCTTAACTATTTTAAAATTATATTTCCCTTTAGAACATCTCCCTACTCATTAGCTTAAATCAAAAAAAAAATTATACTGAAGTTTGAAAACTTTTAAATTAAAAGCAATATTAAGGGTAGTTTGCTACTTTGAAGAACAAAAAATTTAAAAATAAATTCTTAAATAAATGTTTTTCTTTGATGTGGTATTTTTAACTTTTATTTTAATTTGATGGTGCATTAAATTTAATTTGAAACACTTCAAACGTTTAAATTATAAATAGTTATTGTTATTTTAGCGTTATATTTATAATTTAAAAAACCAGAGTCCGAAAATAACTTTTCAAATTATTTTCAAATTAAAAAAAAATATTTACATTACAAACTTTTAATAATATTATTGTTAAGTAATTTTCATTATATATGTCTATAACGTTTACTTATAAATAAAAACTTGTAAATAATAACTATTATTAAGGAGATATTTGGGTGACATTGCTAGACAAAATTATTTTTAATAATTTATTTAACCCTTGCCCCATCACATCACAGATTTTGTGTTTGGAGGCTGAAATCAATTCGACTGGCTCCGTATATAAACTGTCCTTAACATAGCTTCACAAAAATTAACTTGTGGTGTTCAATCACACGATTTGATTGTCGTGAAATTATGCGATCGGGAGATTTGATTTGCAATAAATTGATCGTTTAATTGGCTGTGTGATATGTGGCACCATCCAGTTGAAAACACATGTTAGTGGTATCCGCGTCGTCAATAATAGGCCAAAATTGAGTTGTTAGATCTCGCGATGGCGTGATTCAATGACCTTTACCTCATTTCCAGCCTCATCGTCGGAAAAACGGCTTAATCACGCCTCCAGAGCACATAGCGCACCACACAGTGGTCCAAGCAAAAATATGCGTCGTTTGAAAAAATGATATTTTCAGAAAAACCAGCCGGTTGTTCCTAAATGAATTAAGCGAACCTATGACGATGTGAATAGTTGGCCGGCTAAAAAAAATTTGTTTTTACCAACTGAGAACCAACCAAATTAATAAACACAAGCGTGAAAGGTTAAACGAGATGCCAATAATCAATGGTGACTTTAGTTTTGCTTACATTTCTTCATTCAAATAATTTTTAGTTTGTAACGCAAAAAATATGTCTCCACGCGTAAAACTCGTTCCCAATGAAAAAATATTTTTTTGACACTTACTTTACACTTTACTTTACACTTTTGGTAACACTTATTTAAATTTTTTTTAATTGCTAACAGTTAGTACATTTTACTTATAACAATAGGAAAATATATTTTTTTTTATATTTTCCGACCTAAATGTCTGTTTTTACATGAAAATAATTCCTAAATTTAACGTTTAGTTAAGGCTTACAGAAGCAGATATATCATGTTATTGATATTATTGTGGAAACATAAATCACAAATTTAATTAATAAAAATTTAGTGTTATATTTTATGTATAGTAGTACTACGTTTTTTTATCATTTTTTCTACTTAGCAAACAAAAAAAAATTTATTTGCATATTTTTTGAAAACTTTACCAAATAAATAACTAAAACTTAATAGTTTCAAACCAATGACTTTGCTGTAAAAAGTTTAAAAAATTCTATTCTCTTCAATTTTTATTAAGCATTTTTTTAGAGATTATGCAAATTAGAATATATACCCCAATTTAGAATAGACTTGAAAAAATAAAGAGAAACACCCACATAAGCTATGAAAATACTATAACAAATTTATGTGATTATAACCAAGGAAATAACATTGAAAACTCCATAACTTAAACCTACACAAACAAGATGTAAGAACGTACTTGTACAAAATTATAGAATATATGTTCACATTATTGTGGCAGTTGTCACAATTGCATAAATTGCAATGACATCAAGTTACCATATAAACAAACTTGAGTTTTACAGAAAACAATAAAAGAAAGAAAGAGCAAAAATATACTCATAGTCTTATGGTTTAAACAGGAATAACTACTCATATATTTCGATACTCTGTGTAATAATATTTCTTTCATTTTTGTTCAAATTTGTGTTTGGTCTTTCTAAATTGGTAACTAAGAGCTGGTGTGTACATGCAAGAGGGCTTATATGGCCAAAGTTTGAACATTGCTGGTTTTTTATTTTATTTTTGTTTTCTTTTTATTTCAAAAAAGAAAAAAATGTTTGCCTTTTTGATTGCACTGTTGTTGTCATTAAGTATAGAAGTTTTAGCAAAGCATTTGCAATTTTGTGGTGGCAAATGATCATTATGATGTTGAACAAAACTGCTTAAGAATACATGTGCTTCGATATTCTTATAGGAGGTTTTTTTTTGTAATATAAAATTTTGCTGAGGGTTAAAATGATGTTTGTTGTTCTTGTTATTGTATTCTCTTAACCTTATATGATTTTGTCTTATTTTTATGTTATTGGTAAGAAAAACATTTTTGGTTTCTTATTTAGTCAAGTGTGTTGGGTTGTGGCAATAATGAAATCTCAGTTATAAGAGCATATAAGAGTATGTTAGGAAACAATTGCTATTGAAAAGTTAATACATTAAATTGTGTTATGATCTTATGCAGCAAGTATGAAAAATAAATATTGTTAAAAAGTCACTTTATTTTTAATAAGCTTAATAAATGATGCAATTTTAAATTTATATAAATTAAAAAAAAAACCTTTTTCATGTTAGAGAAATAATCAATGTTTAATAGTGAATTGATAGCTAGTTAACTTACTTCAAACATATTTTAATTTATTTACACCTTTTTGCCTTTAGCTTCAAATAAGATTGTCAAAGACAATCTTTTTCCAGGCTTCAAAATAGAGCGTCTTTTCCAAGTATTTCTTATTGTATTGCCTAACTGATAATATAAATGATTATTGTACAGAACATTTTACTAAGTACCAGCGTGATCAACTTATCTTACTTTTATATCTAATGCTAAAAAATAAACAATTTTAAAGGTTTTAAAGGTTTTTAAAGGTTATTAAGTTTGTTTTCTAAAATAAAACAACAAATTTATATTAAGATGATTCAAATGTTTATTGTATTTATTGTTATTGTTTATGCAAAATGATATCTGGCTAAAATATGAGTCCGCTGACAGATGTCGATTCTTTCATCAAAGTTTTTAATCACTTGTTGGCAAAATGGCGGTCCTATTTCGTTAGTCATATCAATGATTTTAAGTTTTAACGCTGAAATTGGCTCCGTATAGATAATATTCTTAACATAGCCACACAAAAAATACGTCATTGGTGTTAAATCACAAGTGGCTGGCCACTTAACTGCTGATTATGCTGAAATTATGCGATGGGTATATTTGGTTTGCAATATATTGATCGACTGACATTGACTGTGTGACATGTGGCACCGTTCTGTTGAAACCACATGTTAATAATAATCACGTCGTCAATAATAGGTAAAAATTGAGTTGTCAGCATCTCGCGATAGCGTGATCCAGTGATCCTTACAACATTTGCAGCTACATCTTCGTAAAAAAGGCCTAGTCATGCCTCGAGAGTATATAGCGTACCATACAGTGACACGGTGAGCATGCAAGGGCTTCTTAATAATCGCTTTAGGATTTTCAGAAGCCCAAATGCCACAATTTTGCTTGCTGACATACCGTAATAAGTGAAAATTGGCTTCGTGTGAAAAAATGATCATTTCAGAAAAACCAGCCGGTTGTTCCTAAATGAATTGAGCGAATTTAAGGTAATGTAAATGGTCGGTCGGCTTCAATTCCTGCACCAGGTGAAGCTTGTAAGGCCTCAACGTTAAATCCTTGAGCACAATTGGTTTCGGATAACTCCAATTGTTGCTAACGTTGAGGGATTGACAAATTTGGATCTGCGTCAACACGTTTTTTTTTCAAAGATGAGGCTGGAAATGCGGTAATGATGGAGCACACTATCGTGAGATGCTAGCAACTTAGTTTTGGTCTATTATTGACGACGTGGATATCAGCAGATGATGCCACATACCACGCACCCAATGAAACAATCAATTATTACAAACCAAATCTCCCGACCGCATAATTTCACGACTCTCAGCAGTTAAGTGGCTAGCCAGATCGTGTGATTTAACACCCCTGGGTTATTTTTTGTGGAGCTATGTTAAGGACAGAGTCTATATGGAGCCAATCGAATCAGTTCAACCTTAAACTCAAAATCCAAGATGTGATTAACGAAATAAATGATTTAAAACTTTGATGAAAGAGTCGACATCTGTCAGCGTGGTCGTGGTGGACATTTGCCAGATATTATTTTTCATTCACAATTGCCGAACTTTTCGCTTCGCAACATAATAAAAATTTGAATCCTCTTAATCTAAATTTAAGGTTTTAGAAAATAAACTTCTTGTTGAAAAGCCGTTTATGTCTTTAGATTATAAAGAATTTTTATTTACTAGTATTATATGGATTAGGGATACGTAGAGTTTATTGTTATTTTTTGAGTGTTTTACGTCCATCTCTTAATTACGTTCTCTTGTTAAAATTGCCGTCAGGCTGCCAATTTAAATAATTTGTATTTAAATAATATGTATTTTGCTTTTTTTTTAATTTTTTTATTTGTCTATTCGAGAAACGAATAATAGCGAAAAAAACACGAATTAGATATATTTGCTTTTCGGTTTTAACTAAGACTTTGTTTTCTTTTTACCTCAAGTATGTTTTCCTACCAATTTTGTTTGTAAAATTATTTCCATTAGTTTGTGTTAACGATTTTAATTTTCTAATGATGGGCACTAGGTTTTTCATTGTAAAACGTAAGGAAGTGTATGAAAAAAAGTATAACAGTACTGAAACACATTTCTATAATTTATTTATTATCAGTGACATGTGAACCTGGTTTAGTAAAGCTGCAGTTAAGAAATATTTTTAGAAAAATTTAAATAAGGATTTCTGCTTCATCTTCAAGTTGCACATGTTTATCAATCTTATAATCGTTTACACACTTTTCGTTTTATTTTCATATATTTTTTTTTATTTTATTAAAAATTAATGACTATAAAATTTTGCTTTAGTTATTAAGGAATGGAATTGCAAAAAGCCAACATTTGCAAAAGAAAATTTTAAATGTCAATTTCTTATCACTTATCAATTTATTAAATGGAAAATACCTGTCTTTTCTGTCATTACGACAAAAAAATTCTTGGTAAGATAAGACTTGAATGTTTTGATTGGCAGTCAATAAAATGAAAATGTAACATTTTTAAACATTTATTTACTTAGTCATCTAAAGTCTATTCTTAAACAAAACTTTATCGTTAAACATTTAATTGTGCGACCTTGCGCCATTGGATTAGTTACCATGGATGTTGTGCTGAATATTTAATTTACAACCTGAATGAGGGAGGTGCTATTTGTTCATGTACGTTTTAATAACCAAAACCACTTTGCATCTAAATCGCTGCTAGTAGTTGTATTTCTTACTTATTTTTGTTTCTTATCTTTGGCAGCCATCAATTTTGTTACAGTTTTATTTTGATAAACTTTTAATTTATTTTGTTTCACGTAACCAGGAATAAGATATTGTTTCCCTCTTTTTTGTTTAATTGTCAATTTAAGTTTTACAACACACTGCTATATAAAATTAGATCTTTAGATTGTGTCAGAACTTGAAACACGAACATTTTGTTTTGGCCTTTAGGTAACATTCTCATTGTATTTTTAATTCTGCTGATAATGGTGCCTGCTGTTGTCTTTGTATTTGAGTTGTACCATCTTGTTGGCGTAGGTATTTAGCAATCAAATCAAATAAAATAAGAAATTGGTTTTTATGACATTATTTCACATTTAAGCCCCTTGCAATTATTCATAATTTATGAGCAAAACGATCTCAGCTTAATTATTTAATTATATGTACATTAAAATAATTTAATTGCTATAAACAATATTATTCTATTTACAAACTGTGTAAAGTTTTCCTAGACTTGAACTATTGCTGAACTTTATGTGAGTAAAAAGTCAAAAGTTAAACACTTTTAATAAATTTTAATGGAGAAAAAGTTAATAGCAGATTATAAATTGTAAAATATAGTTAAGATAAAAACGTTTTTAATGTTTATAAAATAACTTGGAAAATTGGGATGGTAATTAAGTAGATTTTAAAACAAAAATGTTTGTTGTACTCTTTATTTAACGTTACATATAATTATTCTTAATTTCTACTAATTTTCAGTTTGGCAGGAATACAAAACTTGTAGCTGTTTTTTATGTTTTCATACTACCTTTTCCTTCACGACACAGTAGATTAATGTCAGCGCCTGGCCGTTTGGCCCTGATTTAACGGTGGTCTTACTACTGTATGAAAAAAATGCGTCAACCAATGGCCTAAAGTGCTTACATATCTTAGTTTGTAATTTCAAGAGCATGACAGGCCGGGCTGTGTCTCCAAACTTTGCTGGAAAGCCAGCGACTCTCCCAACTCTTTTTCGGCCCTGGTAAGCGACAAGGTGTTAAAAGTGCAATAACTCTTCGAATGCTTAAAAAAGCCAACCGAACTCAATTGGGTTTAAACCACAGTCACAACATTACACCCAAAAAGGCCCCACCTGCTGCAGTACTGTGTTTCGGTCATTGGCCAGCCCTCATGAAGCCATTTATTTCTCTTACAGTTTCAGGCTCTTCCTAGGCGAGTCGACTGGTGCCGCCGTTTAGCCCCGAAAGCTATGTTAGGAGAGATAACAGATCCAACTTGACTGTGCGCTCCGAGGGATCGCTTAGCCGTTTGGCCAAATGTGACGTTGTTCTTACGAGTGGGTATAAGAAGGAAACCACCCGTACCGTAAGACGCATATACACTTAGGTGCATACACGCACGGTAGCGGACTTGTGTCCCCACTCCTTACTGGAGAGTTGGAGACTATCCAACTAAATATCCTGTTGCATGCGTATAAAGTCAGTTGTCGGACTTCGAGAGTCGCCTTATGTCTCTTCCAGCTTGGGGATAAGCCAAGCGACTGGTCCCCCTTTTTAACCCTTGAAAGAATGGATCAAGATGGGTAAGAAATCCATCAAGACTGCGTGCCCTTAAGGGAAACAGTAGTTATAATGTATGTGACACCTATATGATAGGGTTAACGTCAGCACCTGTCCGTGGTGGCCCTAGTCTGTGCTCTAACACGCATACACGTCGTGGTTGAAATTTTCGAGTGCACGGTAACAGGACCTTACCTTCACTCCTTGCTGAAGAGATGGATACTATCCAGCTTCTTGTGCTATTGTATGCGCAAGCTAGGATATTAGATGTTAAACCTGCGTTTACATCTCTTCCGAACTTTCTTCAAAGCCCGATTAAAACACACCGACACTGAACCAATAACCAGAAGAGGGCCGCAGCCCTGCAGGCAACTGGTTCCTGTAGCACCAGTATATGTCTATTAAGGTCATTGATCTGACTTCGAGAGTCCTGCGTCTCTTCCAGTTTGGAGCTCTTGCTAGACCAGGCGACTGGTGCCGCCATATACCCACAAAAACACATGTAAATATTGGGAAGAGATCCATTTGGAATGCGTGCCTTCCTCCCGGGATATTAGATGTACTACCAGTATTGATTTAATTGTTCTGAATTCCTTATTTTCAAAAATATTTATAATTTTGTTTAAATTTTTTTAATAGCAAATGTGGACAAAAAAATATTACAACGGTATGCTAATCTGCAATAAATAGGAAATAAAATTATTATAAATGGTGGTAAATTTATCCAATTCATACAATGGTGGTCCATTAATCCAGCTGCTGTTATAAACCTGCAAGTGATCAGCATACATATCCATCCTACTGCTTTTAGAAATGTCAGGTAGGTTATTTATGTAGAGACAGAAAAGAAGTGGACCCAATATAGAGCCCTGTGGTATTCTTCTACTAACTACAAGCGGATTAGATCTCCTATCATCAACACTCACTATTTGACATTGGTTAATCAGATAGGAGGATATTAGACTACAGGCCGAGCTTGCGAAATAAAATAACTTACGCAGTTTTATTAACATGATACAGTGATCTACCGCATCGAAGGCCTTACTGTGATCAAGAAACGCACATTGTTGATGACGAGTTCAGATCTGAGGCTCTCGACCTTAGCCAGAAAATAAAAAATAGCAAAACAAAAATAAAATCAACTCAGCATTATAAACTACTTTGATAGTTTGAATAAAAATTATCGATTCAATTATTCCGCCAAATACTAACGTCTAAAAATCAGTTGTTTACTGTTGAAGTCAAAACTTGGACATTTCTAAAGGAATGAATAAAATTTTTATTGGGAGAAAAGAAGGAAAATCGAACTGTTTAATTATTTAAAAATTGGTTAAAATAAATTCGGCTAAGGCTCGAGTTTATATTAATTTTTAAACTTGTTAAGATATGATATAAAAAGATAATATATATAATAAATAAGATTTTTTCGAATTGAGATTATTATCTATTCATTCATATTAAAATAGTTGAACCAACAATTTAAAACTTTTCATATCTTAAATGTTTTAAATATACATTGAATATAAAATTTTCAATTATAATTTGTTGCATAGAAACTATTATTGAAAGAAATAGAAAACGCCCAAAAACTTAAGAACTGTCTTAAGTTAGAGCAATATTAAATATAATATCTTTCATGCTGACAGTTGTCAAGTGAATTTGAAAATGGCAGACAGTTTTAAAGCATAAGGTTTTCCGTTAGAAATAAATAGATTTTAGTGATGTCAGTAGTATATAAGTAGATGCAAATGAAAAAACTTTTGTTTACAAAATGTATGATTTAATTAAGGCAACCAAAGTTTACAAAAATTTTTCATTTTATTTTTGCTTTTAGAAAGAGTTTAATTCATGATGACTCGTTTTATAATATTTATTCTGCAATAAAGATTTAACACTCTTAGCAGTTCCAAGTAAAAAACCCTTTTGTATGGATAAAAGCATTAATAGATACTAGAAGAGCCAAAACACTTACTTCTTTCATTAGAGTTACATTTTACAAATTATATATTGAAAACTAAAACACAATTGAATCGAAGAAGAAAACAGATAAAAACACAATTGAAGTAAAGAAAAAAACCAGACAAAAAATTGTAATACAAATTTTAGAAATTTGACTAAAATTGCATACAGTCAGGCACACTTGTGCCATATAATTTTAAAATTCTACACATTTGACAAAGAGTGCCAATACATTGAAAACAAAACATGTTCATTGCTAAAGTTTAGATATGTTTAACATTGATGATTGGCATTCATGAACGATGCAGTTTGAAAAGGAAAAATTGAAAACTATATCCTCGTAACAAAATACTTAAGAGAAAAGAATTTACAATAGAGACATATGTTAAATTGCTTTGTCATTGTAAACTTCGTTTTTCTTTTTCCTATTTTTTTCTTTTCTTAAGGCATACAATTTTTAAGTGTCTAAAGTATGGCCTCGAAATACAGTTGCATATAAATTTTGGCTTAAATAATAAAGTACACTTCTGTTATAAATATTATATTTTGATGTTAGTTGCTTAGTCACAAATAGACTATCAAAGAAAGTATCGGGGCCGATTATATTCTATTCTGTTCTATTCTGTTCTATTCTGTGCTATTCTGTTCTATTCTGTTCTCTGCTGCTCTATTCTGTGCTATTCTGTTCTGTTCTATTCTGTTCTATTCTATTCTGTTCTGTTCTGTTCTATTCTATTCAATTCAATTCTATTCCTATTCTATTCCTTACAATAATTTTTTTTTTATTTTGAGTTTTTTTATTGCTAAATAGTAACACAAAACTTTAGAGTTTTAAAATAAGATAAACCAATTATTTCAATACACAAAAAGTAAATACCATGGTAACTTTGTTGTCTTTACTCATTGTTGACTCAACTTGAAATAATTTATATGCCCAGCAAGTGGTGATTATATAATTGTTTTAAGCGGTTCTAGCACGTATATATACTTAAACAAATCTAGAACAATTATCGTAAATTAATATAATGCATTTTTTATTAAAATTAGTCAACTGGTTTAAATCGTATAAATGAAATTTATTTTCCGACTTAAAAATAACAAAAATTCTTGAAAATTTTTAAATCGAGAAATGTTATAAAAAATCTACAAAATTGGCAATCGCTATTTGAGGTAGTAGTGTACATATGTTTATATAAATATTTTTTGTAAATGTGTGTTATGGTAACTTAAACTAAAGTGCAAAAATTGAATTGAACGTGTTACTAAAATTCCATTTGGATCTGTATTTTATTTCTGTCATATACATATATCTGTATTTATTAAATATTATATTGGTACACAATCTAATATTTGTCCAAGAAACAAGCCATTAAAAATACACTTTATGTCTTCGCCGAGTCATCGAATCTTTGTTTCTACAATTTTCTTAAATTCTATTTCGAAATTCCTTAAATCACTTTTGTACATAACTCTAAGAATGGCAAACCATAGAAAAGAAATGTAATTACACAAAACAGTGTATCGGTTTCCATTCGTCTTTCCTCCCTCGTCAAGGAATTTAAGAACTGTTCAACAAATGTTGTAAAGTAGTGACGATGACTTAGGTCCCCTAAGGAATACCAAAAATAGATTTTACTTTAAAGCAAATAGCTATGCAATGTTAGAATAGCTAATTCTGTCAGAACCAACTATAATGTATAACAGAAAAGTGTTTAAAAAGCCAAAAAAAAAAATACAATAAATATAAAATGAGAACTACAAATACAGCATGGTTTTACTAATCTGTGATCCAATGATTTTTGTTATATTTTTTAAAAACTATAACGTTACGAGCTCAATTAAAAATATTGAGATAAGAATAAACAGTTAAATTAAATTTCGCTATATTCCTTAGTTCGTAGTTTTAAACGTACACACGTGTTCATATTTAAGCTATATATACAATACAATACAATGCTGTAATCGAAAAAATTTTTACTTCAGCCTTAAAACTCAAAATCCATGGTGTAAAAAATGACGAAATAGGACCGCTATTTTGCCAAAAAGTCATTAAAAACTTTGATGAAAGAATCGACGTATCTCGCACGGTCGTCATTCATAATCACCGAACTTTTCACTTTGTCATACAAAAAAAATTTTAATCATCTCAACGGAATATAATTTTAAATAATTTAATAATTTTTTATTTGACTTAGATTCTTGACTATTTCCTATGTAGTATTTGAAGCAATAATTAGAAACTTTGAATGAAAACTTTTAAAAAGTTTCCATTTCATTCTTTAATGGCAATCTTTTTTAAACAATTTAAAATAATGAGCAAATTATATAATATTTATGAGAAAAAAACATAACTGAAATAAGTTAAAGTGTCGAGCTTAATAGCCCAGTAAAAACAACAATACTTGTATTATTTACATATTTACATTATATATTACTCTATTTTCTAAAGGGCAGGTCAACTACAGGTACCCTTTTTAACCTGGGTACTTAAATGCTATCGTCGAACAAGTTGATGACTAGCATGTTGGAATGATAGCTAAGATGGTTAAGATATCTGTCGCTGAAACGGTTAGTTTCTTCCTTGATCGTTGCGATACCAAGATCTTTATGAATGTTGTTGTTTTTAATGAACCAAGGAGCATTTGCAATTGAACGAAGAGTTTTCGATTGATATCTTTGCAGAATTTCAATATTCGAATGACTAGTGGAATAGTTTTATACAACATAACTTTGATTTCTAAATTAAGTTTAGATGATGGTCCTAATAACCAATACATTTTCTTTGTTTTCATATTTAATTGCTTACGTTTTGTTTGTATGTGCTTTTTCCATGTTAATCGTTTGTCAAGATGCACTTCATCACATTTTCGAATAGGGGACCCATTAATTATTGGAGCAGAGCAATCACTTCTTCTTAGAGTGAAGGTCACATGAACCTATTTTCGGAATTAACTTTAATGTTCCACTTAACCAATCAATTTTGTAATAAATAATAATTATTTTAGTGTTCTCGTACCTTCTACTGGCGATTTGTGAGATGCATTAGCATATGTTGCAACAATTAAACTGCCAATAGTTGACATATCTGATGTTTAAATAGTGTAAAGAACTGGGCCTAAAACACTGCCTTGGGAAATGCCAGATTTTACTGCATAAAAATCTGATTTTTCATTATTGACGCTAATGTAAATGGAGATACGATGGAGATAGGACTTGAGTAATAAGTAGTAAGGAGCAGGTATTAACATTTTTAGTTTATATAGCAGCCGTTCGTGCCACACTTTATCTTGCTAAATATCTAAAAATACAGCGGAACAAAATATTTTCTTCTCTAAAGCATCGGAAATAACTTCAAATATCCTGTGGCATTGCTTTGGTGTGCTATGCTTATGTCAAAAACCATTTTGATGTTCAGGAATAATGTTTTGAGTTTCTAAAAAAGGTAATAATCTGTGAATAAATTGAAACTAAAATTAAAGAAGTATAAAGTTAAGTTTTCAATTAAAACGATAACTGCTGTACTACCAAAAATCAAATGTTATAAGAAACATGTTTTTATAGGTGACAATATTAAATAAATAGATATGCTTATTCAGAATATTAATTACTTTAGTAAAATGTAAATATGTATTGACATTTTTATATATTTATTTAATTCTTACAGTTTGTAGATAAATGTACATGAAATATATATTTTATTTTCCATAGAATAACAAGAGTGTTTATTTTTTAATATCGTGCTTTTAAATGTAGATTACTATTCCATTAACGCCTGTCAAAAGTCATTTAAAAAAGATTTACAGACAATAATGTCAAACAAGTGTAATAATAAAATAATATTACATATTCAAGTTAATTATCGGTACGAACATGGATTGTGAGTTAAAACAGTTAACAAAAGAGACATAAATTCTTACATTTTACCATTATTGTGTAATTAGTCTTAACTGTGATTTTCATTTTAAATATGTATTTTCTTTGTCATTTTATTTATTTTCCAAAGAACTATTTATATGGAAATTTAAACTAATTAATATGCACTTAGTTACAAATCTCTCATATAAATTATAAAGGCATTTGATAAACCCCTAACTTGTTATTTATGGTTCAGACAAGCTTTGTGTCTTTCATGGTTTTTGCTTTTGGTGGTATTTTGTTCTTTTGCAAATCGTTTCCATTAAGTTGTTAAATGACAAGTTGTCACTAAATATAATTAACAGGTCTCACACACTTATAACCATAGCATAGTCTCATTACATATGATGTGTGTTTATGAGTAAAACACCTTGCTTTTTAGGAATAAAGTAGATTTAATTAAAACTAATAAAAATTTAATTACGTGTATAATGAAAACCTTAAAAATCAAAATAAAAACAATGAAAATTAATAAGATTAAGGTGGTTAGGTTAAGGTGGTTTCATTATTTATCATGAATTGCCATAAAATGACGGTTTTGGACTGTCAATCAAAACTATCATACAGGTCAGCACGATTAAAATGGGATGTAATCTTTTACTAGTTAAACCAATCAAGTAAAGTTGAAATTTACGCTGCTATACTTTTTACTTGCTGGATTTTGGACACGTTATCTAGTGAACTGTTCGTGTGTCAATACTGCTACTTGTGAGATAAGTGGGAGTAACATTCCTGTATATAATGTCAGCGTCATTAAAATAAGAAAATAAAAACAACCTGCAGTTTGAACTCGCAAGCTAGTACTAGACATATGATTTAATGTTAACGAGACAAAACTAATGGCGAAAGAACTGAAATATATTCTGCCTTTTGACAAGATACATCACAATAACACGAGGAACTGTCTTTTTAACATTTGACATCTATAGAAAACCAATTACGATGGATACTACCATTTAGATCAACTTTAATCACCCCATCCAACACTAAGTGGCATCATATGAAACACTGACTTAAGATAATCCCACTTACTCCAGATAAGTACAACAAACAACTGGACACAATTTACACCAAAGCTAAAAATATCGACTAGAACCCCACTACTATCGATAAATTTCTTAGATAATATAACACTAAAAATAGGAATAAAGAGGACAAATAGACAACTGCTACAAAACGACTATACACTTTTACTTAAACAATAGCAGAAATATATAGATTTTTAACAAAGAAGGTTTACTCCAGCAAAACTCTGAGACTAAAAACAAGATTTGCGGAACACGTGTTCTCATACAAAAAAGAAAAACAGAAGACTGCAATTTTGCATTGCACCTTAACACTCACGGACACACTCCAAGGGAAATATATGAGTGTATGACATTACTACATCCTAGCAAAAAATGACGAAAACTAGACATTGTCGAAAAGATGGAAATCTACAAAAAAAAAAAAAAAAAAAAAAAATAAAAAAATGTAACACTCCAAAAAACGAAAAACGCCCTCAGATTGACACACGCACCTAGATAATAATAAAAGATTGAAAAATTGAAAATTAGCCCATAAAATATCAGGTGGCGGACTTTCTACCTTTATGACTAGATACGAGCTTAATAAAATAACACACACGCACACTGCTTCACCACGGCTGGAGAATGATATCTGCAAATCGAAAGTGCTCGCCATTCACACCGAAAAAGCAGCCGGGAAGAAATGTTAACAGCAAGCTAATTGTTATCATCGTAATTAACTACTTCGTTTCGTTAGCGTAAAAGAATGTGACGATTACTATATAGACCAACGCAAAAGTTTGAACTGTGTGTGGCCTTTATTTAGTTAAATTTACATAGTAATTTAATATGGGTTGCTTTTAATATTACGAAATTTACTGGTGAATTATACGTTATTTACAACGTACGTAACTTAAAGTTAATAGATCCAAAAAATTTTAATGACGGAAGTTGTGATAAATAAAACACTAAATTGTATTCTGATTTTTATGCTTTCTCAAAAATTTTGAAATTAAGTACTTCAGCTTGTTTCATAATATATTATAACCATTTAAAATATTTTTAAAATAATTTAAAAATAAATTTTCAAAAGTTTAGGAAAAAATAATTGTGTACAAATTTTGAAACGAAAAATGTATTTCTCAACCTGTATTTGAGCTTCAAATACAGACGCATGTTAGCACTGTGGGTAATGTTCGACAAGCGTATGAGCATGTAAATAATAAGAATGTATTACATATAGGTAACCGTGACTTTAGGGCGTTAAGTATAAGATTTACTTTTATTTTGCTATGAAAAAATTACAATTTCTCCAGTTAAAGCAATTTTTGCTTTGCGTTAGTTAGATGGTTTTTAAGGTTTTTTTTATATAAAAATCATGCCTGACTTTATTCTAAAAACTTACAGTTTTAAATATAATGTGATGCACACAATATCAGATGTCAAATATCTGATAAAGTACAGGCATGTTAACTCTATGATACTTTGTGAGACAGAAGTACAGTACAGTCAGTTAATTTTATACTCGCGCGTTCATTTTATTGCAGCCACAATTTATATCGTAATTTTTTTTTGTCACTGCTTCAGTAAATGATAAAAAAAAGAAACGTTCATTTATTAATTACGATATATATTTGTGCCGCCATTATTTATTTTTATGAATGCAGATAATTTTACAAATATTTATGGATTTAAACAAGTAATTGAAAATATTATTTTATGATACATTAATTATAACCACAATCACATAAATTAGTTGTTTTCAGAATATACTTTCCATTTATATTTTTAATATATTAATGACAAATCAGCCGCGAAAATACTAAAGACAATAATAACATATGCAATATATTTATATATGAGTTAAGGAGAGAAATTTGAATACATTTTCAATGTAACATAAAGAAATTTTGGCGTAAAAAGTTTATTAGAAACATACTGTTTTCTTTGTTGTCCGAAAATGTTATTAGCAGAGATATTGTTCGAGTGTCATAAGTCAGAGAATTTCGAATGAAAATTAAATTATTATTCAATGATGCAGGTTCGATTACAGCTCTGGTTTTTTACCAAATTTTTAAACATTTTTATATTATATAATAATAGTACAAAATTTAATTGTAAGGATTCAAAGTGGAATCCTTACGCAAAATTCACCATGTGGGGGTTTTGGATAACGCCTGTTGAGAACGTCGAGGAATTGAAAAATTTGGATCTCCTTCAATGCTGTAGCTTACGGCTACGACATTTTCAGTTATTTTTATTTATATCGAGACTGTCGACTCAAACTTAACTTTCGTAATTGCGGTCTCAGTAGGACGTTTATATTGTCCGTTTATAAATCCATTTTTAAAGTGGATTTGAATTATTTTAATGCGATTTTTGTGTGAAATTGAATTAATTGTAACAATTGTCAATGCATCTACTACGAAGACGTCAAAAACCAAAGGTCAAAATTTGTATGTGGTTGGTGTCGCCACAATTGGAAAACAAACACCTTATTGAAAAGCAAGTTTTTGTTAAATTAATAGATCTAAGATATAATGAAAAAGGAAAACCAAAAAAACTCAAGAGTTCATTTTAATTTCAAATTCAAATTAAAAATTAAAAGAAAACGGACGCGCTTACCTGGCTGTTGATGAAAGGCGGGGGGTATTGAATTAGCCCCGCAAAAAATGTTCAGTGGCTGGACTATGTGCCTGCATGAATGGATGCGTTCCTAATGAAAGAATGTCCTTATGCCAACACTATTTATACTACATGAGCTCCCCCTCGCCGGGGACACATTGATGTGTTTTGACGGAATCACACTGTTATTACATGTGTCAACGGGGGTAAAAGGAAGCCCAGTCCCCTTCAAGGCTAGCAGGACCCAACTGGACAATTCCACTATATTTCCACAGGGATCAGTAAATCCCCAGAGTTCAGTTATTTTTCTTTTTAGCCTTTTAGATGTTCTCTGACTGATTATTGAGGTTGGCCCTTTGGGAATATCGTAGTACTTGTGATTCCGAGGTCCTCGTTTGAGTTGTGTGGGCCGGATCATTCACAGTGAACACAATGAATGGTCCCGGTCCAGGTCCAGTGAGCATGATTACGGTTGTGTTCTTAAATTTTATTGAACTTCGTGTGTTCTGGACCAGGAGTTAAATAGTCTCCAACTCTTGAGCAAGAAGTGAAGGCTGCGGCCTGCTACGGGCTTTTGAAGTTGTAACTAAGAGTGACTGGAGAATAGACGTATGTAAAGGCCTTCTAGGGCGAGAATGATGCTACATTTCATCCACACAGACGTAAATCTTATCATGCATACTATATTAGCTCTCCAGTAGTATCTAAAACGTGGCTTAATAATGATTTCATCGCATCGAAAGCAAGTCCTCGATGATCATAACAAGTAAACAACCAGCAATGATGGTCTTCAATGAAAAAAATGACATCAATGAAAAAGAAGTTGCGAAAAAGTTTTCTTAAGCAATTGCACTGCTAATTAATTCAAATAGTATTTTAAGATTGCAAGATTAAAATTGATGTCATGAATATAAATCCATTTTATTTAAAAAATAAAAATGTTGGTTATGTGAGAAAAATATGTTGCCTGTATATTTAGTAAACACTTTAGGATAAGTCGTTACTTCGATTTCTAGCAACTCATGGAGTATATGTGAGTAATTAAAAAAAACGCTGTTAAGTTAATCTAAAGATTATGATTTAACAACGGATTGATTATAAAGTTCCAACACTAAAAAAATTAATTCCCGAAGGCAACCTGAGGGAGCAGTTCTTTGAGAGCAGTTGTTTAGTCTAATATTAGCAGGAACTGCCTCAGTGCCATACCTCGTTATTTATTATTCTAAAGAAAACAAGTGCCGTCATATAGCCTCATATATCCGCTATATAGTAGTAGCTGCAAGGAGATTGAAATTTTTAGGTCACACATAATCCTACAATCTTTATGTTATTATAAATTCTTTCGTTGGATGTGATGTGCTTTTTAATACATGATTAAATGAAATGAAGTAGTTCAAACCTTAACGTGTCCAGATCGAAGCAAAATATCAAAGTATGTCCAAAAGCTTCAACGTAATTTTAAAGCTATCACAACATAAATGCGATTTGCAGTTGTGAGTCATAGTTGAAGTGTTTAAAATTCATAGATTTTAGGATATTAGAAGCATATGCACTTTTTGAAAGCAGATGTTGGAGCCATCTGCGCTATTTAGAAAAGCTATGACTGATAATTTTTCTTTGTTTATAAAAAATTATGACTGATTTAATTATTTTAATAAAAAATTGTGGCCGATAAATATTTTTTAAAAGCAAAACAAGCGTGTATAAAAAAGTTATTAAGAAAGCTGCTTATCTTTGTTTTTAAAAAGAATTTGCTCTATAAATCGATATTAATATATAGGATGAATAGTGAAGGATGATATAGCGTTACAAAAAATCTATTCCGTTTTACTTAACTTTATTTTCCTCTTTAATGATAAAAATACTTCAGCTGAACGTACTACAGATTTTTTTTAAAGCTTTAAATAAAAACAAAAACTATTTGTGACAAAAAACACAGAGAAAATAAATAGTAAAAAAGTGTTGTTGCTTTAACACTAGAACAGTTTTATTCATTTGTAAACTTAGACTGAGGCAAAAATATAATAAATGAGCAAGAATACTCTTTGAAACTAACTGAAAATTACTTGAGTGACAGCCACAACTCCTTGGAAATAATAACAGCTGCAACATGACACATTGCAACTAACACTAACTGTAATGCAAACGGCTGAAAGCGGCAAAAAAATGTTCATTTAGGTACTATTTCAATGCAAAGAAAATCACAAGAGAGAAATTTCAATTGATTGTGTGTAAAAGATAACACCATAACGATGAAATATATTTTTTACCATAAACTATAAGTTTATATTTAATGTTCTGTTCTTGTCTGTTTGTTTGTTTGTTTGCGTGCATTTCATATGTTCAATGACAAATACATATTTAAACAAATATACATTTTTTTTACATTGTAAGTAACATGGACAGACAGGTTTAAAAAATGGGATGAAAATGAACTTTGAGAGTACAGAAGAGAAAAAACTTTTAGCAGAATTAATGACCTTTAATGTCCAAATTTTTGTTGTATTTTATTTCGTTTTCTACACCAGATAAATATAAAATATGTTGTTAATGCACACTACTGTATATACAGTTTGGGAGACTATTGTTTGTGTCGAGTTAAAATCATATATATGGGTATTTATATAATATTTTGAGACTCAGTACATCGCAATTTCCGCAAGTGGTGATAAAAGCCGATAAACTGTAATAAATCTTTTTAACTGTTATATATTAGGCAGTCAGTTAAGCTTGATACACATTCTAATTATATCAGTGGCGCTTTTGATTGCGAAATTAGCCAATTGCCGGATACTTCGGACTATTTTGAACTAATTAGAAAATAAATTGTTTTTTTCTTTTTTTTTAAAGAGAAGTAGCACTGCAGGCAACAATGTCTATTTAGTCAAGTACCGTGCTACATTCGTTTAGGAAAGGGATAGAGCAGAGAAGAGATGGGTGGTGACAGTAGAAAGATAGTTACGAAAATTAACTGTCGTGTAAAGATACCACAGTGACCATGTCTTCATCACTGATTAGCCCCACCGACAGGCAATTTTTATTTTTGTAGTGAAAAAAACAGGGGCTGTTAGAAAAAGAAGTAATCTTTTCATTCTTATTAATTTGCTTGCAAAAATTATATTTTTAGGTTTTTAATGAATTAATTATTAATTATTATTAATTAATTATTAATTAATTATTAATTGATGAAAGGTATTTAATTTTATTTAATTAATTAATAATTATATTATTAAAAAGTAATTGGTATCTTTGATGTTTTAATTTCAAAATATTTTATTACTCTCACTCTGTGTTTTCTTTAACTTTGCCATTTGTCTTCAAGTCGTATGTGGCTGCTAATTCGTCAAATTATTACTTCTAGCCGTGCATATGTTTGTGCCGGACTCCACATATATTTTTACGATACTATTACATTACTATATAAATTTTTGACAATGAATAATAATATAATAAAGAAACTGTACAAAGTTTAAATTCAAGACTTCAAGACAAATTTTGCCAAAACAAATCCAGACCTATTGCTTTTAAGACGAATAAGAACTAAGGCTATAGGTGTTATATTTGAACTAAACGGGGTATACTGGATTGATATAAATCTGAAGTAAAACTTGACTCCATTTTTATTTAAACTTTAAATTGATTATCAATCAATAGAGAATTTTAATAAACAATTAATGATCGTCATTTTATCTACGTGTGAACTTTGAACTTATGTGCAATTTAAATTTAATTCACTTTAATATTCATATCGAGATTAACTTAATATTTTATCTCTAATTTCTTCATGTGTTTAGAACATGTTTTATGTATTTTTGTTGAATTTTGAATCTTAAATTTACTATTGAATTTCTATCAAATGCTATCGCTAACCATATATTTTTATCGCTAATATAGTTGTATAAATTACTACACTCTTTTTGGAACTTATTGTTATAAGCTACAAACGAAATTGTAGTTTTTCACTTTACATATAAGAATACGAAGTTTCCTTATTATAAGTCTTGTATTAAAACCTCACTTACGATGTAACCTCTGTTAAAACCACTTGCTTTGCTCAGGCAAGTTTGTTGTACGTTAATATTAAAAGAAAGAAATTTAAGACAATTTTTAAATCGACCACACGGAATTATAATATAAATTATAGAAATACTTACACTTTTATTCATCTCGATTACCCTTTAAAAGAGGCGAGATAAGTACGTTAATGTTAATATTACCTAAAAAATTTCAATGTAATTGTTTAGGCATTTTAAAATTTCAAAACTTGCTGCACTCTTAAAAAATTTAAATCCTTTTCGCTGACGGAACGATGCACAGTGGTTTGAAAACGTGTTACTCTGCAAATAATTCAATAGCGCATGAATCACTTAAAATATTGCACAGAGACTGAGCAGAGACTGAAGTTGCGGACAATGGACTGCCTGAAGTGGAGGGGGGCTTTTAGGTATGCTCCCAAAATTGGCTACCTCGAGCATAAAACTTGTTGAAAATGTTATTAAAAGATTATTTAATTCTCAAATGTTAACAGTTTTTAAATCTGAATAGACCTTGAAAATGTATCCAAAAAAAGTGTGTGCATGTCTAAGTTACCTCTTTTAGTTTAGGAGAAAGTCGGGTTAGAAACTTAAAATTTGGTATTTTTGACGTGGTGTACTTATTAATATTCGGATTATTATTCGTAGGTTTTGGCTGCATTTTTGATAAAATTCTTATAAAACAGTAATCAGTTTGGTTCTGAGGGCATGATTCCTTAAAAAGTTACAAGCTTCTTAATTTATAGAACGCTGCCGTTTTGTTTATATTTCCACAAAAATTTAGAATGGTTTTCTAGCCTTTAAAATTGAAAATTTCTTCAGCACTAATAATTTTTATTGGACGACTTTAAAAATAACCTAAAGTAAATGCTAATAAAAGAAAAAACTGCATCAATAATTGTAACGATTCACCCTCCAGTCCTATCCAAACATAGCCAACTTTGAAACGAAATTTATGCATAATATTAAATTTGCTAAGAGTGCAACGCACCGATTGAAAAAAAAAAAACTAAACAGATTATTAAAACTCCATCTCGCTACATACTCTGAGAAGAATATGACAGTCCTGTAGTGGACAATCCAACATTTTTCCCCATTTAAGGAATTTATGTATTAAAAGAAAAAAACTAACATTTTAGTTTACCATCTGATTAAAAAGTATATATATACTGCTGCAAAGCTGTTAAGCAGATCTTGATCCGTTTAGATTTTGCAATTTAAATTTAATATTTTATTTTTAAAACAACCACTTTAAGGTGAAATTTACAGTTTTAAAGGTAAATTATATCTAATCTAATATATGTGATGCAAAACATAGTAATAAAGTGTTAATATCGAAGTAATAAGCTTTCCTTTAATACCATCTACTTGCATAAAGAGCATATACTTAAGTTGTAGGATTTCGAAAACCTCGCTTCAAATAAAGTTTTCCTCTTTTTTATATGTAAAATTGAACAATTTAGGGCTTTTGTTACAGAATAGAAATAGAACCTGTGTGTTTATGCTCTGGATTTGGCAATTAAATAAATGCAATAGTTGATGATAAAAAAAATTATTTATTAATATAAAAAAATTAATTTTCACTGGTTGGGGAGAAAACTCGTGTGTGTTCCGAGCGTTGATAGTAACTCAATAAAAAACTTAAAACGGAAATCTTTCTTTTAATTCAAAACATGTGGAAAACTCTCCACTTTCTTACGTTACGTGCTAAGTCTAATTCAATTCACAATATTCTTAAAAAGGGAAATCTTTATATAATTCAAAACGTGTGGAAAACTCTCCACTTTCTTACGTTACGTGCTAAGTCTAATTCAATTCACAATATTCTTAACAATTCAAAGGTAAATATTTAAATGAAATGAAGGTAAATATTTAAATGTAATTATGGCAGTTGAAATTTGAAAATTATGTGTCCAAACGTGAGGTTGGACAAAAATGAAAAATATTTACAACCTCATTTTGTGTTAAACGGAACATTGCATGAAAAATTTTTTTATACATTTATTTTATTTATTTATTTTATCACCCATTATAATTAAAAATTGTAATAAATCTTTAGAACTAAAGCACTAGTATTTAGGATTATCGGCTGATATTTATACATATTTTTAATTTTTACACAAAAAAAAAAACGTTTTCAAGTCACTGTGTAGCGCATTATATTATTCACAGTTAATGTCTGAAGAAAATTTGTTTTATTTGATGGTACCAATATTATCAATAGATATTGAAAGTATGTCTTCATATGTCATGGGCCCTAGGTTTTCGGTGGGTAGAAACGTAATAAAAATTAATCAGCTAGAAAATTTCGACAACTACCTGCTTCAAGGAGCTTAAATAATAAAATAAATAAATAAAATAAATAAATAATAAAATTTAAAAATTAATTGCTAACAGGTCATGCTTTATAGAAATCTCTAGGTCTAAAATAATCCTGCAATCTATTTGTTATTAAAAATTTTACTTTTCTTATTTCCTATTTCAATGTACAATGGCAAGCTTGTGGCAATTCAAAATTTGTGATTTGTTTTTTTTAAACAACGCTGTCTTCCTTATTCTAACAAACCAATGACAAAAATGTTGTTGCTCTCTTGTGGGAACTGAAACTACTTATCCTTTTGCATTCTTCACTTCATTCTTTTTAATTTGGCCCAATTTCTGTTTCGTTTTTTGCAAAGTCTTTTAGATGTGATGTCTTTTTTGTGACCATTTTAATGTGGTTTTCGTTAAAGATAAAAAAGATATAAATAGAGAAAAAGTGAAGGAATAGTCTCATCACTGACATGGTTGGTGATTACAGAACATTTCATTTTAACTTCACTCTAGTAACGTTAGTCGCTAATACTGATAACAATTACATACAAACGTATACAATTTTCTGATGTACGTATATCTATGAAGGTTTGGCTACATGTGCTTGTGTGTATGTCGGAATACTGTTAGTGGATGGCATTTAACCTCTGGGGCATGCTTAATGAAATTGTGCACTCAATCGAGTGTAACGATGAGAAAAAGTCGAATGAAATTGATGTTGCATTGATGATGTGTACAATCTGCAGCGGCAAAATACTAGGAAAAAACCCAGTCATCTTGCCAGTCATTTACTTAGTCAGTCAATATACAAAAAATGTATATAAATACTAAGTTATGACTTTCGTATGTCCATCTGCTTAACTATTGTTGTCTAGCTTTTGGTCAGCCAGACGAATGATAATATATTGCATGCACATTTTTAAATTCCTGCATATTAACTTAGAAGTTAACTTTAGTTTCATTGAATTTTATAAAATTAATCCATTTAAGTACCCTCTAGAAAATTATTTTTATTAAGATGGCTTAATATTTTTTTAGTTTTATGAGCCGTTTTAGCAAAAGTTAGTTTTAACTTTATGTGTTCTTTCGAATGACATAAAAGGCAATCTAGGGTATCTAGTTTTCACTTTATTAAACATTTTTCAACTGTCATTTGGAGTCGCGCACTTCTTTTATAGCTTTAAAATCTGTATCCTTTTTTGTACAAAAACTGACTTATGCACTCATGTTAAAATCATTACTGTGGGTATCTTTTTCAGGTTGAAATCACTTTGCGCATTTGGATGCTGTTTGAAAAATGATTCTTCGTTTGCACTTTGATTTGGTTTTATACTTTACTAATTATTTAAGCATTTTTACAACGACTCTGTCATTAGTCGGAAATGCTTGACTGGTAATGTATAATAAACAGTAAAATTATACTGAAATAAATTAAGATGAAAGGCAAGAAAACAAAAAAATAAAAAAGAAAAGGTTTTTGTTACTGGTTAATAATAAAATTAGGTTATGAGGTAGTTCAGATAGCTTAACTGATTGACAAATTCAGATGGTGGAAAAAAAATATATGAAACAAGTTGGTTTACAACTTAAATATTTTTAAGTATTTTGGGCAAAATAGACAATATAATAATATCATAATGACAGTAGAAAAAAGTGGCTTAAATCCTCTTAGAAATTTATGAAAGAATTATATACAATATACTAAATGTTAATAAGTTTAATTATAGAATAATTTCAAGAACTTCGAGAAGCTTTACAGCATACATACTTTCAAGTCACTAGTATAATAGTATTTTTGCCATATCGTTTATATATAACTTATTGAATAAATATCTTCAACACATTGTTTGAATTAACTTTTCTATACATTAAAAACTGTAAGAAGATCGATTGCTCATAAAGTGAATTAATTGGAGTTAAGTCAGCAAGCAGTTAGTGGTTAATGGGAGGACATATAATTAAAGCAACCGCAGTGCACATATTATTGTCACTAGGAAATATTCTCCAAGTCTTGCTCGATGATGATACTCTTCCTAGTAATTTAATTGTTTGAAAACATACGAAAATTATTTAAATATGCTTTGTATTAAATACCTGATAAAAATTTAAATAATATCTTTTTATGAAATAATATCTAAAAGATATATTTTTAGTTGAATTCTGCAAAGTAAGGACAATTCTGTTCCCAAATTAAAGCAAATAGAAAAACCTAGACTACCGTGGAAGACAGAGAAGTTAACTAAACTCAAGAACAAAAAAAAAAAAACAAGTTCTTTTAGATATACAAAAATCTTCGTCACTCACTGATTACAGAAATTATTCTATCGGCCGTGCTGAATGAAGTTAACCTTTTAGTCTGCCATGAATATTTATACAGAATAAAATTAAGTTTTAAACGTAATCCCGATACGTTTTGACAATTTGTAATTCTAAAAAAAGATCGAGAGAATTTCCTTTAGTTATAAAAGTAGCTAATTTTGAATCGGCGAATAATGCTGCCATTAGTAACTTATATGCCTATTCTTTTGCCTCCACATATTCTGAAGCTAAATAACACAACACTCATGAATATTCATTTTCACTGTCAACCAATCAGTCAATTTCGTTTCCGCCTATTTCTCCTGTTGAGGTTTTACGTTGTTTAAAAATTCTAAAATCTTACGTAAATCTTGAAACTGATGGTGTACAGGTATGTTAACTAGTTGCGCTGAAAGCTTATCAACTCCGTTCGCGTTTTGAACAATATTTCCCTTAATCATTAATATTTTACTAAATTTTGGAGAGAATCATATATTATTTCAATTTTTAAATCTTGTAGCAAGTCCGGCATTTCAGAGGATTTGCAAAGTTAAGCATAATAACAAAGCTCTTCGAAAAACTTGTATTGGATTATTTCTGCCATCACACATCGTCAGTTTTATCGCTTTATCAATATGGTTTTCATAAAATTTGTTCAACTATTATCAACTTATTGCATTTTACTAAAATAATTAAACAGGGTTGTGTCAAAGGTGAGCACGCTGATGCTGTTTACATTCGATACAGTTGATCGTAAACTTCTTTTGGATGCATCGAGCTTGCTGGGTTTTAGTACGAATGCCCTTAAATGGATTTCATCATATCTGTTTGACCGAAAATAATGTGTCCTGTTTGAAAACAATACGTTGAGAGATATCTCGCAGATGTTGTCAAAATTTTCTTCAGTTATGCTATTGGATTAGTCATTGTTTCAATCTGACTTTAAAAGCTTTCAAAGTGAAATCAAACCTACTGAAATGCAAGTGTATTTGTTTCTAAATAAAAAAAAACTGTATGACACTTTTTAGGGAAACATCACTACATTTTAGGGAAATATCAATTGCAATTGGTTGATAACATTTTGGAATTGGGAATTTTAATGGATATCAAATTAATTAATAATTAATAATAAAGCTAGAAGTGGGCTAAAGGGTGGCCTGACCCGTATATAACAAAATAGTTATGCACATCACTTGTGAAACCAATTTAAAATATGGCTCGGCAATATGGGACCCGGAACATAATGTGCATAGTAATCATATTGAATCGCTGCGGAAACAATTTTTAATACTCTGCTTACGAGGTTTAACATGGCTATCTGCAGTTCATCTTTTAGTTTATCGATTAATCAGATTGCCAACGTTGAAAAGCCGCAAACAGTGAATAATGTATCTTTTGCAATCATTTTAATTAATTTAAAAATTGTAGCTAAATTGCTGATTTCTAATATCTTCCGCTTCATTCAACTCAATGTTATCAGTCACTTGTTCTTATAGTTCTTCCGAAATAATTATTCAAATTCGGATCCAATTTATAGAGATTTTAATAGTCTATATAGATATAAATATTGCTTATTCTTTATCATTAGATGTTGCAGAGCATAATATAATTGTTTATTTGAACGATTAATTGTAGTTTTAAGTAAAAATATATGCTATAGACTGTAAAGAATACATCTACAGACTAAGTAAATAATACAGCAAGACATTTGTTTTTAAATTGTGCCAACACCAACAACATGATAGTTTTGACCTTTAGCTTTTTAACGTATTCGTAGTACAATGAATTCAATTTCGAACGGAAATCGCAATAAAATAATTAAAATCTACTATGAAAATTGTTGTTCTGTTAAAATAATATTACGTAAAATTCGTGATATTTTGAGGATGATTATGTTTATACTTCGGTGACCGCTATTAAAAATTTGGTCGTCAATTTGAGTCGATAGGCTCACTACAACACGTGTCCAACTAGGTCGTTCAACTGAAAAAATCGCAGCCGTGAGCCACAGTGTTGAAGCAGATCCAAATTTGTCAACCAAATATCGCGATCGCATAATTTCACGGCAATTAGCAGTAAAGTTGCCAGCTAAATCGGGTGATTTAACATCACTGGATTATTTTTTGTGGGGCTATGTTAAGAACAGAGCCTATACGGAGCCAATCGAATCGATTTCAGACTTAAAACTCAAAATTCATGATGTAGAGCGCCATTAGGTAAAAAAGTGATTTAAAACTTTGATGAAGGAATCGAATCTGTATCAGCATTTGCCAGATATAATTTTAATCATCTTAATTTATTTTTTGTTTTATTTTTTTTTTTTTTAGAAAATAAACTTCTTGTTAAATAAAAAGGTTTTCTTTCTATGAGGATATAGAAATTTGCTATCGATTAAAACAAATTGACGTGAAACTTACTTTATTTGGAGGATAATCTTCTGACATTATAATTTAAATATGAATTCTGGTATAAGACCGCCATTGCCGACCTTACCTAAAAGTGAAATTACTCTTAAATTACTTTTAAGCAAAGGAATAAAAAATGTATATAAAATTTAAAAATTCTTAGATAATTTAAACAATTTTAGTTAATTCGATAGTCGCAGCTGATTAGTAAATAAAACTTAAATATATATGTGAAATAACTTCATAGGACTAAAAGAGGCTAAAACATTTGTTTAGATACAAAATTTTGTCGTTTAAAGCAAAAACAAAATAACCCAATAACTTTATTTTTAAATAAAACTTAAACATCTCATAATTCATTCCAAGAATTTTTCCAACATAAATAACTACATAAATAAATATTGTAAAAAAAAAACTATATATTAAAATAAAGCAACTAAAAGCGGAATTTAATCCTGTTACACTTAAATGCTTTTAAAGTACTTACTCCTCTTTACTGTGTTTTGCCTTCCATTGCAATTGTGTAAAGTATAATTTTTGTAGTACTCGAACACTTTTAAAATAAAATATGGCAGATAAAGTTTTACAAATGTTTAAAAAATTTCCTTTTTTGTTGTTGTTGTTTGTTAAATAAACGTACAGTCGTACTCCAGAATATATTCAAAGGGCTGGTGCATGTTTAAGTTTTACGAATGTATATATAACAACTTAAAATACTTTTTGACTGTTTTTTTCCAATACTACAATAATTTGAATATTTAAATACATTATGTATTTTATTTTTTTATTGCTGCCTTTGTTTTTCCATTTGCTTAATAATACTCTAATATTTTAAAGTATAATACACACTTCAGCTTTATGTTAGACAGGCAAATGTAACAGGACGCCAAATATATTACAAATTACACTATTTACTGCAGACAATTTTTTTGTTGCTCTATTATAAAATGATAATTATTTAACTTGGCTATTTTTATTACTTTTACCAATTCAAAATAAAAACAAAACTTTAAATTTTGATGCATTCACTAATTAATTAGAAACTAGTGTGTCCCACTCATTCGACTAAAATTTGGGCCTAAATAAAAAGGTTTTCAACAAGAAATTTATTTTCTAAAACAAAAGAAAACAAAAAATTTAGATTAAGCTGTATTACGAAGAGAAAAGTTCGGCAACTATGAAAGAAAAATTATATCTGGCACGACCATTCACGACCACGCTGATAGATGTCGGTTCTTTCATCAGAGTTTTGTATCACTTTTTCGTTATTCACATCACGGATTTTGACTTTTAAGACTTATCATAGCCCCCCAAAAAATAATGCGTTGGTATAAAATTACACCATCTGGCTGGCCACTTAACTGCTGATTGTAGTAAAATTATGCGATCGGGAAATTTGATTTGCAATGAACTAATCGTTTAATTTACTCTGTAGCAGGTCCAACCAGAGAAATATTTTTCTGATGCTCGGCTAATAGAAGAAAGACTTTTCTTTCTTAACTATCTTAAAGATATTGCGAGCCAGAAATTAACGAAATGTTTAGATTTCTATAAATGTTTAAGTTTTTTGTATATCAGGTTGCCGCTGTTATTATTCGTAAAATGTTATTTTCAAGCCTTTAAATTTTTTCTAAATTTGAAGTTAGGGCAGTTCCCCAAAACTGATAATCGATTTGTACAATAAAAGTTTGCAATCCAAGCTAAGGGTTGAATTTCTCACCCAATTACAGACAATTAATTTTTACGCTTTTAGCTTCATCTGTGTCAGTTGGTTTGAATGGGACTTTTTCAGTTTAAGCGTCGGTAGAGTTGTATCCCAAAGTATTTGAGCTCTGAATGCTGAGGTATTATTTATACAAATAGAAGGACATAAGTCTCTACCTAATGTGAATGTTATGTGAATACATTTTTGTTCATTTATTTTAACTCTCCATTTTTTTAACCACACCTTCAAATGATATATATGATCCTGAAGGTAATGGATGGATGGTATGCGGGAACTTTCGTGGATGCTAAGAAAAGTCGTGTCACTGCTAAATGTTAATATGTGGACAAGTAAAATAACGGTACCAAATATTTAGTTATAAAATAATTAGCGGAAAAACAAATTTGAATTCGAAACAAATGAAACAAAAATTACGCTTGTTGAAATTTTAATTGTCTATCTAAAAGCGGTTAAATTATAACATCTATGAAAGCACCCTATTACTCATTATCTTAAGCTAGATCTATAAAGATTTAACCTATAACAATTCAAATGATGGGGCACTCTTTAATATCAAATATTTTTTATTACTTTCTATTTCTATAGTAATAGCAATTTTGTTAAATTTTCACATGGTTGTGGCAGTGGAAGTAATCTCTGGGCATCAGCTTTGAATTTAAAGAAAATGTTAAAAAGTCGTTCACTAATGACAGACTTCTAAGTTCGGAAAAAATACAGCCTACTGACTTACTTCCTTACTTCAAATTATAACATCTATGAAAACACCCTATAACTTGTAATCTTAAATTAGGTGTAAAAGGATTTTGACTAATTACCATTTAAATAGTAGAGCAATTATTTAGGTATGATTTTACGTCGACCCTCGCCAAATTCGGTTTGTGACAGGGTACGGATTAGCACACTCATGTGCAGCACACGCACATGAAGGCAAATATGCACAAAAAATAAATACGCACATGCACATGCGTAAGTGCCAATTTTTGTATGTGCCTACTTAACGCACATGTGCAAGTTCAACTTGCGTAGGCACATTTCATGTGCCACTCTTAAAATGTGCGGCACATGAGTGCACACGATCTTGCACATTAATATATGTATGTGCAAGACGAAGAAGTACAATAATAACAACAATAAATTGTAGTGTTTTGTTGTTATGGTATGTGTTGAATATTTACCCATTTGAAAATAATTTTAACTGCGTAGTATAATGATGTGCATGAATATGTGCATTCATGTGCCTGTACTTTGCACTTGGCACATGTGCGTGTGCTTCTATTGTCCCTGCACACTCATGTGCCTTCATATTAAGATCAAAAATTATTGCACATATTCATGTGCATGTACACAAATTTTGGCACATGTGCTGCACATTCATGAATAAATTTCTACCTTGGTTTGTGAACAAACCGGTTTCGGCTATTTGCCATCTTCAGTGTTTTCTTCAGTAGAGCAATTATTTATTGCTGCCATGAGGACACCCGATTTTTAAATCGGTGGGAAGTATAGAATTTTGATAGTTGAGAATTGTATGGTACCAGTAATTTGTAGTTAACCATCAAAACTTTTGTAAAGATTACATGTTATATTATATAAAAAAATTTTACAACTGATAACTGTTTCATAATAAGATACAAAGAATGTTAAGGAAGATTACAGCGAATCAGAAAGTCCTTAGATAAACACAAAACTCTAGCTCATTTAAGATTTTAGATTGAACATTTTATTTGGCAACGGTGTAGAAGAAAAAATATCCAATAAAATAAAATTTCAGATGGCACTTGGATACAACAGTGAGTAGAAAAATTAGAACAAATAAAAAATATACACTGATTTCCTCCTACACACACAAAAATGAATATGAATGTTTGAATTTCCTTTAATACGCCAACAAATAAATATTAAATATAAATTCAGAAACACTATGAATTTGAAGATTTTTTCTTAATATGAATAAACGAAAAAAGGTAAAATGAAAATGATGGCAAAATTTTTATTTTTGTTTGGTTGTTAACTTTTGTTATAATAAAAAGAATTTTTATTGTTTAGCATTATTGTATACAAAATATTTTATGCCACACTCTCACAGTTCACTTATAGCCGAAACTATAGTTAAAAAAAATAAATGCAAAAATTTATATAGAGAAAATATTAATATGAAAAGTTTTGTAATAAAGGAAATGAAATGCAAAACGTTGGTGGCTACATGCCAATAGCTATAAATGGGACACTCACTGTACACCTCTGTATTTCTTGTTTTATAAATATTGTTTTTTGTTTTAACTTTTTAATACAAATGTACTCTGGATACCTAAACTTGAGTAGACTTTTTCAGTTAAAAGTTATATTAATATTTTGTAATATTTTCAGTTAAATGAATGCAGTGGCCAAAGTAATAAGAAATGTTAGGGGGATGGTTCTAACAACTATTTGTTTTATGTACGAATAATTATATACATATGATTGCTTGAACACACGTAATTTTTTATAGTTGTTCAAGAACTAACATGGTTTTTTGTAAACAACATGCCGGAAATGCGAAGCATTTCCTGTGATAAACTTAAATCTGCATAGTCAGTGAATTATGAAGTTAATAAAGAAAATTTTTTAAGGTGGACTATACAAAATTTAAAGATAATGGATGAAAAATCGCTTGGTATTTTTGAATACTTCGTAGGCTCGAAGTTTAATATAAATAAAGAATGTGATGTTTTCAAAAGCATTTCAAACCGTCTCATAAATTAGCGAATTAATTAATTACTTAAATAAATAAAATATATTTTCTTTTACAAAAAAGGATGATTTTTTAAAGTATAAAACATTGGAGAGAAATCAAACTAACAATGTAAAAATGACAATATCAGCTTAAGTATTATATAAACTATTTTATTTTTTTAAATCATTTTTAAAATTAAATATTTTTTTTGTATTCTTAGAAAATATTTATTATTCAAAAAATAAATTTGAAATGTATAACTGTAGGGAAAAGCATATCCATATGGTCATTGCACACCAGTGGATTTTACTCCAAATTATGTATATAAAATTTAAAAGTCTTATATTTCAAGTCAATAGGGTGGCAAAAATCCACCTCGACCACAATGACAGATGTCATCAATCCTTTTAGGTGCCCCTGTAGGCTAGTAGGTAGTGTACTAGCTTGTCAGTATGGGGGTTTTGGGTTCGATTCCCAACGAAGACCTTGGTTTTTTTTCACTGCAAAAAAAAGTAAAATTGACTGTCGGAGGGGCTGCTCAGCGATGAAGGCATATCACTGGTCTTATACGGCAGTTAATTTCACCATCTGTTTCATCTCTTCTCTATCCATTTCCTAAAGAATATAGCACGATACTTAACTAAATAAGCATTGTTTCCAGAAGTGCTACTTCTCTTTATAAAAAAAAACAAAAAAAATCACATCACGGGTTTTGAGTTTTAAGGGTGAAATCGATTCGATTGGTTCCGTATACACTTTGCCCTTAACATATCCCCACAAATAATAATCCAGTGGTGTTAAATCACAGGATCTGGCTGACTTAATCCCTAATTGTCGTGAAATTATGTGATCGGGAAATTTGGTTTGCAATAAATTGGTCATTTCATTCAATGTGTGACATATGGCACCGTCGCCAATAATAGGCCAAAATTGAGTTGCTAACATCTCGTGATAACATGATGTATTGACCGTCACCGTATTTCCAGCCTCATCTTCGATAAAAACCGGCCCAATTACGTTGTGCATGGAAACATTTCTTCTCGCTTCAGGATTTTCAGAAGCCCAAATGTGGGAATTTTGCTTCTTGACAAATCCTGAATTGAAAACGGGCTTGGTCTGAAAAAATGATTTTTTCATAAAAAAGCAGACGGTTTTTTCTGAATGAACTGAGCGAATCTACGGTTGGCTTCAATTTTTCCACCAATTGAACCTAGTAAGCCTTCAAAGTCAAATCCTTATGCAAAATTTGCCATATGGTGGTTTTGGATAACCCCAGTTGTTGAGAATGTCGGGGAATTGAAAAATTTGGTTTGGTTTGGTGGTGCACATTTTAATCACCAAATTTTTAATAGCGGTCTCAGAATCACTATTGTGTTGTCCGAAAATACGAAATGTAACTTAAACAGAACCACCATTTTCATAGTGGATTTTAATTATTTTAATGTGTTTTTCGTGCGAAATTTAATTTACACTTGCTAATGCAATTACTACGAATATGTAAAAAAAATTAACTGTCAAAACAATCATGTTTGTGGTATGCCACAATAGAAGAACAACAAATTTCTTGTTTATAAACCCGCTAGAAACTAAAAATTGTATCCTTAAAATCGACTATAGTTAAGATTCTGCTAAGTGGTTTTAGATATTTTTCATTTGTGGTTTAAATTTTATATTTTATAATTTTTTTGTTCGTAGAGCAGAAGAATGCCTTAACAGTTATTCTTACATCCCAATAATAATTAAGCATGTTTTTCCCTTAAATAATTTTCTTAAATAAATATATACTTTTAGTTCATGCATATGGAGTTATAAATATTTTTCAAACATTTTTCAACATACAAAAACATTTTTTCTCTACAAAAATAATAAACTAATCAGATATAAGAGCTCTTCTATCGGTTACTTACTTTCAGTTAGAAGCTCCTATTTAAGCATAAACAACCCCTTTGATTTATCTACCACTGAATTTATATTTTGCCTAACATACCGTTATACCCTTTCTTAAGTTTTATTTAAAAAAATATTGTTTTTGGTTTTCAACTAAAGTAATATGGATTGTATTTTTTTTTCAAAAATAAACAGATAAATATTTAAATACTTTCGCGTACATTGAACTTTTGTTTCTTTATGTATATTGTGCTTTGTTTTTTCTCGCCTATTTGGAAGTGCGATGCATATCATTTGTAGATAAACTGGCAAAAGAACCATTAAGCAAAAGGATCTGTAGGGATTTTAATTTTTTTTTTGTTTCCTCTTGTTTTAAATGAATCCCAGCTGAGGATTGAGATATTAAAAGCGACAATATAAAATGTAAAGGGGGTATTCAAATTCGAATTTGATTGTATAAACATAAAAATCATTTCTAATGCTAATGATTGCTTTCAATTAAAACTTAAGACTAAATTTGCATTCTGTTTTAAAATGACTAGGATTTCGACTATTTTGTTTTTAGAAAATATAAGTTGAAAAAAATTAAATCGAATATTGAAGAAAGCAAAGCTAACTTATATACATATATAAAATTTCAATACTATTCTTAAACTTTATTACAAACATGGATTGCAAGGATTACTATTGTAGGGATATTATGAACTTTTAACTTTTGGCTGTAAAAACATATTAATAAGCAGTATCTTTAAACTAAAGGCTTTTGTTAAGATGTTTGTTTAAAAGAAAACCTAACATTTTTATTTAGTATTATATTTTTATCATAAAGTATAGAGTGGTTTTTTATAGAGGTGTGGACTATCATCACTGCAAATAAACAAAACAAAAGTGAGCTTTATCAATTAACTAAAGTTGCTTACGAAAATTGAGAGCAACATCAGTCTTGTTTTGGGTTCAATGCTTACAGTTTGGAAGCGCTGTTCAGGCTTCTATTGATTCATGTTGGAATGAGAAGCAGTCTTATCAACTTAAAGTTCTATATCTATATAAAAACACTCGATGTTAGCGGCAACACAAATCATAATATTAATTTTAAAATATCTCAATTTTGTATACGTACGGCTGTAAGATGTTTCGCATAGAGTTTTGACTTTAAGTTAATCGTAATCGATTAAAAGATATCGAATAACATATAAAAGTTTGTGCTTATAATCCATTATCTTTTGTTAAAGTAAGTCAATATAACATGAAGACGTTTTTATTTAAAATTTGTACGTAAGCCAAAAACTTTTATTCATTAAATAAATGAATTTCAAAGACAGATCGAATATTGAAGTTTCACCAAGAATTTTATCTAATAACCAACAGATTACTTGAGCAGTAAAATTTTTTAATTATATTTTATTTATATACAAAAAAATTTTTGCAACAAAATTTACAGGATATAAAAAGTAAGCTTAACTTTCGTCTTGTTACAATAATTTTTTATTAAAAATTTAATATATTGAAAATTCTGTTGAATGATACAATACTATGACTAATGGTTACTTTGTTAGATTAAGGAGAGATCCTTAAACAACCATTTCACTCGATAGAAAGATATGTGTGCGAGGTTTAATTTTTCCCCAATATAAATCTAGTAGATGTAGCTCTCAAAAACTTAACGAAGAACATTAAAAATGAGGTATATATCATAAACACAAAATCTTCCACATTTTAAGAAACTAAGTTGACTGAAATAATGGCCGATTAGAATACTCCAAATTTAATAAAAAATTCGGCTCAAGAAAGTATAATACCCTATATAATTTAGAAGATAATGATTTCGACACAATTATATATCCTTATTTTCAAGATATTTATGTTACGTGCAAATTCTGTATAAATGCCATTTACATGTCTATTCAAAAGAAGGGCCTATTTAAATCTTGAACCTCCGATAAATTTTAAATTACAAACTTTAAAGTGCACTAGAAAGGAAATGAGTGCACTAACAGAAAAAGGAATACATCCTCTCATAAGAATATAATTGAATGCAATATCTTCATAATCAAATGCTATGGTATATTGAAAATAAAACAGCCGAAATTATGGCTGTGTTTCTGCTTTATTGGATGTACCTAAGAACATACGACGTCTACTTGATAAAAGAAAAATAATTTCCTGGTACTTCTTGATCATCCTTTGTTCTTAGCATCCTTTACATGAAACTTTTCCACTTTTTTAACTTCTCTATAACTACTATACGATTGTTATTCTTTATACCTCTGTAGTCGATGCCAGTTTATGTTATCAAACAATCTTCAATCTTCGGGGAATCTTTTTTGGAATACTCCTTTTTTCCATTTATGCTAACGATTTACCTAAACACCCCTTTGCAGTGCAATATCCATATGTACGTAGTCAATGTTCAGCTGCGTTTAAGCACTTTTAAGACTAAATGAGAACCTCAGTAAAATTTATGGCTAGCAATACGAATGGATTTTGTTTAATTCGTAAAACTATTATTAATATTACTGAAGTTGATGTTTTAATAAATGGGTAAGAAATCATTACGGTGAATGCTATCAAAAACCGTGGCATAATAATCAATAACAGTCTTACTTGAACAAGCCATGTTACTTTACTTGTGGGTCGAACTTACACAAAGCTGAGGTGCCTTTGGTTGTCAGATTACTATACACCTTTTAATATAAGATAATTACTTGCAAAATCTTATCTTGTTTCTGGGTTAATCTAAGGTTATGAACTTTTCTCTACTTAAAGCTAAATGTCTTATACAAAAATATTATTAGGTATGTTAACAGATTGAAGAGATGTGATCATATTTCCCTGTTTTCTTTAAAGCTATAAGGATTTTCATTCAACAATCTCCTTAATATCTGTGTGCTTTCATTTTTTTATAAAATCATTGTTTTTAGAAATGCCATAATATTTTTTTGAATTGCCAAATCAGTTAGGGAAAAAAAAGTTTAATTCTATTGTATCTGAATGGTAGGTGTTCATAAGTGCATATTGTCTGTGGAATATTCTTTATCAAGCAAAAGAACTTAATACCAAAAAGCCGCAAAAAGCTTTAAATGGTTTTTATTATATACTCATATCATTATATTGTAACGTTTTGTTGTATTGTGTTCCTTTATTTGCAAAATAATAACACAGTTGTTTAGAGTTTTTAATGAAACTAAACGATTTATTTACCTTCAACTTACATAAAATAAACACGATGGTAACCTCACCACTGAACGCCTTAAAAAGTTGCTTTATTATTTTGTTATCAACGATTATTCAATTTGAATTCATTCATTTGCCTAGAAAGATTTTTTAAACGCCTGATTTTGTGTGTGTTTTTTTGTTTTGTTTTCTATTGTTGTAGCCATTTCGTAGAATTTATTACAAGCATGTTGTTGTCTTGGGTGTATAGGATTTCTTACTATTTAGTATGCAAAACACACAGTAGGTCATTTCGTAAACTCTTTTACTGATAATTATTTTCGTTTGGAACTTAAACAAACCATCTTCCTAACAATATAATTCATTTATAGTAAATTTTGTCTAAATATGAATAGTCTGACTATATCGGTCTTAGCTAAATTTATTAATAACACTTTCCTAAACTCTACATATAAAATTATTTTTTATTGTATAGGTTTTTAACATAAATAAGAAAATAAATAATTAAATAAATAAATAAAAAGATAATGACGTACAGTTAACTTAGAGACGCTTCATGCTTTTTATCATTAGCAACTAATATATCAATTAGAACCTGGGTGCTGAATAATAACGTAATTTGTTATGCTGTTACATGCATTGTTTAGATTTTAGTACTGCTGTAACAAACCCCAAAACCCAATTACTGCTTAAAAATGTATTACATGGTGATTATAAAAAAGGTTTGCTATGAATTAATAATGAATTATTGGTAGTTAAACTTTTGGACTAGATTCATAGAAAATTTAGTTTAAAGTAGACTTCAAAATTAACTCAAAACGCATAAGTTCAGATCAACAATTTATGCATAAAACGCATTATTTCTAATGGTTATTAACCTATTCCAAATACCTTAATCATAACACCATTTTATAAACAATTTTTACGGAATGAAAATGTCTGTGTATATTGATTAAAGCAAATGCTGAAGCTAAGACTTTCTACCTCGAATTTCTAAGAAGTATTTTAATAAATCTTTTAAGATAAAGATTGCCAATATTTCTACTTACCGACTGCAGATTGAAAATCTTGAAATATCAGCAAAAAATTTGTTTACCTAATAATTTATCATTCCTACTCTATTTTTTGGATTATTTTTTAAATTCTGCTAATTTTTGTTGTAACTATTGCTAAAGTTTTTGGTGTGCCTCATCAAAAGTTAGTGTTTATGTTGCAAAGATTTGCATCAAAAACATAAGCAGCCAGCATCATCACCATTGTCATTATTGTAAATGTTTTATTGTGGTTGCCAAAATAATGCCCTAAAATATTTCCCTTCTTTATATTCAGTTAAATTTATTTTTGATTTACCATTAAATATTATTTGAGGTTAAAGTTTTTCAATTATTTACATTTGTTATGCTGCTGTTATGCTGCTGATTTTTCAAATATTTTATTGCAACATCCCATCGTCCTTCATAAAAATTTCGATTTTTTATTGTTGCTTTACTTTTCTCTTATTCTGTTTTTTTTGTTTCATTTTTCTTTGGCTATGCTGCTATACCAGCACCACGATAATTAAAATTGTTTATGGAAATATGTAGGAATATTTTTATTATTATTTTGTTTGTTGGTTCATTGTAGTTGAAAAATTATGCTTGGCAACTTGTTTGGCTATTACTGGGAAAATTTTTTGTGTAGATTCTTAAATAAAAACAACAAATTTTGTTGAATTTTAATGCATTTAATTTTTATTAAATTTAGCCGATGAAAAGTTTTCTGATTATAGAATGATTTCATTTAAAAAGGCTTTTTATTTATTAAAATTAACAAAACCATTATTTTGTGGCATTGATGAGAGTACCTTCAACAAAAAAATTTCAAAAATTTTTACTAATCATGGTTGGCTGTACAATATTTGTTCATTCATTTACCCCATTATAAAGTAGGCTTGAGAGAGAGAGAGAGAGGGAGAAAAAGAGATGTTAAAATTGTTTTTACAGTATATTAACTGATAAACTTCTATTCTAAAGGTTTTTTCAATAAGAAATTTGTTTTCTATAACAGAATAAAACAAAACATTTAAATTAAGATGATACAAATTTTTATGGTATTACGAAGAGAAAAGCTCGACAATTATGAATGAAAAATGATATCTAGCAAATGTCCACTATGACCACAATTACAGATGTCGTTTCTTTCATTAAAGTTTTTAATCACTTTTTGGCTAAATGGCGGTTCTAGTTCGTTAATCACATTGCGGATTTTGAGTCTTAAGTCTGAAAGCAATTCGATGTGCTCCCTATAGACTATGTCCTTAACATAATTCCACAGAAAATAATCCAGTGGTTTTAGATCACACGATCTGGCTAGCCACTTAACTGTTTACCGTCTTTAAAGCTTCATCTGCTGCGCATGCAAAGGCTTTTCCATAATCACTATAGGATTTTTAGAAGCCCAAGTGCAATAATTTTGCTTGTTGGCAAATAGGCTTCGTCTGAAAAAATGATTTTTTGAAAAAAGTCAGCCGGTTGTTCCTGAATGAATTGGCCAAATCTACGACAATGTGAATAGTAGGTCGGCTTAAATTCCTGCACCAATTGAACCTTGTAAGGCTTTAAAGTCAAATCCTTACGCAAAATTGGCCATATGGTGTTTTTGGAAAACCCCAATTATTGAGAACGCCGAGAAATTTTTAAATTTGGCTTTGTGTTACCACTTTGACCCGGTCAAACACGCGTTGGTGGTCGCAATTTTTGTATGGAGCCTGTCAACTCAAATTTAAAGACCAAATTCTTAATAGCGGTCTTAAAAGGACGATTATGTTGTCCGAAAATATCACGAATTTTGTGAAATGCAACTTTAACAGAACCACCATTTTCATAGTGGATTTGAATTATTTTAATGCAATTTTCGTGCGAAATTGAATTCATTGAGAACATTTGTAACGACACGTTTTCCTGGTAGCTGAGGTATGCTCAGCGGCGTCCAGGGTCGTGTTGTGTCGATTCCAAAAAAAAGACGAAGCCTTGCTCACAATCTTGTCCTTTATTCAGGAAAGGGGTTGCCTAATCCTAATTCGCAACTTGACTGCAGCTCGGGCTTGAATCTTGTGCACTGGTGTGTATGCAGGCGGCTTCAGTAAATATCTTCTGCTTCACGCGGTCCGTATTCAGCGAACGTCACTGTCTACGTCGACTGCGGGCACAAACTCGGCTGGGTATTACCACGGCTCTGTTTGTGGACGCTACGTCGCAGTTCTGTCTCAGAGTATAAATTCGGCTGGGTATTACCACGGCTCTATCTATACTCTGACTTCCAGTCCAAAAAATAATAAAACAAATAGACTGCGGACACAAACTCGGCTGGGTATTACCACGGCTCTGTTTGTGGTCGCTACGTCACAGTTCTGTCCTGTCTCAGAATATAAATTCGGCTGGGTATTACCACGGCTCTGTTTATACTCTGACTACCAGTCCAAAAAATAAATAAAGAAGTTGAAGAAGATATTTACCTTTGCTCCTGTTGCCGGTCGCACACCAATTGATTTATTCTGATTGATGTTTGCGCTTTTATACTCTTTTTCCTACCACACACCAATGCACAAACACACTTACATTACTTCGGTAGTAAGTACACCACAGCCGACGGCTGTTTTCACCACCGAGCTGCAGCCAGTTTTACAATATGAATATTACTAATTAAAATGCTCGTATGCCTTCGTGGCTAATTACAATAATAACTAGAACTAAATCTTACGTCAACATAAATATTTATAACTACATGCGTATATAAGTAAATACATGAATTCATATTTTTAGTAAATGATTCTAAAACTAAATAAATACATTGGAGAAAATATAGAGATTTAGACATAAATTCATTATTCTAGTAAATAACCGTACAAATAAATATGTGCGGGTATAAATAAATGCATTGTAGAAAAATATAGCAATTTAAATATAAATTCATTATCTTAGTAAATACATTTAAAATAAAAGATAGGGATTGACCCGTGACTGTTGTCACACAGCTCTATGTGTGACCAAAAACGACTCTGGACTTTTGGTCGTTACAATTTGCTAACGCATCTACGATGAACACGCCAAAAAGCTAAATGTAAAAAGTATCATGTTGTTGGTGTTGTCACAGTTGAGTAACATTTATTTACTTGATCCGCGTTATTTTATTATAATTTATATTATTTTTAATATTGTATATACATACATACATATATACTTTAAAAATGCCTGAATTACGTTCCCATAGATGAAGTTTAATTTCAAAAGAGTAATTTTCCGAAAATAAATTCTGCTAGCCCTATAATAACCAACCATATCAATTATTTTTTAAAGTAATTACACGTTAAGTTTTTAAATTGAAATATAAATAAAATATGTTTTTTTATGTGCACAGAAATGCAATTTTCCATATAGTGGCAAATAGAAAATAAATATATTGATAAATAGTAGAAATATCTATCAATTAAAATTATTTTAATAAAATAACGAGTGGAAATTTTATGTGGACAATTTGTAGAACAGATGATATATTCTAAATATAATATTTTTATTTTTATAATTTATATTTTATAATTTTCTTTAATATATTTTGTTACTTTTGAGTAGAAAATGTTTATCACATATAACATGCACACACCAAAAATTTAAGTTGCTTTTATTCATAAGCTGTTTTAAACTATCTAACATAATTGAAAATCATATAAGTTTCGTAGATCAGAAGATAGCAGTTCGTGAGCAAGCTTCTAAACTTCTTTACAGTTATCACAACTAGACACTTTGCAGTGCCAGTGAAGTCGTAGTAAAAACAATTTTTGCTGACGCTAGCATTTTATATTTATGTGCTGTGAACATAATTAATTAAAATTAATTTAATTAATTAACTAAAAATTCAATTTTCAATAATCAGTTTGTCTGATGGATATAATAGTGTACTTTTCATTATCGTTTTGTTTTAATGATAAATCTTTTTATTGCTTTATTAAAATTGCAAGATAGTATTGCTGCAATAAATGCAGTAATGGGTTAGTTTTTAGTAGTTACTGCAAAAACCACTAAGATTTAGCTTATAGTATAGTAAAATTCAGTTAGTATCAATAAGAATTTATTGCTTATTGCAATAAAGATATAATGCAGGGTAAACAGATATGATGATTATGAGACTTTGCAAATGACACAAATAAAATAAAATTTTTTATGATTTTAGTTTAGATTGTTACTAATTTTTACTTGAATTCGTGACCAGTGTTACTAAGGAAGTTTTTATTTTCCTTTCTTCTAAATTTTTTTAATTAAAATTGTTCAATTGTTATTAAAACAGAACGGCGGTTTTCTTATAGAGACATAGAACTTAAAGTTAACAGCATTTTTTTAACTGGCAGTCATTTTGTCAGCCGTCAAGTGATTTATGTTTAGTTTGTTTTGGCACTTCAATGTAAATCGACTGGCACCGGAATGACGCTTCCAAATTGTGAAAATTTACTTTGAAATCATGGTTCAGTTCGAAATACCTGTTCTGGTTCAATAAGCGAGTTTTGTTAAGTGTTAAAGTTTTCTTTTGTTCGAATGGATGTTTTAAACGGCAAAATCCTAATATTTTTAGTAATGGTGATTCTGAAGTATTTGAGATACAGCATTTTATTGGGGAACGAGTCAGTAGCTCATGAACCACTTAAGATATCCTAATGAAATTTAACAGAGTTTAAGTAGACGATCAGTATTATGTGAGGCCAGGGAAGGGGGGCTGCTGGGTATGCCCTCTAAAATGGGTACCTTGGGCATACAATTTTTTAGAAAAGTCATAAAAAGTTTATTTATTACTAAAATTTTTGAATTTAAGTAGACCTTGAAAATATATAGAAAATATGTGTTTACAAGTCTAGGCTACCTCTTTTAGTTTGGCTGAAAATTGTGCTAGAAATTTTTTTTTTTAATTTTGGGCCACCTTAACTTAGCGGCGGACTTATTTATATTCGAATTATTATTCTAAGATAAGTGATTAATGATCTACCGCATTATTTCCGTTACATTTAGAAAAATTGACTGAATAGTGTTTTTATGGGCTGGTGGAATCATTGCTCCACACTTCTTTAAAATGGACGCTGGTGAGGATATTAGATACTAAAACGGCATAATTACTGATTTTTTCGTTCATCAATTAAGCAAGCATAATGTGCGAGAGCTGTGGTTTCAATAAAATGGCGCGACATTTCACACAGCTCGTACCATACTCATTTATTAATGGAACCGCATAGTAATTCGATAGTTTCACGTTTCGGACTTGTGGATTGGTTTCTAAAATCGTGCGATTTAACGATTGACCACTTGCAGTACAACGTTTATCGAATTATGGGCAATATACCGCGACAAGGTATGGAGAGAGTCATAAATAATTGAACCTCCACATTTGGCTAAGTACGAGCCAATCATGGCGATGATATGCCACAAGACATGTTTAAATTAAAATGTCAAAAGACTACCTTTCGAACAAATATTTCTATTCCAGTTTTTTTGTTTCAATAAAGTATCTGCTTTCGTATTTTATAGCTAAAATAAATACAATTCTCAAACCGCAATTCATTAGCTGAAAATCATTTGTTTATAAAAATATTGAAGATCTATAATTTTAGTAAGAATGCGTGATTTGGAAAATACAACAAAATTATATTTGTGATCTAGACGTCATAGTTATAATTTAAAAATTTTAATAGTTAGGATGAAGGTAAAATATATTACTTAATATGGAATATACGGGAAACCAACAGCAACGAACATAATAATACACAACTCATCAGATCATCCCAGCAACACGAAAACACAGCAATCGGGCAGCTAATAACAAGACTCGAGAGAACACCACTAACACGGCAAATGTATATGAAGGAAATGGAAACAATATACGCCATAGCGGAAAACAACGGGTACAAAAAGCGCCTCGTAGATAACATCAGGGAACAAATTAGAACGAACAAAGAACAGGAGAATGAGGGGGGAAAATGGGCTACATTAGCATATATGGGAAGATCGACGTAAAAACTGGCGAAATTCTTTGGAGAGCACAACATCAATACCGCATTCAGAACAGGAAACAACCTAGGCAGAATACTACGGAATAAAATAAATGGACAGGTGGACACTGCTTCGGACACAATATTTGAACCGTTGAAACATTTTTACAGGAGAACAAACACTACACCAGCACAGAAACGTTACGCAGGTGCACAAGACCAAAGCAGTAAAGAACATCATAAACGTACAATTACAGATTATTATGTCACATGGAAAGGAGGAGAGGGGAAGAGGAGAAGGGAAAAAACCCAATGGGTTCACATATAAACAGAAACGGATAACAAGCATGATCGTAAAAGGATTTATTTAAAAAGAAGACGAATGGAAAAGGGAGCTACAAATTAGTTAAAAAGAGACAAACGAAAAAAGAGAGAGAGATGCAGGCAAAAAAGACAGAAAGTGACAAACGCAATAACACGAAGGGAGACACGAACTATATAAACTCAACTGACAATAGAACGAAACTAGTACGAAAAGAACACTGGAGATGGCAAACAGCCGAAACCGGTTTGTTCACAAACCAAATTTGACGAGGGTCGACGGACAACCGTACCCAAATAAAAGTATTTTAATTAAATTTAAAAAGGTATAAGTTACAAAATAAGAAATTTTTTCAGTTTAAATCAACAATTGAATTTGTTTCCTTAAAAATCAATTAAATTTGTCAATAATAAATATTTCAAAGGATATTGTGTACTGTGTTGAAAAATTCCTCAAATTTGTTTTAAATATTAAAATTAATAAAAAGTCTTTATGATTTGATATTTAATTTTTAAAATATTTTTTTATAATTGTTATCGCTATCACATGAACGTGTTTGCTATATATAAATATACAAATATGTCTCTATATACTCATATATATTTAAAATAATAAATTTCTTTTTAGAAATCTATTAATATAAAAAATATTAACATTATATTACACAAACAAGAGATAGAAAATTACTTCCGAATAGTAAAACAGTATAAAACGGAATATATTTATATATATTTTATTGCACTTTTATAGACTGTATATTTGTCTAAAATGCTTGTAAATATTTTATCTACAAACATATGAGTATATTAAACTACAAATGAATACAATATTGTATGTATAAAATCAATTTCAGAATGATTTTTCTTTGTATCATTTACACTTTTATTGAACGAATATTTATTATTCATAGTTTTAGTTATAAGTATTTATTATTTTTTCTTTTTTTTTTTTTGTATTTTATTGATGACTTAGGCCATTGTGGTAGTGGACTCTAAATTGAATGACAAACAAACGATGTTTGTTTTAATCTATAGAAGTATTTAAATAAAACAGTTCTACATAAATGTTGATTGCTATAAAGAGTGCGACCATATATACGAGAAAGAAATCTTAATTTCATGATAAAAAAAATTTAATATCGAAAAAATTACAAAGCCAATGTTCCCACTTAAAAGTAACTTATAGCCGTTTAAGTTACAGAATTTATGCGAAAATTATTTTTTTTTCTCGGATTAGCACTCAGGGGATGACCCCTATTCTAGAAATGTATTGTACCAGAACTAGGAAATTAAGTTATGGTTAGGATGAAGGAGGGAGTGGTATTTGTGAACATTCGATTTAAAGTAACAGAACATACCTCTGGAGTGAGCTCATTCCACATACGAACCGTTCTGCTCAAAAACCAATTTTCCCTATTGGTTAGTCTGATTCATTGGCCAATCAACCACAAATGGGTGCACTCTCAAAGAAAATCGAGTTAAACGCAAAAACGTGCGACAACGGGAACAAGTTGCCTAATTTCTCTGGAGTACTAAAGATAAAGCAGTAAAATACAACCCACATTTTATCGATGCTCTGCTGCCCCGTGGTGCTCTTTTCCCTTTCTTATACGAGACCGAGCAACTCCTCGAAAATAAACACTGTGGTATCTGTCCATGCATAACTGCCACTTGAAATTTTTTTTTTGAGACACTTGAAAAATGTGCTGAGTCCATCGAATGCTACGTTGAATTGTCATGCCAAGAACATCAAGATCATCCGATTACTTAATACTTATATCACCCATGGTAACAGATGCAGCATCATTTTCGAATACACATCTATGCGTATGCACACAACATTGAGTCTTACGGGCATTAAAATCGACTCTACACGACCACATTCGAAGATTGTTGCTAGATTGTGATTAAGCGTATTATTCATGTTCTGTCTTTTGGAATCCACCTCCAAATGGTTTGGTCTGTTACTGTATGAACATGCATGACAAATATTGCTGTCAACGGCGAAAGAGTATATAGGGTTGAAAATTTGATAAAGAAGATCATTCACAAAAATAAGGAATAGGGTAGGAGAAACAACCGAGCCTTCGGAACTCGTTTGATGAAATTCTATCTATAACAACTTGTACAGTGCGATCTCTGAGAAAACTCGTTAAAAGCAAAAAATTTTGGCAGATGTGCATTGCGTGATAAGATATACATCTGCGCCTGGCAGTGAGCCTTAATCAGATGGTGGTCATACCACTGGGAATGAAAAGCATCGTTATTCACATCCTAGGAAGCCGAAGACTAATTCTAGCAACAGGTCTTTCGTAGTTGCAACTTTGATGATTCCAGAGCAGGGCTGCGAACCCTGCTGAAGAGTTGGAGACCATCCAACTCCTGTCCAGAACACATGTCTGGCATGCTCACTGGATCTAGGAACATTACACCAGGTAGGTGTTATTAAAGGTGAAATGAACCTGGGCCCATTAAAAACTGACCTGTTTGGGGCCGCGAAACCAAAATCTCCACTATACTCTCATATAGGGGCCAACCTCAATAATCCGCCAGAGAACAGCTAAATATCTAAAGAGACAAATAGCGGAACTCTGCGAGCTCACCAATTGCCGTGGAAATAACGCGGAGTTTCCAGTTGTACCCCTGCTGACTTCAGGCGACTGGGCTCCCTTATACCCCCAGTTGCACAGGTCTAGATAGTCGAACGTTCTATAAAGACCATAATGTGCTGGAATATTATCCGGCCTAGTAGACTTGTTAACGTTAACATCTGCTAAAACCATTTTACGTGCGATTATAGTTTTTGATAATTTAATTCTTCAAGCAGCAGATTGTGCAAGTGACACCAACCTTTTTGCATAATTTGTATGCAAGCGGCTAGCAGCATATAAAACCATTTAACTAATAACCATTTAACATATAATTCCTGGTAATGCATTTTTATTCTAATGATCAAAACTAGGCTCATGGCTCCTGTATTTAAGCTACAGTTGCATGCTACTAAGTCCTTAGTAATGATTTCACTAAAGCAAATTGTTAAGAGATAAATTTATGAAATACCATCACGGTGGTACAAGCTATTTTTAATATATATTCTTTACTCTATGAAGAGAAAACTAAAAAGTCCATTTTCATATGATTTTATAACTTTTATTTTACACTACCCTATATATTTAAAAAAGACCTTGTTGTTTTGTAAACAGAGCAATCGCTGTTTATTTTTTAATATTTTTAATTTACATGGCGAAAGTTTCATTAAAATTATTTATTTTAAAAATATTTTTTTCTCCGTCAGCAATTGTGAAAATAAAAACAATGTGGAAAGCCATAAAAGATATGTATATGTTACTCATTAAAACTGGATAATAATTTTTTATAGCCAATTTAAAAAAAAACAAACTTTTAATTTATTAAACATCATTGGTAAGGAAAAATATCATACTGAAACTTTAATAAAATATGTATATTTTTTTTATGAAAATGTACTATTTAACAAAAGTACTTTTTGAAACGTACTATTCAGGTTATATGATTTATTATTTATCTGGTGAAAAACAGCCGTATAAATAATTAGTTTTAAGATTTTAGTATTTCGTTTTTACATTCATAATATAAACTGATATATGCAGCCAAAACTTATTTAATTCATATATTTAATTTATATTGTTACACTTATTCCTTTTAATTAATGTTTTGTTACATTAACTTCTTTTATATAAACTAAGAACACAACACTTTAGAGTTTTGAATTAAATTAAACGATATATTTACTTTTAATACACACAAAATTAACACGATGGTAACTTTGTTGTCTTTGATCATTGATGACTCAATTTGAATTCATTAATTTGCCCAGCAATATTCTATTTTAACAACGCCCCATATTGCTGTTTTTATTATTATTCAGTGTAGGCGCCTATTTGGCTGTGTGCTTTATTTTGGTTTGTGTTAGTTCGTTTTTTTTTGTGATGATCATCTTGTTTCGTAGAATTTCTTATAAACATGTTGTTGCCTTGTAAGTGTAAGATTAGGCAGTATGGAAAATGCACAAAGAGTTGTTTAATTGCTATTGTATATATTTCTATAATTAACCTTATATATAATTTATAAGTCCTTATTTATTTATCTATAATGTCAATAAAATGAGATTATTATTAATTATAGTTTATCTCGTTAAGATTGTACTAAATTTATTGTGTGTTTTTCAACTTTATAATGCTTTGTTTGTTCTGTACCCACTCTGTATTCGTTCTTTGTATTTCTTATTTTAGCTTATTAAGAAATTGCGCTGTATTTTCGTTTATTAAAGAACTGCTGTTTTATCAAAAACATTAATATTAACTTTACTAGTTTAAAAATGTTCACATGAACATCAAGTGTTTATACGTAATCAACATTTTAAATTGCTTAAAATGTTTGTAAAACAATATAACCGAAGTTTGGTAACAACTTAAGTGTCCTTTGATAATATTTTTTTTTAATAAAATTTACCAAAGACATTTTGTCTTGCCAATATTGTAATTATTACAGACATGTAGACCAAAACGTGCGTATATAAAATTGAAATAGCCATATTCCAAATCAGGGTTACAAATTGTCTTTTAAATATTAATGAACTTGTTTTAAATCAGCAGGCTTGAATTCTTTATGGTGAATGAACAATTTGATTTCCCATATAATTTTGTTGGTGTATATTTATTAAAGAAAAAATATTTTGCCTTAAAAAACTATATTATTACTCTTAAATATGTTTATAGGATCATAGGATAATGCCAGATCAATGCTATCCTTATAGACTTTTTGTGAGTTTCGATCTTGTTGATATAACAGCAGCTTTAACTTATATTCTATTTATTCGGCCTTTTGAATAGAAAACAGATAATACAAAATCTTTTAAAAATTCCAGCAACAATAAGTGGAATTTCTCATATTCTATTTCTTTTAAAAGTTTACAAATGGTAATTACCTTATTGTTAATTACGAACAATATCGTGTAGCAAAGAAGAAATTAATTTTAGTAAAATTTTATCCATTCTCAACAAAATCTATTAAAACTAAACTGCTGCTTAAGAAAAAAAAATAATATATCCTTTGCAAAATAAAAGATAACATGAAAATCATAAATTTTGTAAAGTTTTTGCTACCCTATCTAGAGCTTTTGCTACATATCTATATGTATATACGTATTACAAATAGAGAATTTTATTTATTAAATATTTATTAGAATATAATTTTCGTCACATTGTTGAAAGTAACAAACATTTGGATTTTTTGGTTGAAGGGAAGCTCAATCATTTTAAAGATATTTCTATGTATGTATGTATGTATGTATGTATATATGTATGTATGTATGTATGTATGTATGTATGTACGTATGTATTTATATACTTATGCATATATATACTGATAAATGTTTGGATATGTACAGGATTATATATATTAGTAATTTTAGTTGTAAAATTTGTTTACTATACACTTAACATCAGCTCAGGTAAATTTTTAATGTCTCGTTCATACCACAAAATTTCAATCGCTCATGCTTACGGTAACAAGCATAAAACTTTAATTTTATTTGTGAATTCACGTTGAAATTTTATTTCCAAATCATAGTCACTATAGCTGGAGTCACAGTGCCATCGCATGTAAGCCCCACGTATAGACTGAAAGCAGTATAGCTATATTTTATAGCAATAGCGTGTATCGGGGTTTTCAACAAGAAATTTGTTTTTCAATTGTGGCAACACCATCAATATGATAGTTTTGATATTTAGTTTGTTGACGTATTCTTAGTAGATGCATTGGCAATTGTTACAACGAGTTCAATTTCGCACTAAAATCGCATTTAAATAATAAAAATTGTGCTAAAGTTACATTTTGTAAAACTTTTAGAATCATGAACCTTCAATTGTAAAAATAAAACACAAAATGAACTTTACTTCTTTAAGGTTTGATCATGACTGACTCATTCTCTTTATTCATCTTCTCTTGTTACTTACATTACATTCTTTGACATTAATGCAGGGATGGCACTATACCTCCCTTTTATTACAAAAAGCTTCTTGGTCGGTTGTTGTAGAAAAAATATAAAAATGACTGAATGAATAATATTGTTGATATATATATACAAATTTTGTTATTTTGGTTTCTTGTTTTGTTTTCTAATATTGTTTGTTATTTCTTGTTTTGTTTTCTAATATTGTTACTATATTATTATTATTCCTTCTTTTCAAAAAAAAAAAAAAAAAAAAAAAGATAAAATAATCAGGGTGATCAGTCTTGTTTATTTTATGTTTTTTTTTCTTCATATATACATTGTAGTATATTTAGAATTTAAATTTTGTTTTAATTATAGGTTCAATTCAATTAAATTTTTTTTTTTTTTTTTTTTTTTTTTTTATATTTATGAGTTACATTCACTAGCCTGTTTTTGCTATGTGAAACGAAATAAAGTTGAAATATATAAAAATATTGTTTTGCTGTTCTGTTTATAGGTTCTTAAATTAGTTGATGTGTATAAGTTAAGTAAAAATTATGGTAGATACAAACTGTGTTAGCATTTTCTCACTCTGTTTTTATGAACATATTTTGTTTTGTTATTAATTTCATCGAATATTGTTACATTAGTGTCATCAATTTTTGTTACTATATATGGACCATCATAAATACTATTATGCTTATCGTATGGTTCTTTTTTTAATAACACTTTGTCATTGATTTGTAAATTAATTGGTTTTGCAAAATTGTCATGGTACTTTTTGTTTCTTATTTTGTGTTTTTCAATTAATTCTTTTGCGAGCAAGTTAGTCTTTTGAAGCCTATACTTGATCTCTTTGCTATAATCGTCGATATTGTATAGTGGATCGATATTCTCATTCACTTCATTGGGCAATGTTGCCTTTTTCCCGAAAACTAGCTCGAAAGGAGTAAACTTATTGTCAAAGACAGTGTTAGGAGTGGTATTGTAGTAAAACGTGAAGTACTTCAGATACGTATCCCATTCCGATAAATTTTCATTCAAGTAGGCTCTAGTGTATTCATTAAAAACACGATGGTTTCGTTCAACCGTGCCCAGTGTTTGGTGATGGTAACTTGTCGAAAATTTGATTTCGATTTCTAAAAATTTACACAATTCGCGAAGAATTTCGTTATTGAATTCAGTTCCTAGATCTGATTTTATGATGTTCATCTTGCCATAGACCAGTATGAAATTCTCAAAGATTGCTTTAGCAACGGTATGCGCTGACTTGTCTGGTAGTGATACGGTCACTAAATATTTAGACAGATCACACAAGACTGTCAAAGCGTATTTATTTCCAAACGCAGTCTGAGGTAACGGACCTATAGTGTCTAAAACAACAATTTCAAATGCTTTGTTGGGCGTTGGTGTTAGGGTAAGTTCCTCGGTATTTGAAGGTTTTACTTTGTTCAAGCAACATTTACTACAATTTTTCACAAATTTTGCGATGTCTCGTGTCATATTTTTCCAATAATACTTAGTTCGCACTTTTGCGTAAAGCTTTTTCTGACCGCAATGACCTCCTAAAATTGGGTCTGTGTGATATACTTGCATTATCTTCATCTTCTCATCATCGGTTTTCACTATAGCAATGGGTTCTATAAGAATTATTTCTAGTGTTTTCAAAAGTTTGTTACCGAAATCTTTTAGTGTTTGCAATGTAAAAATTCTAAAGAATGTGTCATTTTTCTGCCATTCTAAGCTATAGATTCCTTGATCGTTGGCCTCCTTTTGAAGCCTCGAAAGCAGATAGTCTAAACTAAGTGTTTCGTTGACGAAGTCAAAGTCTATAGATAACAATTTCTTAAAATTCTTATATATATTTACGCGTAATGTTTTACCATTCTGGCCAGTATGAAAAATTTCGGTTCTTATTTTTGCTATTTTCTTGCTAAAATCATGAGAGAATTTGTCGTAAATCTTTAAATTGAGGGGTTGTTCCTTAAAACCGGTCGTTTCCAATTTATGGTTGTTATTCTGTTTCTTGGACATTGAACGTGTTGTCACAGCAAGAATCTTGTAGTCTGGACTATTCTTTAATTCATCAATTGTTATCCTTGATAACGCGTCTGCTGCTACGTTTGATTTGCCTTTGATATACTCTATAGTAAAGTCGTACTCTGAGAGTTCTAATCTCAACCGGGTAAGTTTTGAGGAAGGGTCCTTAATGTTAAATAGGTAAACCAGTGGGCGATGGTCAGATCTAACTGTGAAATGGGTGCCATAAACGTATGGACGAAATTGCATGATTGCGAAATGAATTGCCAGTAGTTCAAGTTCTATAACGGGCTTTTTCTGTTCTGATTCGCTAAACGATTTTGAGGCGAAGTAGATAGGAAGGTCATTACCATTGCAAGATTGACTCAATATTGCTCCACAGCCTAGTTTTGAAGCATCTACTGTTATGATAAAGGGTTTCGAAAAATCTGGATATTGCAAAATTCTTGGCGATAACAACATAGATTTAAGTTGATCAAAGGAATATTGGCACTTTCCATCCCAACTAAAAGGTATTCTTTTGCGTGTTAAATAGTTCAAGGGTGCTGCAATGGTAGCAAAATTCGGTATAAATCGCCTATAATAATTTGAAAATGCAACAAATCGTCGTACGGCATCTTTGTCAGTAGGGACAGGATAGTTCTTAATGCAACTTATTTTTGACTCATCGGGTAAAAGACCATTTGCCGTACATTTATGCCCTAAAAATGTCACTTCAGAGCGAAAAAAATTACATTTGTATGGATTCAATTTTAAATTGTGAGATCTTAATATATCAAAAACGTTCTTCAAATTGTTTAAATGGTGCTGTTTGCTACAACCCATTATGACTATGTCATCTACGTATAAAAATGCCTTGTTGGGGGCAAGCCCTGAAAACGCCATGGTCATCATCCTAGAGAAGGAATTGGGTGCCACGTTTAACCCAAATGGTAGCACTTTCCAACGGAAGGATCCTTTATCTGTGCTAAACGACGTTACATCACGCGAGTTTGGGTGCAGTGGTATTTGGTGGAATCCCGAAAACAAGTCAACGATGGAAAAATATTTTGCTCTACCTAAATTATCTAAAATATCGTCGATTCTCGGTAGGGGAAATTTATCCGCGATAAGTTTTTTATTGACAGCACGATAATCCACGCACATCCTATACGATTTTTGTCCATCTGTACTCTTTTTCGGTACCAGAATTAGCGGGCTGTTGAAATTTGAACAGCTTGGCTCAATGAGGTCATTTGATAACAAATTGCTTACTTGTCTGTTGATTTCCTCTTTTTGCGAATGGGCCAGCCTATAATTTTTTATGTATACAGGGGACTGATCGACTAACCGAAATTTTTGTTGATAAAAATTATTTATGGACATTTTGTCGTCATGAAGAGAAAAGATGTCTGCATACTTTATACAGAGAGGCATTAAACTATTCTTTACGTCATCCGGCATTTGATGTTGTAGAATATCTTCCAATTTACCTTCACGGTTACTATCCATTTCCTGTTGGTTTATCGCATAAATATTGAAATTCCGTAAGCTTTCTGCCCTGAGGTAGTCGTTTGCTATTGTTTTAAAGTTATCCGTTGTATTTACTATCCTTATAACGGGGTTATTTGAATCTATAATGCCTTTCCCTACGAACACGCCCTGACGAATTTCTTGTGAGTCGATGAACATTGGTTCCGTAACTCCACATAAGTTAAATACCCGGAAAACTTCACACCTTGGGGGTATGACGCAAGTAAAGTTCCTCGTTCCTTGTAGTATTGGCACTATTATCCGCCTATTTCTGTCACATACTGTCATCGTCATGTTACCATAGTTTATTTCGCACTTATTATCTTTCAGAAAGTCTTTGCCCAAAATTCCGTCCGATGGAATATTAAAATTGTCGCTTACTACATGAAAAATCTGTGGGATTAGTGAATTTGAAACTGATATACTTGTACATATCGTGCCTAAAGATGCTACAGAGTCGCTAGTTATACCAGTAATATTAACAATTTCATTCTTATTTAAAAATATATTTGGAATTAGAGAAGAGATTTTAATCAATGAGATGTCTGCCTGAGAGTCAACGAGAAATGCACAACTTTTGTTTGTATCAGTACAGTTTAGATTAATGAAATCAGCATAATTTAAATTCAGACTGTAAACTGATTTCTGAATATGGATATTGGCTAAATCTGATGTTGTGTCATGTCCTCTTCCTCCCTCAACATTCGTTGTTGAGGGGCCTGGACGTTTAAAGTCCTCACTGAGGCCCTTTGATTGCTGGTGTTAAACGAATTTCTACCTCTAACATTGCCACGATAGTTGTTACGAGGCCGATAATTTGTTGAAAAGTTGTTGTTGTTGCTTGTTCTGTTGTTATTATTATAATTGTTACTGTAGTATCTACGATTACTACCACGATAAAAATTCGTACGAGGACGACGAAAGTCATTGTTCTGTTGTGTGTTTCTATTTGTTGTTTGGTTTCTAATTGCTAGTACCTGACGTTCCTTTATCTCAGCAGTTTGTTCCACCACTAATTTTGCAATCACTTCCTTGGGATCTGAAAAAGCTGAGGAAGCTAAGATTGACTTAACCAAGTCCGATCTAGCATTCAACCTACACATTGCAACGGTTTGCTCAATCGCCATCTCGTGAGCTTTTTGTTTGGTAATACCTTCAACAACTAAGGAGCGCTTAAAGGCATCAGCAAGTTCTTCAGCTTGCTTCGAGAAATCCGCATAATTACTGTGTTTGACTGTAAGAGCTGCAATTTTCCCTGAAATAACCTTTGAATTTTCTGGTTTAATACTAGCTTTCAATGCTGTTTTAATGTCATTGATATTGGAAACATTATCTGGCAAGGCTTCACGAGCCTTTGCCTCTAATTTGGATTTAACAAAATTGACAAATGTGGTTTCTAGATTTGGTTCAGTAAGTTCTTCGATTAAGTTTACCTTATCCAAAAACGAGTCTAAAGACAATGGGTTTCCGTCGTAGTTGTCCCTAATTATGGACGCACACATGCTTATATATGTTTTTTTCTGATCTACTGTGGCCATTGTTCCCGAAATTCTGACACCTGGATTATCCTGACTAACGACAATATCGCGCAATTTACAAGTACTATCACTTTCCACAACAATCTCTTTATCTACCAATGAAAACAAGTTTTTTCCTTCCGGCACTTTTATATTGCATTCAAGTTTTGCAAAACATTGAACCAAAATTCGTTGGCAATTCTTAACTTTTGTGAGAATTGATTTTTTTTCCGTTGTTGGCAATTGTTTATACCTCAATTCTGTATATTCTAAAAGTGTGTTGTATGTTTGAATTAAAAGAGAAATATACTCGTTAAGTTTATCAACGTTCGTTGTTATTGGCCTATTTTGCAAAACCCTTTTCTTTACTTTATAAAATTCAAATACAAGTTCATTAAATTTTGTGTTATTAAAATCTGACATTTGTCAAATCAACATTGTTGATGACACGTGAAATTTTTTCATTTATTTTTCTGTTTGTTTTTTTTTTCTGTTACAACTAGAACTACATGGTATGTATAAACATATGTATGTATGTTCCTGTATGAATGTTTAATAATAAAGAAAAAATTTGAAGATTAATTATGTAGTCATATAATAATATGTTATTACTTTTAAGTTTAAAAATGTAGGTATGTAATCTAATAGTTAATTAATAAATTCAAATGAAGTGGTAATAAGATATACATATGTACATGCTTCTAATGTTTAAATATGTAGATATGTTTATATTTATATAATACTATAATTTATATAATACTATAATATTTATATAATACTATAATAATAAATTCATAGGACATTTTCGGTAATTGCATCTCCAGATGATTTAGATTTTTCCTTGTTGTTTTGTTGTACTTACTCCAAATGTATACGTATGTATGTAGATCAGTTTGATGTGGTAGTCTAGTTGAAAATGTTCATAGTTCCAGTTGTTGTTGTTGATTAATTTAGTCCATTGGTGTTGTGGTTTGTTGATTTTCTTATTTCGCTGGCTTGTTTTCTTTGATGATTAATTTTAAGTTGTTGTTTGTTTTTATTCTGTTCCCGTTGATTTAAGTATGTAGATTCGTTCTTGGTTTCTATTCTTTGTTTTGTTTATGTCTGAAGCGTTTTTATTCTACGTATGTATGTATTAAGTTTCATCTTGTGCTTTCATTTTATTTCTGTTGTTCTTATTGTGAATTTGCCTTAAGATTTTTTCCACTTTCCAACACTTTTCATTTTATGCTTATTTATTTCACATTTCTGTATTATGTTCATTTTTACAGATCGTAGTTTGTATTTTCTTCTTACATTGTTTTTTGTTAAGGTTGTTGTATTTATTTCGATTGTTTTTTTTTTTCATAAGTGTAATAAAAAAATTTTAGTTTGAGCTAGATATTTTGTATGATTGTTTGTAGATTTAAGTTTGTGTTTTATTTTTTATTTTATAGTTATAGGGTCTTGTTCACAAAATTGTTTTTTTTTCTTATCTTCTTGTTTTTGCTTATTTTCGCCATTTATCAGTGTTCTTTTATGGGTTTCGTCTAAGCTGTTTCTTTTCTTGAGTTTTATATGTGTTCTTTTCTTTGACTTTTATTTTCTTTTAACTTGAATTTTTTTTTTTTTTTTGATGTTTTATTTTATATGTATTCACTTTTAGTTTTGTACCTACTTACATATGTACTTTAACTTTGTCTTTTCCTCTTTAGGGTAACGGTCTTTTCTGGAAGTTTCTGAGTCATGTGATGTAACTGTTTTTAATTTTGCAATTTTTGTACGTATGTATGTACATATATATTTAGGTAGAAAAATTTTGGTTTAACAGTATGTAGGTTTTTACGTGAAACATACATACATATGTAAATATGTATGTAGGTGCTCAACTTTGTACCGTTTGAATTTTGTAATTGTGTTTTTTTTTTCATGTATTTTTGATTGGTTGTAAGACGTTTTAATTTAATATGTAAATTAAAAAAATGGTATTGTGTAAAAACTTATTTCCTAAATGTGAAAAGAAACGAAACAGCGCAACTTAAAATGTTGTTGTTTTTTTTCCTCTGTCTTGTGTGGTTACAAATTATACAGTTGCCGTATTTATATACATATGTATATTATTTAAACGTTTTATTAATACATAAGATGGATTATAATTTTCTTATTGTTAAATTTAATTAATTGAAAGATGTCACGGTCGCCATTTAGAATCATGAACCTTCAATTGTAAAAATAAAACACAAAATGAACTTTACTTCTTTAAGGTTTGATCATGACTGACTCATTCTCTTTATTCATCTTCTCTTGTTACTTACATTACATTCTTTGACATTAATGCAGGGATGGCACTATAAACTCGTGATATTTTGGGACAATATAATCGTCTTTCTGAGATCGCTATCAAGAATTTTGTTCAATATAAGTGGGTAGGCTCGATGAAAAGTGTGCAAACACCAACGTGTGTTCGACTGAGTAGTTTAAGAGAAAACATCGCAGCCGTGAGCCACAGTGCTGAAGCAGGTCCGAATTTGTCAACTCCTCACACGTTGAGGAGCAATTGGGGTTATCCAAAACCGATAGATGGCGAATTTTGCATAAGAATTTGACTTTAAAGTCTTACGAGGTTCAACTGATGCATGAATTGAAGACGACCGACCATTCATATTGCCGTCGATTCGCTCAATTCATTCAGGAGCAACAGGCTATTTAAACAAGAAAATTTGCCGAATTTGAGGTCTGAAAATCTTAAAGCGATTTTTAAAAAGCGTTTACATGCTCAAGGTGTAACTGCATTGTGCGCTATATGGTATGGAGGCATAATTGGGGCGTGTTTTTTTAAAGATGTGGCTGGAAATGGATCACACTATCGCGTGATGCTAACAACTCAATTTTGACCTATTAAAGGCAACGTAGACATCAATGACATGTGATTTCAACAAGACGGTGCCACATGTGCCGATCGCAGCCCAGCCACATGTTAATTTTTTTAGTGGTTATGTTGAGGACAATGTCTATAAGAGGCCAATCGAATCGATTTTAGCCTTAAGACCAAAAATCCATGATGTGATTAACGAAATAGGGCCATTATATTGCCAAAAAGTGATTAAAAGCTTTGAATCAGCGTAATCTAAATTTTTAGGAAACAAACTTCTTGCTGAAAATCCTTTATAAGTACAGCCAAGAATTTTATGTTGCTATGAACTGTTCACCGAAACTTTATTTATATTTCTAACTTACATTCAATGTTAAGAAAATTTTACAAGAAAGGCAAAAAAGAAGAATAAATAAATTAAAGAATACAAGTTCAAGAAACAAGAAATTATTTAACTTTTTTGATTATTGAGTTTATTTTCATGTAGATAGATATAGGCCATGTGTCTGTAAAAATTAAAATATTTTTGTTAATAACAAAAACACACTTTGTTTATTTATATCTTTAAGAAATTGTCAATTACGCTTTTCCATTTTATGTGTTTCAATAGTCAAAGACTTGTCGCTGTATTACTTTCCAGTTTTTATCAGCAGTTTCAGTTTCAAGAGGATGCTGCCACACAGATAATGAAACGATCAATTTATTTTGCGATCGCACAATTTCGTGACAATCAGCAGTTAAATGACCATCCAGGGGCCTGATTCTGAGAGTCGATAGCGAAATAATTGCGTATCGCAATTAATTCCGATAGTTCGCAATTTTCTAATTCTATGAGTCGAAACGTAACGAATTGTTTTGTATTTCAGTGTTGTAAGACGAAAGCAAGAAAAAATTTACCCACACTGTAAATTAACATAAACAAGAAACATATGTTTCGTGAAAAATAGAAAAAAATTATACATATACAAAATTTTTGAAACAAATAGCAATTGTAAAATGGATCCAAGTTTGTTTTGTTTTTCCTCTTCTTCGGATGAAGAAGACTGTAATTTAACACAAATTAGAAAACAAATCCGCATAAGAAGTGATCCCTTAACATTGGCAGACTCAGAGTAAGTTAAAATGTTATACATTAATAAAAATTTTGATTATTTATTTTTTACAGATTTGTAAAGCGATTTCGACTAACGAAAGAAGCCTTTAGTTATATTCTAAATGAAATAGAATTCAGCGGAGTAATTTCAACAAGTGTACCACCAAAAATTCAATTGGCTGCAGCTTTGTCTCTTCTGGCATCTGGAGGCTTCCAACATAATGTTGGAAACGATTTTGTTATTGGTCTTAGTCAGAATGCAATAAGTAAACTTGTACAAAAATTTATTGTGGAAGTAGAGACTAAGCTGTGCCCGAAATTTATTAAATTTTGTGCCGGAGAAAGTGATAAATGTAAGGAGTATTTTTTGAGAAAATATAAGATTCCGGGAGGTTTGTATGCAATAAACAAAACTAAAAATAAGAAAGTGTTTAATGGTTATTTGTTTTAGTAATTGGCTGTGTTGATGGAACACACATTGGATTGCAGAGGCCAAAAGAAAAGGAGAAAATGTTTTTTAATAGAAAAACGTTCCACAGTCTTAATTCAATGATTGTAAGTACGAGTTAAACACAAAGTATACATTTTAAAAAACATTCTTTTAATTAAGATATGTGACCATGAATATAAGATTTTGGCTATTAATTCAAAAAATGGTGGTGCCGCCCATGATTCATTTGTGTGGAAAAAGTCCAATGAAAGAGCTAATCTCGTTGAAAATTATGGCAGAAATTTAAAAAATGGTTGGCTACTAGGTAATGTTTAATAATTATTATTAGTGTTGTATTTTATTAATGCTTCATAACTAATTATTAGGTGACTCAGGTTATCCTCTTGAGCCATGGTTGCTAACCCCCTACAGAAATCCTCAAGAAGGCTCAATGGAATCCCATTTCAACGATATTCATTCGCAAGCGAGATCTGTAGTTGAAAGAACTATTGGAATTTTGAAAGCGCGTTGGAAAATTCTCTGTCATGATAAATTGAGCAGATATTCACCTGAAAAAATAGCGAGCTTTACAAACGTTTGTGCCGCTTTACATAATATATGTATTCACTTTAAAGTAAAAAATTATGAAAACATTCGTACGCCAGTGGAAGTGAATATATCGGAAATAGACAACAGCAATGAAACTAATATTACGAATATAGGGAAGAAAATAAGAGATAATATCAAAATATCGTTGTGTAACAATTAAAGAAACATAGTATTTCTAGTATTGCATTTATTTAATAATACATAAAATAATTTAATTCAATTTATATTAAAAAATTATATAAAAAAATAAAAATAATTCATTTACTTATTCTACTTAAATACATTTATATCGAAAAAAAATTTACATTAAAAGTTCATACTTCAATTTTTACCTTAAACTTTTTTCTTTTATTGACATGCTTTCTCTTGATTTGTTCTTAACAACAAAAGACACAAAAACAAAAATACCTTGTTAAAACTGCGTGCTTTTGTTATTAACATATATATGTGCCATTTATTAAAAAATGATAAAAAAAATTTAAATCTTATTTTTATAAATCTTTTTTTATGCGATTTCTGGTGCATTTTAAAACATTTTTTAGGTTTTATTATTTCTGTTTGTTTTGTTTTTTTTTTTGGCGCTAAACGTTTTGCGATAGCTTATTTGCTATCGAGCAAAATAACGAAGGCTCACGTTCTATAGCTAGATGGCTATCGACTCATAGAATACGTAATTCCGATACACTTTAAGCGATATCGACTGACAGAATACCAAAAGCACGAAATTTCGATTGTACGACTATAATTCCGAACGCTATCGACTCTTAGAATCAGGCCCCAGGTCGTGTGATTTAACATCACTGGATTATTTTTGTGGGGCTATGTTATGGAAAGAGTCTATACGGAGGCTTACAACTCTAAACACGTGATGTAAATGAAGAAATAGGTCCGAATGACGAATAGGCGATTAAAAACTTTGATGAAAGAACCGACATATGTCAGAGTGGTCATGTTGGGCATTTGCCAGATATTATTTTTCATTTATAATTGCCGAACTTTTCTCTTAGTTGAAAATTCCGTTATTTACAAAAATTTATAAAAGTTAAATAGTATAACATTTTGTTTAGTATTCAAAATAATCAAAATTCAACGATGATGGAGGGACTCTTGATTCTCTTTGAATATTTTCAGAAATATAATTCAATTATAACTAAGTATTTGTTAATTTTTGAAATTACTAACTATTGCAAAAAATAATTATTAATCACTTTCAAAAAGTGTGGCAACAATTACAAACTGCCAGCAATGACGTTTTATACCGAAGGAAATGACAACAGAATTATTAAAATCTTTGAAGGTGAATAATTACCAATATTTAAATTTAGAATACGTAGGTTGTGAAAAAACTTATCACAGTTTCATTTTCATAGGTTTTCCTCAGTTCAATCAGAAATTGAAAAAAGCAATTTAGAAGCGTCAACTTCTAAATATATTCCACTGTTGACTTTGGTTAACCAGTGCTAAAAATAAATAATAAATATAATTAAAAAACATTTCTCTCTTTAAATTATTTCTTGAATAACAAATACAAAAAATGTATATTTAAGACTGATAACTACACTCTATCATCCACACTCTATCTCCATTAATACGTCAGTGGAAAGTTGGTTTTTGAAATAATAATCTTATTTGTTCTTAAAAGAAAAATTATAATTAAATTTAGTTTTATCATTTTTGCAAATTTATTATTAAACTTAGTTTATCAAAAATGTATAATTTAGCAAAATAGTTTTTGTTTACTTCGAAACTCAATTACGGCTATGACAATAACTTTTTAATTATGTTTTGATGTAATTAAATTGAATTTAAGATCTCAAGACTAGTTTCTTATAAATATTTTTTTTTAATTTGACACTTTTATTGTATATTTTGCACATTATTATTCCAAGTTATTTTACTTTTTAAAATTTTCTACATAAATTTAATAAAGTTTATTGTTTTGTTTTATTTAATATTTATAAGTCTTGCGCTAATGAACATCAAAACAAAAGTAAACTTTACAACAATAGTATAATGAAAATTAAAATATAAGGAGAAGAAGTATCATAGTTGTTGTCAGCATAATAAGTAATAATTCTAAAACCAGAAAAAATATCAACAACAACAAAAAATAGAAATGAAAGGAAATCCGAAAAATGTAAATGTCGTTGAAAATAAAGGGACGCTTTTTTAGTGTTAAAAACTAAGACAAATAAGCACACTGCTGTAATTAAAGTCAACAACAGTCCAAGTACTCGTACACTGTAAAGAAGCACCAAGAAAAAAAAAACAAAACGAAACAAAAAGACATGGTTAAGAAAACAACCTGAAGCTGCATTACAAACATTTGATGGCTTCGGGCTGTACAAGCATAAAATACTCAGCCAGTTAGTCGTCGAAAAAGCAGATGTAACACAATAGTAATATAACACTAAAAGAATATGAATAATACTTTCTACTCCATTACGTCTTCTTTCATTTGGCGGATGTAACACTTTGTGATTTCTTAATGAATAGAAGTAAAGATAAAAATGTAATAAAGAGTAGAAATTGTGGAATTAAAAAAACTTGGAAGCAATATTTTCTACCAAAGATCTCAGAAAAGTGATGTCTAGTCTAAACAAAAATATTTGTTTTTAAATTTATTGTTTAAAAGCTATGGGGTTTCATATACAATTTATATGTATTGTATTAATCTTATTACTTAAGCTGGCTAAATAGTTAGGTCATATTTCTTTAGCGAATAATCTTTTATTAACTAGAAAGGAATCTATACAGTTATGGAAAATAACATATTATAATTATATTCTGACGACATCATGACAACAATATTATGTTTTCTATGATTATATATTGTTATGCTAAACAAATTGGGGTTATTTAAAATATACATCAATTCAAGAAAATATCTTGTGCTTAACATTTAACAATTAAAGATTAAAGTGATAAAATATAGAAACTTTTTATATAAATTTTGGTAATAGCTATAACGTGTTAAGTTCATTTGTGTGAAATCACTTTCAAGAAAGAAATTTCCTGTATCAATTGTCGTGCCTTTACTTGGAAACCTTCACGATTAGACTGCTTTACCCATAAGTCAGGGAGCCTGGATATACTATTTTAATAAAGCAGTTCTAGAATTTACTGCAAAAAATAAATCTCCCAACTTTGAAAGTTCTACTTTTTTTTAAGGAAAAAACATAACAACTGGTGTCAGAAGTGATATTGTTAAACAAAAAAATTAATTGTAACGAAGTTTGACAAGCTAAACGTTGAGCGGTTGAAAAAAGGACTATATAAGTTGGATCTCCCCACAGCGATCAATAAGGCAGAATTGCAAAAATTTTAGGTAAAACTGACCAAATACAAGAAAACTCTAGAGCCAATAGGGAAAGGCTTCAAAAAATATCAAAAATTTTCCGCAAATGAGAGTATGCCGTAGAACGGAGAGTTAGCGACGGAAATTTGTCCAGCATAGATAAGAAATGAAAGTGAAATTATATGAACTAGAAACGCGAATAGCCGATCTTGATTTTTGAATGGGCCGATGAAAATTATCACTGAATACGCTAGGAAGATAAGTACCACACCTTTTAATGTTTTTAAATTCCTGTTCAAACTGTGGCCAGCAAAGGCCAATTCAGGCCTTAAAGCATGCAGAAATAATGGCGAGAATATTATGGCGCCTTTATACTGAAACTACTGTAGCTAACACAGGAGAGAGCTGCACAGGTTTTACGAAGTAGGATAGAATTTGTCTTGCCTACCCAGGCGAACATTATCCATTCCTAGATCAGTTCAAGAGTGAAACATGTGAATGGCATTAAAAATGTGGGTTGCCGCGCCGAGAAATCGTAGTTCGCGGAAACTATTTCGTACGTATTTGCCCGGGAGGCCACAAAAGTTTTCTCAAAGCCACAACTCTTCAACATGCAATTGCTTGAGACTGATACGAAAAACTCTGGGGACAAATAGAGCGAGAAAAAAATGGTCGACTTGTCTCGCACGAAATGCTTCAAATGCTTCAGCAGATCTGCGAAGAAAAAGCCAAGATCTACTTCGCTACTGTGGGACAACAAACGGGCAAACAATACTAAATCGGTGATCAAGAAATTGATTGCCGAAGTTACCGGATACAGAGGTATCAGTACGAGTTGCGAAATGAAAGTGGTTCACATGTAATGGCAGGACAAATATGACCGAGGTTATGTTGAGTATGTTCGTTACGGAAAGGCTTAGAAGGGCAGCTGTATGGCGAGGATATTTAGTTTAAGTCATAATAAAATAATTATGAGTAAAAAAAGGTAAAGTAGAATGAATTGTTGCATCTGTTAACAAATCAAACAATTTCTAAGAAATCTCATAAACGCAAAACTACGAAAATATATTATAGTTAAATTAGGAGAACTAAGAACAAATCAAATTGTTCATCGCAATCATAAATTGTTAATAGGAACATAATAACGAGCTCGTAAAAATATAGAAATATTTTATTTTTCTTCGTGAAGTATAACTACTGACATACGTTTACTCTAAACAATGTTATGTTCTTAATTAAGTTTGTATTTATGCATTACACCCAATATTTATAACAATTTGTCACACAAGACTCCAAGTTAAAAAACCAGTCTTTTTAAAGTGATAACGTTTTTTAAACAATTCTTTTTTTTTTTAATCATTTTTTTTTAATTTAATATACGTTAATTTTTGGTTGATTTTTTTTAATTTAGAAGAGGTTTTGTTTTTTTGTTTGGTGTGCTGTTTAAACGAGAACTCTCATTCAATCAATTTCGCTCACGATATAGGACTCTTGAATTTTCTATATAAAATTTGGGATAAAATCCACTGAAGATCTATATGAGCAGTAGTGCAATGGCCATATGGATATGCTTTCCCCGCAGTAATACATTTCCAATATACATATATTTTTTTAAATAATATTTTATGAGAATATTTATTAAATTTATACCGTTTCATCATTCCAGTCTATATTTTTGTCGTATATCCAAAAGATAATAATAAATTTGACAAATAATATGGGTATGGTTCCAATTTTAAATTCAAATTGATCATATATGGAACTTAGTCAACACAAATAATGTTAAATTGTTATTATAAAGGATTTTTTTTTGTTTGCTCTGCAAAAGTAAAGTCTTCAATTGTTTAATTTATTAATTTGTTAATAATTTTAATTTTGAGGAGGAGGAGGAGTAAATTTGGGTAGAAAATTTTTTTGTTCAACTAAAGATTATAATTATAGATTTGTAATTCGTAGCATCCAAAGTTATTTTATATAAAAAGGATAAAAATCTCTTTCACAAAAATTAATAAATAATTTGCCTAATGCACAAAATGAAGTTAATAGCTGTTGTTATTGAAAATAAACATATAAACAAAACAAAAGGCAAATATAAAACAAGCAATAGCTCTGTTTGACAGAGTTTATAATTTTAAATGCATTTCTGTACGTTTCTCTTTATCTTTATATGCCTGTTCCCTGCCATATCAGCATTTCTGTCAATACGATGATGTTGTTTTGCACAATTTGTGTTAAAATTAATTTGCTGAAATGTGTTGTTACAATCTTTTGTGTAGAATTCATTAGAAGTTTCACTTTTTCTTGTTTCATTCTAACATTCTCTTATGCTTTTACAATTTTATTCAGACAAGCATTTGTATACTGAGAAAACATATTGCAACAATAAACAACAAAAATAGAGAAAAGTTAAAAATCTGTATGTATAACGGGTGTCCGAAAATTGCTGAAAAACTTAAAATTAAAAGGGGAATAATAGCAATCTGACAGCTTATCGCTTAGTAAAGGATTTTTCAGCAAGAAGTTTGTTTTTTAAAACAAAACAAAAAATTTTGATTAAAAGGATTCAAATTTTGATTGTAGTACGACGAGAAAAGTTCGGCAACTATGAATGAAAAATGTTATCTGGCCAATGCCTGCTGACAGTTGTTGATTCCTTTATGAAAGTTGTTAATCACTTTTTGGCAAAATGGCGGCCCTATTTCACTAATCATATCACGAATTTTAAGTTTTGAGGCTGAAATCGATTCATATGGCTCCGTATAAGCTCTGTCTTTAACATAGCTCTACAAAAAATAATTCAGTGGTGTTAAATCACACGATTTGGCTCGCCACTTAATTGCTGATTGTCGTGAAATTATGCGATCGGAAAATTTGGTTTGCAATAAATGGATCGTTTCATTAGCTGTGTGAAATGTGGCGCCGTCCTGTTGAATCTACATGTCAGTGATATATATGTCGTCAATAATGGCCTAAAATTAATTTATCTTCTCAACGATCGCTCTAGGATTTTTAGAAATCCGATTGGCGACTTTACTTGTTGACATACTCTAACAAGTGAAAATGTGCTTCGTCTGAAAAAATGATTTTTTCAGGAAAACCAGCCGGTTGTTCTCACAACAGCGATGTTTTCAATTGAACACCCCGGTCGAAGACGCGTTGGTGTTGGCACATTTTGTATCGAGCCAAATTTAATGACCAAATTTTTAATACCATTCTTAGAAGGACGATTATGTTTTCGAGAAAATATCACGAATTTTACGAACTATAATTTCCATAGCGGATTTTATTTCAATTTCGTGCGAAATTGAATTCCTTGTAATAATTGCCAATGCAATTAAAAAATGAAATATCAAAACTATCATGTTGTTGGTGTTGAAACAATTAAAAAAAAACGTCTTATTGAAGAACCCGACATAAAAAAAGAGCAAATCATCAGCTTAGTGAACAATCATCAGAATAAGTTGTTTGTAAACTAGATAGTGCCACTGTTTGATTTGATGGTTTCTCTAAAAGCATCATTACATGATTGATTCCAGTAAGATATTGAAAGCCATTTAACGGAAATGATTTTACTCGTACGTATGTCAATAATCTAAGATTTATTTTTACATAAAATCTAATCTTGTTTAAAACGTGTTTTAAGACACTCTCTGTATCAGCAAAATGAAGTAGGAGTTTTAGACTTTGTTGTTCTTTTAGTACATTTTATGCAGCGGAGATGGTAACTTCAGTGGTATTGCAAAGTTTTAAAAAAGAATCGGTTGTTTTTAAGCCCGAGAGAACTTGTCTAATCTAATGGACTTCTATCCTCATGATCATCTCACCTCGGCAAATTATCATGAATCTAGGCCTGTTATCATAATAGGTTTAAATTATCTAGATATTCTGTGAAAGTTAATCATAAATTTGCTTAATCTCAAAACAACACATAATTCTTTTGAGGAATAGGGTTAAGTTTTCGATTAAATAGTTTACTATTATACAAAATTAGCGTATGTTGAGTGAAAGATAACCATGGCGTTAACGGGGATATTTACCTCACCATTATGAATTATTTTTTATTTGAAATAAGGTGCGGTTTCAATAGGATTGCACTACATTCCATATGGCAAATACAGCCATCGTCTTATTGAAAGCAATATTAAGCGATAATTGATTTCAAGCAATAGACTTATTAATTGGCCTCTAATGTTGTGCAGTTAGATACCTCTCGATTATTTGCTATGCAACTCGGTGAAATCACTGGTTTATGATAACTTGAAGACCAAATGTTCCTTGTTAGTTATGATATACTGAACGTTAAGAATGCGTCCTTCCAAAAACAGCTGTCAAAATAATTTTTATATGTTTATGTCGGGTATTTGAATTAATAATAAATATTTTTTATTTTCCATTAAGCAATGATTAAGTTGTTTCTTTTTAATATGTTATTACCAATCGACCTTCTACATTTCCTCAAAATTTTCTTTTTATAATTTATTTTTAAACATTTCTATATTTAAACTATCCATACGTGATATGTATATTACTCTTATGCTTAAACACTTTTACATTACTTTGCTATTGTTGTGTTCTCAACGTTGGTTTTTCTATGTTGTCTACGTGTTAAACATAAATATGTGTGTTTAGCTGAACGTGTTAATATCGAAACTTCTATGCAAGGATTGTGCGCATCACACATACATGAATGCAAATACATGCTTTCTAGTGTATTTATGCAAAGTAAGCATTTTTAAACTTGATAATTAAAAAGCGTCTTTTTGTTGTTGTTTTATTTACCTCTTTTCTTTAATTTTTAAAATAATCAACCACAATGTTGTAACAAAATGGAATATTTGCATGAAAAACGGTATCTGTATTTGAAAATAAGAAATTCTTTGCAATAATATACTGTTCATTATTGTTGTTGTTGTTGGCTGTATGTTTATGTGTACATTTTTATAAGTAGTCAACACTTTTTATTTTATATACACTGTAGTCAGTTGTTGAGAGAAAGTATTCAATGAGATTGTGGTTCGTTGGTTGACTACATGGCTGTCTGCTTGCATGCTTGAGAGCTTGTCGATTCTTTGGGTCGTTGGTTTATTGTTTTGCCATCATTATATTTTTCTTTCCTCTACTGCAAATAGAGTAGAAAAAGAAGCTCCATTCTTTGGCTTTTTGTTATTTATGTTTGTTTACGTATTTTTTATGATGCGTTTTTAATTAATTAGTTACCAGATAATATAAGCAGGTATGCATACTTAAACAACAAAAAAAACGAATGCATGTGTTTTAGTGCCTATTTTTACTGCCTGCTTTTCATTTAACGTCTCTTTTTTATTGTTTTATTCAAATTGAGCTCCAGGTATTATTAATTTTTTTTTAAGGTGTGGATAATTTATATAGTCATGTATATCGTAACATATTAAACAATGTATTTATATCCATATACGCTGCTTACTTGTGTATATATACATAAGTATGAACATGTTATTATTATAAAAATATTAATTATTGATAATGCAACTATATAAATTGGTAGAGATTTATGGAAGTTATCATTTACTTGGATTCTTTATTAAATGTTACTTAAACTGCAAAAGTTGTTCGGAACTTCATATACTATTTAAATATGTCAGCATATGTACAATAAAGTATTGGATACTGTATTAATAATATATTAGTTGATAGATTGAGATAAGTAGAAATTAATCAGAAACGTTATATAATACTTTTCAAAAGGTAGCGACTTTTTTAATTTCAAGTTGTCGAAGCAGCTAGATTTTCACAATGTCATCTTTTATGCGCAAGCGCGGCCATCGAGATATTATTGCATTAGTTGGTGTGGTTCCTTTCTGAGGACATGCACAATATATCTACTTTATTATAGTTTTCCTTCTGCATGATGGTGTGTGCTATAATGATATGATATCTAGAGAAAGTTTTGTAAAATTTTCAAAGAGTAATAAAACTGTTGTCCAAAAATTTTAACGCCACCAAAGCCCCCTCATTTCTTTGTAAGCAGGCATTACTGCATGTAGGTAAACATGTTTAACTAAAAGTAATCGACTGACGCAAGCAATCATGCCCATTTTTTTCCTCTTCACTTTCATGTGTCGTTACTGGTGCGACGTTTCATTGCTCTTTTCCTGATATCTCATCTACTTTAATGAAAGTATTGAAAACCAACTCTCATTTAGGCGAAAAATAGCAATGATCTTCAACCATCATTCCCATTTGCAAGACTAATCGTGAATTCCGATTGAAAGCTATCCATCCCTTTTTATAGCCAATTAAATGATTATTTATTACGAAATGATTTTTTTATTTGCAGTACACCATCTTTAGTGATCGCCATCGCGAGTCTCAAATCCGATCTCCACATCAGCATGATGACTTTCTTAACTCTTGTGTAAGTGTGCATCTTTTTTTATCAACCACCGCGTTTCACTTAAATCGTTTGCCCCCATGGCTTAGGGTGAAAATCAAATACCTATGAAGGACATGTGAGCAGAAAGAACAATTTCAGAAAGAATGGTCCTAAGGCGACGTATACATCTAAGCATAGGGAAGTATAGAAACCGATTCAAACTGCTAAATGTGCTAAATTGAAATTCTAAAGATTAGCGTAGATCAAAATGTGATCGCGATGTGCCCTGTCGTATTATTAATTATAATGAAGGTTCAGTAAGATCTTTACTAAGTCCTTTTTAGCTTGCGTTGTGTGGATGTATGAATACTAGATTCTTAAGATTATTAATACTGAATATCTTACTGATTCTTACTTGCGCAATTAAATCTATCATCAAATCTATTTTTCCCAAAGAATGGAGACCATCAACCATCCATTTCTAAGACTAATAGTGAATTCCGACCGAAAGCTATCCTACCCTGTTGATAGCCAATTAAATGATTATCTGTCACGAAATGATTTTTTTTTTATTTGTAGAAACTGTAAAATAGCTTTAGTAGTCGCAATCGAAAGTCTCAAATCCAAACTCAACAACAGCATGGTGGCCTTTCTATTTCTTGTACATGACAGTAAGGCATTCGAAAATTGTTTCATTTCTCAAGCTCGGCCTACAATCTTATATTCTCCTACTACAACACTTTAATTAAAATTCGATAATAGGAATTTTAAATTATTTCATTAACATCTAAATTTATGTTTTTCATATTTGGCCATGCTTATGAACAATAAAAATGTAATCAGCATATGCCTTCTAAAACATTCAATATGCTACAAAAATAAAAACAACATAATGTTTTGTAAATTCTTTCAAGAGTTAATTTACAAAATTGTTTGTTTTAAACTGGCATTGCTGCCATTTAGTAAAAGAATTTCAAGAAATATTTCTACAAGAAGTAATATTCATATCAATAAATTAAAAGTATTCATAGCATATCTTTTCCTAATGGCTTCATGTTTTTCTTGTTGTAATAATAGTTGTTGTCGTTGTTGTTGTTTTTGATGTAAAAGCAATAGATTTAACTGGCTCTATTACAACGATTACCTTTTAAAAAATTACCATGGCAAGAGAAAAGTATTCTCATATATTTAAGTATACAAACAACAGTGATATATAAACTTCTGCATATGAACACACACAATTACACACTCAGGTTTAGTTTATGTATGAGATCCTGTATATGTAATTCAGTATTTGTATATGCATGAATGCAAAAACAAGTAAACATGCAACAGCAGGTTCTAAGGAGAAGGATCTTCTATTAAAAAAAAGTGTAATCATTTCTATCATACCATTCTATACTGCAAATGTGTGTTAACAATAAATTCAATAGATTGTTTTTGTTTTTATTCTCTAATATGTGTGTTGCAAGCTAGAGTGTATAAATTGGTAAATTGTTTGTTAGATTTTACTACCGTTTATTTTAACAGTGTCGTGGCAATAAGACTTAAAAGCATAATGTTAAAAAATGCTTGATTTGACAATTTTACTCTATCCTGCCTTAGGAAGCATCAAATATAATATTTATAATATAATATTTGTTATTATATGGGCCGAGGTCAATACTTTCTGTTTAAATAAAACTCTCTTTTTGTTTTATTAAATATATTTATGTTATTTTGTGTTCGCTGTTTTTAATGAGGAAATACTGAAAAACAACTATATAAATAACACATAACTATCATCAAATGCGAAGAAAATTTTAATATTGTTGTCTTATATTAAGTTGCTTGGATTAGTTACGCCCGTAAATAAAATATTGCTGTCATTCCCTTCGATGAAAACTATTGTTACAGGCTATTTGTTTGGTACGAACAGCGAGCTATTTCGATGCAATGATATCATTATCAAGGAGGGTTATTATTAGATATACTAATATAAATAGTGGTGGATTTTGGGCGTTCTTTTATTAAGGCCGTATCTCTGCATGCAGCTAAGTTGTCGTGCTACCTGGTATTTTATGCGGGGCTAATTTAAATAGAGAACTTACCTTTTTCACAAAGGAGGTTCACTCACAGCACTGAAAACCAGCAACACTTTGAGATGTAATATCCAAACATGGACAAAAACAACAGACAAATTTAATTGCAGCAGAGTATACAGACTTATTTGTATCTGTTAACATACTTCTGTAGGACAAACTAGACGAACACTAAAAACAAGATGTACAGAACACATACGCTTGTAAAAACGAAAGAGAGAAGACTCCAACTTTACATTATACCTTGACTCTCATGGACATGCACCAAGGGAAGTATCGGGTTTTTCAACAAGAATTGTGCTTTTCGTTTGCAACATCAACAACAGGATAGTTTGGACATTTAGTTTTTTGACGTATTCGTAGTAGATGCATTGGTAATTGTTACAATGAATTCATTTCGCTCGAAAATCGCACTAAAATAATTTTAATTCACTATGATAATGGTGGTTCTGTTAAAATTGCATTTCGTAAAATTTGTGATATTTTCGGCAATATAATCGTCCTTCTAATACTGTTATTAAAAATTTGGTCATTAAATTTCAATTTGTTGGCTCAATACATAATGTGAGAAGACAAGCGCATATTTGACCGGGTCCTTCAACTTAAAACATCGCCAAATACCAATTCTTTGTGGTTCTCAAACCACCATATAGCGAATTTTGAATTTGACTTTGAAGCCTTACAACTGGTGCAGGATGTGAAGCAAACTGACCATGCACATGTCTTTAGATGAATTCATTTAGAAACAATCGGCTGCTTTTTCTGAAGAAATACATTTTTCAGACGAAGCCTATTTTCACTGGTCAGGGTATGTCAACAAGCAAAATTTCCGCGTTTGGGCTTCTGAAAAGCCTAGAGCGGCTATGAAGCCGTATGGTGTGCTATATGGTCTGGAGGCGTGATTGGACTGCTTTTTTTCTGGCTTCTACAGGACGGTATCTTATGTCACACAGCCAATGAAACGATCAATTTATTGCAAACAAAATTTCCCTATCGCATAATTTCACAACAATCAGCAATTAAGTGGCCAGTCAGATCGTGTAATTTAACACCTCTGGATTATTTTTTGTGAGTCTATACTCAATACCCGTGAAGTAATTAACGGAATAGAACTGCCATTTTTCAAAAATATTTATGAAAGAATCGACATTTATAATTGCCAAACCTTGCTCTTCGTAATACAATAAAAATTTGAATAGTCTTAATCTAAATGTTTTGTTTTAGTTTGTTTTAAAAAATAAACTTCTCGTTGAAAAATCCCATTAGATGAATATATGACATTACAACACCCTAACAAATAAGGACGAAGACTGGACATCATTGAAATCATCAAAATGTACAAAACAAAAACTTTTAACAATGACATTAAACGACACTAATACTAAACATACACTCTAGCAAACAGAACAACCCCTTAGGCGGACACACTTCCCTGGCGAATAATAAAAGACGGAAATACTAATTTAGCGCCGCATAAAGTGTACAGGTGCCCGACCTGCATAAATAGATACGAACCTAATGAAAGAAAGAGCAAAAATCCAACATTATTTATGCCAACAGATCTAATATCAACTTTGCAGTACTACCTAAAACACGACTTAATAATGATGTTATCGGATCGAAAGTGCTCGCCGATCGTACCAAACATACAGCCGGTAATGACGGTTTTCGTCGAAGAAAATGACAAAAGAATTTTTTTTAGTACAGACATCTTTTAATTAAGGAAATAATTGCAACCTATAACCGGTAACAGATGCCAAAATGATTTTTTGTGTATTAATAATTATGTTTGGGTAGAATGTAACGCTCCTGTAATTTTAAAAAATTTAGATTTTAAACAACATATCCCTTCAACACGAACACAAGTGTGTTAAAATTTTCACATGTCAATGGCAAATAAATTAAAACACAAAGTTCAATATAACGATTGTTAAATAGAATTTTTCGTTATATTTGCTGCTTCTTTTTGTTCGGTTTTTTATTGTTTGCATAAAAAGCTCCCTCACAAAGGCACACATGACAAAAAACAAACTAAATTGAATCGAATTCGGCAACAGCTGCAAAAAAGTTGACAACAAAAATAAAAATAAAAGCAAAAACAGTCAATAAGAACACGAACAACATGCATATACATACGACCATATGTATATTTGCAAAAAAATGAAATGAATGCATTTATGTATGAAGGTAGATAGATGGTTGTTGAACATCGAAAATTTATAAAACGTTTAATATGTTTGCTCAGTTTTAACAAATACAAAAGGTTGCAACGTTGGCGTCTAGACTGCATTTATCATTTAAAATCATATAAAATAAAAAATTAAAATAGCTGAAAGCAGCGAGTTAAAAAAATCAAAAAATTTTAAAACAAATAAAAATTTACTTATGGCCATTTTTATTTACTTTATTCTCATTATCGTTTATTTTTATGTGATAAATAATAATAAAATAAATATAATAAATTGAACAGCAATTGATTAATAACCAATTATTGGCCAGAACTACTATTTTTTATTGTTTAACCAATAACTAATAGGAAAAAACAAATAAAGATAAAACTTTAGCGATGAAAGAATTAAGTAATCAAGTAATAATTAATTATTTTATTTTTATATAGGCCATACAAAATTGTATATAATAATAATACAAAATTAATTAAAATAAAATAAAAATTCCCCTGTTTATTCGAATGATTAATGTTATATTTGATCTATTGTTATATTACTCATACGTAAGTGATGCATATTTTAAGCTGATTTAAAAACTTTTTGTATGTGTGTTATGATCAGACCGAGTTCAAAATTTTTTATTCATTTGCAAGAATATGTTTACACAATGTACCAAAAAATACTAAGGCTTAAAATTAAAGGTTAACCCTATATAACACACCTAATTTATATTTTTTTCGGACCAACACCCAGGAAAGCATTGTGCCAGAACCCGGAAATCAGGTTATTGGGAGGAGGACAGAGAGAGAGAAAGTAATAGGAAAGACCTCTGGATGAAGTTTATTCTACATACCGACTGTTTTGCTAATAAAAACTAATCTTCCCGGCCAATCAATAACAAATTAAACCCAAAAACGTGTCAGTAACAGGAACAAATTTCTTAATATCGTTAGAGCACTTAATAATAAAACAGTGAAATGCAACATGCATTGCGTTGATGATCTCAAGAATCAATAGAACTGGATACCATACTATACCCAATGAGCCTCTAGGCCCTCTCTTGTATGTGGTAGATCAACTTGAAAATATACTTTGGGACGCCGCCCTGTACTGTATTACATTTTTGGACAGATATAGGTGGTATTGACAGTACGAAAATCGGATAGAGTGAAGGATCTTTTACACCGAGGGACTTGAAAGCTTCTTTAGAAACCTGAAAAAATGTGCTTAGTTCATCAAACATCTCACTGTATTTTGACGCCAAAAACATTAAGAGCATGCGATTCCACGAACCCATTTGACGATTTTTGGGAAATCGTTTGCCTTTTGGAATCCACCTCCAATTTATTCGGTCTATTACCGAATGAATACAAATTAAAAGTGGAGATGCTAATTGCGAAACAGTCTATAATGTGAAATAGAGTAAGAGAAAGAACAGAACTTTACGGTACCCCTGAATTAACCTTGAAATCGTTTTACAACGTCCTAAAAGGATTGCTAATTAACGCGCTACGGTCGAAGCGCACTGTTTCAAAACCAAAGCTGGAATCCCATCCGAATCAGGAGACTTGTTGATGTTGAGATCTGCTAACACTGTTCGGTTCGAGAGAATATCTTTGGCATATTGACAGATACTCTGTCGAGTTTGGCAGGTAGGTTACATCTTTGCAACCAAGAAGAATTACTTGCAATTATACTAGCCAAAACTTCAATAATGGAACATTTTAAGGCAATTTTAAATCATTCAATAAGATGAAGATAAAATCAATTGTCACGAGCAGGGCCTTAAACCATTTTTTTGGCACAGCTAATTTTCAGTTAACAAAACACTGCATAGCATAAGTTGGAATTTTCATCTTCGACAGGATGATGCTTGGTATAATACGCTATATATTGTTACGAAGATGTTTGAGTTTCACAGAAAATAGTTATCAGTAGAAGAGTAAACGAAATGTCCTATTGTGTATTTTACGAACTGCGTAGTTTTATAAAAAATCTTATGCACATAACACAACAATATTAACAAAAAGAACTAACTGAGAATAAAAACAAAACAAAACACACAGCCAAATAGACGTCTGCCACTAAATGATAATAACAACAACAATATGAAATTATATTAAAATAGAATCTTCTTGTATATACGAGAACTACTTAAAATACACATGTAGATAACTATCAAGTGCTAGGCAAATGGATTGAATAAAAGTTGAAACGTTGTTGAGTCAAGATAATAAAAGAAAAAAGCATCTTTTAGATGTAACAGTGGTGAAGTTACCATCGTGTTTATTTTAGCTGCATTTAAAGTGAATAAATTATTTTATTTAGTTTAAAACTCCAAAGTGCGGTGTTATTATTTTGCAATAAAAGAACTCAATGTATTTAAAAGTTTATTAAAAGGAATAAAGGTAATATTATAAATGGTAGTGTAAAGGGACTTAAGTAAGTAATTTTAGAAAGCGAAAAAATTTTAAATTTTTAACATAGTTATTTTTGTGGATTTCTGGGAGAGAGTGGTGTTTATTATGGAAAGATGTATAATTCTCCAAACTAGCAGCTGAACCACCATTTGTGTATAACTTTTTTTGTCAGCCATTCCCGATTTTTTTAAATAAAATACAAATCTTCTTTACAAAATGAACGCAAATCTTAACGAAAATGAAGATTCTAACTACTATTAGTTTTTAATTTTTACATAATTATTTATTTGCTTAGACATTATTTTGCTAAACAATAAAAAAGCTGAATTATTGTAAATTTATACTTATCATGCTTAAGTAAATATTGCATAAAGCTCAATATTTAAATCATATTAAACCAATTATAATAGTCACTTTTAGATCAAGTGAGAAGCATTAAAATAAAATTTTAAAGTTTGAAAACAACTGCTCACACTTCAATCAAACTAAATAAAAATATAAATGCTTCTTACTTTAGTTAATTTATGCTAAAGTCAGTTTTAGATAATGCTTTTGCAGTAAAATAATTATTTTTATTAATATTTGTCACCCTCATATTAACTTTATATTCATTTGAAACAAACTGTCATCAATTCTTTTATACATTTCTGAGCTGTAGTATCATGAGAATGAGTGTAAATGTGCCGGCAAACAAAACACTACTGTCAGCACATTTTACACTTTTCCAACAGTGGTTGCTTGCTGCCGCAAACAATTGCTGTGACTGTAAAAATCTTTTCAAATATAAACGATTACCATGCACACACACACACACACACGAACATATACGCATTAGTAAAAGATGTTTGTTTGAGTGTGTTTCGAATGTGTACACATGCAATTTAGCTTCTTTTGAGCTGCAATAGATGTACAACAACTTTTGGTTTGATATTTACATGTTTTGTATGCTTTCATAGAATATCAGCCTAAGGCACGTTTTAAGCATGAAGTGCAAGAATATCAGAACAACATGCCACAACCACAACTAACTGAAAACGGAAATCCCTTAAAACGTCGTCATACACAATCAAACTTCTACAAATGTATAAATATAAGTGTTGAGTGGTGGTATAGGTGTATAGAAGTGAGCATACTACCATTAAGATTTGCTAGAAATAATAGTAACCAAAACCAACAACAATAATGACAGAACCAGGAATTTCTAATAAAAAACAAAAAATAAAAGCAAAAAAAAAATGAGAAACAAACCGCCATGAAGAAGAGCACTTGAACTTCAAGCTGAGGTTTGGTCTTTTTAATCTTACATTTACACATACAACTATGCAAGTACATACATGGTGTATAGTTAGTCGTGTATACACGGTTAAGTGTATGAACAGAGTTTTAAACAGGAATAAATAATATGTGTTTATTTTGTTTGTGTATTGAAAAAAAGCTTTCAAGAAATTATAAATTGTTGGAAGATGCGAAAACCTACATAAAGCTGAAGTAGGTTGAATGGAACTTCTTCTTGGCTGTTGAAAATGAAAAACACTAGATAAATAAAAAGATATCTTTACGAAAGGAAATAAGCATATTAGGATTGGTTACGAAGAATGGTAGGTAACCATCAAATATACTGCAAAATACACCGAAAAAATATGGAATACGTGCGGAAAATTAGGAGCTTTTACTTTATAACTTAATTCTCCGATTCCTTATTGAAACCTTAAAAAGATGGTTTAAAACTATGCCCTTTCAGAGAATATTGAGCGAATGTTTTAATATAATAAAGTTTAATCGCATAAGGTTTAACTAAATAACTTTAAATCGAATACGATTTAATCGAATAAACTTTAATCGAACAAGGTTTAATCGATTAAAGTTTGATCAAATAAGATAAAACCGAATAAGGCTGAATCGAATAAAGTTTAATTGAATAAGGTTTAAACGAATAAAGTTTAATATAATAATCATTAATCGAATAAGTTTTAATCGAATAAATTTTAACTTGAATGGAACACGATCCAGTTTACAAATTTAAAAACCAAACATCTTATTTATTTATTTACACATTTTGAGTCTAGGAATTCAAGATGCCTATAGACATTAAAACAATAAATAATAGTGATATTCAAAACCTAAATTTAGTTAGTTTAATATAAAATTAGATAACATTTAACAGCATTAACATTTAAAGAAAACTGAATATGCTTATAAAATTTATTATATAAATGGATCAGAGTTAGCATAATTTGATCTGAATACTTTAATTACCGGTAGATTAAGATAGCGTGTGAGATTAAATGGAACGGTAAATGAAATATTGCTAATCAAAAAATCTGAACAGATATTTTTGTTAATTAAATGTAAAACAAAGATAACATTATTCGTCGGCTTTTTAGAGTTAACAGCTTTATAACAGCAATTCTGCTAGTTTAGGATGTTAGAATTAAGGGACACCATTATGAGCCTCGAAGGCAAAATAACCAGAACTGAACTTGCACCGACTCCATGCTATTACTAAATTAGATCCAAAATTATTGAGCCATATCCCAGATTTGGTCTGACAAGGAAGTAGCGCACTAAACTCCTCCGCCTAGCGTTTTATAACTCCAAGAACTCTACGTGCTTAGTTAGTGATCCACTAAAACATGAAGATGTACAACTACATTCAGTTTCTCAAGTAGTTGTTTAAAATATATTGACATCTTCCGAAGAAACACATATATTTGCCCTTTTTTAAGGTTCAACTCCATAAGGTTAATATTATATCAGGAAATCCCCTCCGGGGGCACATTTATCGGTCTTTATGGATTACTTAACCATCTAGACTTGTGCTGCTGGGGGTATAAGGGAGCCAAGTACCCTGAAGGCAAGCAGGGTGTCAACTGGGTGCTCCACCTTATTTCCACGGGAAGCGGTAAGCGCCGGAGTTCTGCTAATTGTCTCTTTAGACTTTTAGCTGTTCTCTGACTGATTGGTTGTGGTTTTGCGGCCCCGCATGTACTGATTTAGTGGCCCAGGATCATCTTGCCTTTAATAACACCAACGGATGAATGATCCGGATCCAGTGAGCATGTTAGTCATGTGTTTTGGACCAGGTTTGCAACCCTGCTTTGGAACCGCTTAAATTGCAACTAGGAAAGACCTGTTGCTAGAATTAGTCCTCGGCTTCCTAGGGCATGAAGGACGTTGGTTTCATTCCCAGTGGTCTGACCACTATCTGATTATGGCTTACGGGCAGGTGCAGATGTAAATCTTATCACGAAATTACATCAGGAACTAAATTTATCTAGTCCTTTAAATGAAGACGTAAAACGAACAGGAACAACACATTTTGTTTTAAGTATTATTTATATTAGCGCGTCTGTCTTTATGAATTCTTACTTGTATGACTGTTTGAGGCAGCATGTGAAGCACTATAAGTATTTGCATGTACATAAGCGTGATAAAGTACTGCATCTTATTTTAAAAAGTGTTTAGATTTATTTTTTTTTGTTTTTTATTCTAAAGGAGTTTTTGTTTTGCAAACAAAAAATATGCCACAGCCAAAGTAATTGCTATGAATGCTCTAATGTTAAGCAAGATTGTAACACATGTATTTTCTTATATTTTTAACTTGCAAACAGAAGAAATAAAGGAAACACTAAACAACTTCTTTATGCCACTTTTTGTTTGAGGTTTCATAATGGCAAACAAACTTTCATCTCAAATTAATTTATGCATGTAGCACGCATACAGCTAAGACAAATGAGTTGACATTTCAGGTAAAGCATTTTCTTGTGCGTGGCTTTTTAACTTTTTGTAAACATGAACAAAAAAAGTCAACAACTTTTTATTTTCTTTTGTTTCGTTTTCATTTCATTTCCTTTCTGGTTTTTTTTTTTGTTGTTTTTTATGAAAAATATTTTGGGCAACTTATTTAAGAATTTTTTTTATGGAAAATAAAAACTTAAACGTTCCTTTAAGATACAATGGGCTGATATAAATAAATGTACTGTTTTGAAATTTTTATAATAAAAATTAAGATTTTTCGTTTTTCTGTTAACTTGCAGAAATTAATAAAATTAAAATGGAAATTATTGAAACAGAGGTTAAGAAACCAATACAGAAAGCGTGATGAAAAGAGAGAGCAATTTATTGATTCTGTTTGGTCACAACCGAATCCTTTTGATTATTTTAAATATAAAATTACGATTAATTCAATATACACTATTGTTAGCTAGATATTCGATTTATTCTCTTTTTAATGTACACTAACTTTAACTGTACTTTGCTTTTAATATTTACCTATTATGACTGCAAGAATTAATTTAAATGGCATTGCTTTGTAATCTGTTGATCAATAAACAACCACCGCACAAGTGTTTAAAAATTGGCGAGAGTTTTTTCATATACTTACAAATTTTTATTGTTTTTCGTATACAGATTCATTGAATGCATTTCCCTTACTCAACAGAATCCGCGAAAATAATTACGCTGGCCCAATTTTAATTCAGATTTCCGATTTCCGATTGTATCTCTAGGATATATCGGTTTGCTCGTTTGCATGGCTAAAGCTCTCGTTTTTAGCGGTTGACATTTATTCTGACTGCAGTACGAATTTTGTAGGTGGATACAGCTAAATAGCTGCAGGATCCGAAACCAAAATATAAAATCTATGCCCGAGGATTTACGAATTTCATTACTAGTATTTGTCACAGAATGGCACTTTATTCCAGGTGCCTCTCTAAACATTGGTGGTTTATTGGGCGGCCGAAATGAAATCGGTTAAACATCAGTTGAGTACGGTTATCCATGACTGAATTGTTTGCTTTGAAGAACTGTCAATATTACTTAATCAATGCGTTCGATTTGTCCCTTATCTTTCGAATTGCCTGATTTTAGTAGCTACCAATTGCTTAAGGATGAGAAGCTACTTGATGAAAACACAAATCGACTGTTATGATGGAAAGAAATCAAAAAACTTAAAGAACATTTCTGGAAACGTTATTATTTGGAATACCGTAATCGTATGCAGTCTCGTCCCAAATGGCAAAAATCTATACCTTCTTATTTGTGATGATCGATGTGGGCCTGGCCAATGGTTAAGGAGCTGGCCACCCTATTTTTACTAAAGATACAATAATTAACAGACCAAAATTTTATTTTTTTACCAACAGATTCATCTCTAAATTTATCCTTACGCTGTGGGTCGAAGCATAGCGAAATGCTAATACTAAAACCAAAATACTCCCAACTGTAGGCCGTCCTTTCATTTTGTGTTATAAACAAGAACTGTTGTTCTTAGGAGGCAGCATGTTGAGACGATTTAGTTAAAATCAGCAAGCAGCAGTCACGGGTCTTTATTTTAAAATATGTTGGCTTTTTGTGGGGAGCACAACGATATGTTGGATCAGTCAGGTTGGGACCGGTGAAGTGAGCGGTAGTTTTAGAAGGCAGCTTTGTATAATTTTTTGTAACCTAGTCGCAATCTGGTGATTTTGATGAGATCCATCATGTTTGTGTTTTTAATTTTATCAAAAATAAAGACTATTATTAAGTAGATTTTAACCATTCCGATGATTTTTGAAGGGTGGTGTCTTTGCTTATGTAATATGAGTTAATTTATCGATATATGTAGGTAGGATTAAAATTATTCCTTGTAACAATAGGTGACTTACGAAAGAGTTTTACTGCAGTGTCAGCATATTCGTTCCCAGCGATATTGTAGTGACTGGTTACTCAAATTAGTCTTACGACCAGATGTCTTTTTATGATTTCATTTCATATTTTGGTGGTATCGATGTTGATGTTAGAAAGATTTAAAATTAACTTGTGGGATGAAAGCGAATCGATAAATAAAGCGAATTTACCCATTTTGTTGCCAATGTATTGGAGTCACTGGTGATGGCTATTATTGCTGCTGAGAAAATAGAACTGTAATGTGGTAGGTTTTCCTTTATCGACGACATAATTTTCTATTGTGACACTGTATCCTATAGAATTTTCGTGTATTGAATCATAAGTGTATATAAAAGTGTGATTTCTAAGTTTCTGCTTTATGTCTTTAAAAAACTTGGGGAATATAGTACAATTAAGGCCTTTTGAGTACAGGAATAAAAAATATAAATCAATATTGTCGTTGTTAATACTCCAGGGTTGAAATTTGTTTTCCTTTGTTGTATGGCATTGTGATTGGTATATAGAAACCGCATTTTTTTAATTCTATTGATGACGGATAATATTTTTGGCATCTTTTTGGATTTTTTAATTTTAGACATTATTTTGCTTAGAGGTAAAGTAGTGTCTAAAAAGGACTTATCAAGTTTTGTAGTAAGCATATCCCTTTGAATTTCAAGCGGTAATATCTTAGTTTCTGCATATAGGGGTGTCTTGTGCGAGTTGAAAAAAAGTCCTAGAAAATTATATTTATAAATTATATTTTGCATACATATTTTTATGTTTATATTTTCATTTTTTTTTCTATGGATAAAAATTGTAAATATGAAATTTTAAACTTTTACCAACTCAGTTCAAAAATATTCAAAAGACGCTAAGATAATTAAGATTGTATCGCACGGAGAGATTTTGTAAAAGATTGATGTTAGATCATATCTAGCGTCTAGAAAAATCTTACACGATTTTCTATTCGCATAAAAACTGCAGACGTATTTCTCTTCCTGATATAAAAGTAGCTTAAAAAAAATAGTATTTTGCCTATAAAGGAAATTTGTAAATTTTGGATTAACTCTCTTTAAAAAAACCCAGTGCAGTATATTATATCTTGAATCAATAAAAATGCAAAAAATTTAATGAGTTTATCAATTTCTTTAAAATATATTCAGGAGGGCGCGGAATAACTATGCGCTCCAAAATAATAAATAACAAACTATCAAAACGAGTAAAATTACAAAATGTACCTTGAATTATAGTATTTTCTATATGTTTGATAAATTGTTGCCTACAGCACAACCCAGAATCTCCAAAGTTTCATAAGCCTGCGTAATTGGTCATTTTACATGAAGTTGTAACAACTAAGTCAAGGGAAGCAATTACACTATTACATTAAATGTACTTAAAATAATTTTTTAAATATGCAAAATAGCTTAATCATTTTTACATAACCAAATCTAAAATATTGTTCTGTTCAGGACCATTGTGCATTTTCCTTTTATTTTTGTTTTGAATTATTGTTATAAGCTTTTGTTTTGTATGTGGTATATTCTTGTATACATATGTATATATTTATTATATCCCACGCATTAAAACTATAAAAGTTTCTTTTTGTTACTTTCCGTCACTGTTGCCAAAGTATGTGTGTTCGTACAGATGGACGTGTTTGTATTTTACTTGAGCTTAATAGCGATTATCCTGTGTTCAGCATATCAATTGCTCTACTTTCATGCATACGTTATATAACAAACAGTGTGTATGAGTATGTCAAAGGAATATTTCTGTTTATATATGCTGATATGTATGAAATATTTATGTAAGTATTTATGCATGTTTGTTTATTTCTTTTATTTTTATTTTTTGTTGTTGTTGCGTATGTCAGCGGGATTTTATATGAATATCTAATGGATAAAAGGATTTTCATAAGTGATACCAGATGAAATTATATCTTTTTTCTGATTTTTTTTGCTTTATTTTTTCGTTTGCAAGTGTTAAAGCGTATGACTATAATGTTATATTATTTAAATATAATAACATTTTTAGGTTTGATTACTAATTATTATTTTGTCAAGAAACTTTATTAGAAATAAGATTTTTTTCTTGTTGCATAACTTGAAACTAATCGCATTTTAATATAATATATATAGAGCAAATAATATATATATATATATATATATATATATATATATATATATATATGCTTAAATTTTCGTGAGTAAATAGATATAAAATACACATCTGCTTCTATTGAAAGCGAAAAAATGCAAAATTTTTAAGAAAAAAAACTTGTATTTGAAAATGCTTTTTTACATCTACGGATATGTGAATAAGCAGAATATAGGTCCATAACACTAAATATTAGAGGTTCGAGGTCAATATATAGTGCTGACAGTATCTTTGGACCTTATTTTTCTGAAAACGACAAACGTCAAATGACTTCTGTAAACAGAGAGAATTATAAAGTTGCACTCAACGATTTTCTCCTGCCGATTAGGTACGAATTTGCAGATGAGATTCCATTAGTATAAAGCATCGATGCGCACTCCATGACTTACAACAAAGTGTTTTGGTTTTTGTTTTATTGAGTTGGGGTACAAGCTTTCCTGTTTTTTTGTGCAGTCACGAGTTAAGTCAACAAGCTTTAGACTCTTTAAGTGCTCTTAAAGAAAATAGCTGTCAAGGTGTTGGAAACTTATTATCGAATATTCTATAGAACATTCTATAGAATAAAAACATTAAGATATGAAATAAGCATAATTAAAAATTATTTTTTTAAGTATATAAATCCCAATAAAATAATTTTCGTGTTTGTTTTTACTATGGCGTACTTAGTTCAACATTATTTAAAGAGTATTCCATCACTTTCAGAACACTGCCTATGGTAATAAATCCACTGGGAAAATATTAAAATAAAATGACGGACACACATTGTGTTGTTTAACCACAAAAGTTAGTTGCTTATCTCAAGATTCTTAATAAATTAAATCGCAATATAGAAAAATTAAAACAAAAGTTACTTTAAAAGCCAATAGACATCGTTTTAGATATGATAAAAAAATTATATAAAAAAACGAACAATTTTTAAATCATTTCTATTGAGTGGATTAAAAACAGCGTGTCTGGTTTAGAAAAATCAAACGAGAAGAATAATTAACTCTTTAAAGGGTCGAAAAGTATATTTTATTCTGCTTATATTTATTAAAGGTATTCAGTTATTTACTAAATTTTTAAATTTAATATAAAAAACAAATATTCTTAAATACTTAAAAGGCTTTCATGAAATTTTGCTGTACACGTTTGGATTTTTTTGCTTTTATAAATTTGAATATGAAGCCCTTAAGATAATTTTCATATTGAACCTTACAATAGATAAACGAAAACTGTTTTTAACTTTGTCCTTTTTCATTGGAAAGATATGATTTGCTTTTGTTTTTCGTTTTCTAAGATCTTTTAACTTTTTTATATCTTTTCTTGTGAAATGGAAATTTTTGTATACTTATTACTGAAACCCTGAAGCATTTTTAATAACAACCACAATATCATATTTTTTCATTTATTTTTGTATTTGAATTTTTAGGTATGTATGTGTGTGTGTTTAGGTTTTTTTTTTGGTGACATATTCTTTTTATCCTACAAGAACATTTTTATTTTGTTTTCATTGTTTGCACAAATTCGGCAAGGTACGTTTGAAAATACTTTGCGTCCACGGTGTTTTCCATGTCTGATAACAAAACGAATATATTATTATGAGTTCGTGTTATTTGGTTAACAGAAAGGCTTTTCCATTTGCCGGGGTAAGATCTTAATTATGCATTGACATTTTGTTAGTAGTTTGTAGATATAAATTTTATTTGAATATATACATGTACGTATATATAAATTCCTCATAAACTTGCAAAGGAAATAGGCCTTTTGAAAATTTTTAAAGACTATTTTTATTTATATTTGCTTTTTCGTGAATTGTATAAAAAGTTATATTTTCGACAAAATATTTTTAAATTTTTTACGAATAATAACGAAGTAAATGTGAATTTTTGCAATCACAATTACTAAGCCTAGAAATTCGCTTTGTGATATCTGCAATTTAGATTAAATCCAAGTTGTTTTATATTGGAACTCTCTGTATGGATTGTTTTTGAAAACATCATTGAAGCAAATACAAAAAGTTCGTCATGTTCTATTATACTTCTGGAATAATCCTTTAAAATAACTTCGACTTAGAAGCAGACAAATAGTCTGGGGAAATGAAGTAAAGTGTAATACAATTTTGCTAAATTTTAATTGTCTGACGATTAAAAGATAAAACCATATTCATCAAATTAAATCGTCTATGGACACATCCTTTAATTTCTTATTAAATACTTAGTTTCAAGTATGAAGACATTAATCAAATTGTCACCCATGGCGATAGCTTGTTCTATAAATATTTATAGTTATTTGTTTGATTGCAAACACAGAAGTAGAAATTCTATGCAGTTTTCAATTGGATCAAAATAAATATTAAGCGCGATTTAGAAGCTATAACAGTCTTTCATATGAACTTTATTTCTCTTAGAAAATAATTCTCCTATTTTGAGGCGTAGCGACACTAGATGTATTAAATTTTTATATGGGCATCTTTTACACTTCAAACCATATTTTTCAGATTGAGACATGATTTAATTTTTAATGTTATAAATGTTCTTATAAAGAAACTCAAAACGCTTCAGCAGAAACTAAGTTTTACGACAAAAATATATAAAAAATTTACGGACGATTTATTAACTTCATCCTCTTACTGTTAAAAAATGAATGAGTCTTTTTATAATTTCAAAGGAAACAGGATTTTTCTATTAGGGGCTTTGTAGATTCAAACATCATTTAAAAAAAAAAACAAAACTGAGTATAAAACTGTGTAATTTATTTCGCTAATGAAAACTGTAGGGTATGAATTCAAGTTATATCAATCACCTTTATGTTTTGATAAATTTGTTGTCTTCTTGTACTTTTAACGGAAAAGTTTTTCTCCTGCAAGGGTTCCTCCAATTGTGGATTCCGAATACCGAATTTTCATGATTGGCGTATTAATATTTTATACAGCTTTCGCAAATAAAAATACCTCCTTTTTACCCGATTTTTTCCTAAACGGTTAAAAGCGGTTAAACAATAGAAGAAGAGAAACTTTTTTATGATCGAACTGTAGACATATATTAATGCGATATGAGATAAGTTTGGTTCTGGAAAGAATCTAAAACTTAAAAACTTCAAAAGACAGATCAATTTTGCAATCATTATCTGTATTTTAAATTACTGTGCCATTTTTAAATATTAAGAAATAAGTTACTTAGTGTATCAGCTGCAAACTTTTATAAATTATGACATTTTTTATCTGAAACCACCAAATTAATGTGTTTTAAATATGCTAGATTCCTTTAACCATAAATAAGAAATTGTTAATCGTTTCTGAATGGTTTGCTAATGGTTATTGTATTTTTCCATAATTATGTTTTTGAATTATTCTGTCTTTTTACTGTGTTGGTTGAATATAAATCCTATTGAATCAATTCGACTAGAGTTATAATACGCTTGAGTTTTCTTTATAAAACTTGGAGTAGAATCTAGTGATGACCTAAAGGGTTTTTCAAAAAATAGTTTTTTTCTAAAAGAAAATAAAACAAACAATTTACATTGAGATGATTAAAATTTGTATTGCATTACGAAGAGAAAAGTTTGACAAATAATAATGAAAATTGATATCTGGCAAATGTCCACCACGACCATGCTAACAGATATCGATTCTTTAGCCTTAAATATTTAATCACTTTTTGGCAAAACTGTGGCCCTATTTCGTTAATTACATCACGTATTTTGAGTTTCAAATCAATTTGATTGGCTCCGTATGCGTTTTACATAGCCCCACAAAAAATAATCTAGTGGTGTTAAATCATATGATTAGGCTGTCCACTTACATGCTGGTTGGCGTGAAATTATGCGATCGGAAAATTTGGTTTGCAATAAATTGGTCGTTTTATTCGATGAGTAACATGTGACACCATCGTTAATAATAGGCCAAAATAGAGTTGTTAGCATCTCGCGAAAGCATGATCCATTGACTGTTACCGCATTTTCAGCCTCATCTTCAAAAAAAAAAACGCGCTCAATCAAGCCTCCAGATTACAAAGCACACCATACAGTGCCACGTTGAGCATGTAAAAGTTTCTTCCAGCTCTAGGATTTTTAAAAGCCCAAATGCGGAAGTTTTGCTTCTTGACATATCCTGACGTGAAAATGGGCATTTTCAGAAAAAGCAGCCGGGTTTTTCTACATGAATTGAGCGAGTCTACGATTGGTTTCAATTCTTGAACCTTGTAAGGCTTCAAAGTTAAATCCTTACGCAAAATTCGCTATATGATGGGTTGGATAACCCCAATTACTGTTAAAGTCGAGGAATTAAGAAATTTAAATCTGTTTCAACACTGTTGCACACGGCTGCGATGTTTTCAGTTAAACGACATGGTTGAACCCTCGTTGGTATTCGCAAATTTTGTATCGACCCTGTTGACTCAAATTTACCGACCAAATTCTTAATATCACTCTCAGAAGAACTATTCTATTGTACAAAAATATTACGGATGTGACGAAATGATACTGGATTTTAGTTATTTAAATGCGTTTTTCGTGCGAAATTGAATTTAAAAAACTAAATGTCAAAACCATCATATCGGTGGTGTTGCCACAACTGAAAAATAAATGAGAATATCAAAAATATATATGATTAAATGTGGGTTAATATTGCTATGATTCCAGATAATAATTCTTTTTTTATTTTGAAACTACAAATCTGTTTATTTTCGATTATAGTATCAAAAATGATATGAAATGAAGAGCTTTTTGTTCCAGGTTTTCTATTTTTTTTTCTCCGAGATTTACAGTTTCTGTGGCTTTCTGTTAGCGACATATTTGGTTTCAAAATATTTCGGTTTAGGGAATCTAATATCGATCAGGTCTCTAAATAGACACAAGTAAATCAAATTCTATCACATTCATGTTTTTTTTTTTTGGAAGGGGGCTGTCAACAATTTACATTCGATAGCAATAAATCATCAAAAATGAGAGATATCATCGGTTATTAGCCCCTTAGCCAATTATCAAACTAATGGTTGGGTTAGTTGTTATTTTTTTTATTCAATCTTCCTACCTACGGATACCGCTTTTTTTTTTTTTAAGAGAAGTAGCACTTTAGGCAATAATGCCTATTTAGTCAAGTACCGTGCTGAATTCTTTAGAAAAGAGATAGAGAAGAGGTAAAACAGGTGGTGAAAGTAGAAGGCTAGTCGGAAATTAACTGCCGTATAAATACAGCACAGCGACCAGTGACTATGCCTTCATCGCTGAGCAGCTCCATTGACAGCCAATTTTTATTTTTGTGGTGAAAAAAAACCAACGTCTTCGTTGGGAATCGAACCCACAACCCCCATACTAACAAGCTAGTACACTACCTACTAGCCTACAGGGGCAAACTTATTAAAGCCGTATTTTATATAGAATAGTACAAATGCTGCAAAATGTTGTGACCAACAAATTTAGTTCACTTTTAAACGCCGCTATATATAAGAGTTAAATTATTATGAACTAAAATAAAAGTAAAATGTTTTAAATAATTTTACTACACGAAAGTCCTTTAAATACCCCTTACAATTTAGAATAACAAACTTGAAGGCACACAAAGCGAAGCAGCTTATAAAGGAACAAAAACTTACTGCTACCAATCAAAAGAAATCGATACATTTTTTTGGGAATCGGCAGTGATTTCCTCCCACTATACAGAATTTATACTGTTTGTTTATTCGCTTATTGTTCATTATGTTGATTTTATTCTAACATCTCTTGTAGTTGTTTACTATGCTACTGAGTTGTGAATTTTATATGTTCATACATACAATTTGAACAGCAAGTAAAACGAAAAATATTTATGTATGAATGAATGTATATATGATTTTATATTTTTCTTTTTATTCTTGTTGTGTATTTTTTTGTATTTCAATATTGATGATTGTGTTGATGAGCTCGATGACGTTAATGAAAACACGCCAAAACTACAGTAGAGTATCAAGTAACCCAACCTAGCTTTTATCACCAACAATAACAAAAAACAATAACTTACGTTATGTAGCTTCAGACGATGGAGTGAGAAGTAAAACGATGAAATGAAGACTAGGAGGGGATGAGAAAAACACCAGAAGTTTTAAGTAAATAGGAAAAATATTAAATAAAACAATGAAAGTGCAAATAATAAAACCATACTTCATTAAGTCAAATTTAATTAATAAAATTAAAGAAAACCGAGTATATCACAAAAAATTTCGGATCAAATGTACAGATGCGGTTTTGTAAGATTTTATTAAAATCAATTTAAAATTGTTTATAAATAACGCATTTATTGACTGACTGAATAGAAATTCCTATCAGTTTCAAGCTAAACCGGTTAATGTTTTTCCCCTGTAAAAAATTATTTGAAAATGATATTTTAAGAAACTTTTTGAATTCCATAGTTGCAATTACGAGATCCCTAAAATTCGGCTGAACTTTAATTTATCTCCTATTCTTTCATAAATCGTTGCTAACAGAAAGAGTTGGTACAAATAGAACACTAAATAAAAAACCAAAGCATTTTCTTTGTAAAAAGAAATCGGAACATCATCTTCATTAAAAAGTGAAAATCATCATAAAGGGTTATTCAACAAGAAGTTATTTTCTAAAACAAAATAAAGCCAAAAAAATTGGGTTTAGATGATTCGTTGTATTACGAGGTAAAAAAGTTCGGCAATTATGACTGAAAAATGATATCTGGCAAATATTCATCCCGACCACGCTGAAGTTTTTAATAACTTTTTGGCAAAATGGCATCACGTATTTAAGGTTTAAGGCTCAAATCGTTTCGATTGGCTTCGTGTAAACTCTATCCTTAATATAGCACCACAAAAAATAATCCAGTGTTGTTAAATCATACGATCAGACTGGCCACTTGACAGCTGATTGTCATGGAATTATGCGGTCGGGAAATTTGATTTGCAATAAATTGATCGTTTCATTGGCTATGTGACACCGCCTTGTTGAAAACACATGCCAGTGATATCCACCTTGTCTGTAATAGGCCAAAATTGAGTTGTTAGCGTTTCGCGGTAGCATGATCCATTGACCGTTACCGCATTTCCCAATCATGCCTCCAGACCATATAGCGTACAATTCAGTGACACGTTGAGCTTGTGAGGGCTTCTCAATAATCGCTCTAGGATTACCAGAAGCCCAAGTGTGACAATTTTGCTTGCTGACATACCCTAACAAGTGAAAATGGGCTTCGTCTGAAAAACCAGCCGATTGTTGCTGAATGAATTAAATGAATCTGCGGCGATGTGAATGGTCGGTTAGCTTCAATTCCTGCACCATTTTAATCTTGTAAGGCTTTGAAGTAAAATCGTCATGCACAATTTTCTATGTGTGTTGTCAACGTCGAGAAATTGACAAATTTGGCTCTGCCTCAACACTGTGGCTCATGGCTACCATGTTGTTAGTGAACGACCCACTCGAGCATGCGTTGATGATCGCACATTTTGTATCAAGCCTGGATCTAATTTAATGTCGGCAGTTATGTATGGAATCAGATAAATGTCCACCTCTGTTAGCCTCACAAATGCGAGCCCTTTTAAGCACATTTTTCATTACATTCTCACACATTTCACGCGATATTTGATTAATTTCATCACGAATATTTTGTTTGAATATCCCAAGAGTTTCCGGTTTGTTTACATAACTCCTGCTTTTCAGATATCTCCACAAAAAGAAGTCCAGAGCAGTTAAATCAGCCGACCGTGGCGGCCAATCAACAACTTGTTGTAGAAAGAGGGTCTCGCAGTAATTCCAACGTAATCTTGGCTGTATGTGATGTGGAACCATCTTAGTGGTACCACATGTTAAACCAGCCCAAAGCATCCAGCTGTAGCGTTAAAAGGATTTTAATCATATCACGATATCGCTCTCCATTCACAGTTACCGTTACGCTGCTGCCATTTTCAAAGATTTATGTTATGAGGGTTGAATAATTTAAGGGTTTCCCATTCCCCAGAACCAACTATTCTGTTTATTCACATATCCATTCAAATAAAAATGTGCCTCGTCACACCATTATGATTTTTTCATGAAAATCGGGGTTTGCCATGGACGAACTGTAACATTCTATTGGCATATGTATGGCAAAACCAGACACAAAAATAGTACAACCTACATCAAGGTAATTTAACAGGCTTCAACTTAAAAATGGAGTTTCATTCACTAATTTTCTTCCATCAATTCCAAATAAAATTCATCAGATTCAGAATATATTATTATTAGATTCCACGTATTTATTTTTTATTATTGTTTGTTTAATCTGGAAAATATTGCTAGCTTTTGCTATATATTGCACAAATATTATATGGCCAGATGAAGAAGGTAATTCTTGGGTTAATTGCGCAATGATATTGTTATTGCTTTTTAAAATTAAAGTCTTTCTTGTCCATAATATTACAAGTAAATCATTTTAACAAATCCTTTTGCACACTTGGTTACAAATACATTCGTGTATTTTTTACAAACTTCAATCTTAGTTTACCGCAAACACAGCATTTTCATTAAGTGGTCAATTCAAAAACCTTTATAAAAATATCTTCTCTTACTGTGTATAGTCGTCATGCGTTAACACACAATTTATAGGAGAGCTTGTACACACGAGTGTATAATGCTCTTTATGGCAATAATTTTTTATGTTAGCATATAACACTTTTCGTTAGTGTTATAATTGTTAAACATAATTGACGGTTTAAAATAGGATTTTTTATTATATTCTACCATATCTTGGAGATTTGTAGGTTTATTAAGCTACTGGTTTTTTTATTGCCATAGAATTTATATTATGTAAACAATATTCGACAATATAAATGATTTATTTATTCATTATTCTTAACTTTAAATTATGTCAATATTTAATTAATTTTAATAAATTATATAATAGTTATAATTTTTGAGCTTTTTTAATATTTTTTAGTAATTAATTTTAAGCACTAGGTCTTATTTAACAAAAAATTTTTAAAAAACTTTATTTTTTATTATATTTTCGATATTTCGCCACACCGTTGGTTAGCAAAAATCATAAACATTGACAAAAATCATAAACATTTTTGTTTTTCCTGAAGATGCCAACCAACGGTGTGGCGAAATATCGAAAATATAATAAAAAATAAAGTTTTTTAAAAATTTTTTATTAACTAAGACCTAGTGCTTAAAATTAATTACTAAAAAATTTTAATAAATTTTTAGAAAAAGTCTAATATTGTATTATTCTGGCGTTGTTATTCTGTAATGTATACACGACAATCTTAATGTAAATTTCAATTGTCTGTAACAGTTTAATTGGTACAGCTACGTGTGTAAAACTTATGTCTGTATTGAATAGCCTATAATTTTTAGCTCTACTTTATTTTAATACGATTCTTAAAGTTACAAGGTTCAGTCAACAAGTCTACCGTTTTGTGATCGGCCTATGCAATCTGGACGAGTTTTTGTACCGTTTCACAACCATGAACGTAACGTGAATCCCGCAGGACACAACGCAAAACAAGCAGCAGCACCTAACCACACGAAATTCACATTTTCCCATTATCTTCTCAAAACGTTCAATAGTCTGAAAATTTAGTTTGCAATAAACTGATCGTTTCATTGGCTGTGAGATGTGGTACTATCCTGCTAAAAACACATATTAGTGATATCCACGTCTTTCATAAGTGGCTAAAATTGAGTTGTTACCATCTCGCGATAGCATGATCTATTGACCGTTACCGCATTTACAGTCTCACTATCATAAAAAAACACCCCAATCACCCCTCCAGACCATATAGCGCACCAAACGGTGACACGTTGAGCATGCAAAGTCTTCATAATAATCGCTCTAGGATTTTGAAAAGCGCAAATGCGGCAGTTTTGCTTGTGGACATACCTTGACAACTGAAAATGGGCTTTGCCTGAAAAAATGTTGCTCCTGAATTAATTAAGCGAATCTGCGCCTTCAATTCTTGCACCAGTTGAACCATGTGGTAACTTTGGATAACTCCACTTGTTGAGAATGTCGAGGAATCTGGTTCAACACTGTGGCGCACGGCTACGATGTTTTTAGTTGAACGAACCAGTCGAACACGCGTTGGTGTTCGCACATTTTGTAGCGATCCATTCGATATAAATTTAACGACCAAATTTTTAATAACAGTCTCAGAAGGAATTTTGCGAAATGTAACTTAAAAAGAACCAACATTTTCATAGTGGACTTTAATTATTTTAATGCGATTTTCGCGCGAAATTGAATTTATAGTAACATTTGCCAATGCATGTTTTGTGCTTAAAAAGAAGATATTCTTTAATTTCATGTGGTTGAAATGAATACAAAGAAATGCTATTAAAGCTACCCCGTTTAAAAGCAACATTTAGCAATACCTCAAGTCTACGAAAGTCAGTGGTGTCATAATACGCACATATTATACATCCATACAGAAATATTTTTCGGAAGACTCTTTTTAACTATTATTGGATATGACAATGCACTTAGGCTTTAAGGGTTTTTTTTTAGAATTAAAAAAAAATAAATTTAAAAAAATAAACAACAACAAAGACATCAAAAAGAGCACATTTTTATATTTTAATCGAAGTTCTAAGGAATGGGTGCTAGGGAAAGCAGAAAACATTTATATTATTTACAAGATAGATAATCTTATATATTGGTCAATTTCCAATTTTATTATAAAAATGTGGCTATTTTAGCATTTCTACATTAGGGGACTGAGAGAGGATAGTCCAGAAAATAAACTAGTTTAAAATTATTAGCAGGAAAAGCAGAAATCATTTAAAACAGCATAATTTATAATTTGATTAATTTTCAACTTTATTATGCAAATGTAGCTATTGTAGCGCTTCTAGTCTAAAAGACTAAATAGAAGATAGCCCAGAAAATATGTTAGTTTCAAAACTTTTATTAGGGAATGTAGGCATTTGCCATAAGTGCACATTTTTGGTCTGACAAGCGCTTGATTACTGCTAAAGCGCCACAAAGCTATAGATCTATGTTGTGCAATATATTTATTTCCAAGACACCAAAACCGTCTCGTGAATGTATTTTATTTATTTAAGTAAATGCTTTTCTGACTGCTTCATCAGGTACTAGAGGAAAGAACATCAACGATCAATATATACCTGATGCTTCCCATGGGCTACTTGATAAAATAAAATCTTACCTCAAAGCTCAAGAAGTCTATGGCCTTAATCTCATACAAGAGTTTCAGAATAATGAATAAGTCTTCTGTTGACACCAGGGTGTCTTAGAGTGTATTGGAGGTTTTTCTCTTTTGTTCGCAAGCCTTATCATTTTGAATAGATTTTTGTGCAAATAAACAAAAATTAATGTTGGCAATTGAGCTTACATATTATTACCACGGCCATTCGCATGTTAAATAAATAAAATACTAGGAACACAAAAATACGAGTAATATATGTTTCCAAAATATATAAATTACTCGTAATTCACCTTTATTAACAGTATTCTCTTATACTCTGCGCTGAAGTGATGTCAACAAAATATGTATGCACCCACAACTCCAACTTTTAGCTGAATAGAGTCCATGTGACCTTTTGTTGAAAGAAGAACCTGAAACTCAACTAGAGCATAGAGAAAACACCCAACTGGGTGTGTTTAATATAAAAACAAAACTACAACATAACAACCTTGAAAATGCACACAATGGTGGTGAATTTAATTTATCTTTTGCGAGAAAGCAAGTAATGTTACATATAGATTGAGATGAAAAAAGAAGGAGAAACAGAAAGAGAGAGTTAAAAAAGGCTACAAAACAATATAATGAAAAACAAGAGCTTGTACTAAAATGAGTAAAAATATTTGTAATTGTGATATGATTTTAGAACATCTCAATTGAATGATAGTTTTTTTTAGAACATAGGAGAGTTAGATACCTATTAAAACCCGGAAAATAATTTAAATATAACAGTTTTTGGCTCTTTTAGTTATGGGCTTGTAGCAAAATCATGTGCTTTATATCATATGCTTTATTTTATATATATTTTTAGTACACTTTCTTTTAAGCATTTAGAAGTTTTATATTATGTTTGGGGTTATTGTGTTGAGCGAAAAAAAAATTCGTTGTGTGTGCGGCATGATTTCGAATGCAGTCTATTAACGTCTTTCATAAACAACACCACGATGTTGTGCCGTGTGCTGCAGAAGTGAAGAAAATTTTAATAAAAATTATTTAAGAAATGGCAATTAAAATTTAATACAAATTTCTTATAAAAAATATTGATGCCAATCAAATATAAGTGGAAATTTTAGAAAAATAAATTGCTAAATAAACGCTTTGTAATAAAAAATAACACCAAAATAACTTTCCATTTTACGATTTGTGTGGCCCCGTGCATATTAATATTTTAAAATAAAAAATATAATTAAAAATACAATTTTGGTATCATCAGTTGTCATACACATGTCACATCAAATTATTCAGCACTTATCATTGTTACCGCTTATGAATGGTGTCAAAATAGATGCTTATACATAAATATATTTACGCCGTACAGGTCATGTTGCAGATTATGCTGGCATGAGCATTACTTTTTTAAGATTTTTTGCTGTTGAAATTGGATATGTTTTTTGTGTTTCTACAACGCGTGTGTTATTTATGAAAAGTATTTTTTAAAGTGATTTTTGAAAGGTGTTTTTCTGATTTTTATGTTCTCTTAATGCATTTAAAATACGTTGACAGCCATAGTCAAATTGAAATAGATTGTGATTGACATGATCGATTGATGGAAAACAATTTTAAAAATGAAAATCTATATTTGTTGGAAATTATAACAAGCTCAATCTCGAGCGAAAGAAATAAAGTGTGTTTCGAAAATTTCTTTTTTCTATAAATATTTTTTTAAAGATAAATTAAGAAAAATTACACTAAAAAACTTAAAAAAATTTATAACTATAAAACAATAAAATTAATAAAAAAAAATTTTTTAAATTACTGGTAAAAATAAAAATTAAAATATAAATATCACTCAATAATGATAAAACCTGTTTTATTATTGAAAATATTAGAAACATAAAAATGTTTTTTTAAACAAAAATTCCAATTTATCCTTTAAAGAAAAGCAAGCTAAATTTTATAAAACAAATACCTGTCAAAGTCGATAAAGCCACAACAAAACAAACAACTATAAGAGCAGCATAAAATATCAAGAGCAGAAGAAAACAATTTCAATTAAAAGTTTAAATTAATATCATAGGCTATCAGCTAAAAAAAAAAAACAAAAACTTATTTTCACAACACATTTATTATACAAAATAAAAAAGTAATAGTAGAAATAAAATAAACTGATAAATTTTATACCAACAATAAGTTCTTTTCTTGCTACAACCACTACTTAAAAAGGATTAAGCATAAAACTATGTCAACTTGTTATGCAAAAAAAAATTAATTTTGAGAGCAAATTTTCATTTACAAAATCCTAACAGAATTTTTTACACTAAAAGGTAAATATATTTTAACAATAATTTCCCATTCATTTACAATAATATTTTTACCGTAAGGGAATACTATATAGCAGCAGCATGATTGTAGAGCGCAATTAATAAATCACATGACTATGTGAGCCTAGAAATTGTTTGGAATTAATTGTAGATAATTAAATGACTTAGGGTTTATTAACTTCAATTCATTCAATATTAATGAAAAATAATATATCATTAGCTTAGCTTTAAATGAACCTTTTGGCACATATCCTTGCTACTGCTTTATTGCCTGTTTTATATATTTTTTTAGATATTTCTTTCACGACAGTTTTTAGTTTTTCACTTACATTTTTTCCATTAGATGCAGTTATTTTGAAATTATATTTGATTGATTTGAATTATCTTTTTAATTACCCCATTGATATGCATACATTGTTGCTATTATTCTAATGCAAAGAAATAATACAAAACTAAACCAGTTGATAGTTTCATTTACTCCTTGTAAATCCTTTTTCGCTTATTCATATTCCACAGATAAAGCAATATTTTGTTTCTTAATTATTTGTAAAATAAGTCATCTTCATTAATTAAAACACCGGTTGTATAATCAATCAGAATAAATTAGCTCCCCATTTTCACTTTTCGACGAAAGTTTGAAATTTGTTGTCACAACAAACATTAATTTCATGTCTTTGATGCCCAAATGTTTAAAGTTTGTATTGTGCTAAACACGAAAATGTAATATTTCTTTACTTCGGCCATTGTATATATGTATACTTCTGTTGTCACTCCTTCGTTACTGTAACGATGGTTTTCACTGAATGGAATGACTATTGTCGTGCCAAACAAATCAAAACAACTTAATACCATAAATACTTCTCTTTTAAAGCTTCATCGGTAGTTAGTTCTATTAATATAAATTACACTTCGTTCCAATAACCCATAACATATAAAAATTCTTAGGGAAAAAAATATAAAAGTGTTTAGGGAAATATATAATACAGTATTACAGCTTAAGATGTAACAAAAATTTGTAAATAGTCCAGCAAAAATATTTTATAGCAATGGAGGATGTATCTATAACATTCCCAGCACTATCATCTGGACAAGTTTGAATGCATGTTACATTTTTTTATCGTTGGGACCACTGCTCACGTAATGCATTGTACCAGAACTAGGAAATTAGGTTATGGAAAGGAGAAAAGAGGGAGTAGTGTTTTTGGACATTCGATTTAAAATTGTCTACATTGAAAGTAACAGGAAAGATCTATGGACGGAGTTTATTCTATATGCGAACTGATGTGGCAAAATACGAATTTTCCCTGTAATGAATAGTGCGATTCACTGGCCAATCGATAAAAAATTAACGCACTCTCAATGAAAATCGAGTCAAACGCAAAAAGTCACGAGTTTCGGGACTCTTGGCCTTAAACTCCTTTATGCAGTCCAACAACTTCAAAATAGGCTTTGGGGCGCCAGCCCATACATGTTCAATCTTTGGAATGGAGTTGTATTCCATATTTGTAAAACGTAGATTAGGCTGTTTCATACATTTTTTGTTAATTTATTTTCATTATTTTTGGCCTACAATAGGTCGTGAAAAAAACCGGCTTATTGTGGGACAATTTTGTTTTTTGCTTATTTAAGTAGTCATTGCTTCTAGTTGGTTTTTGGCAATATTACAAAGCAAAATACAAGAATGCAAAACTAAGAGCTGATATCACTGCTTTCAATCGAAGGAATATCAGATACCATGTCATTCCATGAAAATTAAGTTGAAAAAACCTTTGAAAAAATGAACTAAAACCATAAAACTTACTTTAAAAAAAAAGAGAAGTAGCACGCAGGCAACAATGCCTATTTAGTCAAGTACCGTGCTACATTCTTAAGGAAAGGGATAGAGAAGAGATGAAACAGGTGTTGAAAGTAGAAGGATAGTCGGAAATTAACTGCCGTATAAAGACAGCACAGCGACCAGTGACTATGCCTTCATCGCTGAGCAGCCCCACCGACAGTCAATTTTTATTTTTGTAGTGAAAAAAAATCAAGGTCTTCGTTGGGAATCGAACCCACAACCCCCATACTGACAAGCTAGTACGCTACCTACTAGCCTACAGGGGCACCTAAAACCATAATACTCATTTAATCTAATTGGTGAGTGTAGGCAAACTGCGAACTAAGTTTTGTTTTTTATCTATTGCATAATTTTTGATTATACCCACTAATTCTTAGTTTGACTTTACAAAGGTTTTTTTTTTGTAAGAAGACTTAAACATAAGATCATGTGAATTAAGACTTCTCATAAAGAGTTCTTTAAAATATGACTTGTAAAAACGTGTCGTTTTCAAACACGATAATTCATATGATTTTTGGTTTCGCGCAAAACTTCTTAATAATTCTAACATAAAAGTATTATTCTAAGTTAGTAATAGGTTTTTTAATCAAATAATTATATGAATAAAACTGTCTAAATTTTAAAAATTTTTAATCCAGATTGATAAGTTAGTTTTTAATAGAAATGTTTTACTGTTTAAGTCTAATTTCTTATCATAAAGCTAATATTAATATGAATATTGTATTAATTTCTTGTTATTCAGAACAATAAGAAAATTAGAACGAAGATATATTAATATCAATAGTTGTAGCTTTGTGATAACTGCAATAACAATTTTTTTACTTTCAAAGTATTCATAATTACCAATGAAGACTATGATGCGCCTTAATATGAATATACAAAAATCTCTTTATTTATTACAGGCTTGATTTATGGAATACATTTCCATATTTTTTTCACATTTATGCTGACACATAGTTAATTAGATTTTTGCATTTAAAAAATAAAATTTATTTAGTTTTATTTTTTATATTTTATGTTATTATCTTGTTTGTCAATTATATACTTGTATCCTTAATAGAGACAAGATATAGTGTATATGACTAAAACGGAAATGATTTTTAATTCAAATAATATTTAATTGCAATGTAGATTATAGCAACATTACCATTTTTTTTAAATGAATAAAAGGATATAAATGATTAAAAAAAAATATATAATTTCATAAATATACATACATACATACATAATGTATGATAATAGAAAAAAGCCTTATCAATTTTTTATGTAAAAAAGTCAGACTATTATTAATTTAGTGCCAAATATAGAGAAAATTATATTTAGTTCTGTCAGTAAAAAGAAAGCTGTAATATTGTTATGCTACTTATCTATAAAATATGTTATTTACAGATTGAAAAATGTGTTAAAATGTTCTTTCCTACAACTTAGTAAAAATATTACAAATATCAAACTCTTACCTTTAGCGACATTAATTCTAAAAGAAAAATAAAATACTTTTACTTTTATAAATATTAATTACTATAGTCAAAATACTAAGATAAGAATTCATCAGAGTTGAAGTAAGAAGAGTTATTTTTTATGTAGCTGGTGATATGGTGTAAATTCGATTCATGTGGAACACGGAAAATACATGAATATGCTAAACGATAAAGCCATATTGTTATTTGTTTTCTTTATATATTATGTCTTTAATTAAGGGAGTTCATGAACAATGCAGTGGAGGGAAAATATACCGGCTTTTAGGTGTTTATAACTTTACACAGGCGCATTAAACTCTGTTTAGAAAAGTTATCGTCTTTATGTCTTTTAGTATACATATATAATATAATAATTTTATAATAAATTATAATTTTTTAAATTAATTAAAAAACGCAATCTGAAATATTTTAAATCATAACCGTGATAAATTTTGAGCAAAAGGCTACTTAATCTAAACGGGTAAGTAAGCAAACTACACTGTTATCGAAAAACAATTGCCCAAAATTGCAAAATTTTCTTTTCTATAATACAATAACATTTAGCAGCTGTCATAAAAATAAATATTATTTTGTTTTGATGTCGCTGATATTAAATTTTTAAGAATATTTGTATATTTAAAATATCTCAGAAGCTTAACGTGTTTACATCTGTAATGAACAGTCATGCAGCGTTACTACAACATGCTGTGATGTTAATCTGTTTCAATTTATTAAAGTTATAATACCTATAAATGAATGTATTTTTTTATATATTTTTATATATATTATACATATATATTACATAATATTATTATCAATACACCACAATATTTCTTTGTTACATTTTTTCAATGTATAACTAGAATGGTTAAACTAACCCTTATGTAGACCCAACGAAACTAAAAAAAGATAGATGAGTTGGACCCAAGTCTTTTAAGTTCTTAAAAAGATTAAGTGAACCTATTTTTGTTCTATTAATAGCAGTATTAATTTTCTACAATATGTTGTTGATAGTATTATTGGGAATTTGTTTGCGAAATAGAAGCCAGTTATGATGAACGACCTTCTTCTTTATGTTGTTGAAAATTTATTTTTAACAGGATGAAGCAATATTGCATATTATAAGATACATAACCGAATTTATAAAGGGTGCTGCAAATTGCCTCGCCAATTGTTTTAGTGATTTCTACCAATTGAAATTATTCTAAAATTAATTATAAGGCAATTTTTCTTTATTGGATTTTTTAAAGTTGCATGCCTATATCGCAAACCCCTCAAAGAAAACATTCCTGAAGAAACCGAGAACCTATCGTAACGAGTTTTATCAAAAGTAAATACATAATGCAAAGACCACGTAGGATATAGTTATTAAACTCGCTATCAATATCGGGCTAAAATGCTTATAATAAGGTATGAAAGTTTTTCGATTTTTTTTTATATAAAAAAGTTTAATAATAAAGAAAAATTAGTTTTGCATTGCATATACAATATATAACTCTTTATAATAAGGGTTCTCTTAAAAGAAATATTTAAAAATATTCTTTTTCCTATACAAATTCAAAAAAAAAAATTTAACTGCATCTATGCCATTGCAGGCAGTGTATTTATTGGCTTGTTTCAGTTGTGAATTCAATAAATATTCTTTATTTATTTTATAGTCATCTATCTCCTTCCGTTTTTAAACCTAATTATTATTTTTTATTTCCTTTCTCTATGCCAGCTGGTATTTATTAAAGCCCACTTTCTGGTCTATTTATTTAGTTGTTGTTAATGTTAGTTGTCAATTAAACTAAAATAGGATTTACCAAAGGGATTATAATAGTGTCAACAGAGTTAAAATTAAATAAATATATTTATAAAATTTATGTCGAATGCAGTGGTAAATGTCTGAAATGCATAATTTTTTTGTTAAATTGATTGAGGAGTGGGCGTTTCTATGGTACTTTTTTGTTTATTAATGAATACATTTTCTGCTTTAAGCTTAATATATAAATATAAAAACCCATAAAGTAGTAATATAATTTATTTATAATTAAACCATTATATTGTCATTAATATAAGCTGATTAAAATTTAAATGTAGTAGTAGAATTGGAAAGGTATTATTTATTTGTTGAATATACAAATTAATGTTCTGAATAATAGTTTTGTGTCACAAAAATATTAACAATGAAATAATAAAATAATAAAGACAGCCTTGGTCAAAAGCAATAATTATTTTGGTTTAACGCACGACATTTGCAATAATAACATAGTTGTATAAAACACTTGAATTAATACTAGTCGGCAGAAGTCTAAGTTTTTTTAACTGAAACCTAATTTAAAATCACATTTACAGCTGAGCGTATACTATTTTGTTGTTGTAGCAATTATATTTTCCTCTGGCGTCTGTGATCTTATAAAAAATATTTATTTTTATTCCATATAATTTTAATTAAATATATAATTACATCTAATTATAAGGGAAAGTAAAATTGTAATAAAATAAAAATACAAACAATAGCATTATTATTTTACACTATAGTATTCTCTTTTTCACTGATTATCTGTAATGCTAATGATGTTAATAAAAAGGCAAAATGTATAGAAAATTTCCATGAACTAATTAATTAAAATGAGATTTTACAGCAATTAAGGCGAGAAACAATGAAACAATAATATTTTAACACCAAATACAAGTATGAATATGAAAGTAAAAATATTAATTAATATTTAATGAAATCCTTATTTATTAATATTGACCCGCCAATAAAGCACATTAATGAATGAACTTGAGATATTATGGTAGGATATTTAATGATATTTATAAAAATAAATAAAATTAGTTCCAGACGAAATAAGCTATTTTCTTTTAGCCATGTTTTTTTTCTTCTTTTGCCTGAAAGGTATATAATTACTATCTTTAGACGAACTGTTATAAAATATTTACTCAATAATTTATAATATTTAAAATATTTTTTATTTGATAACACTTCGTTTTTAAAAATTATTCAAATTTTTTTGCAGCTCTTTAATTTAAGTAGCCAGAGTGGATAGTTTTATTTTTATTGCTTTTATAAATATTTAACACTGAGCACAATAACACAAGTTTGTAATTGTAATTATTATGATAAGTTTGTTAGAAAAAAAAATAACACTACAGTCTAGACACATTTTTAGTGGGACAATTAAAGAAAATCTCTGCATGTTTTATCATTGCACCAAGGCACAGTGGGGTGAATGCGTTTTATTTTGATAATATTTCGATAGCTCGTAAACAACTTAAGATATCTTACTGGAATATCACAAAAGCCGGGCAGGGGTATATTTGAGAGAAGTTGCAGTTTGTCGCCCTCTAGAAGTAAAACGAGTTTTCGGGTATGCCCCCAGCGTTTAGTTTTTACCCAAATGTAAATAGTAGAGAATATCTAGTAGAGAATATCTAGAAAAAAATAATGTGCGTACATGTCAGGACACCTCTTTTAGTTTCGGAGAAAATCGGGTAAGAAACATTTTTTTATTTTTTTGGATGACCTTAACTTAGTCAGTTTTGACGTAGTGTACTAATTTATATTGGGATCATTATTCTAAGATATTTACTGTAATCGTGATCAAAAATATAATAAAACAGTGGTAAGCATGGTTCTGATAGTATTTTTCGTTAAAAAGCTACAAGCCTCTAAATTGGGAAAATGTAAAAACTGAAAAAAGAGAAATAGTTTTGCTTGCTCATATAATTGAAATTTCTTCGGTACTAGAACATTTTTTCTGCGTACTTTTACTGCCTATATTAATTCCAATTTTGAAACAATATTTACGAATTACATTAAAATTTCATGGAGTCCAAACCACCGAGAGCAAAATGGAAACAAATTATTAAATCTCCTTGTCTTGGGTATATAACCCAAAACGGATTTGATACCCACTTAGTTAACAAAGCCAGCGTGGCTAGTTTTATAAAAAAGACAATTGCTTTCGAACATTTTTCCCCGTTTAAGGAATTTATGCATTAATTTAAAAAAAATAAAATTTTATTTTACCATTTGATTAACAGCTCTCTTATGCATATAGTTTTAAAATTTTTTCAAAATTTTGTAATAATACCTCGTACGGTTTAGATTTTGTATCAATTTAAATTCTATACTTTATTTTTCAAACAATCACTTTAACGTGAAATTTACAAATTTAAATATAAATTACATCTAAAAAAATGCGATGCAATAAAAATAGTAATAAATTGTCTATTTAGAAGTCATAATTTTTTCTCTTATACCATCCACTTATGTGAAGAGCATACACTTAAAATGTAGGAGCTTAGCAAACCAAGCCTTCTACTGAAGTTTTCCTATTTTCTTGTATATAAAAATGGAAAATGTTTTTAAACACATTTTTTATGCAGTGTTCCGTTTTTCAGTTTTACACAAACGTGTTTACACACATTTTTCATTTTCGCATATAAAAAGAGTAAAAACTTCATTAGAATATACCACCCAATAGTATAGCGAAACATCGAAAGCAAAAATAAAAATTTATTTAACTTTTATAAGAAAAAAAATTATTTACAAAATATTAAACTAGTCAATAAACTATAATTATTTTCTATATATATTAATGTAATAAAATTTTAATAAAACTAATAAATATTTTTAATGACTCCTAAAAAAATTGGACTTATTCTCTAGCACCAAAAAAAAAAGCATAAAATACTTATGCCCCTATCAAAGGTTTTAAAAATTTCTTTTATATGATATTCTAGTTAGATTTTTGGTATTTATTGTTCGTTAATTTGTTTCCGAAAAGTTTTTCAATTTTTCATTTACCCCATCTCATCTTTAATTTGTATTTTATGTGAAAATAAATCAGATAAATAATTGGTTTGAATGTGTTTAAACTAAATGTGTTAAATTTAATATAAATTAAAACCTAAATTATTAAATGTAATTAAAATAGTGTTTTTTATTAATTTGTTTGTTAATAATAAAAAAAAATGTTTTAATAATATGATTATTAAATTAATTTCAAAAATTGGCAACAAACATATTCTTTTAATACTTATTTGTTCATAAATTATTAGGGTAAAATATAAGATTTTTATATGAGTTAAGTCTTTATTTTTTCTTAATAATTAATAATTAATTATAAGTCCAAAAGTTATTTAAGTTGTTGCAGTAAAGTTTGAAGTTTGTTCAAAGCAAACATATTTTCATTATTATTCTTCAACTCTGTCAATGAATACTGCGAAGCAATATACAAGAATGCTACCATCATCTGGGCAAATAATTTCAGTTAGATTGAATGTAACATATGTTACATACTGAGGACAAACTTTTGTTTTTTGGATGTTACATAATTTTTGCTTATACCCGCTAATTTTTAGCCCGAATTTTCGGAGCTTTTTTAGTGAGAAGTCTTAAACATAAGATCATTTGGATTACTACTTCTCATGTAAAGTTCTTTAAAATACGAATTGTAAGAACATTCGAATCAGAATAATTTAGAGGTTTTTTTGTTACGCGTAAAAGCTCCTTAATATTTCTAAAATAAAATTATTAATCTTAATTAGTAATTCGTTGCTTAATCAAATAATTATCTGAATAAAATTTTTTGTTCCACATTGATAAATTGGGTTTAAATAGAAATGTTTGTTATCTAAAGCTGATATAAAGTTTAGTTAGGTGTTATTTTTTTTTTGTTAATCAAAACAATAAGAAAATTAGGAAAAAGTAAATAAATATGAGGTGTTGCAGCTTTGTGGTAAACGTAAGAAAAAATTTTGTATTTGTTAGTACTCGCAACTATCTATGAAGACTACGATGCACCTTAATATGGATATACTAACATCTCTTAATATATTACATGTTTGAGTTACATAATACAACTTTTATAAGTTGTTGCAGCAAAGTATAGTTTGCGTTGGGGCTATTTAAAGATTTTTACTAGAGTTTGTAAAAAGCAAAAACATTTACGTTATTATTCTCTTACAACTTCGAATTCTGTGTTCACAGCAAAATACCAAGATTGATAATACGTTAGAGATGAAGATCGAGACTTTGTTAGCTTAAATATTATTTTTAGTACTAAATTCGATGTCTAATCTTCCAGCCGAAGGGAAACTGTTATGAAAAATACGAGATCTATAGTTACATGTAGTCGTATTTAGTTTAAGACATCAGTATAGTGAAATTTAATTTTATAACTCTGTGTTGTTTTAAAGCTTATATTATTATTATTGCCTGGTAACCCTTTTATCATTACCGTCGAATTTTATATATTTTTGAAAAACTTTACTAGAACATAATCCGCTTTTTAGACAGGCTGAAATTTTTCTATTTTATAATTACAACTAAACATGGATTATGTTTTTTTAAATCTTTAATATCACTTTTTTTGTTAAGTGTAAAGCATAATTAAAGAAAATATTTTGTTTTGTTTCTTCTTGTTATTTTATTTTTAATGTGCGATTGGTTTTTAAAGTTTTTCCAAACTTGATAAATTTTTAATGTATTATCTGATATAAATACCTGGCTATTCAACAAGAAGTTTGTGTTTTAATTGTGACAACATCACCAACATGATCGTTTTGACATTTAGTTTTTTTTAACGTATTCGTAGTAGATGCATTAGCATTTTTTACAATGAATTCAATTTTACGCGAAAGTCGCATTATAATAATAAAAAGTTCCTGTGAATATGGTGGTTCTATTAAAGTTTTATTTCGTAAAATTCGTGATATTTTCGGACAACATAATTGTCCTTCTTTGACCGCTACTAAGAATTTTGTCGTTAAATTTGAGTCGACAGGCTTGATATTAAATGTGCAAATACCAACGCGTGTTCAACTGGAAAGTACAACTAAAAATATCGACTGGGTCGGTCAACTAAAAACATCGCAACCGTGAGCCGCAGTGCTGAAGTAGATTCAAATTTGTCGATTCCTCGACGTTCTCAACAATCGGGGTTATGCAAAACCACACATGGTGAATTTTGCGTAAGAAGATGATTTTTAGGCCTTGCAAGGTTCAATTGGTATAGGAAAGGAAGCCGACCGACCATTCACAACGCCGTAGATTCGCTGAATTTATTCAGGAAGAACCGGCTGGTTTTTCTGAAAAAATCATTTTTTTCAGACGAAGCTATTTTTACTTGTCAGGATATATCAACAAGCAAAATTGCCGCATTTGGGTTTCTGAAAATCCTAGAACGATTATTCAGAAGCCTTTGCGTGCTCAATGATTCACAGTTTGGTGCACTGTGCGTGTTGGTTTCGAAGATTAGGCTGGAAACAGATGACACCATCGCGAGAAGCTAACAACTCAGTTTTGACCTATTTTAGGCGACGTAGATCTCACTGAGATGTGGTTTTACAGGACGGTGCCACATATCTCACGGGCAATGAAATGGTCAGTTTATAGCATAATTTCGCGACAATCAGTAGTTACGGGGCCAGGAGAGATTGTATGACTTAACATCGCTGGATTATATTTTGTGGGGCTATGTTAAGGACAGATTATATGCGAAGCCAATCGATTTCAGCTTGAAAACTCAAAATACGTGATGTAATTAACGAAATAGGAGCGCCATTTTGCTAAAAAAATGATTAAAAACTTTGATGAAAGAATTGACATCTATTAGCGTGGTCGTGGTAGACATTTGCCAGATATTATTTGTCATTCATAACTGGCGTAATACAATAATAATAATTTAATCATCGTAATCTAAATTTTTTGTTTCGTTTTGTTTAGAAAACAAACTTTATGTTGACAACCCCTTTATTTTATAATTTATAACAAATTACTAAACTAAATTTGACTTAATTTCGAAATTGTTTTTATTTCTTAATTTATTAAGTAAGAAAACTTATGTATAAATTTTGGTGATAATATTTACAAAACAAGCATTTTCATTTGGCTACATCCGTCATGACTATCTCTAGCATTTGCCTGTTATCATCCATGTAACCAATTAGTTGAGAATCAGGAGTACAAGAAATATTTTTTCTAGCTGTCGGCCTATTCACAAATGCAATTGTGTTTTTAAAAATTTGTTTTAAAAAAATTTTAAATTTCTATAAAAGTGAGCCAACCTAAGATTATTTAAGTAATGTAACATTCATACAATTATTTTTATTATATTCCGTTTGCCCATGTAAAATGCTAATTATGATCTAACTGCGGATGATATCCCTTAACAAAAAAATTCACAAAACAATCTGCAAAAATTTCTGTGTAGTTACCGTATGATCTTAGACTTCTGTATGACAAGTAAAATGATACGTGTTTATGTAAATAAGTATGTTTTATTCAATTAGAGGACTATGACAACCAAATTGAAATTACAATATATTATGTTTAAGGAAACAATCTATTCGCATTAGAAGACTTAAATTCTTAATTGGTATTCGTTTCATTTGCTTGTTGGCTTATATTGTAAAAAGTTTGTATTAAATTACTTAGAAAAATGGTGCTTAAGTAATTAAACGTGACAAGATATAAAGTGGTACAATTTCATGTTTAGTTAAAATCAAGGAGTGAGTAAAGAATTGTATTATTTTTCATAATCAAATAACAGTTTTTCTTTGTAGAAGGAAGTTTGACTTATTTTGTGACTGTAGGTCACATTTTAAACAGCCTTTGGATCGTTACATACGAGTACAAGGGAACTAAATAGTTTTTGATAAAATGCCTCTAATGAGCATTCCGTAAATAAAATAAAACCTGGATATTAATTGTTACTTAATTTTTACATATCACTTACTGTATCGTAGTTTTTCTGACAGGAATAAATTTATAAAATTATTAAAAAATTTATTGATTCAACAAATAGGCTTTTAATTTTAATATTATTGCAAAATAAAAGGATTTTTTATGCAAATATAAGATATTATAATTGTCTTAATTTACCTTTATTTCCTCTAAAGTAATACTTTTGATCTTATAGATGTTTAGTAAAAATATTTTCAAACCTTAATATTAAAAGGTTATCGATATAAAATTTGTATATTATGATTAAAACGGATATATATGTACCCATTAAAAATTAATAAATAAATTAATTAATTAATTTTCAGTATTTATTTTTACACTTTTTTTATAGTAGGTACTAATGCTATAAAGGTAAAAATCCCCTTACAACATTTGCAAAGTTCTTCTACATATATTGTCCTTATCATAATTTAGCGTAGGTATTTTTTTAGTTCCGTGTCTTCTTTTCCTGATTGTTAGTCTTAGTGCATGGAATTTAACGGTGATTTCTTTAGTTTTGTTTATAAACAGACTCAATAGCTCATTTCACTTTACTTTGTTTTAGTGACAGTTATATATTTTTATACTAACTAAGCATTTTTGTAGGTAAAACTGACTAAGAAACGTTTAATCTCTAATTGTTTTAAAATTTTTAATATTTAATATATTTTAAAATAATTTAATTTAATTTATATAATAAAAATAATAATAACATTATAATTTTTGATAATTCAGTTGTTGGAACATTTTACAGAACTATAGTGTCGATCTTTTCATCGCTATTATTAACTTCAAGCAAAGCGATAAATTAACGGAAAGTTTTATATAAATATTAGATATCGAACAGTGCTGCGACTAACACAACAATTTTGATCATTTTTTTGTTGGAAAATTATCAAAATTTTTTTAAGCTCATTTACTTTAATTAATTTAAGCAGATTTTTTGCCAAATAAAATTTTGTATAAAGCCAAAAATTAGATTTAGGCTACAAAAACAAAAATCATTGCAATTTAGAACCATAAACGCTTCTATAACAACACCGTCAATAACAAATAACACAGTGTCATTTACCATTTTGAAATACCATTTCCTTCTAAATTTCATAGGAAACCATAATCATGATGAGCGAAAATGCGGATTTTAAATGTTCTAATAAGCTAAGTATTATATATCGCCATAAGTTATATTTATGTTTTTTGTTTTTGTTTGATATATTCAATAATAATTGTTAAAAAATATTCTCTAAAAATACTAATTATCAAAAACTATTTCATATGAAATATATTTTTCCACAGAAAACATGTTTGATAGGTAATTTTTCTAAAGTTATTAATTTACAGTAAGAAATGATTCCAATTATTATTCTCCAATTCTGCAATTATTTGAAACACTGCGAGCTAATGATTATTTTACAACAAGGCGAGGGCTTGCTTAATAGTATTTTTGTTTTCGTTATGCCGTGTACTAGCTAAATATATAATATTTTACCTAGAGGCGCTATGCCTGGTTGTAATTTGCCATGGAGGGTGGAATCACCCACGAGGTTTACTACATTTTCTTATTGGCTGGCCTAATTGACTTTCGTGCCTCATGACTGGTTATAATGCATCAAAATGTTGAGACCCTACGGTGATGTGTTGGACTAGTAAAACTTTTGTTTAACTTGTGTTGTGTTTATTATTTATGTAAATAATATTATTTTACTTAAAAAAAGTCTAGTATTCAAGCTTAAATTATTAAGGTATTTTATATATTTTTTATAAATATTTTCTTCTAACAATATATGAGTAAAAGGCAAATTGCTCTTAAAATATATTTTAAAATTTATTTTTAAAATTTCTCTTCCCAAACTTCAAATAAATCAGAAAGTCGATTTTGCTTTTTAAACTATTTGCTGTAAGTGTTATTTCTTACATAGAATGTTGTATCTTTTAAATATTTGTTCACATAAGAATTTCCAAAAAATACTTCAGGCGATATGCTGTTACCATATTTAACACAACACATCCCAACACAATATACAAGACATTCTAAAAACATACTCAGTCTTGTTCTTTGCTTTAATTAAGAATGAACTAACCTTGAGTAAACAAACGTTACATACGGATGCTTATGTTAGTGCCCTTAATATACTTAAAAGGTGAATAAATTTAACTTTCTTTTAGAATTTCTTTGTATATATATTTTTATTTTTAACATTTTATGGTTTCTAAAGAATGTGTAAGTACCTCTAGTGATATTAATATTTTTATATTACAATCAGTACAATGAAGAAAAAACTTTCTAAAATTTATAAAAAAAAAAATTACAAACAGATCTATAGAACATTTGTAAAATACTTACGTAAAGTAAAAATTTCTCAAATATTATTTGGGGAAAAAAATCTCAAGAATTTCATAAAGTCTTAAATAAATTGTTTACTATTTAAGTTATTATCAAAAAGTTATATGTAAGAGTAAACACTATTTAAAATTTTTTTTATTGTTTCATTTTTGTACATAGAATTTAATACAAATATTCTTAAAAAATAAATACAATACCCAAGACAAATATAAAATTATGATCAAGCCAAAAAGAAAAATCTAATCCTGCTATTTCACAAGCTCAGTCATAAATTTTAGTCTAAGACAGAGGTTGTTTCAAAACAGTATATACTCTGTATTCTTGCCTATAAATGTTTCACCCTCAAAACGATGAAATCTCTACTCATGCAGAAAATTAGTATCCTCAGTGGCACATTTGCATGTTGATTGTGTCGTACTAAGACAGTCAATTATTTACCTAAGCTTAGTTTTACGTAAGTTCCGTATTCAATCTATTCATTCTTGTTAGTCTATTAAGGGCACTGTTACTTCAAAGTGCATTTTCGGCTTTTGGAATATATTTTAACCCAGACTTTGCACCTTAAAAAAGTGTTGCTATTACTTAATTATCTTTTTACAATTTTTAAACATGAATTAGTCGCAAATTGTGTACTTTCTAATAAACATTAAATGTGCGAGCACCAAAATGATGCACAATGCGTCGTGTCTTGATTTATTGTTTTCTCTTTCAACTTTATTAATTCTCTTAATTACTATTTGGTTTATAGAAAAAATACTAACTCTTATTAATATTATAGTGGCATTGCCTTTAAGTTACCGACCTGATTTCATTTTTAGTGTCGATTTACTAATGAAGCAACTTCGTAAGTTCAATTTTTGGAAGTAATTAATCGAGGTTGTGTGCAAGCAGAAATTTTTAATTGGTAATACTTCCGCATGTGAGGATTAAAGATTTATATTTTGTTAAAAAGAATAAAATACAAAAATTATTAACTTGACTTTTTATTTTTTAATAGGTATTCCAAATACTAAAATCCTTACTTACACTTTTGCACTATAAAACAGATTTTTAAAAATTTTATTTTGAATAGTGTTACCATTGCAATTTTGAAATTAAATCTATTCTGAATATTAAGCAGTTCTTATTTAATTTTTTCTAAAATACTTTTTAAAAGCCTTTGAAAAAAAAAGAAATAAATCGTAACACTATACGCTAAACAGATTACATTTGTTGAAGAGTTAAATTGTGTTTTCGCTTTTCCTTTAGTAATGTAACAGAAAGCAATTTTAGGCAATGACTTAAAAAGAGCAATCAAGGGTAACACTATTAGCGAAGACATCAGATTTATTGAAGAGTTAAATTATTATACATTTTTCCTTAGTAATGGAATAGAAAAGTATCCTATGCAATGAGTAACAGTTCGGTCAACAAACCTGTTCTGGTTGGTTTCTTTTTTAATAGAATATTGAAAATCTCTTTCGTCTTATGCATTTAATAGACAGAAGTCCAAAAGCTAAGCGACATTATCAAAAATTTTACAAAAAAATAAGCAAATGTTGGATAAACCATTGGCAAAGCTTTCTACGTGCGAATGAATTGTTTTTTGTTTAAAATTTTGTCTGTAGGAAAAACAGTATACCGCTGATGCCGTTAAATTTTAGAGCAAGCTAATTAATCATATTGTGCAACATTACCATTAACCATTTAAATATTTTAAAGAACTTAAATTTTTTGATCATTACTTTTTACTTTCTTTTAACCCTTTTTTAATTAACAAAAACATCATGTTTTAAAAGGGCAATAAATCAGACTCAGCAAATAAATTTTTCTAGAAATCAAGAAACAACTTAAAAAAATAATAATGTAAATATTTTTTTTGTTTATAAAAGGTTTAAGAAAATAAAAAGATAGAAAATTTTTGAAATACTGACACATATTAATTTCTATTCTCAAAGTGTGGCTAGTTAACCGCAATAGAAAGGCGATAGAAACAATTTGAAAAAAAATGAAAACCATTGGCAGGGATCTGCAGACAAACACTGGCGCCCGAGTTTGTAAATTATTGCATAACCATTTGATTCTGAATAGTCCAAACATATTTTGAGTTAATACACATTTGTATGGACATGCCTATGTTAGATATACAAAAGATAAATTGTACTTAAAATACACACGCATATAGTCTTAAGTTGTATATGTATTCAGGCGCAAATACAATTCTCTACTTTTGTTTTAATTCACCGTAAAACAATAAAATTAAAAATAATATGTAATAAAAATTCGGTTTATTTGTATGACTAAAATTATATGCAGATAATAGTTAAGTTTTTGTTTTCAAACTCAACAACAATAAGAACAGAAAAAAGAAAATAGAATCGCTTATGATAGCCAAAAAATTTTAGAAAATAAAATTGGTTAACATATACTACGCATACAAGTTTAGGTATCGGTTGTTTTTATTCGTTGATTTAACTTCAGTATAAAATGAGTTAAACATTTAACTGCGGTCAAACTGCTACTTCTGGTCAAAATAATGAGTGTGATAATAACAACTGGATCTTATAACTGTTAAACAAAATTGTTAACTTGTTAAAATTTTTAGACAAATTTATTTAGAGAAAATATTAACAAAAGAACTTAGCTTGCAAAAAAAACATTGTAAACTGCAGATCCAAAATAACCGGAAACACACAACTCACGTCCTATGACATCAAGGTACTATATACCTCAATACCAACATAAAAAAACTTAGTTATCCTGCGCGACATAGTACACAACTTATACGACATCGAATACATCACCGACATTATAAATATTGCAAAGACGATAATAAAACAGACGGACAAGGCATATGAAACCCAACTTCAGCTATCTTCATTAAAATTTACATGAAACATCTCGAATTACTACACATTAAGATACTAATGAAAAAACACAGAATAACTCATTATTATTGATGCTTAGATGACATTATATGTATCCTGGAACAAGACAACGCCGAACAAATTCTAAAAGACTTAATCACAATCCATAATAACATTACATACACAACGGAAGAAGAACAAGACAGAAATTTGCTTCATCCTGACATCACAATAACTGACTGTTTAACATACGACATCCATACAAAATAAACTACGACGGACACTTCCATCCACATCACCTAGAATCACCCTACCCAACATACACTAGCAGCCATTAGACATATAATACACTTACTTCAGAGAAGTACAACAAAAAACTCGACACAATTTACAGTATAGCTAAAAAAACCCACAAATCGACAAACTTCTTAGACAATGCAACACTAAAAATAGGAATAAAGATCACAAAGATCCAACCGATACAACACGATGGTACACTCTTAATTACACAGCACCACAAATATAAAGATTAACTAACCTGTTTCGTAAAGAAGGTTTTCTCAGGCATTAAAAACTGGCAACACTCTGAGACATAATCTTAATACATCCACAGAAACAACTGACACCGAAGTATACATACTTACTTGTATTTGCAAACATACTTATATATGACAAAATGAACGAACTAAAAACAAGACTTACAGAGAAGACAACAACTTTGCATTACACCTTGACACTCACGGACACGCACGAAAGGAAATAGATGAATGTATGACATTACTAATTTCTAGAAAAAAGGACGAAGACTAGACATTCTTGAAAACACGCAAGTCTACAAAATATAAACTTTTGACAGTCACACTAAAAACGAACAGGTCTTCACATCATTCTCACGTCGGTATGAATGGCAAGTACCAGGAAAGACGGAAAGAAATAACAACAGAAGTTTTTATTACTTTAACCTCTTATAAACTTAAACTAAAACATTGACAACTTATTTTTGTACAAACTTCGCTAATTGCGCTTGTTTTAATATCAAGAAATCAAAAGCAGTATAATGAAAACAAAGCACTCCTCTGTATACTTCAAAAATTGTTTATAGATTCGAATTGGTATGCTAAAATAAGCCTCATATCACATATAATAATAATACGTTTATTCTAGATATCGTAGAATCTCATTAATTTTTAATGAAATTTGCTAAAATACAAAACACTATTGTTCTTGTATACAGGACATCCATAGAAAACAAGTTGAACACCACTGCAAATGGGTAAAATTGTGATCAAATAAAGGCTAAAGAGTATATACTATTGGATAATGAAAACAAATATCAGAAATATATTTTTTTTACATACCAGTCATGTATGGCAAGCAGTTCCACCTAATTTATAAATATAAAGTATTGTTTAGCAGTTAAATTTTTCAATATTTTAATGCTTTTGTTAAAATAAACTAAAATGTGATTATCTAAAATTTATTTTTAAAGTCTTTTTATTTTTGAAATATTTTCTTGGTGTTAAATTCCACTGTTCCAGCATATAAATGCTTAAATGCTTGATACTATCTGTAAGCCAGATTTTAATAAACTAATCTGATATACCGCCCATCATAGGTTAAAATTTATTTATTAGTTTTTTCTTTAGTGATGTAATATAAAATGATTTTAAGGAAAAAAATCTAGGGTACCACTATTTGCTAAAGACATCAGATTTATAGAAGAGTAAAATTATTTACTCGTTTTCCTTTAGTAATATAATAGAAAATGTTTCCTTCACAATGACTAATAGTTCGGTTAACAAACTTGTTCTGATAGGCTTATTTTTTTAAAGAGTGATGAAAATCGAGTTCCAGAATTTATATGCTTGAAGAGTTTATGGGCTTGATACTTTACATCAGTACTGCCCATGAGAGTTTTTTAAAAATTTTGCAGCGCTGATTACTTACATAAGTGCGGAAAAGTATTACATATTATGGGGACTACAAAACATGTAACCATAAGCCCTTGGCGCACAAACAAAAAAGAGATGAAAACGATTCTACAAAATTTCATCCCTATTTCTTATTTAAAGCTTTCGATTTTTAAGTAAAGGGAAATGTAATTGATGTGGAAGAAAACATTGTATCCTAAACTCTACCTGCTTGCACAACACTTCTGCTCAGCTTTACTTTTTTGTTATTATTTTATAAAATAAAATTCGATTTTCCTCAATTTAAAAATAATTAAACTTTTAGTTTACCAAATTAAAAAAGAAATAATAATAATTAAATTGAAAATAAACAATTTTCTTATTGAATTTATTTAACAGGTGGTTAAATTTTAATTTAAAATTGAATAAGGAACTAGCTAAATCTTTAATAGGTCCTCCTTAGAAATATTCAATAAAATCAGTTAACGTTCTCTGATCATGAAGTCTGAGATTTCGATGCTTGGAATGGGTCTTTAAATATTCGATAAACCAACATTTAACTGGTTTCTGTGGAATAAATTGAATAAAATACCGCTTTAGGCTAGGGCATTTATTCATTTGATATATCAGTAAGATATATCCATTTGATATATGCATAAGATATGTTCTTTAAGCTTTGATTGCAATTTATAAAAAACTTAAGAATTTCTAAGAGTTGAAAGTTTAATTTTTTCTTACTTCTAAAACTCTATATTTTAAATTATCATATAAAACCTAAAACTCTGTTATCAGTTTCTCTTAAAGATATTATCATATAAAATATTTCAAGCCAACTTTAAAAAGGTTACTTATTATTTTTTTATTTTTCCACACTTTATACATTTATTATAGAGAAATGCCAATTCATCTGTCAGTCAATTGATTTATTATGTAAATATATTGTAATGGTTCTTGACAAAAGGTGTAAATTAAATATGATGTGGTTAAAAATTTGCGGAGGCAGAATGTAAATGTACAAGAATGATTCCATGAATGAATGAATGATAAATGGGTTTGTACAATATGGGCAGAAATATATTTTTCTTTTTTATTTCATTGTTCATTTGTGCACCATGTAAAGGTGTCAAAAGCTGCATAAAACAACAAGCAGTCGATAAGTGCATTTAACATTAAATTTATAAAAATACAACAATAATAAACATATTGTTGTTTATGTGTATTTATGTAAATATATACATACATAATGTAATATGCATGTAGATTTATATATTTATTTATGGCATTAAATGTCTATTCGGTTAATTATAGTTAAGTTAAAATAATAAGATGGCTTCTTTTTATTAAAGCATTTTGAAAATATGAAATATATAGACAGATTTTGTGCAGAATTCGTAAAAAAATAATTGGTACTAAAAATTATTTAATAAACTTTGGCAATAATAAATAAATGTTCACTAAAGTACAATTAATTGAACTGCTAGCTTTTTACTTATCATTGTTCGACTACGGTATAATACATAGTGAGAGAACATATTATATAAATTTTTCTGTACATTATTAATATAGCATATGCTTTACAGTTTAAGAGAACCACTGAAAAAAGCAAAGAACACGAAATTTAAAGTGCAATGGAAAGTCTTAGATTATTCTTAAATTTAAATTCTTTAATCCTTTATTGTTTGTACACGAAAAAAAAACATTTATAATTTTCTAATGCCTTTAGACATTAAAGTAAGAGCTCAGGAGTTTAATGATTTTCATACTGTGGTCATTAGAGGTAGAGGTATTTTGAAATCGCCATCCCAGCAGAGTGGATATAGTTATAGTTTTGGGTGCTACAACATATTGTGGCAGAATCGAATTAAAATTTTAAGTATAAAATCGGTTAGAGGAATTTACTTTGTCCTTTTTTTAATTGTTGTGATACTGAGTTGATTCAACAAATTTTCTTTGCAAGGGCTTGATAAGAATAATAGTCTAATAATAATCTAGACTTTCACAAAAATTAAATGTACAAACTGGTCCCGCCCATTCCAGCAAATAAACAAACTAAACTAGTATAAATGTCTTTGGATCTTTGATATATTCAATATATTTACTATATTTTTATAAGATGCAAAGCTCATATATAAGTTTAAGCAGCTACTATTTTTTCCAGAATTCTATTATTATTATTAAGTATTTCTAATTAATTACTCTACCGATTTTTTTGCTTCATTTAACAGTAATTTTAATAAAAATTAATTTATTTTATATCTTTGGTTTATTCCTAATTTTGGTTTTTAAAATCGTAAAAATCTTTAAGTTACTAAAGCTTTTCAGTTTTAGTTTTTTTTGCGAATATTTTTGGATGACCCTACTAATTTTACATATTGAATTTATTAGCCTTCAAACACATTACTAAAGGAACAATATATTTTATTATGTTCCTTTTTTTAATAAATTGATTAATTATAGTTTGCCATAATTGAATTTCATTTTTTTTATTTATTGCCTGTATTAAAGTGTATTATTAACAAAAGATGATAAACTTTACTGTACAGAATACAATAAAAAAAATTAGCAACAAAATATATTTATGTACATAAATATATTATTTTTTAAAATATTCGTAGCTAAAAGTTATTATAATTTCTTGTTGTACTATTAAAAGTTCAAATTGATAAAAAATAAATTATTTACCAATTGTTTTTTCAACAATTATAATGCAGATATATTTTCTATCTATAGAATTCTTATTCATAATTGGTAATAAAATTTTTATTATATGTTTGTTATATACCCATATAATTGTATTTATAGAAAATTTTAATGTTTTATTTAGAAAACACAAACACATTTTATTTTTATCAAATAAATTCGACAAATGCAAATTTGTTTTTGAATTCATCTATTTCTTATGTGTTGTTGAAAATTTAATGCCTCGAACTAGAACAGTGAAAAAGATAAATCGTTATGTTAATTATACAAAACACCCTTAAATGTTAAAATTTATTTTTATAAAACGGATTTATTTACACATGCATCCTTTAACTCAGAGGCTTAGTTCTTTAATTATTGCTGAACTGGATCTAGCTTTACAAATACTGCGCCTGTTACAGCTCGGAAAATAAAAATATTTCTAGGAATATAACTTTGATTTATCCTCTAATTTTTAGTAGATTCTGTTATAGCGGTTGTAGTTATCACCCTAATATAAAAGTATCAACTGTTTACCCATTTCGCTGGACGGCTGTAACATTTTAGAGATATTGGCAAATTTAATCGCTTTGAGTTTTTAGGCTTTGCATATAGAACCCTTAACATTTTTGTTTAGTCTATTTTGTATTTATAATAAAAAACGGTATACTCTTTATTTTCTGCTAAAACGAATTTATATAATAATTTAAAAATTAAAAAAATAAACTGTGATTAATTTAATAAAATCCGCCCTGAATAAGAAGCAAAAAACAACAGAAATTTAATTTGAATATTATTTTAATATGAAAGCGAACAAGCATCATTCAAAATAAAAATCCTAAAAAGAAAAAAAGGTTATTACACATCGAAAAAATGTACGGTTGTGTTTTTATTTTTGAGGCATGAAACTAAAACTTCCAATGCTTTTATATGAAAAACTTGATGTCAGTATTAGACAAAGTATTCTTAAGAGTTTTAATTCCTTTTAACTTATATATAGAAAAATTGTTTTCCAAATACTAATATTTTTCAGATATTTTAACTTGGATTATGCCACGTAAAATAACACAAAATGTAAACATTTTTAAATCAATAAAATATTTTTTGCTGCACATAAAAAACCCTTATTCCCTTCAAAAACACGAACTCAAAATAAATTTGATGGTTAACGGTTTTTAGTAACTTTTACGCTTGTTACCAAGATGAAGGATATAAAATCATGCCAATCATCAGCGTTGTATGAAATAGATGAAGAAATATGCCACAAACTGAACAACAGCAAAAAAAAAATTAGAAGCAAACTTTATTTTTTATCGCACCCACACAATTCCAACGATACCATCATAGTAGGTATTAACTTGAAGGCATTCTTGACGTATATATATACATTATTACATTGAAATATTTTGCCCTATATATTTTAACAAACTTCTTTTTTAAGACAAATGCTTTAGTATTTGTGGAATAAGTTAAACTTGTTGTTGTTGTTGATTTCTGCCCTTAACGATAACTGTATTTTTTCAAATATCTTTATTTTGCATACTATTTGATAACAATTTTTTAAATTAAAATATTTTCGTACTTTTATACTCCAGGATGAAATTTCAATAAGAAATTATTTCAAGGTTTTTAGCTTTCAATTTTGTTGCATAAATATTAAATTTATTTTTTAATGCCGATTAAGAGAAAGAGTGACACAGACAGGGAAAAAGAAAAACAAGTTCCAAGTAAGAAGCTTGTAATTTTTTGGAAAACATTTTCCTTAATTTTAGACTTATTTGATTATATACATAAATGAAATATGCTTTTTATAGAGAGAAGGAGATTGCAAATGGTTTAATTTTGAGTGCTATTTTAATTTGTTTTCATGTTTTATAGAACATTTTTCATAATTAAGCTCAATTACCTTGCACTTCATAAATAAAGAACTAAATTTCTGTTATCTTCTATTGAGTTATACAAATTCACTTTTTAATTATTGTTGAAATTGTAAAATGAGATATAAGCAGACAAAGTAAAACAGGTTTTAATTTTCATAATGCAAAAAAATTTTTGTTAACACTAAATCTTTTGTAACGTTATTATGTAACGTTATTATATAAGGTAAAAAATCTTTAAAGTTTAAAATACTCTACAGATAAGTATAGGCCGTTGTTAGAAATTACTTCACCTGGAGATAAAATATGATAAATTTTTTTTATTGAAAAGTATTTTAATCTTTTAAATAAATTACAACGATTGTTATAATAGCCTCTCTGTACATAATTTATCTATTTTTCTCCTCTTGTAATTATTTAAGTGTAAAGCCAATATGTAAATAATTTATCATTCAGTACAGCTTAATTTAAAGAACACAACTTGAATGAGTTATAGAAATATTGGTATTAAGCTTGGACTTGTTTCGCCAGTAAATGAAATAGTTCTGTTACAGCTTTCGGTGAAAACCGTCGTTTGGTTCGGTTGGCGAACGCTTCCAATGCGATTATTATTATCAACTCTTGTTCTAGATAGTACTGTAGAGTTAGTATTAGGTGTGAAAGTATAAATAGTGTCGGGTTTAGTTAGTTTTTTCGTTCTATTTATGTAAGTAAATAGCCTAACAGCTGGCATTTTATATGGGGTTAATTAAATATTTTCGTTTTATATTGTTAGCTAGTTAATTTATAACAAATGTAACATTTTTAATAGAATATAAAGAAGTCAAAATATAGGAAGCTTTTCGGTATTATTTAAGCACTTTCCGCCTAAAAATGTCTTCCAAAAAAACAAAAAAAATATGTGTTGCTAACACTTTTTTAAAACGTATAGAAAGTATTACCTCATATTTTGTAGGAGAAAAAAATATAACGCTTCAAATGCTCAATGAATAAACAAACGAAAATATGGGTAAATTGGCAACATTGTTTGTAACAGTTATAAACATATGGACATACACATATAGAGGTGTATTAGCATTCAACGCCACCAGAATCAAACGAAAAATAATTGTACTTGTAGAAGTCCTTAATTGAAGAAAAACCAAACATAAAGAGCGCAAGGAAAACAATGTCAGTTGCATAAACGAGAGCTTCAACAAACGACAGTATTAAATATTTGATACATTCCCAAGCTGGTATGAGGGTTTCACTTGAGTTGATGACGATGATGAAGAGATATGATGACAGAATTAAAAAAAAAAAGATTTTGAATAGAATATTAACACAAAACAAGTGAAAAAAGTTAAAACAATTTTTTTAACTTTTCAAGCATATTAAATTTTTATGTGCACATGTATGCAATACACTTTAAAACTTGCGAAAATAACAAAAGAATCATACATGCACTCATGTTTCTTTATTGCTTATATGCAATTTAAAATATTTTTTCTCATTAAGACTAAAAATAAGATTTAATCAATAAAAGCACACTTAAATTCTCTGTTTTTGTTATATATTTATAAAGGGTATTTTTTTATAGAGGTAAAGAAATTTTGAATGGAGTAAAATAAAGATGATTCTGCTAAATTGAAAGGGAGATTATATTATTCGAAAGAGAATCCTCTAGTAATATAATTTAAATATGACTTCTAGCATATGACAGCCACAGCTAGTTTGGACGTAGTCTAATCTAAAAATTATGATAATTTTTTACAAGATATGACTGTATATCCGTATATATATGTTGTCATCTAATTTGTTAATCATATCGGGCTTATCGACAGAAAATATATTAACATGGTCTAGCGGCGCAATAAATAATAAGATATCCTAATGAAATCGGATCGGTGGACGATCGGCCCCTAGGCTAAAGGGGGGCTTCTGAGTATGGAAATGTCATGAACAATTTATTTATCACTCAAATCGTAAGAGTTTTTGAACCTTAGTAGATCTTGAAATGATCTACAAAAAATATGCTTACCTGTATAAGTTTTTTGTGTAAAACTAAAAAACGAAATAGTACTTAAGTATACGTTCTTTATACAAGTAGATCACATTAGCGTAAATCTTATAAATTTTAAATGAAAAATTTATTAACATTTATTTACACGTCGCATTTCTTAGATGTCATTCACTTTTAAAAACTCACGTGCATATTTTAAGTGATTGTTTTAAAAATATAGAATTTGAATTACTAGAAAATCTAAACGGATAGAGATATTGTTACAAAATTTATATATATATATATATATATATATATATATATAAAAAGTCATTAATGAAGTGGTAAAATAAAATTAAATTTTTTTTTTTATTTTAACACACAAATTCCTAAAAACCGGGAAAAATGTTCCAAAAATTGTTTTTGTTAGAAAACAGGTCTGTCAAATCCTTTGTTAAATATGTAGCCAATGTATGGAGCTTTAAGAAACTATTTACTTTTTTTCAATCGGTGCTTTTTAGTCCCAGGAATTTTAATGTAATAATTAAATTTTGTTTCAAAAATATCTACGTGTGGAAAGGGCTGGAGTGTGAACAATTACAATTTTGAATGCAATTTTTCTTTTATTCCCATTTTCTATAGGTTGTGTTTAAAATAGTCCAAAAAAATTACTAGTATCGAAGTAAGTTTGAATTATACATATAAACAAAAAAAAAAAATACACCGTTTGGAGGAAAAGCATAAAATAATTCGTAGTTTTTACATTTTTCCAATTCAGAGGCTTATAATTTTTTAACGAGTCAATAATCTTTACCCTATAGCAGTCACTATTATTTGTTACCTTTAGAGCACCATGTTTTTAAAAACGATGCCGGGTCATATTGCAATCAGTCAGTTAACCTGGATATAACGGTGTTTCAATATAAATTTGACGATTAACATCACTTCATATACGGTGGATTTCTTTATTGGCATATCAATGCAAACAAACGAGAGCTTTAACGCTAAGAAAAATTCGCTAAGCTATAATCTTATTTTGAGCACAAGTTGCACTATTTGAAAGCGTTGTACAGCCGCTATTCTATTCAAGTCGAAATGACAAATAAATCTAGATATATATTACTGGACAGTTAACGAAATATCCGCTAATTAAAATTCTTTACCTCCAGAAAAAACACCCTATATGCTAGGATATACATATGTACAGAATATTAATCAAGGTAATTAAATTTAAATAATTTTGAATTTGATGTTTCAAAAGTTAAAGTGACTCGTAGACAAGAGTTTAATATATTAAATTACCTAAAATTATCATTTTTAATTACCTCAATGCAAGTTTTTCAAGTAGCATATTTTGGTAGAATATCATTGCTAAAATCTTCTACTTAGCATCGATTTTTCTATAACAGCTATTTAAATGATTACAAAGCAAGAAATTCGATAGCTAACCTCTGTAAAAGTTTATTAATATAGACAGTATTGACTTAACTGCATCAAGAATTTTTTACAGTATGACAAAAATCAAGTTTTTTGTTAAGAAATTGTAACTGAATTCTGCAGTGATCGCTTGTAAAGGCATCACTTAATCTTATCCTAATTCCTTTTACCTACCAGATACATATTGGAACTTTACTTATCAGCTTATTTCATTATTAAATTAAAGAATTGGTTTTGGTTCTTTATTTCTGTGAACAAGTGAAAAATTGTTGTTGTTTAAATGATATTGCAGACATACATTTCAAAATGTCTTTCAGTCAATTACAAAAAGTAAAACCTCTAGCAAAGCCTGTTTAGTTACTTTAAATTTAAAAATTTTATTGAATATAAAACCTTTCTAGAAGCATTCTGAATAGACAGAATCATGCCTTGAAAACGTCCAGTTATTTAACTAATTTATTTAGAATTTTTTTTGATATTTAATAATACAAATTTCTAAGTGTTTTTGCAAAAAACAGAGAAATACAAAAGTTTAAAACAATTTTGTTAATTTATAAAAATTTTAAACTATTGTCCTTTCTTTATATATACAAAGTTTACATATATATATATACATATATACCACAAAGGTTTATGCAAGTCAATACAATTATATAAAATATGCTCGAGTTTACTTTTCCCTGTCCATTCTGGTTATTTTTGTTCACCCATGTGTGTTTTCATCTATGTTTACTTAAATAAATTTTATTTAATCCAATTAATAAACACACGTTATATTATTAAAGTTATCTTGAAAAGAGAGCTAGCAGAAGAAACAACAGGATGACAAACAAGTTTTGAGTATTTAAGTTTAAAACTAATACCATTGTATACATGTAACACCAGTTTTCCAATAAAATTAAATTTATTTATATTTAACAAAACATTTTAAGCTGCAAAAGTTTTCTCGTAAAAGTTATTTTCGTTTTCAGAAAATTTAAAAGAAAAATCAAAAAAGTTATTTTAAGGCATTACAATAAAGTGTTTTTCAACACGAAGTTTGCTTTATAAAACAAGATAAAACAAAAAAGATGACTAAAGTTTTTATTATCTTTATTACGAAGAGAAAAGTTTGGCAATTATGAATGGAGAATAATATCTGACAAATGTCCATCCTGAAAACGCTGACAGTGTCGATTTTGTCGTGATGACCGTTACCGCATTTCAAGCCTCATCTTCATGCCCCCAGCCACGTGCGGCAATATTTCGTGTTGACATATCCTGACGAGTGAAAATGGGCTTTATTTGACAATTTGTTTTTTTCAGAAAAACCAGCCGGGTGGTCCTGAATAAATTCAGCTAATCTACGGCGATGTGATTGGTTGGTCGGTTTCAATTCCTGCACCAGTCAAACCCTGTTAGGCTTCAAAGTCAAATCCTTATACAAAATTTGCCATGTGATGATTTTGGATAACCGCAATTGTTGAGAATCTCGTTGAATTGACAAATTTAGATCTGCTTCAACATTGTGGACTGCAGATGTGAGCCAGTCTAACTACCCGGTCGAATACGCGTTGGTATCCGCACTATTCGTATCGAGCCTATCGACTCAAATTTAACAACCAAATTCTTAATAGTGGTCTCAGAAGGACGATTATGTTGTCTGAAAATATTCGAATTTTACGAAATGTAACTCTAACAGAACCAAGACTTCATAGTGAATTTTAATTATTTTAATGCGATTTTCATGCGAAATTGAATTCATTATAACAATTGTCAATGCATCTACTACGGTTACGTCGAAAAACTTAATGTTAAAACTATCAATTTGTTGGTGTTGCCGAACTTCTTGTTAACAAACCCAATACTTCTAAGCGTTGTCACATTGCCTTGTCTAATATAGTAGATGATTTTGCACTTAACTTTTATGGGTAGTTATGAAATGAATTGATTTGTAAGACGAGAGTTTTCTATAATAGAATTTGCAGGACGGACGATAAATCAACATATTCTGCTGAGAAAATTAAAACCAAGCGGAAAACGCAGCACAAAATACTCATTCGAATGTAGAACAGTTTTCGTACGTTATAGATCAATTTAAGTTAAAAATTTTCAAGCACGAATTTTTTAAGTCCAGTCTTCTATTTTGTTTCAAGTTAGAAACCAAAATAGAAGCTTTCAAATAGTTTGCTTCTTATAATAACACATATGCTGTACTTAAGCTAAAGCTACGATAAATGTTATTATTGCCCCATGGTGTTGAATATAAACCTTCTATATTATTTCTTTTTAATAAGAACATATATTCCGCTTAACAATGGTTTAACTCTTAAATAAATGCTTACACATACATACACACTAGTGCAAATAGCTGAATTATATAATTTTGTAAATATTTTTATTTCATTTTTCTTCTTCTCCACAACTAATAGGTCTCTTTATTGTTCCATTGGCTAAATGCCTAAGTATAAATTTACCATAAGTATATAGTCTTTATTCTTTACATATGTATTTATAAGCCAATAAAACATAAACACACTCACACATTTGTATATGTACCTATATGAATGTAAGTATATGAAGCGAAACTGCAAAGAATAATGTAAAAAACTACAATATTTCCCAGTATGTACTTTCTTTTATTTTTGTTTTGTAAACATAAAATTTATGGCTGTACTTAACGCTTCATTGGTCTTACAAATGCTCTAAATTAAAGCCAATATAAGAAAATAAAAAAATACAAAGAAGATTGTGGATGAAAATAAAATGCGAATATTACTTTTACTAAAGTCCTTTATATTTTTTTATTTTTTATTTAAATAAGAAAATAATTAAGGACTCTACTTTGAGAGTATTTCAAAGGTACTTCCAATTTTTATCAAAGAAACGTTATTTCATGTTCATACTGTAAATGCAGTTAATTGACAAAGTTTGTTATAATCGAAATAAGACATTATTTAATACACATTATATAAACAGTTATACTTTTAATCATATTCTTTTAACTAAAACATTAACAAATAATTTCTGCACAAATAGCTAATATACAGATTTAATAAAATAGTTAAAAAATTGTTTTGTAGTCGGTTTTTCTGATTTTACAGCTGAAATAATATATTATGATGGCCAATTAATAAGATAGCCACTGTGGCCTCAAATAAGTTCGTTGGTAATGCAACGTTGCAAAATCATAAAAATTTAATATATTTTTAAGTGTTGGTCTTGTTTAAGTTTTAAAAGAAAACAATTAAGTAATAAAGTAAACGAAATAACTGGATATGTTATTTACTACCTGCGTAGTTTTCTAAGAAAACTTATACACGCAACTACGTAGTTTTTTAAGAAAACTTATACACGCAAGACAACAATAACTATCTTAAAATAAATTCCAGGAAAAAACTTTAACAGCATAAAAACGAAAATACACACAGACCAAAAGGAAGTAGAAAATTCTAGACCTCTAGCGGAAAAATATAAAAGACAGCATCTGAGTGGATAGTTAGTTAGTTAAAACATAAGCCTTGTAAGTAAAGGCTTGCATCTTTAATAAATTGTTCTGTAGTGCCAACGTACAAATCCTACTTTGTGTGTAGTTAAAGTAAAAAAACTTATAATTAATTAGAAAACTCTTAAATCTAGTGTTATTTATGTTGCAATAAAAAACTTAGTAACAACAAAACTTTTATAAAAGGTACAAACGTAACAATATTTTAGCGAATGCTGTGTTTAAGGTTTCTCCCATCGTAGTATATTATAGTATCCACACATCATAACCTAATCCTCTCTTCTGTGATTGCGATCTTTTTTTCTTGTATCGCGAAGATAATGATTGTAACCATCTGGGATATTAAAATTTTCATTTTGATACTAAAAACCACAGTATGCAAATCATTAGCATGACCTCATATATGAATTTCCTATAGTCTCTAACAGGATCACGTTTTATTTGAGTTTTTATAATTTTAGGTATTTACACTGGCTTTTTTGTACATACTGTTACGAAGAAAATAATTGTCAGTAAAAAAGTAAACGAACTATACTATTGAGTATTTTACAAACTGCGCAGTTTTCTAAGAAATGTTATACACACAAGACAACAATAATCTGCTTATTATAAATTCTACGAAATAACGTAAACAGCAGAAACCAAAAAACAACTAACAAAAAACAAATGAAACACACACAGTCAAGCTACCACTACACTATGTGATAATTACAACAACAATATGGGGTGATGTTAAAGTAGAATATTCTTGTATAATCGAGAACCGGTTAAAACAGCTAGGCAAATGAACTAATCCAAGCTTAATCTTCTTTGAGAAAATACAACAAAGTATTAAGCGTCTTTTAAGCGTTACAGTGAAGTTATAATCAATTTTATATTGTGTGCATTAAAAGTTTAATTTGATTTAAAACTGTAAAGTGCTGCGTTATAAGTTTTCAATGAAAGAAAATAATATAAGAAAACATTTATTAAAAGGAATCAACCAGCAGAAAAATACTTGCGTGTGTAAGTCCAACCCATTCTGAGGGGTCACAATCTTTTCACGGGCTGAAAAATACACTCTGACGCAGACGATGTGCTGTCTTGACTTTTGAAAATTTGAAACACATATACATATTAATCCTAACCCAGTAGCAAGATTAATGTGATTGTAATGTAAGGCCATTACTATCTGTTGTCTTATTGAAATTGATAGCAACGACGTAGAATGTACCTAAGTTAAGTATTAGTTTTTTGTTCAAGATATCTATATGATTTTATTACTAATTGTTATTGTTATCGAGGTGACAAAGTATTGACATTTCCTAGAACTTTACTGTTGGTAATGTAGTTGATGTGTTATTGCAGCAAATTATTTCTAAAAATCTAAGTATACAATAGTATTGATGAGTGTTTAACACTGGATGGAGTATTTGAAAACGAAAGTGAAATTAAATTAATCAGCAATTTAGAACAGGCATAGTTAAAGGTCTATGAATTGCTTTAGTTAAAAATATTTTATTAATAATTTACCTAAACTTAACTAAAACTAACAGATTCCAGTTGCTACTTTTTTACGCAAAATTAAAAAATAATATTAACTTTTGTAGAGAAATAAATCGTTGAAAAATAAATAACAAAAACCAAAAGTTTATCATATTCTACTCTATTCTTTCTAAATTGTAATAGTTCAAGGTGTAAATTAAGCGTTTCTTTCTTAACTTCTTAGAGTTGTATGAAGTGTACAGATCAGCATTTGCGGGCATCTAGATTAAGGGCATTTTAGTGGTGCATTATATCAAGGTCAATTGGTTAGTTAAACTGATTATGAGAAATAGAACGTAAATCAATTAATGTAAATCATTAACAGTGTTTGTTTGTTCCCACTTGAATATTTTGGCATATTTTACATTCCCAAGACGTACCCAAATGAGTCGGTGATTAAAACTGTTTATTGCACTACTTATGTCATGACTACTTTCGTTGACTTGTCACATAACAAATTAGTAACATAAATACAATTGATTTAAGGAAGTTATTAGATACAAGGAAGTATACAGATACAAAGAATTCTGACGACGGTTGTATTTAAAAGTATATTTAATTTCGGTGGTATCTTTCTTTTTATCTTCCTTAACATTTAATCATAATTATAAACGAACGCAAGCCTAACTGCAAAATTATTAACCATTAAGATTAGATTTTTTTCTTTGATTGCGTAGTGTAAAAGTAAATTAAAAGGAAAGGGTAAATAAATATATATAATACTTGTTTTTGGTTTAAAACTTTATTTTAACATTTGTGTTTTTTTTCTCAATAACTCTTAAAACATATTTAACAATAAAAACTAAATATGTTATATTTGCACCATAACAAAATTGTAAAAACTTCCTATAATTTAAAATATGTGAATGATATATCACAGCTAAAATATATTATTTTATTTAGCAATGGCATTAATTTGGTAACAATACCACATGTCAATATTCGACAGTTAAAAGATAAATTGTTTAGGACAACGGAAACAAAAATAAATAGAATATTTTAGGACACGTGTGGATTTTGTAAAAAACATTTTGTTGATTTAGGTCTATTTTTACCAAGATCAAATAGTATAACAATTAAAGGGACTTTTTTTGGGAAAACTTTTTAAAAGAAAGTTTACAAAAAAGTTTTACTAAAAGTTCAAACTTTTAGGGAAAATGATTTTATTATTTTGACATGTTTTATTGAAAGACTTTTATAGCTTTTGCATTTTCTTTCTGAATATTGAAACTTTAATGCAGCTTTTAAACAAAAGAAAATTATTTCATATAATATAAAAATATCTATTTATTTTTAAATTAAATATTTTGTTATAATAAAACATGATCTGGATTATTTTTGTATTTAAATAACATAAAATATTACGTCATATTTAGTTTATTAACATTACACCCACTAACTTTCATTAATATTTAAGTATATATAGTAAATTTTACGTACAAATATTATATAAGTAAAACCTAAGTGAATTTAAATTGTTAGTGCTTGACATGAAAAATCTTAACACAAAACTGCTGGCTATTTTATAGCAAATTAAAAATAAAGCAAATACTTTTTACACGTTATTTCAAAATGCCTCCTGTAACCTTGTAGTTATTTCTCTAACCTGTTCATAGACTCTTTTCTTGCTACCTGTACAATATCCTAATTGTATGGGTATGGGAAGCAAATAATGAACTTCTGCCTTGTTTGCCTATTTTAAGTTAAATATTTTGTATCCGTCCCATCTGTCTTTTACCGTGTCACTATAAAAATTATAATAAAATTCAGAACAAAAGTTTTTAAATTTATTTATGGAATTTCTAATATAATCGAGCCCTATATCCAACAAAATAAATCTGTAAGCCCGAATAATTTTTCTGACTTGCCGCTATTGTTTTGAATTCATCTCTACCATATTCAACTAAGAAAACAATAATTGGAGGCAACTAATTTCATTTAAAATTTTAAGGAATTTGCTTGAAGTGTTTCACGATTCCTGCTTTTCCCAACAACAATATTAAAATTAAATTTTAATTTTTAAGAATTATTTTTAAACTTTTCTTAACATCCTCCTAAGTTAAATAATCGAAAAAGAGTAAACAAACACAATACATTTTTCTGATTTCTTTTTATTTTCTGAAAATTCCAATGTGACTCAAATAACGAAATTATTAAAAATAATTTTATAACATAATCGAATTGCAGGATTCATATAAAATGGAGATTTGTTTTTCTTACGATTCGTTTCGTGACTAAAAAATATTTCTTGAAGTAATTAAATAGTTTGAAGGACAATTGGCGCAGTCTAGTTCAAACCTGATATCATGCAGGAATATCAGGTGGTAAATAAAGGGTGCTATGGACAATAACTAATTTTTCTTCGACATTTATTTAGAAGAATAATGGCCCACGGTTGTCTGAAATCCAAATCTGTAACAAACAGCAGAATATTGCCATGCAATATACATTTGTAATAACGGTAACATTAGCACCTGGCCGCATGACCTTAATGCCGTGGTCCACACGCATTAGTCGCAATTTTTGAGTGCACGGTACCAGAGCCGTGCCCCAACAACTTGCTTAATTTTTGGAGACCATCCAACTCCTTGATGTTAAACCTGCGTTAACATCTCTTCGGAACTTTATTCAAAGCCCGATTACAACAGAATAGGGCAGAAGCACTGCAGGCAACTGATGTCTGTAGTATGATTATACGTCTATGAAGTTCACTGGTCGGACTTCTAGAGTCCTTTGTGCTTTCCAGTTTGGGGCTCCTGGTGCCGGCCTTTATCCCCGAATACACGTAGCAAGATGGGGAAGAGATCCATCAAGACAACGTTGCCATGGCGGGACGTTGTCATGCATATTAACTTTTACCATGGCTTTTTCTGTTTTCTTTTGCTGTGTTCACATTTCGCTAAATAAATTGCGCGATAATAAATCGTTCTTAAAATTTTGGGACATCCTTTTTACTGAATGTCAAAAGGATTTATTTTATCCTCCATTAAAATTCCTCTATATATAAATATATACATATACTATGGCTGAAAGTTTTTATAAGTACGTATGGATCAATGACATGACTGTTAATAGAAGCACATGTATTTTATGTGATATTTTTCTTTACTGTGTTTTTATGCTTTTTGTCAATAATAACTCGTAAAAATAAAATTTATGATTTTGTTGAAAGGATACTTTAGTTATTTTGGTGTGGCTATAAATGACATATTTGTCAGATTGATACATGTTGGTACGTAGGACTTTATTTTGAAGAAATATTTATGAATATATTTGGCTTATAAAATAATCTACACTGAAAATAATATAAAAAGAAGATGAAATTTAATGCTGGAAAATGTAAGATATTTTCTACCTTAGCATCAACTAAGCTTTTCGTCTAAATGCTTCTGTAAATTTTTTGCAAAATATATCCATTAACTAATGAAAAAAATGTATTTTATTGTAAATGGTATAAATAATTTTGTACTGTGTATGTATATGAACTATGCATTATTTAGCAAAGATAAGAGATAAATATTGAGAGGCATAAACGAATGTAAAAGTTTATAAGAGTAAATGTACAATAAATTTTAGTTGACATCCTATACATATGACACAGATACAGCTGACAATGACGACATAAGACTGACAGACAAATGATTCTTTTTCGTTGGTAAATTATGACTTTATTTTGTTTTAAATTATGCCGATTTAAGAAGCAGCATAAAATTTTTGGATGATATATTAAGTGTTTAGGAGCAAGCTCTTGAAGCCAAACATTTACAGATAACAGTTTTAAAAAATATGTTTGTAGCTGTGTCAGGAAATATCATCACTAGTTCAATAAATATTTTGTAGTTCTCAAATAGAATTTAAGAAAAGTTATCAAACAATTTAAGTACAAAAATGTATTGAAATGTTTTTTTTTTTTGCTTTACAAGAATTTATTTCTTTATTTAAAAGATATGTTGTTTTTCTCGTATGTGAAAAAATTAAATTTATATATATTGGGTTTTCAACAAGAAATTTGTTTTGCATTTTTGGCAATACCAACAACATGATACTTTTCACATATAGTTTTTTGACGTGTCCTAGTATATGCATTGGCAATTGTTACAATTAGTTCAATTTCGCATGACAATCGCATTAAAATAATTAAAATCCACTATGATAATGGTGGTTCTATTAAGGTAACATTTTGTAAAATTCCTGATTATTTCGGGCCACATAATCGGCCTTTTGAGACCGCTATTAAGAATATGGTCGTTAAATTTGGGTCGACAGGCTCGATACAAAATATGCGAATATAAATTCGTGTTTAACCGGTCATTCTAGTAAAAACATCGTATACCTGATGTAGAAGCAGATTAAAATTTGTCAATTCCTCGACGTTCTTGATAATTGGGCTTCTTCGAAACCACCATATGGCAAATTTTGCGTAAAGATTCGATTTTGAAGCCTTAAAAGCTTCAACTGCTGCACGAATTGAAGCCCACCGACCATTCAAATCACCGTAGATTTGCTCAATTCTTTCAGCAACAACCAGCTGGTTTTTCTAGAAAAATAATTTTTCCATTTCCAATTGTCAGGGCATGTCAACAGGCAAAATTGCCCTATTTGGGCTTCTGAACATCCTAGAGCGACAATTGAGAAGCCTTTGCATGTTTAGCGTGTATGGTCTGTAGGCGTCCTTGAGCTGTTTTGTTTTCGAAAATGAGGCTGAAAATGCGGTAAAGGTTAATGGATCGCGCTATAGCGAGATGCTAACAACTCAATTTTGGCCTGTTACTGATGACATGAACATCGCTGATATATGGTTTTAACAAGACGGTGCCACATGTCGCACAGCCAATGAAACGAACTATTAATTGCAAACCAAACTTCCTGATCGCATAATTTCACAACAATCAGTAGTTAAGTGGCTAGCCAAATCGTGTGATTTAACATCACTGGATTATTTTTTGTGGAACTATGTTAAGGATAGAGTCTAAACGGAGCCATTCGAAACGGCTTCAGCCTAAAACTCAAAACTCGTGATATGATTAACGAAATAGTATAGCAATTTTGCCAAAAAGTGATTAAAAACTTTAACGAAAGAATTGATATCTGTCAACGTGGTCGTGGTGGACAAATGGTCAGATATCAATACAATTAAAATTTGAATCATCTTCATCTAAATTTTTTATTTTATTTTGTTTTAGAAATCAAACTTCTTGTTGAAAAAATCCTTTTAAAAACATCTAATAGCGTTGGAAATAAATTTGATTGCTATAAAAACTAAACCAAAATTAATTCTTCATAAAAATCCTTATCTAAGCTTTTAAACTAACCTTCGAAATGAAGTAAAAATTTCATACAATATCCTTATAGATAATCCTTAGAAAATACACTAAATTATCGATTTTTTATTCTTGTAGATATTCTATAATTATGGATTTTATTTTATTTTGGAATAGTATAGTAGAACATTGAAGTCAAATTAGCGAAAATAGTTTTCTGCCAAACGAAACGATAAATTGACCTTAAGTATCAATTATTGTTTGGACAAGGTATATCATAAGTATTACGTATAGTTTGAGTAAATATTGAAAAATATGGGATAATATCTGTTATTATAATTCAGTACACGCCAAAGTGTAAACACACAATCACTGTAATAATGTCGAGTTTTGTGCCTAAAAAAAAAGTTTTGCGGGGCTTAATTACCTAATTTCATTTAAATAAAACGGCTACAAAAACTTACCGATTTTGGGTAGAAGTTTACGTTCAACATGCACCAACTCAAAGCACTTGTGAATGGCGGTTTGCACTATTCAAAAACCGTGATTTTGACACACTAGGCAAGGTCAGCCGACAAAGTTTCAAGATGAGGAATTGGAAGCATTACTCGATGCAGATTTTTGTCAAACGCAAGAAAAACTTGCATGGTGGAAGACATACAACAAGCTATTTTTTTACATTTAAAAGCATTAAGATTCATGTAAAAGCAAGGAAATTGGATCCAGTATTTATTGAAACCGAGAGTTGATGCCCGTGTTGGTGATTGATGGCTACAAAAAAAAGCCATTTTTTTCATAAGTAGAGGGCGACCAACCAGACAAATCAATGCCGAAGCTAAATATCCATTACGCCAAGGTGAGGTAGTTTATATTATGAGCTGTTAATGTCGGGTTATAGGACCTGCATCGAAAACAATTCAATCGTTTGAAGAGAGCGATTAACGAAAACTTTACCTCTTCTGACTACAAATTGTTTCGATCGACGCAGAATGTCCTTAATAGAATAAGCTTGCTAAATTTTTTTTCTCAAAACCGAAGCAGTTCTTTTAGCGCGGAATCCATATGCGACCAGAAATATGGGAAAAAGTATTGAACAATATTTTAAATAACTTATCAACTCATCTTGTTATTATAATAAATTGATTTTTCAAGCAAATTTTTTTTAGCTAATCGACGCTATTAACTTTGATTTCCGACAAAAAGCTTAATTAAGAATTTACATCTGTTTAAAAAACCTTCAATATGGATTACGATATCTTTAATATTTCGAGATGGCCTGAACTAATATAAACTTGGTTAATGATACAATATGCTCTACAATAAATTTTCTCATTTTTATTTATTTTGAATATATTATAGTATCGGTTATCTCTTCTTGATTTTGTTTATTGGCTAATGTGTTTAAAAACAACTTCATCTGTACATATAAATTTCAATGTAGGCTGCAATCATTATTAAAATTAAGCTTTAAGGGATGATTTATAAAAACAAGCTTTATTTAAAGAAAAATATTTAAAGAGAAAATATCAGACATACGTAATATCTTTCTAACTATCGAGCAAAACATTTCAAACATTAAGTCGGTTATAAATTTAAATGGCTTTACGTAAATACAGGGAAAAATATATTTAAACGTTTTCACATACGCTCAAACATCTCTGTAAGGGGTTGATTATATCAAATAAATTGTATTTCTTTATGGTTACATTCGTATCTTAATGTCACCATATAAACTGATGCAGACTTTAACACAATTTGGAGTTTATAACCATAATTTATATGAAATTCGTTTGTATGATCATCATACAACTTGTAACCGTTTAGTGATGTAGCTTATGCAACTTGCTTTTGAATACCATTAAACACAAAATAAACAACAATAAAAGCAATAACAGCAAAAAAATTGTAATAAATTTTCTCATATAAGATACAAACGTATACTAAAAAAAAATTATCTACAATCTGCTTTGCAGAAAATTTCAATGTTAAATGTTTGTGTTGTATTTATAAGCACTTTCGAATGTTTTGTAAATTGTTACCACTTTTAGTCACACATTCGCAATAAAACTCAGTTAACGTTGAATTTACACAAACACATTCCTTTATAAACGTTTTAATGTTTATAAAAATTCATTGTGACAAATAAGATGACAGACATTGATTGACGTAGTTAAAAATTTTAAACAGATTATGTATGAACATAAACAAAACCATGAAAATAAAACAGAAAACAGAAGTAATTAATAAACGAACGTATCTAAAACATATTAAACGTTTAGATAATAAATTAATTCCATAGAAGCTTAAAAGTTATAACAATTAAATTTTAATAAATTGAAAATCTAATAAACTTTTTTAGTAGCAACTAAAATGATAGAATACATTTTATTACTAAAACATTATTATAGTATTTAATTACAGAACTGTGTTAAATATTATCTTTTAATAAATATAAACAACTGTCTGAAATGAATGATCAAGTATTACATAAATTATACTTGTTTTTTTTATACACATTTATTTTACAGATGGTATTATGAAATCGGCTGAAAGTATGATTCTATAACAAGCACTAAAAATAACCTCACAACATCATTACACAAGTGTTGTTATGTTTTGAAACGAAGACATCAAGTACTGTACCACTGTTAAACACTCCACAACAACTCCAGAAACTTTCGAGTATTAAAATAATCAATACAACATTGAATTAACGCTTTATATAGCTCAGATTAAATTCGGTAATATTTTGTTACACATTTTACACACGTTATTTAGTTTATTTATTCATACATTAAATTAAACATAAATTTATGCATTCATTTAATTGCACATTCTCTCATTTGCATAATTAAATACAAAAACGTATAAATAATGAGTGAAATAAAACAATCACCATCAAAAGATTTTTTCTGAACAATAGCAAACAAAATTATCTCTTTTAAGAATTTTCTGTGGTCAATGTTATCAGATTGGAAGATTTATTTCCTAAATGGGTATTTACGTTTTTTAATTAGCTTGACAATTCTTTAATTTTTTGAGAAAATTTTAACGAACTTTTCGATAATCGGCAGTTGTATTTCGTTAATTACACCATGAATTTTGAGTTTTAAGGCTCAAGTTGATTCGATTGACTCCGTATAGACTCTGTCCTTTACATAGCCCTACAAAAAATATTCCAGCTGCCGCTTGTCGTTAAATTATGCGATCGCGAAATTTGGTGTGCAATAAATTGATCGTTTCATTGGCTGTGTAACGTGTGGCACCGTCCAGTTGAAATTGCATGTCAGTGATATTTACGTCGATAATAATAGGCCGAAATTGATTTTTTAGTATTTTGCGATAGCCCCCACCTCCGGGGGCACATTGATATGTCTTTATGAAATCTCAACATCATTACATGTGTTACCGGGGGTGGAAGGGAATCTAGTCCCTTAAAGGCAATTACACGCTATTTCCACGGAAATTGGTAAGCCCCAGAGTTCAGCTGTTTAGCTGTTCTCTGACAGATATTGAGGTTGGCCCTTCGAGTGCATCGTGGTGGTTGTGGTGTCGCAGAATCATTCATTTTGACATAACAAGTGTTGAATGATCCAGGTCCAGGTCAGCATGCTTGTGATGTGTTCTGGATCAGAAGTTGGATAGTTTCAGCAAGAAGGGGGTAGCAGCTTGCTCCAAAGTCTCCAATTTGCAACTTGGAGTTACTAGAAGATAGGGACATCCGATGGCTTCCTAGGGCGAGGGTGACGCTATATATCACCCACAGTGGTTTGATCCATCGTCCGGTTATGGCTTACACAGCTTAGTACTGTGTTAAATCTAATTACGCATTTCACGATAGCATGATCCATTGACCGTTACCGCATTTCCAGTATGATCTCCAAAAAAAAGAAGGGCCCAATCACGCCTCCAGACACAGCGCTCCAGAAAGTGACACGTTAAGCATGCAAAGATTTTCAATAATCGTTCTAGGATTTTCTGAAGCCCAATTGTTAAGAACGCCGAGGAATTGACGACTGCGATGTTTACAGTTGGACGACCCGGTCGAACACGCGTTGGTGTTCGCACATTTTGCATCGAGCCTGTTGACTCAAATTTAACGGCCAAATTCTTAATAGCGGTCTGAGAAGGGCGATTATATTGTCAAAAAATATCATGAGTTTTACGAAATGTAACTTTAACAGATCCGCAATTTTCATAGTGGATATTAATTATTTTAATGCGATTTTCGTACGAAATTGAATGCATTGTGGCAGTTGCCAATGCCTCTTTATCGAATACGTTAAAAAACTAAATGTCAAAACTATCATATTGTTGGTGTTGTCACAATTGAAAAACAAACTTTTTGTTGAACAACCCGATTAAAAGTTCATACATATTGCATATTGAAAGAACCACTACTGATGTTAATTATACTTTAAAAATCTATGAAGAGCAATTAGCTTTAAGCTTAAAAATTAAGTAATGCGAACTTTTTGATTTTTCTGATAAAAAGTAAAGTGTACTGAAGTTAGAAAGTAAATAATTGTAATTTAAAATTATACTTAGGTGTATGATTTTATTGCTTCGGACTTCTTTTTGTGGGGATATTTGCGAAGCAAAGTTAATGCAAACAAACCAGAAACGCTTGAGCAACTCAAACAAAATATTCGTGATGAAATTGATGAAATACCCCGTGAAATGTGTGAAAATCTAATGAAAAATGTGCTCGCAAAGGCGGACATTTATCTTTTATTGTTTTCCATACATAATCACCGATATTAAATAAAACATTCATCAATATAAGATCAAGTCTCTTTCATTTAATCAAAAATTATAAAAAAAATCAGGCGGAAATCTTGTTTTTATCTGCTTTTATTTTTAAAAATTTGTTTTTATACATTTAACAATTTTGTGTTTATTTTAGGGGAATATGTGGGTATAAATAAATTGAAAATGGGGCTATCTGGAAATAAAAATTTTCAACTCAGAAGTCCTCAAGAAATAAATGTCTCCAAAAAGTATATTTTATCTTGTCTTTAAAATTTTTTATTCTGCAATTAGATATCATTTTAAAAAGTTGTGCACCTTATTTCTATTTTTGGGATTGTTTTCTGGCAACTCTGTCTATGGTTGGCATAGTATCACGTGGAGTATGAATTTTAAGAAACTTTACTAATTATATAAAATAAAACAAGGTAGACTTTTATGAGTAAATTGCTTATAAAACTTTATAACCCTCCCAGGTGTAATAATTTTTCAAGCTAATAAATCAAAATAATGTTTTTTGCATATACATACGTACTTATATATTTAAAATGAAAAAGTGGATTAACGAAATGTATGTATATAAGTACAGAATAATTAAAATTTTATGCATACCAACATATATATATACAAAAGTATGCACATATGTGAATATATGACAAATATATTAATACAATTCTTTGTTCAGCTTTTGCCGAAAGGTAAAGTTAACTTTTGTATTAATTTTCAAAAATGACTTATCAACAACTAAGAATTTTTGGTGATTTGTCATATATTCTACCTTTATTTTATAGTTTCTGTTCTCATTATATTTTGAAATATTTAAAACATTTTTTCCACAATTTTCGTAATTATGTATAATTTAAATACAAATGATTATTAAATCATCACAATTTTTTATGTCAACGATTTTTTAATTGTCTGCTTAAATAACAATTTATAAATGGTCTTATGAACGGAATAATGACTCTTTAATTTTAAGTCTAAACGTAAAAATATTAATTTAATAAAACTCTCATAAATTTTTATTAATCAAATAGAAATTAAATTTAAAAAAAATTAAAAAAAAAAGATGTATAAAATCCAGCATACGAGTATAAAATATACGATATGTTTTTGTTGAATGTATAATTTAAATACAAAAAATTGTTTACTAATTCTACTTCATTCTTTTATTCTGTAAATATATGTATAGATAAAATTTTGTTTAAAATTCTTTAAGGTTATTGTATACTTTCTACAACTAAATTTTTCGATTAATATTTTGGTTTGTTTTTACCAAATTCTAAAATCCATAAATTATTTAAGCCAGTTGTTTTTAATTTAGAAGAAAGTTATATTTATTTCTTCTTTTCAATTGACAAGATACACATTAAGGAGTTGAAAATTATTTATCGATTTCACTTGCAGTTTTATTTTTTTTAAATTTTATTGGGGATTCTTTTATTCATCTGTATATTTTTATAAGAATGTGAATGTATGACTTTACTTATAAGTATTTTCACATTGTGGCAAATGTTTATTACTACGAATATATAGAAAACTGGGTAAACAGTTTTTAAAATAAAAAAAGGATATTTGTACATACTTATAATCTTTTGTTGCTCTGAGAGCTTTGAACCAATTCATTCTACTGCAAAAAGACAAAACTTGGGTTTTTAGTGAAATTATTTCGTGTAGCTAAAACGAGTTCTTTTGCCGTCTAAATAATTAAATAAATATGCTTAAAAAGTTCGTTAAAAAATTGAACTGTAAACTGGCAGAATTGTTCAACACCCTTTAAACGAGGATCCATCAAGTTTGCTCTTACATCACTATAAATTAAATTGTAAAGTTATAAGGAACTCTTATATTTAACCAAGATTTATTAGCGATTTAGTTTGTGGGGAATTTTGCTCGTGAATGGTCGCACAACATATTTTCGCAATATATATGTCTGTGTCGATATAGTCTTTAAAAGACAATTACTGTTTCATCCCAAGTATCCTAAGCAGCATCTTAGTTTCGTTTGAATTTTGGAAATTTATGGTGAACTCGTATATGAAAACAACCATGAAATTGGTTCTGCTATTTAGTTTATTATGTATTTAGTAAATTTTTAAGAATAGATATTTCATAGTGTAGTTATAAACTTTGTTCTCACTATATGTTATTACTAAAATAACTTGCTACCATAATTTAGTAGCTAATTTTTTCAGTAGTGTACGTTTTTGTTTTTAATATTTTCTAATCTTATGATTGTTATTCCATTTGTTTTTCATAGTACCTTCTTTAAACTGAAGTGTATTGAAGTAAGGTGTGGTACCTGAAATTTTTATTTTTGACTCTAATCATAAATATTTGAGCAATTAGACAAAAACGTTGACAGCATAATAAACAAAATTATTTCACTGTGAGAAATTATTTTGCTAATAGCCGCTTTATATTTTGATTAAGTTTTTTATGGTCAAATTTATTGTTTCATGTTTAATTGTAAATTAAGTAAATTAATAAAAATCTTTAAGACAAAGCTTAACAGAGGACTTGTAACATTATAAAAAAATTATAAATAATTAATACAAAACAACAAATTTAGAAGTAGAGTAACACCGAAAAAAATAATTAATTTTTAATCAAAAAAAAAACTCTCATTAGCCATCTAGATTCTTTCTTATTTTCCTTGTTTATTAATGATCTACCTAAAGCCAAATACCCAAACATTTTATTATATGCAGACGACTTGATGTTATTTTGAACATACAATCGTCACGTGTCTTGCAAAAGGACTTATATGCATTTAGTTCCTGGTGTAGATTAATATCTTATGCAGTTGAATCTTAAAAAGTGCAAGTACAAGTGCTTCTTCTAAAGGCGAACGTGCAATATATTTCAAACGCCTGAATGCTGAATAAAATTGTACACATTATATTTCGCTAACTATTAAGCACGTTCAGTTTTTGGATTTATAAAACGCTGGACGATGAAGTTTAGTGACCTGTATATCACAATACATCTTTGTACATCTCTTGTCAGACCTATTCTGGAGTTATCCTTAAAAATTTGAGAACCAATTTCTAAAGTCCATGGTGATAGCATGGAATCGGTGCAAAAGGCTTACAGTGGCAGCTCTTAATTCTACCATGTACATTAGTAGATTTGCTCTGATAAAACTGTGAACTCTAAAAAAACCGAAGAAGAATATTAAATGTGACCTTTGTTTTCATAAAACGACACGTCTGTTCAGATTTTTGATTACCAATATTATGTTTAATATTCTATTTCGTACTCTTTTAATCAATTGGTAATTAAAGTATTCAGACCAAATTATGCTAACTGTGACTTGTTTTTAAGATTTATACTGAATTTTATAAGCATATTGATTTTTCTTTAAAAATTAATAGTACTGAATGTTTAATATGCAACACAATCAGTTGCAAGAAATTTCACAACCAGAAAAGAATTCTAAAGCAAAGATTATGTTTCACATGCCGAGCAACAGAAAATAAAATTTACAGCTGCTGCTAGGTAACTTAGTAACTTAGTAAGTAAGTTAAATCACCATTTCATTTCATTAGCCAAAACTTTTATATAAGTTGATATAAATCTATAAAATTTTACACAACTGTTAAAATTTTTCTATGTGAGATTATATAAATTCATAAATATTGTTTTTATTAAGGATTTCTTGCTGCAAACTTGTGTGATAAAAAATTTATATATCTACGTAGAAGCAGACTATAATATTCCAAAAATTTATATGTATACAATGTTTGGTTATTATAACCACAAAAATGCCAACACAATTTTACACTATTATATGTTTTTTATCTTCATTTTTAAGGTTTTGTTTAAATTCTTGTCTCTTTTTCTTTATACGCATTAATATCAACCATAAATGCTTATGTCATTTAAAGTTTTTATTATTTAACACTTTTTGAAATGAAATTTATAATAACGAGATAACTGGCAAAATAAAATTTTATAATAAAAATTTTAAATCTGTAATTAGGAGATTAAATAATCTCTATAAAAATATAAATATTATGTTCTCAACAAGAAGTTATAAGTTATGAGCAGAGTTCTCTTCAGAACGAAATTGTTACCTTATCTAAGGATAAACTTAGAGAGGTATGAGCAAGTTCAGATTGGGTTTGTGCTAGACGCTGAAAAACCAATCGAATAGTCATGCATGCCAAGGCAATTTAATTTTTACTTCTGATTTCAGTTTTCGATGTCCACGAACATTTTTTATTTGTTAGATATAGAGTAACAGAGTGTGATTTGTTTTACATCCGCGCCTGACCATTAGTCTTAAACAGATGGTGGACAAACCACTATTGTATAATTTGGAACGTCATACATGCGTCCTAGATAGCCGAAGCCATAATTCTATGCAACAGAACCACCTAGTTGCAACTTTAATGATTTCAGTACAGGTCTGCAAATCATCACACCTTGCTAAAGAGTTGGAGACTTTCCAACTCCTGTCCAGAACACATGTCAAGCATGCTCACTGGACTGGATCATTCACTTTGCGAGTCATTATCAGTGAGATGATCCTGGCCAACATAGAAAACCATTGGATATGGGGCCGCAAAACCACAACCACCACGATGCTCCCATATAGGGGCCAACCTCAATGATCAGCCAGAGAACTGTTAAATGTCTAAAGAGACAAATAATGAACTCTGCGAGTCACTGATCCCCGTGGAAATAAAGTGGAGTTTCTAGTTGACTCCCTGTCTGCCTTCAGGGGACTGGGCTCCCTTTTTCCCCCAGTTGCACAGGTCCAGATAGTTGAGTACTCTATAAGAACCGATAAATGTGCCCCCGGGGGGTAGACATAGAGTAACAACAACAGAGAGAAACTTTTATTATCTTAACATCACAATAACAAAAGAAATTGTCTAATCATTGACATTTATAGAAAACCAACTAGGCCGACATTGCTATCCACATTATTTCGAACCACCCTACATAACTTAAGACGTAAGATAATCTGATTTACTCCATACAAGTACAACAACGAACTCGACACAATTTACACAATGGCAACCAACCCACAACTATCGAGAAACTGCTTAGGTTATACTGCACTAAAAACAGGAATAAAGAAGACAAAGAGACAATTGACACAACACAACGACTCACATATACAGGACCAGAAATATATAGATAAACTAAACATCTTCACAAAGAAGTTTACTCACAGCATTAAAATCCAGCAATAATCTGAGATATAATCTCAAGATAGCGACAAGAATAACTGGCAAATTTAGTTCCAGCGGAGTATACAGAATTTCTTGTACCTGTATAGGACAAACAGGACGATCACCAAAATAAAGATTTACAGAAAACATACGCTCGTACAAACCAAAAAGGAAAGATTCCAACTTTGCATTACAGCTTGACACCCATGGACACACACCAAGGGAAATAGATGACATTATTACATCCTTGAAAAAATGGACCAAGACTAAACATTCTTGAAAACATGGAAATCTATAAACCAAGAACTTTTAACAGTGACATTATAAACGACGACCTCAGTCACAATTTTCACACCACTAAAACTATTCATACACTCTAACAAGCGAAAAACAACATCACATCACTTGTCTAAAATATAACAAGTGGCGGAAGTACTGCATTAGTCACGCTTAAAATGCCAGGTGGTGGGACAATTTACCTGCATACATAGATACGACCCTACTAAAAGATTAACCTAAACCCAAAACCATTTATACCAACAGACCTAATATTAACTGTCCAGTGCTATCTAAAACGCTGTTTGATAATATTGTTACGTTTATACCATTAACAAACGTTTTGTTGTAGCGGAATTCTTTATTGCAAAATAAATAACACCAGATTTTTGAGTTTTCAAATTAATTACAAGTTTATTTACTACAGCACACAAAGTAAAATTTGTACGCTGGCATTATAGAAAAATTTCCTAAAGACGCATGTTTTTACTTCACGAGGTTTATGTTTTAACTAAAGCACTCAGACGCTGTCTTTTATATTTGTCCGCAAGAGGTCTAAAAAAATTAATAATTTGTATCACATTTTGTTCTTGTTGTTATGTTATTCATTCAATGTATAGGCGCCTGTTGATCTGTGTGTATTTTTGCTTTTGTTTTTATGCTATTAAAGTTGCTTCTTGGAATTTATTTTAAGATAGTTGTTGTTGTCTTGTGGGCATAAGTTGTTTTAGAACACTACGCAGTTAGTAAACAGCATATTTAGTTGTTTATGTTTTTACTTAATTATTTTCTTTTAAAACTTAAGCAAGACGCATCCGTAACAACATGTTATCGCCAATTGTATCAAACAAACCGTCAATATTGACGGTTTTCGCATAATGGAATGGCAACAAAGAAATAGTCATCAAAACTCTCATATTTTTTTCCTGCAAATCTGCAATTAATTTTTAAAGAAATTTTGAAAAACTGTTATAAATTGCTTTATACAGTTTTAGCGCAACGCTAATTTTTGGACTTCTCAAAAAGGAAACTTAGTGCAGCAAAATTTGGACAACTTAAATGTGTAGTCAATAGCAAAGAAGGAGAAATAAAAGTAAAATTGTTAAAAAATCTTGTCGTAATTTATGCTCCATTACAAAAAAACAATGATTTTTATCAATCGCACAATTATAGCATCGCTATTAAAGTTCAAGTGGAGAGCAAGAACAGTTGCAATTTTTAACGGAGATAAAATGTTTCATTAAAACGAATAAGAAAATATCATTTTACGGGGCTGTTATCTACATAATATAACTTTTTATATATTTAACTACTTTTCCTACTTACGAGTTAATGCATAATAGGCATTTGCAATATTTTTCCGGCTAGCATTGGATGCTGTTCGTTGAAAGATATAAATAAACAGAGATACCAGAACGTTTTTACCTAATATGGTTTAACAACTATGGTTTAAATAGAAAACTGATCTTTAGCAGTTTAAATATTTTTACGAATCATGTTTCGTAATGTGATTTTTGAAAAATTAAAAATCGTTACTATTATTTTGCCTCTAGTAGAATAAAGAACTGGTTTATTTTGACAACGATAAACTTGGTATCATTCTTTTGCAAAAAAAAAATTATTCATTTTTTATTTTCCGAAATTCCTGTTAAATATACGATTTTTTAAAAATTAAATATTTTGCTGAATTGTACATTTTTCGTAGACAACATTTGTGTGAACAAGGATTTTTATTTTATATTTTTTTTTATCCTGATTAGATAAAAAGTGCAGAGCAGAGAGATAGAGAGAGAGGGAGATCATTTTTAAATATATACATATGTATATATATACATATATATTTTTAACAAACAATGCTATTAACACAAAATAACGAATAATACAAAAAAAATGTGTGTCTTTTCTTTACTGAAATATTTACGTACTTCATCATTTTAGTATAAGAATTCTTAATCTTTGAACAGCATGTGCTCGCAATAGCTAATGGTAAGTTTTTATTCATATGCTTCTATCGAACACACATACATACGTATAATATACATATAAAATGGTGCTGGTGTTGGCACTGTAGTAACTGCTTTTTATCTATTTTCTTGTTAATGGCGTCATGGCAACAATAAACTGCGCATAATTCAAGCATAAAAATAATAACTGGGTTAGAGAGTATCAAAACAAAAACTATAAGAAAACAAGCTTTAATTAATGTAATAGCTAAAATTTATTTGTTTTTCACATACTACGATATTTAAGGTTAATAAATATTTATTTGCTCGGAAAATTTGGAAAACTGAATTATTTTTTTTTTAATTTAAAGGGTGTCCAAAATATATTCAAAGTAAACGATAATGTAAGTCATTTTAATTAAATTTTTAAACATCGAGCAGATAATTTTAAAACGATATATCAGGTGTTTTTAACAGAAATATAAGCCTTTAAGTTGCTAAAACTTTTCTATCTGGCCGCCATTTTGTCAGTTAACTGGTGATTTATGTTTACTTTAATTTGGCATTTCAACATGAATGGACTGAAGGCTGAATAAAGCTTTCAAATTGTTAAAATTTTGTTCAATTCAAACTGCTGTTAATTTCGATTTTCATTTGTAAATTTTGTTTAGCGATGAAGCTCTTTTGTATGAATGGATATGTCAATAAGTAAAATTCCCTTATTTGAAGTAAAAATAAACATCAAGTGAATATCGAGACACCATTAGATCCAGAAAAACTGACTGATGTGCTTTTTGAGCTGGTAGAATCATCGGTCTGTATTTCCCTGAAAGCGGTGCTGCAAATTGTTACAATTAATGGTAACGCCTATTAATCCATGGTTATTTACTTTTTCTTCGCACAGTTGAACAACCATAATATGCTGGAGTTGTGGTTTTAAGAAAGCCGCGTAATATGTCACACAGCTCGTGCCACAATTGATTTATTGAAGGAAACATTTGGTAATCGCAGAGATTCATGTTTCAAACCCCTGGATAGGTCACCCAGGTCATACAATTTAACGCCGTTAAATTATTTTCTGTGGGATTATGTGAAATCGCTAATCTGAAAAAGCTCAAATTGGTTGACCATTCATCACGTTATGCCGATTAAAATACCCCGCGCCAGCGGACGTCATATGCTACAAAGTCACATTTAAATTCCAAACGATTTTCATACGAATTCAAGAAATTCATTTTTTTCCATTTCAAAATTCTTTACCTCTAAAAAAATAACCTTTATAAGCATAAGAAATAATATTGCTAGTTCAGACAGCAATGCAAATATGGAAACCATTTAACCTAGCGTGACATTATAGGATAACGTTGAGAGTAATAACTATATTTTTGGTTTTATTTGTTTACTTTCGTGTTGCTTTCAGTGCTGAAAAAAAAATAATGAAATAGTGTTTACTGGTTCATCAGCAATATCAATTTCACTCTATCTAAACTCATATTTCTCGCTATCGACTGGCAATGGTTTCTTTTTTTTTGTTTACAATAAATTCAAGAATGCTAATCGGCATTTGCTTTAGAATTGATTGTATTTCTATCGAGAATGCTTATTACAGAATTACAGAATATATGATCGTTATGTTAACTGTAGCTACTTTCACATTGTATGCGTTACCGGCTCATAGTATTCAAAATAAGTATAAAGCTTTTTCATATCAACCAATTCTGCCTGCATGTAACTATCTACCGCCTACACTTCAGATTTATGGATCCCAATTTCTGTGTGGCACACGAAACAATGGACGGACTCTATATTCTGGGTATATGCAAGACTATACGCTATAAATAGTGGTTTATTTTCCAATCCACTTCTCTTAAACTGGCCTTATTTACCGCAGCTGTAGCATATAAAATTTGGTCACAACTTCTACAGCGTCATAAAACGAATGATGTAGATGATAAAGTAAAATTGTGGTCATTTATCATTCCTGTAAATTAACTAACATAATTACATTTTTATGCTATTAATTTATTAACACTACAGAGTTTTAAAAGTGTCGAATCTCAATTTCGGAGTTTTTTTACTTTTATTTAAATAAAATGCTGGAAGAGGGTTCGTTCATTTTTCTTCAGGTGACATATTAAGTAACCTTCAGCTTAAATTATTTAGCTTATTTAGAAATTAGCATAACGAAAATGTCAAGCTGATTACTTTTTTTAAATTACTTTTTTGAATATTTATTTTCTATTTTTCGCAGAATTTAACTTCAATTAATTGTATTTTTCTGTGTTATATTCTATTTCTAGTGGTGGAATAAATTGTTTTTCAGCGTTTAACTTATACAGATGCAACGTTAACAAATGTCTTATTTCTATATATTTAAAAAAAATCAACCCTAAGAGCCTTTCTAGTTACAATGAAGAATAAATTGATTAATAAGATTTTTGGGTTTATGTATATCGGTTAATCGTTACTTTTTTTTATCGGTTATCCAATATGTATATTTTTGAAATCAAATGTTATTTTTTCGATCTTTTCGGTTAGAAGTGCTAACCGTCCAACTAATTCGATGCTAAATTCATACTGCAGATTTAACATTTTTAATTCGCTATTTTGCTTGAATGTTATTATTTATACGCTATTTGTACTGGTTTGCTTTTTCTTAAGAGTTCAGGAAACGCATTAACGTCTCTTGAGCTTTTAATATTTTTTGTTATTTTTTCAGCAAATTACATATAGTTTGTTGCTCAGTTTTTTTAAATGTTTTTGAATGCGTCAGTTATTTAAAAATATATAATTATGGCAATACTATTAATAAAAGAAAGATAATTTTAGCATAAAGATATTAAAATTAAGGTTTTTAAGATTGCTGTCTGTATTTGTTTTTGATTAATTAGTTAAAACCTTTGGCATATAATGATATATTTTCTGTGCTTGTTGTTGCAAAATATATTTTATCTCATTTATTGTTTTATTATATATTTGCACCAAGAATATAAGTATTTTAATCAACTCTAAACCTAAAAGAAGTAAATAAAATATAACGACAGAATAGGAATGAGTAGAAAAATAGATGAGAATGATTATCGTTCTATAACTACCACATTTTTATTTGATAGCAAATATTCGTAAGTGATGTTTCAGAAAAACTCTTTAAAATAATATTTTTATTTGAAATTATAATTAAGTTAATCAAAGTAATTATGCTAGAATCCTTTAAATATGTGTTTAACGATGTCATCATCAAAAAATGCGAGAAAACATATTCATCTAGCTATTTTGCCACAGCATATACAGCTCCTCAATGGATTTACCCAAATTTTGTATAGAAAATTTGAAACTCATATATCTTAAGCTAAATTGAATAACTGAGAATTATTGTCAATCAATAAAGCAAAAAGACAACAAATTTCAAAAACCTTTTATATTAAAACCATTCCCTATTTTATTTTCATTTTACTATATAAAATAAAATTAAATAAAATTAAATAAAAATTTTTAAAAAAATTTAACGAAATGCAAATAAAAGAACTTTAGAAAAAATAAAATTTTACATGAGGGCATTAATTGGTCAAACAATAGAAATTTTTTAATTACGCTTAATTCTTCAATTCTGTAATATATTCGTTTTTTTCGTTTTTAAATATATCGGCTTATTTCTGATTTTATTTTTTTATTTTAGCGGATGCACAGTGGTACATTATGTGAGGTAGCGCGCAAAATTGTATAACTCTTGACTGGATTGCAACGTTTTAGTGATTTTGTTTTTTTTTTGTTAATATAAGACATCTTAAGCTCCAGTTACATATAGTAACTTTAAAATCAAACCTTTTTAAAATTATTTTATACATGTTTAAAAAAATTTTTAAAAATATAGGTATTATCGATAGTAAAAACTTAAATTTGGAAATGTAGTTCTTTTGCACTGCATTTTATAAAAAGTAACATTAACTGAACTAAAAAATTTGCTCCGTATCTTCGGGTCTATTCTATTTCACCCTTTCGCATAATTTTTTTTGACCTTTTAGAATACGGGTTTGAAACTCAAACATTTTCTAGATACATTAATATTGATTGATATTTTGCAATATAAATTTTAATTCAATCACAACTCTTTGTAATTCCAAGGTGCCCCTATAGGCTAGTAGGTAGTGTGGGTTCGATTTCCAACAAAGACATTGGTTTTTTTGCTCTACAAATAAAAATTGACTGTCGGTAGGGCTGCTCAGTGATGAAGGCATGGTCACTCGTCACTGTGCTGTCTTTCCGTCACTATCCTTCTACTTTTACCACCTGTCACATCTCTTCTCTATCCCTTTCCTAAAGATAGTAGCACGGTACTTGACTAAATTGACATTGTTGCCTGAAGTGCTGCTTCTCTTAAAAAAAACAAAAAACACCAAAATTAGTTTTAGTGATCATAATTCACTTACAAATATAAGCTCTGATAATAAACAGGACACATAGTAGGACACACATATTATTACTACTAATTTTTATATTATTTTAACATGAATCCATAATAGATATGCAGGAGATTCATACCATAATTTTTCTTTTCATTTAAATGAAAATTTCATCAAATGTGTTTCCTGTTCATTTTTTAGAGTTGCTTAACATCCCTATTCAATTCCACGGGAGAGGAATTCCATTCAGAACTTTATAGTTAAATAGTAAAGGGTCTTGATCTGTTGTACTCGCAAAAATATCTATAATCTGTGTTCCTGTTTTCTTGTACTTCTTCAGAAAGATCTCCAACCGGTAAAATATTGTGTTGTATAATGTTTTCCGCATGATAAAGTGTTTCATAGAACTGCCAATGACGTATTTCTCCAATAATATTTTTCATTGTATAGGTTTGCGTTTTGTTAATTTAAAATCTACTTCTGTAATAGATGTAGCAATTTCAGGAGCAGCAAAAATTGTTCATGCTGTGTTGCCATCGTTTGTTTTTTCTTCTTCTGCTTTGGCTGTTTGGTTAGTAAACACAATTCTAAATACTCTTGTTTTTCCCTTCCGTCCTTGCTGGATGTTTGTTTAGTGTGAACGACATCATATTCAAACCGTATTCTAAACAGTTCTTGTACGCGTTTATTTTTTGCCTTTCTTTTGGCTTTACTTTCATCAGTATTTCGTACTGTTCTTTAAAATCTAAATCAGAGCTAGGCTTTAATATATGTTCCTCAAATCGAATTTTGGCATGCAGTTGGGAAAAGCCAGACTCGCTGGCTTCTCTAAAAGTAGTGTCTTCTGCTGCTTGTTTTTTTTTTACAAATAACACAGCTCGAATACGAATTTATTTCAGTTAACGCATGTGCAACTTTTTCATTAATCATTGATAATTTGTTTAAATTTTTTGAGCGTTGTGATTGTTTGAAGTTTATCTTTTTGTTGTTTGAGCTTAGATTATTCTTAGGTCCACCTGAAATTTAAAAATTTTCTAAAATATATTGAATTTCAGCGTCTCTCAAAAGAGCACATTTTAAGCACCCTGTTTGAAGAGAAAAAGTCAAATAAAAACTTACGTTTCTGGATTTCGAAGTTTTTATGTATTTAAAAAACAAAAAAGGAGTTTTGGTAGGCGTAGTTACATTATTTTCGTCTATTTAAAATTAGAGTCGACATGGAGTATAACCGCTATAAATATATATTTCATTTATATTAAATAGTTTTTTGTTTGTATTTACAGAATTTCCATTAACAAATATTTATCCATTTTTTACTTATTTAATGTTGTTTGCGATTCGATGGTGGTTATATTACTGTGGAATAGTTTTATAATGTGTAGCTATACAGTTCTATAGACATATTAAAACTTATGGTTGATTATTTTACCAAAGAGAACTTCAAGCCCTAATATTCATGTGGTAAAATATATTTATTTATAACTCCCTTGGGAATTTAATATTAATAGAAATAAAAAGAGTGACAAAATAATATTTATTTAGTCTTTAGCACAATTATAAAGAAATGCTCAAAATTCTCTTCTAAAAACCCCAACAACAAAATAATCACCCCATTTAAATATTTATACTTTTCCAAGCACTTTTTATATTTGTATTGTTTTTAAAATATAACAACAAAAAACAAAATAATAATTCAGGCATTTTTATTCTTTTTTTTTGTTAAATTTTTAATTAAATTCTGGAAATTCAAATAATAATTCTTCTTGTTTTCTTGCCATTTGTTTAACTGCAATAAATTGCTTCTACAAACATTTAAATTGCGTACAGCTTAAGGCCTTAAATTTTTAAATTTAAAAATAGATTTTATGAGTTAAAATCTATATAAATAAATACAAAATAAGCACCCAAAAATTTTTTCCAATGTATATATAGGAGGTGTATTTATATTAGATACTTGGAGAACTAAAATATATTGGCGTCAGCTTGAACTTTGTCATAAAGAAAGAAAAAATTGAAATCAGATAAAGATTAAAACCTCAAAATTTTCTAATACAAATGAATTTTTCCATTCATATAATTTTTGCTATCGTAAACTCATACTTGCAGTTTTTGTATACTAATTTTTGCTCTAATTTTTGCTTTTCTTTGATCTATAATTTTGCAAATTTTAATTAAATGCGTGGTTATTTCATTTCTGATCTTTTAACTTAACATTTTTTTTTAATGAAAACTATCATTTAACATGTTGTGTGCTAAACAACGTATAAAACAATGTTTATATTTTAATTAAGCTGAAAATTAACACCAGTAACATTTCAGAGTTTCAAATTGTAATCTTTGTTTGGTGAATTAGATCCCACATCCGCTATTTTAATTTTGTTAGAAATTGACATTTTAATTATAATATTGACCACCTTTAGCAGCGGATAATTATAGCATTACTGGTAATAGAATATTTTTAGAGGATCACTATGTAGCAAACAACTATCTATTTAAGCAAACATCTTATTGGTACAAAATGGTGACAACAGGCTGAACATAAACAACTTGTTTAAATCCAGCAATTACACATAAGGAAAACACATAGTGGAATTGAAAAGGAAAGGGAGGTAGCAAATTATCCCACGATCATTTGGTAAACTTATCTTCAGCCCTAATTTACAACTGCAAGATTATGACACCCCCAACCCTTAACCATATTTTTAACACAAAAATTCTCCTGTCGCAGCTTCCTCCTAAACTAACCTTTCCACATCAAAAACAATGCAAATAATAATTTTCTTACTAGAAACTAATCTATAAAATTTAATTTACATTAAATATTTTTACACAAGAGTGTGCCTAAGGCTCAGCTGCCATACCTCCAAATACATTTGTATATAATTTGTAATTATTTACTAATGTTTTTAATAGAAATAATAATAATATATGTTCAGCTTTTGTTTCATTAATCAACGAAACAAAAAGTTTAGGTGTAAGGTCACTATTTGCAGTTGTTTAACTTCAAAAATTAAAAATATTCGGTTGCTTCCAAATGTTGCTAAAACAGTATTTTATCATATTTCTTTTAATTTAAAATTAAAGTTTATAACCACCAGTTTCTAAAAGAAAGGCAAGCCATTAAGACCATATTCCATTCCATTCCATAGCCATACAAGTCTCACATTTGGTCGGCTACTTCAAAGATATGTATTTTGAAGTTTCTCGACCACGTTTAGGAAAGATCGATTAATCTCTGATGAATAAGCTTAACTGTTTTTTTTTTTGTAAAATGAAAAAATATAACTTGTTTTTGAAATGGTTATTTTCAAGACAATGCTCTTGACCAACAGTCCATTTCTGATAGTCCGTTGGCTATTGAATTTAGAATTGGTAAAAGTTTAATTTATCTATCCTTTCCGGCATAGGAAAAAATTGCATTTCACCCAAATTTTGTATAGAAAGTTCAAGAATCTTAAGCTTACAAAATTCAAAAATGTTTTATACAAAAAGCATTTTTAATTTTATTTTTTTTTTTGGAAGCCATTCGTATGTATTTGGAAAAATAAAGAAAATAAAAATTTTTAAAGGAATTTAGCGAAATCGTAACGTGCACACGCAATGCAAATGAAACAACTTATAGAAAAATCAAAACTTTACATTGCATGAGGGTATCAATTTAACAAGCAATATAATGTTTTCTAACTAGGAGAATTTCATTCTTCAATTCTTTAATATATCGGTTTATTTCATTCAATCCAAAAAATCAGAGTCCTGTATATTTTGATATAAAAACTCTCTACAGAATTGGTTCCGAAAATCGTACAGTTTTGCGTTTGGTTCGATTCTTTTGAGAGCCCATCTATTTGTGATCGATACGCATAACAGGGAAAATTCGTTTTTTAGCAGATTAGTTCGTATGTGGAATAAACTTCCTCTAGAAGTGTTTCTTGTCAATTTCAATGTTGGAAAATTCAAAACGAAAGTCCACAAACACTATTGCCTTTTTCCTCCTCCCCATAACCTAATTTCTGAGTTATGGTACAAGGCATTCAGCGAAGAAAAAAAAGAATCGCTGCCAATTAAATTCTATAACAAAAATAATAAAAATCGTTATGAACGTTAAAAATAAAGATTTATTAAAGTAAAAGAGTATACGTTCCAAAGCATACTTAAAGCTTTTAGGTACATTATATTCATCATATTGCAAGATATAATACTGTGAGTATTAACTGTTTTTATTACAACGTAGCAACGTATAATCAAAATATGTATATGCGTATACTTGTATGAAAAACTACAATGTAGTGTGTACTTTTTTAAAGCTTTTTACTTACACACATTTATAAATTATTCCATAGTACACTGATTCTTTCAAACATTGAAATATACATAGAAATATAACTATTATTGCCACGTCAGGCATAGCGATTATGTTAATATATTTTTTATGAGCACAGCTTATTTTAACCATTAACTAAATTTTTGTTCGAAAACTACAGTTTTTATCATACATAGTTTGTTGTATCATCTTCATTAGCATTGAATACTTCCAGCAGAGACACAAATACTGGTGTATAAAAATACAGTGTGTTGCAAAACCAAGCCAATTTTTAAGATAACTTTATTTGATGATGTTTGTTGCTAATGCTTAACTAAACTTTTAAAAGTTAGAATAAGTTACATTAAGTAACAAAAATTAATTAAAAATAAAAGCACATAAAATTAATTTATAGCTGGTGAATATAAAAAATATTTATTCTTTTATTTTTCGATTCTCAACATATATATGATCAGTTTTATTTTGGTCCTTTCATCTAATGCAAACTGGTTGTTCTACAAATTTTTCGGTGTTTATGTTTTAAGTTCCAGCACTGATACGTTACGAACTTTAAACTTTTCTTGCTATAGCATGTGGTTATCTTGAAAGATGCCTACAAGGATGTTTGGGCTACATATAAAATATTAAGAAGTTCTATCAGGGGATCTAAATATTAGTCTATGTAACTGCCATTTCCAAGTTCACATACCAACGACCATTTAGTTTCCATAAAGTACTCATGCCCCGAAAGACCAATGATCCTTACATGTGATCACATGTTCAACTTCACTACTTTCGAATAAAGATTCTTTTTTAAGTTCCAGAATTCTCCTTACAGTTACTAAAAAAGTGCATATTTCAGCCTGGAGAATGATGCAGGTATAGAATATTCTAAGTTGAATTGAAATGTTATATTTTCCAGAGATGATCTGCAGTATAGTCTTAAAGTCCCATTTAAATTCTTATACAAGTTATACAATCGAACATAGAAACTAAAACTAAGTGAGTTTATAAATTCCTTTAACAAAAATAAAAAAATTATTTGGAATCTTTTATTAAGTTAAGTTTCTATAACAATTTTTCTTTGGAAATTATATTGTTAATTTTTATTTTAATTATGATTCATATTTAAGACCATCATATAAAATTTCAACCATCGCATATTAAGCTAAGATATATATAGCTTATATTGCCGTGGCAACAGTGTGGTAAGTATTTTTTTAAACTTTCTCAATTTCAAGAAAACGAACACGTTTATATTGATCTAAAAACCTTGAAATGAAACGTAAACGTTCTTCATACTGCAAATTCATAATAGTTTTAATTAAAGGATGGTGTTATGCTCCTAACTGCATAAATAATTTACCGCCAGACCTTAGATGCTGACGGGCGCAATCAAACACTAAACGAGCTATACGTAGACCATTGGGACCACCGTTTAGAGCATTGAGATATTCATACCTGTGCAAAACGATTTATAATTTTTATTTTTAGTTTCAGCAAGAAACTTACAACTTAGCTATAGGCTCTAATAAAATAAATTCTTCCGTCTTAACGTAAGAGAGATTAGAGATTATAAAATAAAGTTTACGACCTTCAAGTTCCTTAGGTAAGTAATGATTTTCTGCCGTAGTGTGATTGCAAATTTTAAAACGATCATGTAAATTGTGGAGCTTAGCATTTTCCCATACTAAGGCTGTTGCTACCTTGCTACATTCGACACCTGTACTTTTTGCATAAGGCTACGCATATAAAATTGCCAATGATATGGTACCCGCTTCGCATTCTACAAAATTGAATCCATTTGTAAAATGTGCCATGTCCAGCACATGCACACAAGTTTTTCATTTCCAGGCTTTATGATTTCCTCTTCTTAGTAAAAGAAACTACACTTAATCTCCTTTTATCTTCTTTTTTAATTTTTTTTTTAAGAACGCTAACCCAACATTCAAAATGCCGATTTTTCTGTACTTCATTTAAAAAGGCTATTGTTATAAAATTTTTTACCAAATTCGTTTTTTTAATGCCTCCATGCATAAAGCATTCGAAAACGGTCAAGTAGAGTGTTGAAACTTTAAATGCAACTTATTGAATACTATTCTGCTGATGTAAAAGTAAGTCAAAATCCTTAAAGGGTAATGTAGGTTTTCTATACTTAAGATATGAGATGATGTTATGTTTTAGCCTTGGGTTACTTTTAGGCTACACTGTACACGTCAGTATGTTATAGATACCAGCGTAATATGAATTTTTCTGTCTTTATTAAGTTTTTATGAAATTTGATATGACGTTGTATGCTAAGGAAGTATATTTTATATGAGTTTTATATATGTTTAAACACATATTTATATATTTTACATACACACAGAAGAATTAGGTTGTGTGTGTGTGTGTAAAGATTTGTTTTAACGAAAATTACATGTGTTTTAAGTGCAGAGAAATGACATTATTTTAATAGTAAGTTTGAACAGTGGAAAAAACACTCTAAAAGGGAAACGGCTTTATTATAAAAGACATGTTTCAAACATCATCTGCATACTTTTTGTTAATTTTCTGTTTTTATTTTATTATTATTTATTTTACTTTTTTTTTGGTAAATACGTTTTTTTATAACTTTGAGTTTATCCACCGTTGCAAATAGTGCTTTGCAGTGTGACAAAATAAAAATACAAAATTAAGGAAAATGCATAGAAAGCTTTTAGTTTGTAAAAATCACAACTATTTAAATAACACAACAATTTTAGGATTATATTAACACATATTATAAATAATTAAATTGGAATAAAAAGTATGGTTAAAACTTGTGTGCTGTTTTTTAATTTAAGTTTTCTTATTAGATTCTTTGGACTTAAATTGGTGAGATTTATATCATTCATTTGCCATTAGTTAAGTAAAGATATGTACTATTTTATCTTAATTGTTTCTTCTTCATTTTATTTTAATTTAGTTCGCAAAGACTGGCATAAATAAAGATATATAAAAGTTGCCCATCCGAGTTGGCAAAATTAACACATCGATTCGTGCCGAAGCAAAATATTTTATTATCAAAGGAATTCTAAGAGTTTTCTTAAGTCTCGAGTATAAAGTTTAAGAATTTTTCAATTTAATGTACAAAAAGAATACGCTTTTTAAGAAACATTGTAGGTAGCATTATAAAATGCTATTTATGTGCTTGGCTTAAATTAATTTCTAAGAAGATAAATAGGTAAAAGATTTTCCATTCATCAGTTGTTTCAGTTTCAATTTAAAGCTGATTTAAGATTAAAATTTAAATTAAAATAGAGAGCCTTAAATGCATAGAGACATAAATATAATATTTTAATATTGTTTTCATTCTCGAGCTTAGAATAGAGTTTTCTGTACTCAACAGTTTAGAACAAGGTTTAAGAATGATGTAACTACCTCGAAAGCGCTCGCCGTTCATACCGAACAAACAACCAGCAAAGACGGAAAAAAATGAGAACAGTATTTCAGTTACTGGTGGAACAAATCCAAGCAACTCAATATTAAGTTATTTTTATAACTTATAAAATTCTTTTTAAATCTACAATTTTCAAAAAGGAAGAAAGTTTCATTCTTATTTTAGATTATTAAATAAATTGTTTATAATTTTGCTTTCTATTTTTTACAATTGTATGTAATTAATAAATGTATGTAGTTGAAACCTATTGTATTATGTAATAATGAAATGTGAAATAAGTTTCTTTAAAAATAATAAAAAATTTTAAACACATATTTTACATAAAGCAGTTATTGACCAACCCTCATTAGTTAACTTTAATTTCACTCATTTATTTCAAAATTCAAAAACCAGCATTTTATTATAGATATAAAGTGTCGTAACAAATAAATTTTATTTTATTTAAGTTAAAATATTATGAAGACATCATACTTAAGCCGTGTTCTAAACTGTATTGGTGAGTCAATTTTCTGGTTTAGGTAGTTCTTTCATTAACGTCGTATGTACTTAGGTAAATACAATGCCCGCCACCTGGCATTTTATGAGGGGCTAATTTTTAATTTTCCGTATTTTATTATTATCTGGATCCGCCTGAGAGTGTATTCTGTTTGTTTGATCGTATGATTAGTTTTAGTGGCGTAAAAATTGTATCTTTGGCCGTGTTTACCTTTTTGTTTATAATATCGTTTTTAAATTTCAATGTTTTCAAGAATGTCTATTTTTCGCCCTTTTTTCTAGGATGTATTAATGTCATACATTCATCTATTTCCCTTGCGGTGTGTCCGTGAGTGTCAAGGTGTAATGCAAAGCTGGAGTCTCTTTTTCATTTGTATGAGCGTAGGTGTTTGTAGTGTTCGTCCAGTTTGTCCTACACAGGTGTGTTTGCAGGTATAAGCAAGTCTGTATATGGGCACTAAATTTGTCAGTTGTTGCTGTCGATGTCCAGAGATTATTTCTCAGAGCTTTGCCGGTTAATGGCTTGAGTAACTCTTCTCTGTGAAGAAAGTCCTGTGTAAGCAAAAGTGTGCCATCGTGTTGTATCGGTTGTCTTCTTTATTCCTGTTTTTAGTATTGTATTGTATAAACAGTTTGTCGATAGTAGTGGGTTTGTAGCTATTAGTTTTAGCTATGGTGTATATTGTTGGGTATATTGGGTGGGGTGATTCAAGGTGATTTAGATGGTAGTGTCCGTCGTAGTTGGTTTTCTATAGATGTCAATTATTAAACAGTTCCGCGTGTTATTGTAATGTCAAGGTAAGTTAAAATATTTAATGAAAGTAGCAAATAATAATATGAAAGTAAAAAACAAACACAGTCCGTTTAATATTATTATTAACTCTGATTAAATATGTACTAATCTTTTAAATGGTATTTTTAAATTAAATTTTAACCATTTTATTTTTTTCGATTTTTCGCTTTCCTGTGGAAAGCTTCTTCAGAAAATTATTTTTTATATAAAAAAAATTTTTTTTTATATAAATTAATTATTTTTTTTATAAAAAATAATTTCCTGAAAAAGCTTTCCACAGGAGAGCGAAATATCAAAAAAAATAAATCGTTAAAATTTAATTTAAAAGATTAGTACATATTTAATAAAATTAAAAAAGGTCGAATAAAACTGAAAATATTAACCCTGATTTTATAATGTGCAACAATTCAGTATTTAACGTATCTGTAATCTGTAAGAAATAGAGATCAATATTTTAATTGGAACACTTTTTACTACAACATATTTTTATTATTTTTAAAATAATATTAACAAGGCGAAACTATTCAATAGATGCAAATAATATTCATTCACATCTCTGATATGCCACGAAATATTACCCGTGGGTTTGGCCTGCTGTAACATCCCATGTTTAGCGTAGGGTGGTTTAATTGTTTTTATATACTATCTTCGCTATTCTTAACCGCAGTCGACTTTGCCTGAACATACTTGACTGCATTTGTCTTTTTAGATTTATGAGACTTCATCATTATAACAATCTCGTTCTTTGTAATTTTGTCTAGCTTTTGTTACGGGCAGGAGTAAAATTTTTAAGTAATTGTCACAAGGTTGCTAGGGCTAGATACCATACGGCAATTTAGTTCCACGGTAAACTTATATTTCATGATTGGATTAAGCTAGTACAATTTAAGTACTTTTGAGTGGAGCTTAAGCTGTGTATCATGTTGCTGATACAGTTGTATTTTCTGCTATCGGGTCAGACTTATGCAGTTGTAAATTGAGTACCAGCGCCAATTCTTCTTCAGTTAGAGACTAATCAAGGCTGGGCATATCTCTCATAAGTTTTATTTTCAAAAATCTGGTTACCACTCTGCTATTACTTAATATGCAGTGAATTCCTCTAACATTTAATTCGTTATTTATTTTAAGAAAGTACTTCCCAAAAGTATCTATTTTAAATTATAAATAATTTTAAAATTTATATATGAATATAAAGCATGTATATAAAATTCATATATAAACTTACCATTATTTTAACAACTATATTTAAAGAGTTTATTAACTTATTTTTATTTCTGTGACACAACAATTATACAGCTCTACATTATCTACTTAAAGTAAAGACGATTATTATACTGCTAACAGTAAAACTGACCTTTTATTTCATATATAACAAACTACATACTGTGCAATATTATTTTTTCTGTCACGATCCGTATATTATTCTTTACTTTTCCCATCTCTATAATAATTGGCATTTTTTATATTGTGGATGTAAGATGAAAACGTGATTTCATTTTATAAGTGTTATTATTTTCATTTGACATTTATTAAAGTAAAAATACTGAAATACTAAAAGTATAAAAATCGCAATATTTCTATTTTGCTGAAGATTCTGAGTTTAATATATGTATAAGGGTAATAAAATAAGAAATACAGTGTTTCCGAAATTAGCAATAGAAGTAGAGCAGAACAGAATAATATATGTTTGCAAAAATAATAAGTATATTATCATTTACCTCTGATTTAATAGAGAAAAGAACTTGATAAAGTATGCTATTATTAAACAAATTTTTTCAATAATACGAAATTTAATAATTAAAAAATATTTTCCTATGAAATGATTATCTTAATCAAAAGTAAAGCTCTCTAATAATTAAATAGTCAATCGAATATATAATTATCATGTGAAGATATCAGAAAGAAATATATCAAATTGCTTGTTCTTTCCTGGCCACGTGGAATAATTTGTGAATAATGTACTGTCACTTACAAGTTCGGTTAAATTCAATCTGTAAAATAGGTTTTTATTCTCAAATTGAGTACAACTTCTAAAACTTAAGCATAAACACTTAAAATTTCTATAAAATTATCTGTTGCATGTAAAATTTCTGCTTCTACAATTTCAAAATGTATTGAAACGCTAAAAGTCCAGGTAATCGTTTTTAGCAACACAAAATATAATATTGTCTTTGAATTTTATAATTATAGTCATAGTTTTGTTTTTATACCCATATCTACTTATAGTTTACATAGTTAAGATGAATAAATTTGATATTCTGTATTGTGTTTTCCTTATTTAGTATTAAAATTTAAATTTAACTGCAGTTTGCGTGGCAGCGCCATTTCTGCATGATGATACAACTGGTGGCTTATAATGAACGGCCACCAACTGTTGTACACCTCAGCCGTAGAGATGTACGTGTGTGTACGTGTAGCTATGAGTTAGGCGATGAGTATATAAAGAGGAAGTTCCGTTCTTAAATAGTAGGCAGGTGGCCTGCAGATAAGAGGTAATATTTTAACTGGACCAGAAATATTGCTTATTATCTCAACTAGCGTAGTGCTTTTCACTCAGCACGGTTTCTGCTAACAGTCGCCACTGAGAGAGACCGGAGTAGCGTAAAATTGAGTGCTAGTAGTTCTTATTCGGCACCGCTTCCGCTAATCGGAATATTTCCCTCGGCCACCAACTACTAAGTTGTGGTACCTGGCTAAGCGGTATCACCACACATGATTGCGCAGCAGATGGAGCCAAGTAGAACAACCTGCTGTAAAGCAATTAATGGTTAATAAAAGTAAAAGATTTTAAACAAGGTTTTTGTTTTGGTTTGAAATAATATGAGAAGGATACTCCAGCCACCTTTTCTCTGGTGGCTGGGGTATCTTTCTCGTGTCGTTGGGGTATAAACCAGAAATTTTTAAAATTATTTACCGGTAATGCGCCAGTAAGCGACGTTTCATTTTAAACAACATTATTTTTGTGTAGTATCAGTTACGGACAATCACTAGATTGAAAATAAATTTCCCATTTCAGGGTTTAATTTTTTAAACATCCATCTTTAAACTGTTGCAAATTTATGCTAAAATCGAGACTAACAAAGATAAATTTGCTTTTGTTTTGTTTTTAAGGCATTTGGAATTGTGTCTTTGGGATGTATAAAACCTCCATATACAAAAGTGCTGGTTAATATATATGTTGAATATAGTAGGAAACCGGATAAAGTGAGTTAAATATTTTGAGAGTGCCCGTTTTAAAAGTGGATGATTGTGAGATTAATCGCGCCTGAATTATGTAACATGAATGTAATAGCTACTTTTGTTCAATCGAAATAATGTTTGACGAACAAAACAACTTGAGCACAAAATTCTAGCCGGAATCGTATAGTGCTTTAGTCTTAACATTGATGAAGTAAGAGCGTCACAATCTTTAAACAAATGCTTTTATATCGAGTTTTTCAACAAGATGTTTGTTTTTCAATTGTGGCAACAACATGATAATTTTGACATTTAGGTTTTTGACGTATTCGAAGTATATCCATTGGTAATTGTTACAATAAATCACATTAAAATAATTAAAATCTACCATTAAAATGATGGTTCTGGTTCTTATTTTTGTAATATTTTTGGACAACATAATTGTTCTTCTGAGACTGCTATTAACTTTGTCAACTTTGTGTTGACAGGCTGGATACAAAATGTACAAACGTTTTCGACGGGTAGTCAACCGAAGTGTTGAAGCAGATCCTAATTTGTCAATTCCTCGCTGTTCTCAACAACTGGGGTTTTCCAAAACTATCACATGGCAAATTTTTAGTCAGTATGTATTTCTGCAGTATTACAAGGTTCAACTGGTGCTGGAATTAAAGCCGACCGATCATTCACATCGCCGTATATTCGTCTAAAAGAAATAAAAAATTTTTTTCAGATGAAGCCCATTTTCACTAGTCAGGGTATGTCAACAAGCAAAATTCCCGCATTTGGGCTTCTAGAAAACCTAGAGCCATTATTGAAAAGCCTTTGCATGTTCAAGATATCCCTGTACGGTGCAGTAACAGAAAAGGGATCATGCTATTGCAATATGCTAAAAACTCAATTTTGGACTATTATTAACGACGTGGATATCACTGAAAAGTATCACAGCTTGGAATATTTTAATCAATTTGATTAATTATTATAAATATTTTAAAGGTTGGCTATTAAATTATTCATAACTTTTTATTATATTTTCTCCCAATATTTAGATACGTAATTTTAATATTTTAAAAATTGCAGAAATTAAGGGAATATATGTATGTATTAAAATATTAAAGACTCCTTCAATTTTAAATTTATTTGACAAGAAAAATTGAAATTTATTTGTTATTTAAAAATTTTTAATAAATATTAATATTTCCGGTTTCCTGTTGATGCCAACTCCTGGTATAGACAAACGAGGGAAAATAAAACAAACTTTAAAAATTGTTATTTTAAAGTAAAAAATGCCAACTTCTTGCCTACCTAATAAAAACAAAAATAATAACACTGCAGACATGCCTGAAAAGCGCCTGAATCTGTAGTCTGTAAACTTTTTAAAATAAATGAGATATATAAACACCAACTAAGTTTAACGTAAGGACAATTTAAATTACATGGTCTTTACGGTTACTTTAATATAGACAACTTAAATACTTTATCCTTGGCTTTATATATTTCATTTAGTAGGCTAACTTTAATGTTTTCCCATAAATGAAATCCGTGCTCAATTAACAACATTGTAAAGAAAAATTTATAACAAGGATTAAAAAAATGTTAGAGGCAGTTATGCTACGTTGTCTAAGAACAAACGAAAAATGCAAGCTAAAATTTTCATTAAAGGCTTCTTTTGCATATTTTACTATAATGAAATAAGAGTATCTTGTTTCACAGAAATACATATCTATGCTTATAAATTATCAAACTAACGACAAATAATAAAAGAATCATTTTTTAAGTAGAGATATATTCTAAAATCGTTATAGGTTAAAAAAGTTAATCCAAAAGAAAATCTAAATATAAATATATATTTGCCTGCTGACATACCCTGACAAGTGAAAATGGTCTTCGTCTGAAAAAATTAAATTTTCATAAAAACCAGCCAGCTGTTTCTGAATGAATTGAGCGAACCTACAGCGATGTGAATGTTCGGTCGGCTTCGGTTCCTGCACTAGTTGAACGTTGTAAGTCTTCCAAGTCAAATCCTTATGCAAAATTCGCCATGTGGTGATTTTGGATTATCCCAATTGTTGAGAACGTCAAGGAATCGCCAAATTTGGATCAAATTTCAACAATGTGGCTCATGGCTATGATGTGTTCAGTGGAACGACTCGGTCGAACATGTGTTGGTGTTCGCACATTTTGCATCAAGCCTGTCAAATGAAATTTAATCCTCAAATTCTTAATAGCGGTCCCAGAACAACAAATGTATTGTCCGAAAATATTATGATTTCTACGTAATGTAACTTTGACATGACCACCATTTTGGTAGTGGATTTCGATTATTTTAATGCGATTTTCGTACGAAATTGATTTCATTGCAACAATTGCCACTGCATCTTCTACGAATACGTCAAAAAACTAAATACCAAAACTATCATGTTGTTGGTTTTGCCACAATTGAATAACAAACTTCTTGTTGAAAAACTCCAAACATATGTAAAATCACGCACGTTTTTGCATCACTTGCATAAACTGATGTGTTGTCAATTTTGTATCCTTTTTTTTTGAATATTATATTATTCTTACATAAATAAATTTAATCCCTTGTCCGCCATATATTGTTTATTTGTGTATAGTATGTAAATGAACGTACAACTATTAAATGAAATTTGTTCGCTTAATGTGTTAAACTTAATGGGAGCTATGTAAAAATTAAAAATTGCTTACGTGCCAATCAGATTTTATTATCAATTTTTTTTATAGATATTGTAAATATTATTCAAACTGTAAGTAAGAAAATAAGTAATATTCAATATTGTTTATTCCTTTTAATAAACGTTTTGTTATTTTATTGTAAAATAATAACACAGAAATTTGAAGTTGTAAATTAATTTAAAATATATATTTACTTTAAATAAACACAAAATAAACACAAAATGGTAACTTTGTTATCTTTGCTTACTGATGACTCATTTTGAAATCATTAATTTGCCCAGTAGTTGTTTATAGCGGTTTTCGCATAAAAAATAATATTCTACTTTAACATCTTCCCATATTGCTGTTGTTATTATCATTCGATTTAAGCGCCACGTTGGCTGTATGTTTTGCTTTGCTCTGTCTTAGTTGTTTTTGTTTTCTGTTGCTTATATTAATTGATAGAATTTCTTATAACCATGTTGTTGGAGTCAGTAGGTCGTTTCGTTTACTTTTTTTACTAATAACTAGTTGCACCTAATCAGCTTAAAAAATTTAGCTCTATAGTAAATTCAACCAAAAGAAAACGATTTTTGAAAACAATTCAAACATTTTTTCAAATTGTTAATAATTTTTGTTTTTATAAAAAATAATTTCCTGATGAAGCTTTTCACAGGAAAGTGAAATATTGAAAATATAGTGTTAAATTTATTTAAAAAAGACTACTAATTATTTATTTAATAAAAAAAAGAGGTCGAATAAAACGAATAATCACATAAAATTAAATGAATAAATTTTTTAATATTAATTTAATATCTATGGCTTTAGCTTATCATTACTATCTAGACGGTACTTAAATTACCAACCCATATTCTAAAAACAGGCTTAATTTTTTGTGTCACGCAAATAACACGTAAAACTTCAAATTTATATAGAAAAACCATCATCTCTATTCTTGGTTAGCAATTTTTTTGCAAGAATCCCTAAAGTTTGTCTGCTTTGCATTTTAATTAGACTTTTCTTTTTTTTAGTTACGTGTACATTATGTAGGTTATGTTTTAATTTTTAATAAATTTCTTTTTCTTTAAAACATTTTTTTTAACACACGTTACGTTTGTTGCGGTAAAATCAACAAAGTTGAGAAAGAACAAAAGAAATATTTTCATTAAAATTAACATTTTACACAACTCATCTCGTTAGCTTTCCGTCATTCTTAAATCAACATAAATTTATTTCAAAATTATATTTGCTGTAGTGTTCAAAAGTTACAAGTTCAACAAATGTCAGAAGAATGTGAGATTAAAACTTAAAAATTTTTCTTGAATACCATAAAACCAATAACTTAACAAAGTGGTTATATAGAGAAATGTAAAAATAAATTAATTTTTATTTTATACAAAAGATTTTTGTACATTTTTCGTCGTCTGCCGTACGCAAAAAAAAAAAAACAAAAAAAGACAAAGAAATCATATTATCCTGCCTGCTGTAAATTTCATTAGTTATGGTAAATACTTTGAGTGAACTACATATTGCGCCATTATCGTTTCTTTTTCCATCTTCTTGCACAGCTGTAGGTAAGAAAAGGAAAAGGAATCAACATGAAATGAAAAAAAAACATTAAAAACACAAATTTCTCTTCTATTTGATTAAATATTTATTAATCAAATTATGCGTACCAAGCAAGTATAATATAATTTAATTGAGCATATTTCATTTATTCTTGATTAAAGCCTCACAGTGACTAACATACGAATAAAAAAAAATAAAGTAAAATTTCATACTTTAACACACAATCGAGTAAAAAAATTATACTGATGCCATTCAATGTACATGGGTTGACAATTAATGTTCATAACTCATACGTCTAGATGTTGTAAATCATTTCCACTAATTTACTTTATTATTTGCTACTCTCATTTTGCGGTAAATGGTTGTTCATTTTAGGCACGTGTTCTTCATTTGTCGAATAATAATTGTATTACATTCATAGGAAATTTATGGAATACATGAGGTTTCTTATATAAAAATGAAATTCTTTACAATATAATTGCATTTTATTTTTTAAATAAAACCGAAGATATTCATTTGTTTCTTAGCAAATCATAAAAAAGAAAATTATTTAGAAGCATTATTTTGAAGCATTAAGCATTATTGAATTTTTCAAAAGACTTTGATTGTTATATATTTTATGAGAAATGATAAAAATTTTCCTTCTTAGTGAAATCCTTTTATACATTGCTTCTGTAAATGCTGTTATACACAATAGCAAATGCTTTTAAGAAATAACGTCTCGACATATTATATAATATGCTCTACTATTCCCTCACATATATGCGACGGTCATGGATGCAACTCGATATTTTGGATATCTCCGTATGGTATCATACGAAATTGCATAAAAGCCTAGTCCATCTGATATACCACAAGCGTACGTTTGAATTGCTACCTGATCTATAATTATAGGAGATTAAAATATTAGGAAAAGCATACTTTTCAGAATGCAAAAGAATTATTGAAACGTTGCAAGAAATACTTCACACCATCTGACCTCCTAATTATCTGTGCCACCATCTTACCAGATCGAAAGTGTAATACAACTTTCAAAAGCTGTACGACCGTATAGAGCAGAGAACGGATAAGGTTATTGTTGTCGAAAGTATATCCAGGTCTCACTGAAGCATCGATGTAATGTATTTTATTATTTTATCTCTACTATGGACTCTGCTCTTATGAAGTCAATTAACTTATTTCAGAAAATTGTAGTTTCGTTCGCATGACACATTACAGCGAAATAAAAAAACAATAAACTCCTTGCATATGTTTTCACTGTCATTTTCAATTTGCAAAGATTCATTCTATTTATTTCGTAATTCGTGCATAATCGGTTAAATGAGTAGGGTCATCTTATTATTATTATTTCTGAAGGGTATTTTTTTGGATATTTAAATCGGTATACTTACATTGCCTGAATTAAGATATTGTAAAATTTCAAACGAAACATGTAATAGAAGAATTCGACTATTTTTTTTATACGAGAAGTGCTGAAACTTCAAATTCAGTTTCCCAAAATTAAGTTCATTTGGAGCAAATTCTTTAGATGATAACAACAAACAAAACATATTTGTTAAACACAAGTGAATAATTGTTCATTCTTCGGTATGTTTTAGCCTTTGTAAATATAAATCTTTTAAAAATTAATTAATCATATACATATTTTTTAATTATATTTTTTTTTTTGGTAATGAACCAAAATACTAAAACTGTTTTTCTTCTGTGTATAGTTAACGTCTTACAATGAATTTTATAACAATTAAACTGCTTAGTTATTAGCAACAGCTGTAAGTGTAGTAGTTTGTGATTTAATATCAAGTTGAAAATTTGTATTGAACAAGGTATTGCAAGCGAAGACAACAACACTGGGGCGTGGTAATTTCTTAGAGCGTCTAGAGGCAACGGACTCTTGGTCGTCTACTGTGACGCTCAAACTTTGTAAGATGTTACGTTTTTATCCAGTGCCACCCTTATCGGTATAGGTTATAGCCGGAAGCATCGCACACAACAAATCAGTTTCCTATTAGGAATGGCATACGCAGCCAAATAAATCATTAGGAGATCATTCGAATCATCAATTGCATTGAATTCTGTATCCAATGTTCTTTGCAAGCCTAGTTTTTGATTACCTGGTTTTTCCCGCAGTTTAGCAATAATAAATTTCGCAAAGCTTTTTTCGCAAGCATTATTGTTAGCTGCTATTGACTGTTATTAACTGTAGCGAGTGCTATAAAACCACCTCCAGCATTATTATTGATGGTAGATTCACTTATAGAGACGGCTTTCAGTTTATTTGATGCCATTGAACCATTTTGAGGAATAAGTGTCGAATTTGTTGAATGCGCTTCTCTTGATTTTTCTTTAATTACACTTTTCCATTAGTATCCAAAACTTCAATATTTCAGAAATTCATCGCACTATCCATGAGGAGATTCTTTGGGGGTGGTTCCAATGGTGGAACATCTCCAATTTTTGCTTTAACTGATGCAGAGATAACTTTCTGTACAACTAGCTTTCGCGGTGTATTTCGTTTATCATTTGACTCTTTAGTTAGGCATTCTATCTACATGAATAAGATACGACGAAAGAACTATCTAAACCCGAACTCTGACTCACCAGTTTAGTTTGGAAAACGGCTTAAGAATGATGTCCGTGAAAGCGTTCGCCGTTAATATCGAACAAAAAAGAATGACAACAGTAGTAATTTTGCTTTTAAATTATTTCTAATTTTATATTTTTGTTACTCTATGTTTACATTTTATATCTTTAAGCCCTTGTCATATTTTGAAACAACAATAATTTTATTTCTACCACAAAATGTTTAAAAAATTAAAGCAACTCGAAATAATTATTGCTTTAGTAATTCGTTGGGGATAAAAAATAAGAAAATAAGGGAAAAAAATATTTCTTTTTTATGTCACAACACATGTAGCACTAAATGTTAAGTGTAATTACATATTCCTATAAATAATAACATCAGAAAACATAAGCAAAAACATAACTTTTGTGCTAAATTCAGCCAGAAAGCAAGGAATAATTTCGCACATATATATTCACAATTGTAAACATATACACATTAAAATGAATGTGTTTGCAATAATATTAATAAATTTCTGTATTTGCCGTTTTTGTAAATATTTTTTTTTGTTTAACTTTTATAAAGGTTATAAAAAAAAAAACAAAAGCTTACATAAATTCAGCGAATATATTTTTAAAACAATAGCTTACAAATTACAAGCATTTGCTACACAAAAGTTACATACGAGTACAATAAAGTATATTTACACACAACTTTACCTATGTACACAAAACACACAAAAGACAAAAAGAAAAAAACCATAAACTAAAACAAATGGATGTAAATTTAAATTCATACATAATAAACATATTCAGATACGAGAAAAACGTATTTATTCGCACAAAATATAAATTGTGGTTTTATTTTGTGCTGACAAATTTAAAGTCATTAGTTTAAGTTGTGTTAAAAATTTTGTGGCTTTTGTGGTTGTTAGTGTTGTAATCGTTGTTCGTAATACAACACAAACAGAAACGTTATACAATAATTTATACTTTCAATGTAATTATTGTATTCTATTGTACGTGTATACTTTGAATATATGAAACCAAAAAAAAATTCAGGCCAGACAACTTAAACAGCTTAAACAGTCGTTTGTTTAATTTTGTGTTGTAGTTATAATTATTATTGTATAATTCCTTGTGCTCCTATGAATTTTTTCATTTGCTCAATATAGTCAATATAAGGGTAACTGCTTTATCATAATAATGACAACTATTGTATCATTACTTTATATTAAATATACAATTTAATGTTTTCCATAATTATTGTAACCAATTACAATTCTTGTTCTAGAACTTCTCGAAAATGAATCTGTTGAACATTACGTATGTGTGTTCAGCTTTGGTGAATTTAAATTTTTGGGAGAATAAGGGTTGTGATAAAAGCAAAGATTACATGTCATATGCTATAGCCATGAAACAAAAAATTATTATGCCATGCAGTGACACTATTTGGTTACTAGATCATAGTAAAATTTCGGCATCAACTGTATAATATTTTCTAAGATGTTTGCTGTAAATGATGAATTATCTGTCATATGTGCAGTATACTTATGTGTTGACATTACATTAATACTTATAAATAGGAGAAATCTTCTGCAATGGTATTAAAGTACCAAAGCAAGAAAACTAGATTCACTACAATCGTACTCCACGTCTGCAAGTACCACATTATTTTTAATCCTAATGTCTAAGAAGTTTTTATTTCAGATATTTCGCTGGATATCTAAAAACGGAAATTTGGCTCTGGATGCATTAATTAGTATGCAGCATATTTTTATACAGTAATTTATAAATTTTATTTGTCTTTATGAAATGGCATATGCTGGTTTGTTAAAATGCTGGTTTGTTTTTAAAAATGAGATAAATTTAATAATATTTTATGATTTAAGGTTCCGCAAACAGTTTTCTATTGCTTTTTTCGGTTCTGCTATTGCGAAGTTTAAAACAAGGGGCGCTATAACAATAAATAATAAAATGAACTGAATCATGTATACGACATTATCCTTTAAACCATTAGGCACCTCCCCGGGGGTACATTTATCGGTCTTTATAGTATACTTAACTATCTAGACCTGTGGTGCTGGGGGTATAAGGGATCCCAGTCCCCTGAAGTCAGCAGGGGTGCAACTGGTAGCTCCACATTATTTCCACGGCAATCAGCAAGCCTTAGAGTTCCGCTTTTTGTCTCTATAGACATTTAGCTGTTCTTTGGCTGATTATTGAGGTTGGTCCTTTTGGGAGTATCGTGGTGGTTGTGGTTTCGCGGCCCCATACAGGTATTGTTTTATGCTGGCCAGGATCATCTCACCTTTAATAACACCTACCTGGTGAATGAATTCAAATCCAATGAGCATGCTAGTCATGTGTTCTGGACAGGATTTGGATACTCTACAGCTCTTCAGCAAACAGCAGTGGTTTGCAGCCCTGCTCTGGAACCGCTAAGATTGCAACTAGGAAGGACCTGTTGTTAGATTTAGTCTTCGGCCTCCTAAGGCATGAGTGGCTCTGCTTTTCACTCACAGTGGTTTGACCACAATCTGATTAAGGCCCATGGCCAGGTACAGATGTAAATCTTATCACCAAGAAAACTATTAGGGAGTTGCTATAGCACAAACTTTTCCGTGTTTTGTTTTACTTTGGTAAGTGGAAAATACTTTTTTAACTGGCGGACATTTTGTCAGCTATCAAATGATTTATCTTGTGTGGTTTATTATTTAAATATGAATAGACTGAAGCTTTAACAATTCTTCCAAATAGGGTGCAAAACAGGACTCCCGTTGGTCTTGATTTCATAAGCGAATTTTGTTTCGCGATGAAGCTTACTTTTGTTTGAATGGCCTTATTGAATGTTTCGATACCGTGACATCTAATAAATCTGATTGGTGTGCTTTATGGGCTGGTGGAATTATTGTTTGTACTTCTTTAAAAGCGTTAGTAACAGTGAATTATTTAAATAACGAAACGTTTGACAACCACATTGATTAACATCTGTTCTCCATGAGTTGGGTCCGAAATGCCAATATACGTCCATAAATGGAAAAAGTCATTGAAAATTATACCACTAACGTTCAAGCTAACCATGGCATGTGACCGCCGATATCACATTTAAATTATACTGTCAAAAGATTATCTTACGAATAAAATATATTTCAATTTAAAAGTGTATCAATTTAAAATATTTGTTTTTGCTTTATTAAATTTCAAAGTAATATATCTCTATAATAAGAACCCTTTAAAACGTTCGGTATACACTATAAATTATGCCTTGATTTATTCTAGGGACAATTTAAAAAAATCAAATAATTTTCTTGTCTTAAACATAAGACTGTCAAACTAAAGAGTAGGAATAGGAATTAATTTACATTTAGTTAAATGATTATGTACATAAAAGTTGTCAATATTGATCAGTGGCATAAAAACAGTGGTTATACCAACTACACTGGTCAAAAAAAAAAAAAAAATTCGGGATATCGAACCTTGTTATATGATTTGTGTGCTGAATCCTACTCCGTTTACAGATAGCTCCTATCAAATCTATATTATGAAATATTCTTATATAAATAACATACTAATATTGAAATATTTAGTACATATTTATTATAACAAAAGTACATAATCTTATACCTAAATGTCTTCTATTGTATAAGCTAAAATCTTAAATGAAATTTAATATAAATACAACTTTAAAAATTAATTATAATTTGGAAGATCGCTTTCTAAGTGTTATCTGAAGGAATCAACCGTCCTTAGCAAAAATCAGCTGACATTTCGAGAGACAACTATCCGCTATATCTTTTGTCCATGTGGGCAGTATCACTATATTCCTCATATCTATGTTCAGGAACCAATTTACAGACCAATGTAATCGATCAATCTTAAATCCAAGCTATTTAATTGCCATCATTGTTTAAATTCAAATTCATTTAGTAAAACTTAGTTAAGCGCAAGAACACAAAAACAGCTTTCTTACTACAAATCTTTTGATAAAGGGTTTTTCAACAAGAAGTTTGTTTTCTAAAAAAAAAGATTAAAATGACCCATATTTTTATTGTATTAAAGAGGAATGTTCGGCTATTATGAACGAAAAATAATATCTGGCAAATATCCACCACGGCCAGATGTCGATTCTTTCATCAAAGTTTTAACCACTTTTTGGCAAAATAACCGTCTTATTTCGCAAATTACGTCACGGATTTGAATGTTAAGGCTAAAATCAATTTGATTGGCTCAGTATGGTCTCTGTCCTTAACATAGCCCCACAAAAATAGTCCAGTGGTGTTAAATAACGCGATGCTGATTGTCGTGAAAACATGCGACCAGGAAATATGGTTTGAAATAAATTGATCGCGTTTTTGGCTGTGTGATATTTGGCAGTATTGTCGATGTCGTCAATAATAGACCAATATTGAGTTGTTAGCTTCTCTTGATAGCGTGATTCATTGGCCAGTACCGTATTTTCAGTCTCATCTTCGAAAAAAAACGGCCCAATTACGGCTCCAGACCACTTAGCGCGCCATATAGTGATGAGCATGCAAATGTTTCTCAATAATCGCATAACCTGACAGGACAAAATAGGCTTCGTTTGAAAAAATGATTTTTTCATAATGATTTTTTCATAATTCGCCATGTGGTGGTTTTTGGTAACCCCAATTGCTGAGAAAGTGGATGAATTGGAAAATTTGGGTCTGCTTCAACACTGTGGCTTACGGCTGCGATGTTTTAGACCTGGTCCAACATGGATTGGTTTTCGCATATTTTGTGTCGAGCCTGTCTACTCAAATTTAACGATCAAATTCTTAATAGCGGCCTCAGAAATTCGATTATGATGTCCAAAAATATCATGAATTTTACCATGAAGCACCATTTTCATAGTGGATTTTAATTATTTTAATGCGATTTCCGAGCGAAATTGAATTAATTGTAACAATTTCCAATGCATCTACAGCGAATGCGTAAAAAACTAATTGTCAAAACGATCATGTTATTGGTGTTACCGCAATGGAAATACAGACTTCTTGTTGAAAAACGCGATAAAAACGAAAAAATATTCTTCTCCCTATAGCAATGTTTGAAAACAAAGTTAATCTATCTCTGAATATTATTAATATATATTTATTTTTAATATATATTTGAAATTGGAGAACCCATAAAATTGTTAAACAATTTTTCCTTTAATTATTTTAATTAATTAAAACAAATAAGCAGCAAAATTATATTTACGTTTAATTACTTATTCATTTCAACATTAAACAATTGATAACAGTAAATTTTGTTGGAAATTGCTCTGCTACTATAACAATGGCTACCAATTACCATGGATACAAATATCAGGAGTATTTGAATCAGCACAATTTTTCCCATTAGTAAAGTTGCCCATTTATAATAAAATGTATGAAGAACAATATGCTGTAGTACAGACATTGATTATGAAAGAAATGTATAAAGTGATAAAAAAGGGAACAAAAGGGAAAGGCATATATAAAATGGTTTAAACATTTTCAAAATAAATTATAATGTTAATATGCGTCCTGCAAATTGCAATAGTTTGTGAATAATAGTTGTGAAGAAATCTATAATCAAAATATTCTTTATAGGTTAAAGGGACATGGCTATTTAAATAAAATCTCCCCTTTTTACAATGAATGTAATAATGCATTTAATTATTTATTTTACCCCTGTCAAATGTTATCGTGCTGAATTATGGAGGATATTAAAAAGTTGTAAAACAAATTGTGCAAAAAGGATTGTAAACCACAAAAAATTTTAACGCAACTAAAATTATGGTGCATACTCTTTTAACTTTAAATATTTCTATGTTTTTGATGTGAATTGTTGTGAAAGTTCGGTCTAACTTATGCTGTGAAATTTTCTACAAAAATTATTGATTAAAATATTTATTTGTTGGCAGCAAGTGGGTTGAGCAAAATGCCATGACATGAATTTTGAGGGTATTTTTTGATACTTTATTTATATATGTATTGTTATACAAAAATTTCCACTTAAGTATACATAATTTTTTTTTAAATTAAACAAACAGCAACAATGAATATGAAATTAAAAGCGAAATGTCAAAATGCTAATCTTCTCGATAATTCCATCGTAAAAAGACACTTGTAAAAGATAAAATGCAAAACATATTATCTTGTGTATCTGGTACTACTTGTATTTTTTTAATGAAAGTTATTTATTTAAGGTTTATACTTTTACAGGCAGCCAGAAGTCTATTGATTAGAAAAGAAATTAATAAAGTTTAAAATAATACAAATATAAAAGCGAGCTTTATTTTAGAAGTGTTATTTTCGATTTCCCGAGAATTATAATTAATTTGTTGTTATTATGATAAAAATATTCTCATTCTGAATTAGTATAAGCCCTAAATAGAAATTGTTATGTTTATCATATAGTTATGCTTTTTAATAAATCGAGTATAGCATACAGAATGGAATAAAATAAATGCTTTTATGTGCTCTAGGATAATTTTTTTTTATACTTTTGTTACCAGAAACATTAAGACTTTAAATCTTTGACGTTTATCCGCTGGAATATCCTACGGCTAGTTTAAAGCCTCCTGTTTATATCGCTCGCATCTTGCTGATGTGTATTCTAAAACAGATATAATATCACAATAATACCAGCAGTCAGGGGATGACACCTACTCTTGCAATGCTTTATACTAGAACTAGTATCTCAGATTATGGGGAGGGGGAAAGAAGAAGAAGTTTGAACTTTTCTATATTATAAGTAACTGAAGAGACCTATGGAGGGAGTTTATTCTTCATACGGACTGTTTTGCTAAGAAACGTGTGCTCTCAACGAAAATCGAGTTAAACGCGAAAACGTGTGAGCAAGGGTCAAGTTTCCTAATTCCGTTAGAGCACTTACCATCGTAGTAACGATAAAACAGTGAAATACAACCCACATTCCGTCGGTGCTCCAGAGAATCATTACAGTTGGATACCCTACTGTCCCCAATGAGCCTCTTGGCCCTCTCCTGTAGGTTATGTTGCAGAATATGTCATTCTGTAATATCCTACGACATTATTACATAAATATGTTAAAAAAAATTTTTTCCATGTTTGCAAGAAATTGTTGCACCAGCTTAAGTCTACTGGGTATTTAATAGTTTAATCAAAAATGCCTGCTAATTAATTATAAACTTGCTGCTAATACTAATACTAATAATAATAATAATTGTATTAATAATAAAATTAACATAGATATACTGAACATATCTAAAGGTAATTCAGACAAAAAATAAATAAGTAATTTATTCATCGGAATCATTTTCAATCTAAGTAATTTTATTATTCGTGCTTGATTCCTTTAAATAAATATTTCATGATTATCTCACGAAATATTTATTACAAAAAATTTTTATTAAAAAATAAACATTTTATGATATTCTCATAAAACATTTATTTCAATAAAAATAAAAAATATTTGAAATGTATTACTGCGGGGGAGAGCATATCCATATTGCAATTTCACTTTCGCTCACAAAGCTCATCAGTGAATTTTACCCCAATATTGTATAGAAAAACCTAAAAGTCTTATATCTAAAGCCAAACTGATACCATGAGAATTTTCCATAAAATCAACATAGCATAGACAGCAAGACTCAAAAACACTTCTATACAAACACAGCAAAACATTTCAAAACAACAAAAAACATTGTTTATTTTCAATCATTTCTACATAAGGGTTGCCATTGGAAGCCATTCATATGTAATTTAAAAATTCAGAAAATAAAAAATATTTGTAAATAATTTTACAAAATTTCTAAGAAAGCAACGGGCACATGCAATGGAAATAAGTAATTTATTCATCGGAATCATTTTCAATCTAAGTAATTTTATTATTCGTGCTTGATTCCTTTAAATAAATATTTCATGATATTCTCAGGAAATATTTATTATAAAAAATTTTTATTAAAAAATAAACATTTTATGATATTCTCATAAAACATTTATTTCAATAAAAATAAAAAATATTTGAAATGTATTACTGCGGAGGAGAGCATATCCATATTGCAATTTCACTTTCGCTCACAAAGCTCATCAGTGAATTTTACCCCAATATTGTATAGAAAAACCTAAAAGTCTTATATCTAAAGCCAAACTGATTCCATGAGAATTTTCCATAAAATCAACATAGCATAGACAGCAAGACTCAAAAACACTTCTATACAAACACAGCAAAACATTTCAAAACAACAAAAAACATTGTAAAATGAGCTTTGTGAGCTCATCAGTGAATTTAGACAAAAAATAAGTTTTTTTAGGTTGGTAGTCAAATATCGCAGATGGAATATTCGAATTCCGTTCTGCTTAAGAATCTACGATCTACTCCCTTTATTCAATTGAGTGTCTCGCAAGGTTTGCTTTCTACTTGAAATAGCTCCTGCTTCTATCTTTGAAGTATCGAACACCAATATTACTACTATTAGGTACGAGCCAGTCGATTTTTTTTGGGAAGTTCGTCTTTAAGAATTTCCGGACTGAGAATACATAAATACCGAACATTTTGCACTCAACGAAAAGCCCTTCCAGATATGGGCCTGCTACGCTTCTTTATTTTACTCTATGTTAAATAACGTTCAACATCACATTTATTCAAAATATTTACCCAATCATGGCGCTAAGCTCAAATCGTTGACCATATTTCCTGTAAATCCTAGCCAAGAACGTCTCTCTTTTAGATTACCGATGCAAGAAATTTGGCAATGGAAATTACAATCCTCTTCCAGGAGACGTCACTATTTAACTTGTTACTGTTCATGTTTGCATTAAATATTTTAATTTGATGTTTTTCAAAGGCAGCAGATAAAGTATTGCTTGTACAGTGCTCTTACAGTTTTTATATACAACTCGCCCTGACCTGAAGATTATTTTAAATATCTAGCTTAAAATACTTTTTCATTATTATTATTCCTGGAATAAAAGTAAATGCAACAACTTGTGACACATGTTACAAAGTATATTGCAAGAAAACTTTTGTTTTATTACTGTACACTTCCTTAGAAAAATTACTTCAAATATATTATATAATTTTATTACATTCTAAAGTTTAGGTCATTAAAAGATTTCTTTAATTGAATGCCATTGGATTGTTAAATTCATTTAAAATTGTTTATTGTGGCAAAAATTTATAGACAAGAATGAATTGTCATTTATCTATGTATTAGTGCATTAGCAGAAAATTGTTGTTGATATCGTTTCTATTCAAAACAATGTTATTGAGTGTTGGTATTATCAGTTTTTTCTTGTTGCACATTAACATTAAATTTAAATTCTCAATTTTGAAATAAAATGTAAGAATAGGAAAAATTTGAATTTATTTACGTACATTCACACAAAGTTTCATTGAAAAAATATTATCCGTTATTGTAGAGAAGGATAGAATTTTGCAATTTGAATTATTGAATTATAGATAGTTATATTTATATATAAATATACAAATTATTGCACAACAAGTTTTAGAGATAAGGAAACTAATATTTCCGATTAATTATTATTTATATATGACGCTTATACAACAATTATTTATAATAAAAATATAATATATTTTCATTTTAGTTATTATAACCTGCAAACAAAAAACGAACTACGTATGTATAACTATTTGTGTATAATTTGATAGCTTAAATATATTATAGTGGCCAGTGATTGGGGATTAAGTGCAAAATAGCATAACATAATTAGTCGTAGCCAATGAGTAACGATTAAAGGTAGCAAAACCTCACAAACATTTATTATTTAAAAAATGTCACAAAACGTCGCATATATATTTATTTAAAAAAATTATATTAAAAAAAAATATTAAACCTATTATTGTATAAGATTTCAATAACTCTTTTAACAATTTTCTTTTTGCAAGTATAGTATTAAAAACGATTTTGGTTTAGATGCTGTACCTTATAGGAAACTATATATATTATTTCGGATAGTCATCCTTAATGCATTTAATAGGAATAAAATGGGACCTCTCTGCAGGTAGCACATCTCTGCCATCATACAGGATATCATACGTTTCAGTATCATAATGAAATAAATTAATTTTCTCTTAAGTGGTGGTCATTTTGTAAGCTGTCAAGTGATTTATTTATGCTTGAATAACACTTCTAGACAAGAATGTTGTCTTTAATCACCATTTTCATAAGCGACCATTGTTTACCGATGATGCTCACTTTTGCTGAACAAAGTCGCTCTGTTTGAAGTATTAATAATCCTAAATTATTTGTTAAGACATTGTTACACCCGGAAAAACTGACTATTTGTTGTGCTTTATGAATTGATGAATCACTGATCTTTAAAAGCGATGCCGATTACTGGATTTTTCGTTTCTCAATTGAGAAACCATAAATTGAGGAAGTGATTTCAATAAGACGACGCAACATGTTAAATATGTCACAGTTGCCGTAAAGAAGCCGTTTGGTTACCGCATAGCTTCGTGTTTCGGACTCTTGATTTGGCCTACAAGAACCTGTGATATAACACTGGTAGTCTATTTTCTAAAGGAATATGTGAAGTTTCTAGTCTACGCCGATAAGCCCGAAACAATTGACCAATTGGAGGATAACCTTTGTTGTTTAATTGCCAATATACCCCCACAAATGTCAGAAACAGTCATCAAAGTTAGACATACAGATTAGACTACGTCTACGCCAGCCGTAGTGTTTACTTTTCGCATAAAGTAAATTTCGTGTCAATTTAAGAAGTTAATCTTTGGTTTATTCCACTTCAAACCTCTATAAAAGCACCATATATAAATTAACTGATTTGAAATTTTTAATAGCAAACAAATTAACATCTCATTTTTTGATTACTTAATAATATTGTTACGGATGCGTCTTGTTTAAGTTTTAAAAGAAAATAATAAAGTAATAAAGTAAACAACAGGGTATGCTGTTTACTAACTGCGTAGCTTGCTAGGAAAACTTATACACGCAAGACAACAACAATTTTAAAGTTACTAACTATTTAAAAATCGTACACACGCAAGACAATAACAACTGTGTATACTGTTTATTAACTGCACAGTAGTCTTACACACATAACACAACAACAACTGGGTATACTGTTTACTAACTGCGTAGTTTGTTAAAACAACTTATTCACGCAAGACAACAACAATTGGGTATGCTGATTACTAACTGCGTAGTTTTCTAGGAAAATTTATGTACACAAGACAACAACAACTATCTTAAAATAAATTCCAGGAATAAACTTTAACAGCATAAAAACAAAAATACACACAGACCACCAGACATTTAATGAATAACATAACAACAACTAAATGTGATACAAAGGGAGTAAAAAAATTCTTAATTTTTCTATACCTCTAGCGGACAAATAAAAAAGGCTAAAAGGTTAAAACATAAACCTCGTAAAGTAAACCCTTACATCTTCAGTAAATTGTTCTGTTGTACCAACGTACAAATTTTACTTTGTGTGTAGTTAAAGTAAATAAACCTGTAATTAATTTGAAAACTCTAAAATCTGGTGTTATTATTTTGCAATAAAACCTAACAAGATTAAGGAATTGCTTTGCTTTTTCCACACCTTATCGTTTAAGGTAATGCGTTCTTAAAGGCGTGCATAAGCTTGTTTACGATAATCGCAAACACCTGTCGAAAAGCTTATTAAATATTTAAGCAACTGGTTAAAGAATTTAAAGTAACTAAATTATTTTTACGTGAACATAATAACTAAATTACCACAGTTGCATATTATTGTTTATTTTTTATTTTTAAAAAATTATTTTTTAAAGAAACAATAAAAAACGAAAGCTAATTTTGTAAGTGAGCCATTACTGGCTTAGAAAATACATACTGAAATAACGTAAAATGTGGTTAAAGGTTTCTTAATGAATTAGATACAGCAATCAATGAAACAGTCATAAGAAAGCGTTTTGCCAACAATAAACAATTTCAGGGCTTTTATTTAGAAAAAGTGAGTAAATTTCACTATTTTGTAATCATTTTAGGCCAAAGGCTTGATTAGTGGTGTTGAATATTGTGAGATAATAACTTAATCATTTTTGCCTTATTTTTTTCAACAACTTATCTGTCTTTTTTCATCGAAATACTTTTCGTAATACTATAAAATTCCTTTAATGGTACGCACAGAGTGTTACTATTGTGTTGTGTTTTTTATTTTGTTAATTTTGATTTACATGAAAAACTAGCTGAGTTTCGTTTTACTTTTTCTTATGCCATTGAGTTTTAATATCCCACTTTTTAACAATTCACTTTTGTAAAGGCAATAAATCTAAAATGTATAGAGTTTGATTTGCTGATTTGCTGCGTCTATAGCAGCTATAGACGCAATTTTTCTGTTGTGTTTTCCAAAATATTGCCCTACCGAGAATGCTTTATGATTTAATAAGAAATTGGCAATCTAGGGGAAACGCTATGTTTTCTTTAAAACTAAAATTTGCTTTTTTACAAAAAAGAACAATCAAATTTTTAAGTCATCCTTTTGAATTATTCTACCGCACTTCAATAATCTTACAAAATTTCTCTCACACAGAACATTCATTTTATGATAAAACATTTCATGTACACAACAGCAGTTTAGAACTAATGTTTAACGTACTCAATTGAAACAGAAGATTGTTCATTTTCAAATGAAATTTTTAACATTCCTGAATTTTATTTAGTTGTTTAGTTTGTTTTCATTCAATTAATATTGATTTAAGTCGAAATGAGACTAACTAAATGGGTAAATGAATTAATAAGATGAAGACAAAAAATAGTAACAGTCTACCATATCGTGAGAATATATAAAAGGCAAAGCTAACTAGATAACATCAGTGGTAATGTGAAGCAATTTTAACAAAATTAAAAAGAATAAGCATTGCAAACAAATATTTACTCAAGCTGATGAAAAATGTTTTTAAATAGTTTCAGTTCTTGTCTTGTTTAGTTATTTTTATATTAGATTGCTTATGGACATACACAACTGAAGAGATAATGTTATGTTATCCTTGAAAAACAAAAAAGGATGACTGAGTCTAGAATGGAATTTTAACAATAGAACAAGTGAAGCAAACATAATAAATATTGCAACTTATTGGTCACTTTATGGAAACAGTGGTACGAAAATATGTAACAACGTTTAACACTTTTATTTTGGTTAAAATTTATAATTTAAAAATAGTTTTTGAAACCTTAAATTGAATTGTTCTAAACAAATTTCTTTGCAAGTAAATATTAAAACTTTTAGACGTCAATATCTTTAATTTTAATAAAGAAATAAAAAAGTGGTTCAAAATTAAATATGTCGCCCATTAAAACATTTCTGTAGTTTATACTTTTAGTTTAAAGAAGATATCATACAACATTCAAATTTTGGTTCAGAATACTAGTGACGTCTAAAATGAAAAACAATATGTCACTTTGCAACATAGACAACTTAAGATTTAAACAGAACACAGATAAGAATGGGTATAGAAATTTTGTGTGAACATTTGACCTTAATTTAGGCGAATTTTTAAGTACAGACTTGGCTAGCACTTAGTTCTCAATTGCGGTTTGCTTGTTATAGCCAAAGATCTAGGAGGCTATTTTTGAAAGTTTCTTTTTCTAATTTTGTTACAAAAGCTGCTGCCTAACTTAAATTGATCATGAAGTAAAGATCTCTGTATATTTCGAAGTTATGCTTGTTTCTGTTATAGTTGTATGAATTGTAAAATCACATTTTTTTAAATAATGCACAACTCCGAAAATATACATATTAACAGAAATAATAATTATAGTTATCTTTTTAATATTTTATAAGTTATTTTTCAAACTTATAAAGGTCTTTAGGTGCCCCTGTAGGCTAGTAGGTAGTAAGCTAGCTTACAGGGCTGGGGGTTGTGGGTTCGATTCCCAACAAAGACATTGGTTTTTTTCACTACAAATAAAAATTGACTGTCGATGGGGCTGCTCTGTGATGAAGGCCATGATCACTGGTCACTGAGCTGTCTTATACGACAGTTAATTTCTGTAACTATCTTTCTACCTTCAGCACCTGTCACATCTCTTCTCTATCCATTTCCTAAAGAATGTAGCATGGTACTTGACTAAATGGGCAGTGTTACCTGAAGCACTACTTCTCTTTATAAAAAAAAGTATACAAAATTAAGATAATTTTTATTTTTAACATTTCGTCACAGTTAATAATTTAATAATCGTTGACAATAATTATTGCCATACCATTGGGTGGCATCTTTACACACTTTTTTTCTGAAGATGCCACCCAAAAGTAAGAATTATTTTAATTTCGTATATAAAGACCTTGTGCTTGAACAATAAATTATTTATAAAATATACACAGAAATAAAATAGCTTAAAAACATTAACGTATACACTGAAGAAAATTTTCATATATTATTGACGAAAACAGTTTTTGTAAAACCTTTTTTATAAAACAAGTTAATTCAAATTAATTTTTCTCCAAATCTGCATTATACTTAAATTGTTTTTCATTAACACTGATATGCTTTTAAATAATGAGTTTTAAGAAGAAAATAAGAAGAGTATAATTTAGATACTAACAGATTGAAATACATTTTTTAAATCGCTGCGCTTCAGTTAATAATTGCGTTTCTTTTAACAACTGTTTAAAAGAAGTAGGATTTTTTGTTTGTTTTAAAGACGCAAATAAATTTTTTTGCAATACTTCATTTAAAAGTTATTCGAAAAAAATATATTTTCCAAATAAATGGTAAATATAAATTTAATAAAAACCTAAAAATTATTGTTTTTTTGTTAAGATAAAAGGCTATATAATAAACCAGAAAGTTTTGTTGTTATTGTATAATAAACTTCAATACCACACCTCAGTTTACTATACTTAGTTAAATTTTTGGTTTTGTGTCTGGAAATGTTATTATCAATTTTAATAGATTTTCACTTGTCATTATTACTTAGTATAATTAATGTATCGCTCAGTTTATAAACTCAGAAGACTATTAACAAAAACTTTAGGTTTTTTTTTAAATCTATTTATTTTTTAAATTTGAAGAAAATGTTCGGTTATTGTAATTTAAGAAGTGAAGAAGAAAATTTAAACGATTTATATTTTTGTGTTTTGTTATAATGAAATGGCCTTAAGAGCAGTAAAAATTGTATACATTTGGAATTCTTTAATATATAATTTTAGAATAGATTGCTCGAAATATTGAAACTAAACATTTTAAATTAACTATAGAATAGTTTTTATTTAATCTTATTTTTATATTCTTGTCAACAGATTTGATTTGCTAATCGCATATAAAAAACGTATATAATCGGTTAGCAGAAATAAAAGCAATTGAACAGGATTTATAAAGGCAGCAAAACAGAGTGCAGGCAAACTATTTTCCTTAAAAATTAGCGCGTTTTTTTTTTTTTGAAACAATTTGCCATTATTTCTTAATTAAAATAAAAACCGAAAATAGTTATTCACATATTTTTAGAATTCTTTTACATACTTTTTAGCGTTCCATACAAAAAGTGTAAAACTTTATTTTCAAGTCCAATATTGCAGCAAGTACAAAAGTTTATAATATATCTAAAATAAAAAGGGCGTTCTTCCTATAGATACAAATTTGTTTACTATAGCAGCATACAAGTATATCCGCCTTAAAAATAAGTATGAAAAATAATTTTAAAAATAAAGGAATTGTTCCGTAGAGGCAATTATTTTGGAAAACATCTTTGAAACAGTTATAGGCAGAAGTTTAAGATTTGCACAGAATAAGGACTGTTATTTCTGCTTCAAGGATGAGTAAAAACACACTAGAATAGAAATAAATGAAAGCTATTCTGATAGAAAGGTGATACCTATACATAAAGCCTTATTTTTTTTTTAACTTTAGCAGGTTCTCTATGAATTTATGCAAAAAAATTTAAGTTAAAAGGTGCCAGAAGAGTTCGTGACATTTGAATTATAATATTTTAAGCTTATTCTACGTTAATTCCTTTGAAAAATATATATATTTTATGCTATTCTCATAAAATATTTATTATTCAAAATATTTATTACTGCAGGGAAAAGAATATCCATAGGGCAATTGCACTATTGATTATATAGCTCATCAAAAGTTTTAAATCTCAAACCAAATTGATTAAACGAGAGTTTTCATTAGCCCAACATAGAAAAACAAAGACATCATAACATAAAAAGACACGTTTATACACAAACACAGCCGACATTTCCAAAACAAAAACACTTGTTATTTTTAATCTACATGAGGGTTTCCTTTGGCAGCCATTCACATGTAACTTGAAAAAAAGAAAACAAAAATATTTGTAAAGAATTTTACATAAAACTATGTGCACATTCTATGGAAATAAACAATTTCATTTTTTGGACTAATTTTTAATTTTATCTAACGCTAATTTGTGCTAGAGTCCTTTAAAAACAAGCACAGTAATTCGTTTAAAATATTTTTGAGTAATAAATATTTACACAAAAATCCATAAAATATTTAGTTTTAAAGGAATATAGTAGAAATTAACGTAGATTAAATTAAAAATGATTCTAAAAACTAAAATTGTTTATTTTAAGTTTTTTTTTTGGTACGGTTTTACGTCGACGCTGCTCAAATCTGGTTTGTGAACAAACCCTTTGTTCCCTTTATACTAGTTTCTTTCTATTGTTTATTTTAGTCTTACCCTAGGTATATATGATAGTTACCACAGTAACTGTGTTCTTGGAAGGAACTTGGCGCTTTAATTTTATTTGATAAATTTGCTTTTCAGTGAAAGAATAAAATTTTGCTTCTTAAACATCGCATTAATGTTAACAGCTTTTTTTGTGAATTTTAGTGTTTTAGCAGTATTTTTGTTTAAGCGAAGATGATATTTTTTTATCTCCTTTAATGTAAAATAATTAAAATGAACTCCCTGCGATAATAAATCAAAAAAATCAAACAAAGGATTTATTAAAAATTCTTTTATTATTTGCCTAAAATTATTGAATTATTAATTATTATTGAATTAAATTATTGGTTGTAAATATATTCTTTGGATTTGTTATTTATAAAAAATATCTAAAAAACACATTTAATTTGAGTCCATTTCTTTCTTTTTCTTTTAATATTTTAAATAAAGCTTAATGGATTGTTCAACTTTGCACTGAAAATGCCTTAAAATTTAACAAGAAAAAATATTTATAATTTTGTCCACAGCAGCCAAAGAGCGTTCAGTAGTAAAAGAAGGCTTTACTTTATCTCTAGCAATTTTATGACCGTCTTACACTCTTTGAAATGGTTTCTTCACTGTGCAATGAATATGAATGAAATATACTTATACACACAAACGATACACACACAAATACAGCTATAAAAGTAAATACAATGTCTGCATACTAATTCATTAAAGGTATTGTCATCCATCTTAAGAAATTAAACAATTTAAAATAGAAACAAATGCCAATAACTTAAGGGAACAAAAGCGCGTGTTGGCTTTGTATAATGTCGAAGGGAATTTAATTAAGTAATTTTAGTTTGCTTAACATTTTTTCTTGTATTGCTTTTTATTTTATTTTCTTTCTTTCTTCTTCAGTTCAATGTAACTTTATTTGAAGCTATTTTACTTTATGCTATTATATACATATATATATTTATATATATATATATATATATATATATATATATATATATGTTTATATAGTATACATACTATTAAGGCTTTTAATTTGAAAGGCTTAAAGAGATTTTTCAAAAAGGTATCAAATAAAAGATTTATTTGTTATTGAAAATTTTTAAAAGTAATAAAATTGGAACAAATATTGTATTGGTTTTTTTTTTGTGTTAAGAAAATTATTTTAGAAAATAAAATAAATTGTTTCAACTTTAAGGAGAAAAGACTATGAAGTAGCACAAGCGCGTGTCTCTTCTTTTATTTGTTATAACTAAACTTAGGGTTTAACCTTAAGTGCTATGTATATTTACGCATTTGCTTCTTTAAAATAAAACACAAACGAAAGAGGCCTGTAGCGGGCCTAATTTATGCATCTGACTGTTTTTAGTGTATACTAGTGTACAAGTGCTGCCCTTTTCTTAATGTCATTAATCCTGTATTGCGTGTAAATATCAGTTTTCCGTTTGAAGTATAAGCAGCAAATTTTTTGTGTTTTTCGATTCGTTTCACTTGCTTTAAAAATCCAATGAAGCATTATCATGTTTTGCACGCCCTTGCACCAAAGGCCATAAACCTAATAAGTCACACCAAAGGGAGCTACTATTCAGACGGTAAATATATTTTCAGACTTAATAGCATACGTTTGTATTTCATGTACAAGCAATTTGAAATATCCACTTCCAACATACAATATTTTCTACTCTATCGTTTGGTGCCAGTTTTTGTTTTATTTGCATGATTATTTTCACTTGGTGTTAATAATAACACCATTCCATTTGCTTTTTAATCCCTAGTGAAAAATCATTACGATATTTTCTTAAACACTAAACCACTTACAAAGAAGATTCTATAGACTTTATTTTTGTGTTCATATTTTCTGTTTTCTATTTTTAAATACCATAAAATATTTTCTTTATGTTACACCACGAATAAACTGTGAGCATTGATTCCGAGAAGATTTCAATACACTTTATTTTTAAACGTTTTTCTCCTTTATTTTAAGGTTTACTTTAAATTTATTTAATTATTTTTAGTGATTTCCCGAAATGCATACAAATGATATGATAAAAAATTATTTCTTCTTCAGTAGTATTTGCATAAACTATGAAATTTTATGGTTTTGAGTTCGTAATTGGCATATGTGGTGATGTTATCTATAGATAATGTCTGAAGACTTGACAAGCATTTGGCAGTGGCATAAAAACAAAAACTAAATACGAGTATTTATTTAAATCTTTTTAGTTTTAAAAGATAAATTTGATAATAAATATTTTTAAGAAGAACTTTTTTAGTAAAATAAAAATTATTTAAGTTTTAAAGAAAAACCTCTAATTTTTTAAATTTTCATTATGGTAATATAATTAAAAAAAAATTCATTTACGTTAATTTGTACTTGATTCCTGAAACTTAAATATTTTATGGGAATATCATTATTATTATACTTACTATTTAAATGTATTATTTTAACTTATTTTCATTTTTATAAGAAACTATAGTCTCTGCTCTTAAAAACCATAAGTCTTTATTAACATATTTTAGAGGATGTTATAAAGAGTGTATTGAAAGAAATTTATTTAAAAAAAATTAACGATAACTAATGCAAGAAAGGTTTAAATATTACCATAGCTCTTTTACTAATTGGTCAGGGCTGTTTTTAGGATTACTATATTTAGTTTTAAGGTAACTTTATTTTGAATTATATTAACTCTCTCTCTGCTATTGCTTCACCGACTTCATTGCACGATCGTTTTTAATATATGGCTACCATTGCAATATGCTTTAATATTTTTGAAATCAAATTAAGTAATTAATTATAAAATTATAAAACTAGAGATTTCGTTTAGATTTGCTAAGCAAGGCAACAGTCGATAAAAATATTTAAAAATATTATTCTAATCCACAGCAAATTAAGTCAATTTTTGTCAGATCAAAAGAACGTAACCAGCTATCCACGAGTAATCTGATTATTATCTATAATATATATATATATTATATATATATATATTACATATAATATAATCTTTTGCTTCAGATGATACTTTAAAAAAAAGTTTTTTTGTGACTAGCAATAAAAATTTTCAACATTTCTAAAATAAAAATTTGTAAACCACTGTTAAAAAACTGCTTCATATAAAAAAAATGGAGTTAATGGGTTTTTGAATTTTATTTTTCATTTTTTATATTTTTATATTTTTTTAATGCATTAAAACAATTAAATTTTAAGTTAATCTACATTATGTTTTAAAAGGAAACTATTGTCAGTAAAAAAGTAAACGAAATAACCTAAGAAATCTTATATGTACACGACAGTAACAGGATGCTTATTATAAATTCTACGAAATAACTCAAACAACAGCTTTTCTGAAGAAAAAAACCCACAGGCAAGAAGGCGCCTACACTAAATGATAACAACAATAATGAAAATTATGTAAAAATGTTTGAAGTTAATAGTTTTAATACAGGGTTTTATTTGTTCACTACAACCACAATTAGTTCACTGTAACCATATATGTTTACCGTGAATATAATATGTTTTTTATGAAAATATTCCAATATTACAAAAATTTGACTGGCCGATAAAACACAATAAATAAATAAATTTCTTTTCTATATGGATTATTTCTTTAAGCAATTTCATTTATATCTATGATATGCCTTCTATTTTATTATTTTATTATTTTTTAAACCACATATATAGTAGACACTTGAATGTTGAAGATTCTTAAAAAAAATTAGTAAGTTGGAAGGGCGTTCGTTAAAAGAATTTCATCCCATGAGTTGAAAGAAACTATAGTATTAAAATAATAAATAGAACGTGGTACCAAAACCTGTAATGAAGTCCAATGTATAAAGTACACCTGTTAATAAAGTACACATCACATCATTCGAAATAACTTACGTCATAACATTACTTTAAAAATATAAATAAGGACTTTTGCAATTTTATAAATGTATATCATTTATCTTGTGCTAAAAATACCATATGGGACATATTCGTAATAAATTAGTATTATTGAACACATGACAACACAAATATTATTTCCATTAACATTAAATCTTCCAATGCAAATGATGGACAAAGTGTTTGCTTATTAAATTTCGCTATTTTAAAATTTAAATTTAATTAACTTAAATTAATTTAAATGAATTTTAATTTAATTAATTTGTCTATTGAAGTATTTTTATGAAAATTACAATATTTTCCTCTTTACACCTGTTTAGACACCTTAAAGAAGTCCTTTTTAGTACAAATATAAAGCAAAAAGTGAAAATTTTATAAAATCATTCTTAAAAATTGTTCAAGTTTTTTAATAGCAACGTGAGAAATTATTTTCATTAATCACTTCCTAGTATGACTGAAACTGAAATAAACCAACCAACAACATCAATTTTGAAATTAAATTTGAAGAAAATAAAATTTCATGTACTTTCCAACAACAACTGAGTGAGTGAGTGGTGAACGAAACATCATATTACATTCACCACAATATAAATTCATAAAACCAAACATACAACAGCTTGCACACTTACATAAATGCAGAATGAAGGGAACTATTACGTTGACAATAATAATGTTAATAATGATAATAATAATGATGTTACTCCTGATGCAGTTGATGAAATGTCAAGCTCACAAAACAAAACATATAATTAAACAATATCAGATGTGTGAATGGAAGGGAATTGAAAGAAAATGTATAAAAATTCGGTTCAAACACAAAAACGTCAAGTGCAAAATGGAGGGACAAACAAATGAAAATAACAGCAACGTTCTAGATATAACAATCAAATAAGATATTTAAAATATTTATATGAAACATTTAAAAATGCTTTTCGTGTGAATTATATTGTTTTGTATAAATATGCAGATATTTAAGCATTATTTATAAAAAATATTGTGCTATTTTTTGTTAAATAATTATTCCTACTTAACGATTTATTTGAAATTAGTATTTCTTCAAGTTATATTGCTTTTAGACATTATTAAAAAAAATATTTAAAAGTTAGAAATCATACTTATCCACTTTTCTAATAGCAAATAGTTATGTTTTGAGGATTATTAATATTACTAAATTGTGATAAGCAATTTCTCTTTTGCAATGCAACAAAAAAAAAGAATTTATTCCTTTGATTATTGTCTCTGCACTTCTACAGAAAACTTAAATTTTTTCATAAAAACAAAATCTATATGCACGATAGAACTTTCATTTTTCATTACTACGTGAATATTTTATTTTTCTCCCTTTTGTGCTCATGTGGAGCAATAATATTTCAGGGTAATTTTTCATCCATCGTACATGTTGGTACCATACATGTTGTAAAGATGCCAAATCATTATTATTATTAAAAGAGAGAGAAAAAAAGACCATGATGCATGGTGTGGCAGCAACTTAACACAGAGTTTGATGCAAGTAGTTTGTTGATTTGACTTTGTCTGCCAAATGATATTAAATCGTTTTTAACACTTTGGAAGCATTTTTTTTTTAGGAATAAACATTTATAGACTCATTTAAAAATTCCCATTTTTTTTTTAAATATTTAAGGCGTTGTATTTCATTGTCACTCACCCAACAGGAAAAAATATTTCATAATAGCACAATCACAAAAATGATGGGCTAAACACTGACTCGTTTTAAGCAAACATCAATATTTATGATGGAAAAGAATAAGAAATAAATTTTATTAATAAAATAAAATCCAAACCGTTAGGGTGAACGAAAGAAGCATAAAAAATGCCTCATTAATCATTTTATAGCATACCGCAGATGTGATAAAACAAAAATGAGCTCGTAAAACACACTTTTCATAGGGTGCTTCTTTTTGGTTTTATAATGTAGTATTTTTGTTAATTATGGAACGTATTAAAGCAGAACGTGATCAATAAAAACAAACAATTTCCCCATGCAAATCTTAACGCTCAAACAAATTTAAAATACCATTAAATTTTGGTATTGACATAAAGCGTTATAGCCGTCATATCATAACTACAATTTTTACTGGTTGCAGAGAGAGCGTCAGCGAAATTCAGGGTCGTTAAAATCTTTGTTAAATAAGTTATAGCGTTCATTGTATAGTGCTTACGGTTTGGTTAGATAGAGTGTGATTGTAACTGGGCATCAATCGTGCAATATGAGCACCAAGTTACTTCTAAAGGATTTTGCTTGTTTACTTGTTTCATACGCGTAACTCGCTCTTTGCAGTGGAAATCAGTTTGAGGTATTATAAGTATTGAACAGCGGCTACACCACAGTTACGCATAGGCGTTTGACCTTATTCTGACGGTGGTCTTATCACTGAGCGCAGTAAAAGGCGCCCTAAGTCGCAGGACCGTGCCTTTACTCAGCAAGGATACTTTCTTGAAAGCACTGATTAAACTAACAACCACTACGTTACTCCCCGAGAGGCCTTAATAATAACCAGAACAGGGCAGTAGCCTTACGTAAAATTGGTTCCCAGTATGGGTGTGAATATCCGTTTTAATTGCTATTCATTCATAAGTAAAAGTCTTTTAATTGAAGACGTTAGTTTTACCACTGAAACATCAGCTAACAACGTCTTGCTGACTGCAGAATAACTCATCAGGTACACAAGCAGTTTTGTGTGTGATACGTTCTACGCTAAGGATTAGGTTTGTTATTTACATTTCAACAAGAATTAAATTCAATGTCAGAGTTCATATTCTTACGTGCAAGTCTAAAATCAGTGAAATATCAGTGCCATGATATTAACGGTAGGCGCATTTTAATGAGATATCTTTAAAAAAATCTTGAAACCATAAATTCACAAAACAAGCAAATGCCACTGAAACTTTTATTTTCTCTTTAAAGTTCAGAAGTTAGGAAAAATATTTAAACAATTTTAAACGTATAACCACTAGAGGTATAAAATATTTTGGAAACTCACATAAACAGAAGAGAATTGAATTAGTATATTGCACGATTGCCTGGGATTATGATATTTCCCGAGATTATTACGGGGGCTTGGATTAAGCCAATCATCTCTATAATTCTGCCAGTGTACTCTCACATATTATCTCAAAATTTATCCAAATCGTAGACAGTGTGTTAGATAGAGTGTTTTTGTTTTGTAGTAAGCTTCAACTTAAGAAAATAACAGAAATGGTGAATTAAACCACTATATAAAACGTAAAGTTAACAAATGTAATACAAGTGTAATATTCATTTATAAAACCTTTAATAGCACAATAAACCAGAAAAAATAAAATTAATCAACATGAAAATTGTTTTTAAATTTTGGCAACACCAACAAGATGATAGTTTTGACCTTTAGTTTTTTGACGTATTCGTAGTAAATGCATTGGCATTTGTTACAATGAATTTAATTCCGCATTTCGTAAAATTTGTGATGTTTTCGGACAATATAATCGTCCTTTTGAGACCGTTATAATGAATTTGGTCATTAAATTTGAGTCGACAGGCTCGATACAAAATGTGCGAATGCGTGTTCGACCGGGTCGTTCAATTGAAAACATTGCAGCCGTGAGCCACAGTGTTGTAGCAGATCCAAATTTGTCAATTCCTCGATGTTCTCAACTACCACATGCCGAATTTTGCGTAAGATTTTGGCTTTGAAACCTTACATGGTTCAACTGTTGTAGGAATTGAAGCCAATCAATGTATTGAGGAACAACCGCCTGGTTTTTCTGATGAAAATCATTTTTCTATACGAAGTCCATTTATTCTTGTCAGGGTATGTAAACAAGCAAATTTGCCACATTTGGGCTTCTGGAAATCCTAGAGTGATTATTGAGAAGCCTTTGCATGTGCAATGTGTCACTATATGGTACGCTATATAGTCTAGGAAAATACGGTAAAGGTCAATGGATGACAACAACAACTCAATTTTGGCCTATTATTGACAACGTGGATATCACTGACATATGCCTTTCAGACCTGTGCCTTGTATTGCGTAAATATAAAAAAATAAGTTCTTTCCATGCTCTCCTTAATAATTCGTAATTTTAAAGGAACTGCATAAATGAAATACAAGTATTAAATTAATAGAGAATTTGTTTATCAGTAAAGGTCTTGAAAGTAAATTGTTTATGGATGCACCTTGCCCCCATAAATACATTAAAGTAAACTGGCAGATTTAAACAAGCCGAGACAAAAATTACAACTTTTAGCATTTTATTTCGTGAAATTTTTTTCCATGAGTTTTTTGATTCTAACCAATTGATTTCAGCTTAGGTTTCAGCCTTCGAATTTTAGAGTAGAAAAACGATCTGTAAAAAGAAAATCGATGATGAGAATATTAACAAATTTAACACTTTTTTGTAGTTAGTTTTTTAACTCAATTTTCTATGAAATTTAACTAAAACCTAACGCTTAAAAAATCACACTAAATACAAAATTTGAATTAAAATTACTAAATTTATCTTCATATAAATAAATAAATAAAAGAAACAAAGAAATCATCAATCGATAAACGTTTTTATGTATTCACTTTTTAAATCAAAAATTGTAAAACTTCTTTGGCAGTGACAAAATGCTGACATATCTTAAATTTTTCAATTATTCAAATTCGCCAGACTAGATAACTTAGAAAAAATAATTTATACTTACATATATTTTAAAGATTTCAAAAATCTTTACATCATTACAATGTAAAAATAAAATGACAAATTGTTCGCAGCAATAGGAAAATAGAAAAAGCTAACAAAGAGATTGCCTGAGTTGCAAGAGGGATAATTCCAGCTAGATATTTTATTTGAAGAATTGTCTGGTTATATGTGAATATATCTATTATAATATGAATATGAAAATTTCTTTTGCATAATAAATACTCGTTATTAAGGGTGGTGTTAAATATACTCACAAAAAAATTTCAAGTTTCGTAAATAAATATAAAAGTAACCTTGATTAATGATACTTAAAACATATTTTTTTACCACCACTATGAGATAGCATTAAATTGACAAGAGCCAAACATGCATATGCCAGATTTCATTTTTAAATCAAAGTATTTACATTAAGAAAAATTACGCCATTTCATCGAATATATTTTTAAAAGAAATAAACGAGGGCACTTATTATTATGGTTTTTACACTCTTACATTGCTCTGTTTTAAGAACATTTGCTTATGCTGCATAAAATGATTATAACACACAATTTTGAATATTTTACATATACATTGTTTATTATTTATTGTGTGCACCTGTGCCATTATGTACGTATAATGAGTGAAAACACGTTCATGTACTTGTAAATATAATTAAAAATTACTGGTATATTTTCAGCATTAATCAAGCACGTGCTTGAAATCTACCACTGTTTTATAAAGCTGGAAATACATATGCATACTTAATATTGTTATCTATTTATATAGCTGGGTATTTTTTGTATAATTATTTAAATTATTTTTAGTAAGTATATATCATATGATACGAAAATATATTACCAAAAACTAAGTAAAATATTTTATTAAATTACATGACGGTGCCACAAGTCTTCATTGGAGATAGGCAATTTTAACTTTAACGTTAGAAAATTGATGCGTTAAAATGGTGACACTAAATTATATGTATTATATGTTTTCAAAATATGAGCGATATATAAAGGCCCATTAGTTTTTGTTAAATAATACACAATCCCCTATCCCAAGAAATCCGAAAAATTCCTTCCCACAGCTTAGACAGATGTTTACAATTTTTAAGAATATTTATCCTTATAAAAGCTTTTTCAACTAAATAAAACAAAAAATTTAGATTAAGATAATTCAAATTTTTATTCTATTTGTATTGTAGTACTAAATGTTCCACAATTATGAATGAAAAATGATATCTGGTAAATGCCCAACACGACCACGCTAATAGATGTCGATTCTCTCATCGAAGAAGAATGGCGGTCCTTTTTCGTTAATCACATAACGGATTTAGTGATTTAAGAGTTTTAAGTTTATAGATTTTCTCCTTAACATAGCCCTACAAAAAATAATCCAGTGGTGCTAAATCAAACGATCTGTCTACTTTACTGCTGATTGTCGTAAAATTACGAGATCGGAAAATTTGTTTTGAAGTGAATTGATCGTTTGGCTGTGTCACATGTGGCATGTCCTGTTGAAACGATATGTCAGTAAAAACGGCCCAAAGGCTACTCAATAATCGCCCTAGGATTTTCAGAAGGCCAAATGCGGCAATTTTGCTTGTTAACATACCCTGAGAAGTAAAAGTGGAATTCATCTGATTGAATTAAGCGAATCTACGGCGATGTAAAAGGTCAGTCGGCTTCAACTTCGGCACCAGTTGAATCTTTCAAGGCTTCAAAATCAAAGCCTTATGCAAAATTCGCCCTGTGGTGGTTTTGGATAACTCTAATTTTTGAGTGTGTTGAGGAATTGCAAAATTTGGATCTGCTTCAACACTGTGGCTGACGGCTGCGTTGTTTTCAGTTGACCGACCTAGTCGAATACGCGTTGGTGTTCACATATTTTGTATTGAGCCTGTCAACTCAAATTTAATGAACAAATTGTTAATAGCGATGTCAGAAGGACGATTATGTTGTCCAAAAATATCCCAAGTTTTACGAAATGTAACTTTAACAGAACCGCCATTTTCATAGTGGATTTAAATTATTTTAATGCGATTTTGGTGCGAAATTGAATTGATTGTAACAATTCCCAATGTACCTACTACGAATACGTCAAAAAACTAAATGTCAAAACTACAATGTTGTTGGTGCTGTCAAAATTGCAAAACAAACTTCTTGTTGAAAATATCGATATTTTAAAACAATCTCATTTATTGGTCTATAGGTTTACTTTTGGAGTTTTGATATGCACAAATACCTAACAATATATAAAATACGAGATACTTATGTCATTTTTTTATAAATACATTCATGGGAATTTCATTGTATACACTTTTACACGTATCTCCTTAAGCTGGCCTTTTCTAGCACCTATATAATAATCCTTATCTGAGGTCGGAATTAGCAGATGTTCTTAATTTATAAATTAAAATTTAATTACTATTCGAACTGTGTTATATTTAAAACTAAATGATAATTAATTCAGGATTCTAAGGTCTTGTTCAAGATATTACAACATGATGAATATTTAAATTAATTAATATTAATTAGGAAAGTGTCACAAAAAATTTATTTTTATTATTCACATCCCAGTCCCTATCTCATGCTGAATTTTGTAGAGAAAGTACGTTTGTAGCAACTACCGCATTTAAATTTGTTATCTTTTGACAGTTATAGCGATTTAGAAAACTTTTTATTTCTACAGAGGGGAGAACTGAGAAGAAAGTGCTAGCTTAATATGGAAATGGGCCGTCAGTTTAACGTGGGGTCAGTTACATTATTTTAATACTGTGCAACAGATCTAAGATGAAAGGTTACTTGTATCGAATAAGAATTCTATTGTACACATCTCTATTTTTTTAATATTTTTAGAGCAGCGGCCGATAGTTATTAATTTTTATGCCAGTCACGTATTCACATATTATGGAATAGATACATTAAGAAATATTGGAAGCAATTTTGCGTAGGAATTTAGTAACTATAATTTAGCTTAAAATGAATAACTTAGCTTAAAATGAAATATAGTACGAAAGATAAATCAAAATGTTATTTGGCTCTTCTTAAAGCAAGAATTGGGCCTATAAAATGCTAGTGTACATATTATAGTTATTGCTGCTGAATTCTTTTCTTTAATTATTTTGTATGAACTAGATTATTTACTTTAAGTTTCTAACATACTTAATTCGAACTATATTTAAAGTTGTGTGTATCAAATTCAATCGCATTAGTTGTTAACTCGTTGCTGTTATATTCTATCTACAAACGTTAAATTTTTCCTAATTGTCTTCTGTTCGAACTATATTTGTAACTGACTTATGATTTGTTGTAATAGTGTGTGTCAGTAATTCATTTTCTACTACCATTTACAATCAATTAAATTTTTATTCAAATAACTACATTTTCTTTCTACGATATTCAGCAAATTAAAAAATTAACAAAAAAATTCTATACAAATATTGTGGAATCGAATGACAGGAATCATTTTCTTATAAATTTACTTATTTTTTTCTTAATATTTTTATTACTATTAAATTTTTTACTAATTAGAAAGTTGAGAATATTATTATTAAAATAAATAAATAATTATTAGAATTAAATCTAAGATGTTTATTTGCCTTACTCCTTTTAAGACCGATTGAACAGCTAGATTTTAAGTAATTTTACAATAAATTTTTAATCATGTTTGTGGTTTTATTAAAAAAATTTTAATTGCTTTATAAAGGAGAACAACATATGTGCTTGGATTTTGGAGAACAACATATTCTTTATGTTTCAAGTTTAAATCCTTTATAACTAAATTCAGTTAGAAACCTTAATTTTTTCAATAGTTTTAAAAAGTCAGTAAAATATATTTAAGTTTTCCAAAGTTCTTTCTTGAAGTCAAGTAAATAGATATTATCGAATAAATAAAAATATTAATTAAAAAATTAATTAATTTAAATTAATTAATTAAAAAATTAAATTTAATATTTTTAAAAATTTTTTTATAGCATAGATAAATTAATGTATTTAACTTTTCTACAAAATAAAAAAAAAAAGTTTCATTTCAAAAATTTTCCTTTTATATAAACCTTTTTAATATCCATGCATAAGTAATTCATATTCGTTGTGGAATATTTATGAACTTATAAAAATAAAGTTCACAAATCCAGGACATTATTTACTAAAATGTTCTATTCTTTATGCTTTATATGAAAATGTCTACCTAACTCTCGATGACATTCAGCAAAATGAATTTTATGTTTAACATATCAAACACAATTTTTTTTTATGAAAAAAGAAACCAAAATGGAATTAAACATTAAAAAAATAATTTATGACATGTGTGAGACTTCTTCTGTTATTAATTTTAAATATTTTTTTATATTTCTTAGTTGCTAAAGTAGAAGGGAGGTTGTGGGATTTAACTTCGCGCGACAATTGATTTATATTTTAAACACTTGCTATAAAGGGTCGCTTCAACACTGTGAATTTATGAACGGAAAAGGGGGATTTATTGCACATAAACCAAAAATGTGTTATGAGAATATGAGTAATAAATTTATAAGAAAAAAAAAACATTTAATTTTGTTGTTTAAGATGTTATGAAGCAACAAACATTTATTATATTATCTATTTATGTTTTAGATAATTAAGAGACATTTTGTGTTAATCCAGCATAGAACATAACATACAACTTAGTATACACATTTAATATTTATATGTATATTATAATATATATATATATATATATATATATATATACATATTTCAAAATTATGAGAAGAATAATATATTCTTTAAAAATGAGTTTTTTTACTTATTACCAACCTTTATTAATATCGAAAACTTGAAATAACTTACGAGATTTTTTCTAAAATACAAGCAAACATTTATAAGAAAATCTCCCCAATTTATGTTGCCATTAAAAGTTCGCTTTTGTTTGATCTTAAGATTGTTTTAATTGTCTATACGACAATGCGTCACATATTACTATATTTTTATTTTCTTGCTCTGTTGACTTTTGAAGAAATGTGTAATTTTTAATTTTAATTAAAAGCGATTTAACTAGGAATAAAGTTTAAGTTTACACATTTGTTCTCTAATTGGTTGCAAAAAAATCCTCACATGAAACTAATTTTATTTTGTAAATAGGGATATATATTTTACGAGAAAAAAATATATTTATACAAAAATATATCTACACAAATATAAATATATTTTTGTTGGGTATATGAGTGCTACTTAAAGTAGAGTGTCGGAGTGTAATGATTGTGCATGCACCATAACAAAGCGATTAATTTGGAATATAAGAAATGGTTTTTTACTTCTTTAAGTAGGGGATGGTGTACTATATAATGTATATAAATAAGGAATAATTTAATTTGGCATAAGTCCACTTATATTAAAATCTAAATGTAATTTTTAAAGGTATTTACAAACTTCTATATTAACTTTAAAAGAAAGAAAAGAAAAAAAGTTACAACCTGATCTTAGTGCCATGTTTTTACATTCCCGTATGTTGTAAATATGATCTATTTTTATAAATAAAAATACAAAGAATAACCATATTAGTAATAAATGTAGTAATATGGTTATTTTAAACTAAGGAAAGTTTAAATTAAATCAGTTATGCACTCTCTCTTCTTTACGTTAATAGATCCACAAAAGACTTTTCATTAATCTTTATTTAAACGAGAAATTTTTTTTAAATCAAATTTTCTGAATAAATAAATAAATATTTTAAACTAAAGAAATATAATAGCATAATTATCAAGGTATTGAACCTGTTACGAGGCTTTCGCAATTATCGTGTTTTTAAACAAGAAGTTTGTTTTTTAATTGTGGCAACACCAACAACATGATACTTTTTTGATATATTCAAAGTAGATGCATTAGCATTGTTACACCGAATTCAATTTTGCACGGAAATCACATTAAAAAATAATTGATCGTTCTGTTAAAGCTGCATTTCGTAAAATTCGTGATATTTTCGGACAACATAATCGTCTTGCTGAGACCGTTATTAAGAATTTGTCGTTAAATTTGAGTCTACAGGCTCAATACAAAATCTGTGAACACCAACTAGTGTTCGACCGAGTCGTTTAACTGAAAACATCACAAGCGTAACACACAGTGTTGAAGAAGATACAAATTTGCCAATTTCTGATATTCTCAACAATTGAGGTTACCCAAAACCACCACATGGCAAATTTTGCGTAAGAATTTGACTTTAATGCCTTACAAGGTTCAACTAATGCAGGAATGGAAGCCGTCGGATGATTCGCATCGCCGTAGATTCCCTCAATTTATTCAGGAACAACCAGTTGGTTTTCCTAAAAAAATCCATTTTCACTTATCAAGATATGTCGCATTTGGGCTTCTGGAAATCTTAGAGCGTTTATTGAGAAACCTTGGCATGCTTAACGTGTCACTATATGGTGCGCTATATAGTCTGGAGGCGTGATATGGTAAGGGTCAGTGGATCACGCTATCTTGAGATGCTAACTACTAAATTTTGGCATATTAATAACGACGTGGGTATTATTGACATGTGGTTTCACCAGGATGGTGCCAATTTATTGCAAACCAAATTTCCCGATCGCATAATTTCACAAAAATCGGCAGTAAAGTGGCCAGTCAGATCGTATGATTTAATACCACTAGATTAGTTTTTGTGGAGCTCTGTTAGGAACAAAGTCTCTATGGAGGCAATCGAAACGATTTTAGCCTTAAAATTTAAAATCTGTGATGAGAATAACGAAATAAGGCTGCCATTTTATTAAGAATGATTAAAAGCTTTGATGAAAGAATTGACATCTGTTAGCGTGGTCGTAGTAGACATTTGGTGGATATATGTTTTCATTCATAATTGCCGAACTTCGAAATCAATCAAATTTTGAATCATCTTAATCTAAACTTTTTGTTTTATTTTATTTAAGAAAACAACAAAACTTCTTATTGAAAAACTCTTTACTATATTATTAAAAGAAGAAAAAATATATGCTATCGAAATTTTTGATTTCAAAAACTGATGAAATACATATTTTCTTATGACCAAAACAAAAGTGCTGCTTGCTTCTTTCAGCCATTGTCACTGTGTAGTCTATTAGTCCTTACATGCACAAGAGTCCACTTTATTTACGATTAAATTTTCTAAACTTCTTAAAAAGTTAATACCAAAAATATATAAAAATTATTCCTGTTCAATAATAGTATAAATTATGCAAACAAATTTTTGGAAAATATATTGAGCTAAGTTTAATAGGTGCCATACAAAAAAATTTTATTGATATTATTAGAAACGATAGGTTTATTTTCTTTAGAATTTGTCTAATAAAAACAAGATCCCTCCTTCCTTGTCAAATGTAGCAACGATCCTTTAATATTTTTTCAGTGAGTCGTCATAAGTGTTTGTAGGTTCTTTAAATGAGTAACTCTTTATATCACGATTTCGCCCCATTCGCACTTAGCCTTTCGATTTTATTTAGTTTGTAAACAAGGCTTTATGAAATAATGTTATTTTTCAAACACGAAAGTATTTTTGGCTTTATTTTTAACTTATTCGAATTCCCTTAGCTACTACAAGATTATATTGTTCTGTAATATATAATTGTTATCCAAGTTTTATCGGGAGAACTATGATACATTAGGTATGATGTGTAAAAACTTATTTTTAGGTAATAAAGTTTAAAAAACTTAAGAAAAATACTTAAGTAGCTTTTAGAAAATTTAGTCCAATGTTAAACTATAACATATCACTTGGAAATATTCTATCGTTATATTACAAAGAAAGCTAAAAGAATGCATATTACGCGCATGAAAATAAGAATAGTTTTGTTAAGAAACATCATTAATAGGAGTACAATCCTATTTTTATCAGAATCAATACAATTTTCATTAACTAATACTGTCTACCTAATTCGACATAATCTCAATGGAAACTTATTAAATATATATTTCTTTTTTACTTTCCTTAACGTGTGATATCAACTAAATATTTTGTATTTTAAGCTCTATATACATATGTAGTAGCTGTTCACTTTAAATACTTTTGGATTATGCGGTTGTGCTCTTACGTTTATGGCAAATAAAATTTAGTTTTTATTTGAATGCGTTCTAGAGATGTTGCTTACATTGTGGGTGTTTTATATTTTGTGTTGTTTTACATAACTATTCGTTTATATTTTTCCAAAGTGCATTTGTTTGTTAATATATTTATATTTTTGATTTTAAATGCAGTTAGATAATGAAATTTGTAGTACTAAAATAAATTTTAATTAAAACAAAATATATAAATTTCTTAAAATGTAATTATTATTTTCAATGTAAATAACATTTTATTTATATAAACCATTAACATAGTACATATACTAATGTATATACAAAAGTAATTGATACTTGTCCTTTATAATTAAATCAAAAATGCAGCAGGCTTTTAAGGTAATGTTTTTTTTTTGTAAATACAAAATAATTGAAGAAAATTACGAAATTTAATTACATTTAAATTAAAACTTTATTAACTTTTGTTTGTGCTTTAATGATAAGAAAATATAATTTTGTTTTAGACACATTTGTTACCTCAAGCTATTTCAAACAAAATTTGTTTTTATGAATACTACATAATGATAAATTTATTTGGCTTAAAACTTAGTTTCTCTTTCGGCTACTATTTTGAGATATTACAAGTACGTAGTTATTGGTAAAATATATAAAAATATATTTTTTAAAAATATGCCTCAGTGCGGATGCCAATAATTAGGTGATTTCATTACAAAATATAACAATAATGATATATAACTAAGTTAAAAAAAAACCGAATGAATGAGTACTATAATTAATTAAGAAATAATTATTATTTGCAGCCCGTGATTATTTACAATTTCTTTCGAGTAAAACAAAACAAATTTAAAAAAAAAACAGGTCGAGGTACAGATATGGGGTGAGTTTGCATTTTTATGTGAAAATCTATTAAATTATACTCTTTATCCGGCTAGACCACAAAGTACTATTTTAGTATGATGCTTTGGTTTCGCTAAAAGCCAGCAATAGAGGAAGGATATACTCGTGTTACATAATATATTCCATTGAGATCATCAAAATTTGACCTTAAAATTAAATTGATATGTATTTAAAAACAAAATATTCCTTGAAAATCTTTTACTTTCACAGAAATCAGTGGAAGGTCTCCGCGAAGCGTTTCTTAAAACATCCGCCCTAATAAAACTTTTAAAAAATAAAAGGATGCAAAACGTTAATTGGCTACAATGAACTCAGATATGATTTTTTTATATATATTTATATGCAAAATAAGATTTTATACTTTTAAAAATAGAGCATTATATAAATTCCAGTAACAGAGTGCGCAGCAACAAAAGATGAGCTCCGTAATGCAGCTAGATTGAATAACTAAAAAAATCATAAACTAAATTAATAAATGAACAACCACAATTACAAACGGGGAACCAATCGCTGATTTACAATATACTTGAAATATTAGATTGCGCTTTCTTTTTGACTTAAAATGACATTAAAAAAAACTACTATTTTGATTAGGAAACATCATATCCCGTATAATGCATTTTCCAAACACAAGGAATGCTAAAGAAATGTTCTTGTGGAAATACCCTTTTACATATAAATACATATACATACATATTCATACAAAATTTGTAGGGACAAAACAAAAACCTTGTAATGGACCAATGTACAGTAGTCAATGTAGTAGCAGTCAGTTTAATTTTAACATTAAGATGAGTTAGAAATAATTTTATTCAAACGCGAATATTGGGTATTTTAAGATATGATGTGGAAGTCAATGTTGTTTTATTATTTATAAGCTCAATAATTAAAATTTGTTCTTTTATTATTTTTCAGAAACAAAACAACACCTTCAATCAATAAAATAAGGTAATTATTGTAAATGTATCAATTTAAATTAATAGTTTTTTAACCTTATCAGCTAATAATCTTAATAAATATAATCGACGTTAATTTGTGGTTGATTAGTTTAAAAATACATTTTTTGTGATATTCTCATAAAATATTTATTTTCAAAAAATATATTTGAACTGTATTACTGCGTGGAAAGGCATATCCATATGCCATTTCACTACTGCTCGTATAGCTCATCAGTGGATTTTACCTCAAATTTTTTATAGAAAATTCAAGAGTCTGATACAGTGAAAATCTTTGTTAAGAAAATTCATGGTTTATTTTAAATCTTTTGAAAACTTTTTTTATTTGCTTAAAATTCTTTTAAATTATTACTTTTTTTTTTGAAGGTGACACATTTTTTGAAGTATCCATAGATATCTTTGAGGCCAAATTTCTTTTTGTTTCATGATATAATCCTTCGTCAAAGAACGAAAAGCCAGCACATTCCTCATTTAAAAAATAAATGGTTTTCCTACGCAATAGGTTGATTAATTTTTTTATACATTTGTAGTTTTACAAAAACATAATATCGTTTTTAGGTGCTTTGTGCGCTTTATCTGAATCAAACGAAAAAATTTATAATTTAGCAGATTACAATAAAACATGTCACTTCTATCAAACCATTAATTTCCAAATCGGTTATTTCAAAGAACTGATTGCGAAAAATTACTATTTTCAAACAGTATTCGGCTTCGCCATATATTATGCGTGGTGTATTGCACTAGGTTTTGTAAATGTTATTTCTCGAGGAGGACTGCCACCAAGGTTTTTAGATCTTATTCCCAAAAATCTTTATACTTATATCTTGGAAACGTTTGATTAATTTCATTATTGCCAATATTATCACCTAAAATTTCAACGATTCTTGGGTTAGCTTGGCGAAGGTAGATAATTAATCGTTATTTACAACTGATCAATGTTTTGTTGAATTTTTAAAATAAAATAATTTTCGATCCAGTATAATGTCCAACATTGACCTTTGTAAAAAATGCTGCCACAACAATTTTAAATATGTGGTGTCTACATCCTAAAAACAAAATATCTCTTCCAATTGTCCTGCTCAAAAACGTACTACCACTTTTAAGTCGACCAGTGTTTGATGCTGTCGCTCACGTTTTTTCCCAAATATGCTTATTTTCCAATGTGTCAAAAACTGCAGAAATTTCAATTCCAGTCGCACTAGAAATGTCAGGCATATCTGTAATTTGTGCTAAGCCTGCAGCCGAAGCAACTACAGCCAACCGATCCGCTACTTTATCCATAATTGCTGATACCTGCTTTGTTTGCAAATGTATTGTTTTCTTAACTGTGCTCTTATCTAACCTATATACGATAGGTTAAATATATATCTATATGAGACGATACACACCCGGAGAGCGTTGTCGATTTTGAGGCAAATTTTTATAACTTTTTTTTAATATATTAAATTAAATCAATACTAAAATAAACAAAATTATCTGTTACCCTAATGTCCAAGAAGTTTAAATTTATTTATATTTCTAAAAGGATTTTTATATAATTCAAGTAGGCAATTTTTTTATAACTAGGTTCACTTTAAGATTTTGTATACTTATGCGAAAGCTGCACTCAAAAATTATGAAAAGGTAGCTTCTACTGCTTTCTTCGATCATAAAAAGTTATTGTATTATAAATCTTTTAATTGAAATCGATAAATGCTCAAAAGCATTATAGACACCATAGAATTTAAACAGTGTTTTTATTGGTATTCAATTGTTTGGATTTGTTCCGCCAGTAAATAAAATCCTTTTGTCAGTTCCTTCGGTGTAAACTGTCATGCGATAACATCATTACAAGCCATCTTCTAGAGTGTACTGGTGAATCAGTGTTCGATCTTAGGTAGTTCTTTTATTAGGGAGGTATCTAACGGTTACTGTTCTTCCTAAACAATTTGAAACAGTTCCATAAGAAACTTTAAGGAAAAAATGTGTATTTTTCCTCTTATAGATTTAAAATTCCTTTTCTCCCTTTTCTTCACTCTTTTACACTCTTGTTAGAGTTTTTATCGAACTAAGGCATTATATAATTTTTAAAATAAATGTTTAGCAATTTAGCTTCTTAAAAAAATATCTTTGTAAACTGAATTCCGTTGTAATTAAATTACTTGCATCTTTTCTTTTCATTCCTTTTATTTCAGCATTGCGAATTTCTCCTTATTTATTTTGTTAAATATGTACTGGACAATGATTTTTAAGTAATGCTAATTATTTCTTCTACAAAAAAGGATTAAAATAAAGACTATAATTAAATATTAATTAGGTTGTTCCAGAATCCTTGCAAAATAAAACGAATTTAAAACGAAAATAAATTTGATCTAACGTAATGAAAACTGGTTAGTTGTTATCTTTTTGGTTTTTAAAATATGGAAGCTATAAAAGGAGTTTACATATATATGTATATATATATTTATAGTAGTTATAATGTGCTTCTCTGTTGCTGTTCGTTTCTTTTTTACACAAAAGTTTACAAAAACTTATACTTTAATTTTTATTTTAATATGGAAAACTTTGCTTATAAAAAATTATGTGCAACATAATTAAGAATTGAATTCAATGATGCCTTAAAAATAGAATCGAAAGTTTAACTAAATTATTAAACATTGTAGCCAAATTGAAACAATACTAAAATTGTTTAAACCGGCCAACGTATTAAAAAAGCCTGGTTCCTGCTTTAAGGTTTAAAATAAATGCATCAATCGCTTAGAAGACCCACATTTATTTAGTTTGCGAAAGTTCCTACTGTGGCTTGCATTTTACCTATCGGTAAAAATTTATTCCAGTTTAAATTTAAGAGATATCCCAACATTTACGCAAGATTTAAAATATGCAACAAACATACATATATGTAGTTTACATGACTAACTGTGATCACTGACATAAGAGTTTACGATTGCAAATTGAGTTAAATTGTTAAATATTTTCTGGCACCGCACAGTGGTTTGTAAATATTTTTTTTTGGAAATAGTGTGGTATCTCATGAATCACTTAAGATATTCTGTTTTTCTCTTTTTTATATTTATTGTTATTATTATTATTTTCTGCCAAACTAAAAAAGGTAACCTAGATATGTAAGCACATTTTTTGTAGACATTTTCAAGGTTTACAAAATTCAAAAACTTTTAGCATTTGAGTGATAAATAAACTTTTTAAAAGATTTTATACCCGAGGTGCCCCCTTTATCCTAGGGGGCCGATCGTCCGAAGTTTCTTTCAGAAATACCTCTGCTTGGCCCCTGTAATATTTTAAGCGGTTCACGAGCTACCGAAATAATTAAAAAAAAAAAACGTTGTCAAACCACTGTACAACGTTTTGAAAAATCCTGCACCAATATAATTACAGATATTTTGCTTAAACAACAGTCTTAGTTTAAGCACTAAAATTGAAATACTCTTTGTTAGGTGAGTACAAAAACAGACAGCAGATTTATTTTTAATATGAAAGTTCCATAATTTAATACCTAAAGCTTGCCACTGATTAAACTTTCTCCTTTACTGCTAGCTGTGTAAGTTACTATAAAAATGTTAAGGCTCTTAGAAGATAATAAAAAATGAGACAGAAAAATATTAAACAAAACTCGCACCAATTTTATTTTTTACTCTGACAATTAAGGCGAATGCCATTAAGAAAAGCGAACAAAAAATAATTGCAATTAAGAAAAAAGTATGTTTATCATTATTTAAATTTAACAAAAAAAAAGACTTCAACTAAAACAATGAAAAATAAAATGCAAAACAAAATTTTACAAAAAATAATATAGAATTTAACAAAAGGACCAGTAAGAGAATATCACAAAGATTTTTTTTCGATTTAATGGTGATAAAATTCAAGTCACGAGGTACGCCAAATAAAATGTTTTTTTTTTTGTTAGATTTAGTAAAGGAAAATACTCGAGGGCATAAAATAACTTTATTTATTTAAACGGGCGTTGATAATTACTTTAAGAAAACTACTAATTTGCAAGAAAACAGAAGTAGGACAAAAAAGATTAAATAAAATATAACAATGGAACTGGATTTTATTAAATATAATGAGTAGCTTCATTTACAAATTGCATAATTACTTCCAATCCCTTTACCTTTACATGTTTTCCCTACACATTTTTAAACATAAATTATACATTTATGCAGTAAAACTATTATAGATGTCTTAAGTTTTGTAAATGTCTCTATAATCTTATTTAGGAACATAAAGTATTGTTCTTATGTTTGGCTTAGTATAATTTTTCTTTTTAATTTATCATTTTACATAACAAATAAACTCTTCCTTAACATGGGAAGAAAATAATTATTATTATAAAATCTTAAGCGAAAGTATTAAGTCTGAATAGACGCCTTTAAACATAAAGCTTAATGAGCCAAGTTTTCAATTATTTTCCGTTGTTTTACATCTTCTATATTTTGCTTCATTTTCTTTTGTCACTTAATTGTAAATAAGTGTAATTTCTTACAGTACGCCTAGAAAGAAAATTTCAAAAGAAGTACTGCTTGCCAAAAATTAATTAACTTATCGGTTACATTGTGGTTGTGTTATTATTCCTACATATTATTATTAGTTGTGCATACATATAATTTTCAAAACTAATTTTCTTATAATAATAAAACCGTTGTGATAAATGTTAATGTTATTACATGCATTTAGTAGAGCACATATTATGATAATTAAATTTTTAAGGAAGAATAATATTTATCGTTTACAGTTAAAACTTTATAAACTTTTATATTTATTTTCAATTAAAGAAACGAATCTAAAAAAGCCTCAAGTTAACTATAATCAGTAAGGAAAACAATTTAAATCCGATTCTATTGGGCAAAATCCTTCCTAGAACTAAGAAACGTAAAACTTCTTATTAACCATATTTTAATGTACTTAAAATTATTTTGATAACAAAGTGCTAACTTAATTTTCTAAACTCATATTTAATATTTTAATTACAAATTTTGTATTCACAATTATATATGAAAATTTGAAAAGCCATTTAAAGCCATTAATACAAATTGTAGGTAATGTACTTATTAAAAATACATAAAAAAATATTTTAATATAAATTTAAATATTTCAGAAACAGGCCACAGGCCTTTTTGAAAATTTATATTGTCCCAACTTGAAAAGCTTTACTTAGTCACACCTGGATACTTACTAAGAAAATAAATTAATTTGTGAGTAGAGAATAAAGAGAACTAAATGCTCAACCAGACGGTCAAGTGTAATGATAACCACTGCTGTCGGCGGAAGAAATGTTCCTCAATATTTATATGATAATATATAATATTCCACTATTATATATTCGATAAATTAGCACTTATCCCCTAGTTTTGTGCCACCTACAATTTAAAGAAATATTAACAAAAAATAATACGTAGTTAATAAAATAAGATAATTCCTTATTTGCTTCTGATCTTTATATTGTGTTACTTTGTAATGATATTCTTGAATTAATTGAATACCATTTTCGACATTCTCTCATGCTCTGCTGCTGTACATTCCAAGATTTCGAATCTTTATTAAGAAAATCCATAGGAATTTCAAATCTTTTGGAACATTTTTTCGTGTTGTTTGAAAAGAGACCTTATAAAATATCTCAAATATCTGTAGATATAAAATCTTTGTGACCAATTTTCTGTTTGTTTCATCATTTAATCCTTCGTCAAAGAATGAAAAGTTCACACATTCCCCATTTAAATAATAAAGTTGATTTAATATTTTTGAAATAGCTTTCTATGCAAATATTCGATTAATTCTTTTATAGTTTTCTATATTTTTCAAACACATAATATCGTTTATGGGTACTTTGTGCTCTTTATCCGAATCAAACCAAAAAGTTAAATTGCAGGTTACAGCAAAACCTGCCACTTCTATTAACTTATTATTTTCAGTTACTTCAAAGAACTTATTGTGAAAATTTTTCTTTGCAGTATATATCCTTCACCATCCATCTTAGTTTTATTCCTCGAGGAGGACTAACACCAAGGATTATTAAAACAAATTCCAAAAATTCTTTGTACTTCTTTCTCGGAAACGATTGATTAATTTTATTATTATTAAAAGTTAACATTTCATCAATATTATTACCTTAAATTTCAACAACCCTTGGGTGAGCTATTCTTGGCGTATAATTATCTTTACTTACAACTGGCCAATGTTTTGTTAATTTGTTTAAATAAAGTAACTTCCGGTCAGTAGAATGTCTAAAATTGGTCTCTGTGAGAACGGCTGCTCACATAACTTTAAATATTTGAGGTGTCTGCATCCTAAAAACAAAATATCTCTTCTGCTGCTGTCGTATCAAAAATAAACGCTTTAATTTTTTCCCAAATACGTCGAAGACTGCAGAAGAAATTTCAATTCAATTCGCACTAGGAATGTCAGGCATATCTATAATTTGTTCTAAGCCTGGTGCCGAAGCAATTATTGCCAAAAATTGTGACAATTTAATGGGCATAAAAATTGGTGTTTGGAAAGTTTTGGGCAAAATTTTGATTGTTTTGGGGATTAATATTCTCTATTTTACGTATTATTTTTACATTTTTATAAAAAAAAAAAATTAAAGATGAATTGCAAAACCTTGCTAGGTGATTTATTTTTTAGCTCCGATGACTCAGCTCGAAAAGATTCTGGAAATGGAATTTCTAATAACCACAACATATTACATATAATTTAACATATTATTTCTTTTTACATTAATAATTATACCGGTAAGCGGTTAATTGATTTAGATAGCTACTGTCGAGTTTGAAAATAAAAAAGATTTTGGCTCAAGGTTTATATACTAGTCGTTTTTTTCATATGCATCACAATATAATTTAGACAAATGCTACTTTGACCAAATTTTGATACCAACAGTTGCTCGAAAAATTTTATTGAGAACGATGTTAATAGACTAATGCAGTTTTAAGAGAACTAATAATGTACATTAAGACGAACGTTGAGCTTTACTGCAAATTTGGAAATTTTTAAACAGGGCATTCAAAATTCGAAGTTAAACTGAAATAAGAAAACCTAAATAATTAAAAAACAAATTACAGATATACTCATGCCACAATAAGATTTATAATTTGGAATCGTTTTATAGTTAGAATAATACGAGTTCTTTTAAATATAAACATTTATGCTCTTACTTTAAAATATTTACTATTTTAAAATATTTACTATGAAAAGTATTTAATCAGTTTGCCACACCTTAAATACATCATTAGTGGTATCTACTGATATGTTTAACTTTTTCTTCTCATTTAATTAATTTTTTTTTTTGAGACATAAAAATAATTTAATTTTGTAAAAATAATTTGGTTACAATTCATAGATGAGTGGCAACATGCCTATATACATATACATATATTATATTATATTATATTATATTATATTATATTATATTATATTATATTATATTATATTATATTATATTATATTATATTATATTATATTATATTATATTATGTATTTTTAAATTGTCATGCTCTACCTTTTTGGAAGTTTCTCAATACAATATTTTTTATCTTAATTTTTAGGTTCTTCGTTAAAAATTTAATATTCATTTAATTTTGAACTTTTCATTTAGTAATCCTGTATTTATTTTTTCAAATATCCTTTGAAGTAATTACTTTTTAGAAGCTACTTAAAATTGGATGTTTTTACACAATATTTTATTACTTCAAATTCTATTAAAATGTGATGTCTTTTAAAATTAATTATTTAAGTTTATAAATGTTTAAAATTTTAATATATGAAATCCAACAAAAGCTAATATAAGGTAATGCAATTTATTTAATATCTAAAATAAGAAAAACATAAATAGAATTAAAATATTTATAGAAAAAAATCAACTAACAAATAAAAGTGGGCGTTAATAAAAAACGAAATTATGCATGACAAATACAACTATGTATGTTAGTGTTGTCACATTAACATATGTAACTGTGTATAATCTAAATGCTTTCCAAATATTCATTTCAATAAACTATGATAATGTAATATTTGTGATATATAACAATGTTTATATATTATATATATATGCAATAATAAATACAGATAACAAATCTTCAGTAGGTCCAATAACTACTATAAATATTTGTTAATATTATCAAACAAATAAGAAACATTTTTTTATACTCAAAATAATTTATATTCAATAACTACTTAAATATCCAGAAAGGTCAATTGATCCCAAGCAACAAAATATCCAATAAAATCAAATAAAGTTTCTATTTAGTATAACAAAAGTGACAATTTTGCAAATATTAAATTTGTATGCATAAGTATGTTAAATTTTATATAATATGTTTCTTTTATTTAACACATACAGTTTCTTCTTTTGTCTGCATATGTCAAATATAAATTTTATTAAAGAATTTATATTATGATACACATATTCACATAGCAAAAATACTGAAAACAAACTGTTCAGATTTTATCCGATTATTTTCTCATAGAAAAAATAGATTCTTTAAAATAACAAAATTTGTTTATGGTCAATAATTTTTGCCAGCGAACTCTAACTTATTGTATAACCGAATTGTGCGATTTTTATTGCTGGGAGTTTTAATAGTAGTGGTCAGCTTTAATTTTTAACGTGCACATAAATATCAATTAATCTTAAAAGTTTACAAAATATCGGTCGGCATCATTATTGCGTCAGGGTAAGTTTTAGCACGAAACGTATTACAGTTTTGTAGGTACTCAATTTTAATTATTGTTTATTTATCTTGGTTAACCGGGATGCCATTTTTTCCGTTCAAATTCGAGTAGATTTTTCCTTAAGCATCATCCTCTGTTTTTTCGGATCAGCACTCAGGGGATGACTTTTACTAATGCAATGCATTATGCCAGAACTGGGAAATTGAGTTAGTAATCAAAACACATTGCATCGACGCACTACAGAATCAAAAGAGTTGGATACGCTACTGACCACAATGACCCTCTGGGTCCTGTGTTGTACCGGTCGTGTAACTTTAAAATGGACTCTGCGGGGACGCCCTATATACGAGAGTTGTATTTTATTTTTGGGAGTATATAGCTGGTATAAATAGTACGAAGATCGGATGAAGTGGAGTACCTTTTACACTGTTTTAGAAAAACGACGCTCTTGAAAGCTTATTTTAAAACCTTAACAATCGGCTTAGTCCATCAAACATTTACATTGATAAAAGTATAACGTTTCAGTCGGTAAACGATAACAAAATATTACATTTGAGAGAAGTAGCACGTCCACTTATATTATTGTATCAATTATGCACATCGATACGGAAGTTATTTGTAAAAATTTGAAAACTCTATCTTCTATAGTGTCCAAGTAACACGATATAAAATGTTTACTTTATAGTAGAAGTGCCTTCCATGCCCACTTGATATATCGAAAAAGTATAGAATCTATTTTAATAACCAAACAAATATATTTTTTGCTTCGGAGCGGTTAATTTTTCATACACTTTAAAAAATCTGTTAAGAGCCAAACCTTAATTAGTGCTGTAAGTGCAGTCTTTCTGTCAAAAATTCTGACCAATCTAAAAAGCGTTAGAAGCTAAACCTAAATAGGGCGGCGACAGCGTTTAATAATTTGAAAAACCGATTTTACAGTATATAGTGGAGTTACTTGCTTGTTTGTTTGTTTGTTTATATTTTCAATTTATTGAAAAGTATTGAAAATTTAGATATTTTTAGGGTAATGTAACGATTTTATTACCTTTCATTACTTTACGATGAATAAACGTTACTGTTTAAGATGCTCTTTAACAAGTGAACGCATTTATTTTGACCTTTTGTGTCTTACAAAATAAGTATCTATAAAATTTTTTGTTGTCGGTATTTTATAAATAGTAATTATTCAAACATAAATTATTTTATAACCTCATTACCTTCTAAAACCTTTTTCTGTTTTCATTTAGTGGTTGCACGACAATATTCGCCTGTTTGAGCTGAAGTGATGTCATGAGCTTGAGCAACTTGATAATAATTATTTTTAATATTAGCTATGGTATGCAAGCTGGACAGAGTAATTTTTATGAAAACTGTTTGATTTTGATTGTCTACTAATAACCGAAACTATAGGGAAAATACCTTGAATTGCCTTATTTGTATTCTCACTCCACAAACGGTGAAAAACTTTCATTTACTTTTAGCCTTGCAATTTACTTCATTTTCTATGCTTGCGCTTATTAATTTGCCCACACTCACATTTAATTAAATAAATTTTTAAACATAAAGCAACTTAAGATTACTTTAAATGTAGAACAGTGGAAAAACTACATAATTCGTGCTATAGAACTTAGTTTGTTTACACTTTTTATTACAATTGAAAGTTTCACATGTGCTTGTATAGCGATACCATTTTACTTTAAATATTTTTAAAAAGAGAAACCTCATAATCGTTTATCACACTATTTTGTATTACTGAAACTAATACATTCATAAAATATTTCCGAAAGTAAATGATTTCTTTTGCAAAGAATATTGACCCACATTTTGTAACCCAGAAATAACTAGGTAAACACCTCCTTCATAAGCCGCAGTGGTCTCATTGCGAATGTAGAATATAAATCAGTGAATAAGTCGCTTGCCATTTGTAATTTATTTGAAATAAATTTTAGCACTCGTATAAATGTTTAAATATTCATGATATCAAATAGCAAAATCCAATCATATCATTTGTCACATTCCAGACACAAAATTGATGTAAAAAAATTAATAAATTTAAGATTTCTACTTCATTTAAAATCACTTATAACTTAAATATACTTTAACGTAGTATTATAACTGAAATTTGTCAATCTTAATTTAATTTTAAACTTAAAATTCCGTTTATTTACCAACTTCTATTTTTTTTTTATCTGCATAAAACATTTATTTTGCACGTGGCGTATAATCAAACTGAAAAATCTTTTCGTTATTTAGTTTTTGTGCTAAAAATAGAGATAAAAACGATTTTATTTTCCTCCCTTGACAGTACTGAATGATTGATGGCTATAAAGAACTGATATAAAAATTTTAATTGATTTTTGCAATTCAATGTGTTTTTTTTCCATATTATTTGTATTTAAAAGTGTATTTATGCACTTTTTTTCTAAAAATTAAATTAACAATTTGCAAAATCTGTGGATTTGCAGTTTAAAGTAATTTTCATTACACAAAATAGACATTTTAAAATCTAAAATAAATTGCAAACAATTTTAACAATTTTACGTTGCGAAAACGTGGTAAAGAAAAATAAACTAAAAGGAATTTTTTTGTTACCCACGCAGGTATTTTTTCAGATATCGCTAACTATGCGGTCCGCCAATATTTGTTTTGCTTTTTCAAGGATTTAAAAAAAAAATAACGAAACGCTTATATTGCAAATAATTAACCGATGACAGAAATATAAGTAAGGGCAACCAAATACTTTTCAAATTAATTCTAAGCATTTGATTTACAAATGCTTGTTGATAAACTTCGTTAAGAAGGCCGCCGATAAACTAGAGAGCAAATCCTTGCTGAAGAAATGTTTTAATTTTACATCTAAATTGTGGCTGTTAAAAGGTTATCAGATTTAAAGCTATGTTTTTCATTGATTCTTATTAATGTATAAAATAAAATATGGATAAATACGAGGTCTATAAACTAAGCAATGAGACTGATTATTGAAATTTTCTTTATTCAAATAAAGTTACAATTTTATGTTGTCACCCTTAAAATAACTTCCTTTTGATTAATCTACTCCTCATAGCAACGCTGGAACTCCGTCTCAATAACAAGTCAGTTAGACCCGTTAAAATGTTTTCGAGTGCTCCAAAATGGGTTTCCCTGAGATGATTTTCCAATTTTGGGAAAAGGAAAAAATCACATTGACTTAAGTCAGGTGAATATAGAGGCTGAGGAGCAATAGAAATTTTTTTATTGGCCAAAAACTCGTTTCGCTGCATGGCTTGCCGAAAAATTACAAATAGTGTTCATGTAGAAAAATATGTCTATAATAGCTAAACAAGTCAATAATTTCCATGAAAAACGCATTTATTATGATAAGAAAATATGTCGCTACACTATTGAAAATATTGTGCATCGTTAGCCACTACTTTTACCCATTTTCCTGGTAGTATATTCTTATGAAGATGATTTACTAAGTTTTAAAAGAATATAATTATTACAATCTGCTTACTTTTCTAAGAAATCTTATACGCACAAGACAATAACAACATGCTAATAAGAAATTCTACCAAACAAGTCAACAACAGAAAATAAAAACATTTAACACAAAGCACACGGCCAAGCAGGCGACTAAACTGAATGCTAATAACAATAGCAATATAGCGTGATATTAAAGTAAAATATTCTTGTATGTGTGAGAACCGATTAAAACAACTATATAAGCAACGCTTGCTGGGCAAATAGTGAGTAAAAACAACAAAGTCGTGTTTATTTTGTATGTATTGAAAGTAAATATATCGTTTAACTTCACTTAAAACTCTAAAACACTCTGTTTATTATTTTGCAATAAAAGAAGTGAAAGTAACAAAGCAGTTACTAAAAAGATACAAACGTAACAATATGAACTCGCGCCAAAAGAACTCCTTCAGTTTTAATATAAAGAATGAATCAAGCCAATTTCTGATACCCTATTCTAAAGCGAAGTATGTTCCAGTAAGGATACTATACATCGATCGATATAAATATTACTCAGTGGGGGAAGGTTTGGGCTATAAAGCGGGTGAGCCAAAATAGTTTTTGACCGGTCTTGCAACATATTGCCGAACGTTGTCTTGATGGAAGATTATGGCCACGCATTGGGTCGAATATACTGACCAGTTTTGATTAATTTCTACCTTAAAATGAATTAAAGGTTTTGGTACAGGTCTTAGTGATCGTCTGACAAGATATAAACAGCTGATAATTAAAAACACCCTGCTAAGTCCATAAAATATGGAGCATTAGCTTGGTGTAATTGATATGTGGCTTTGGCGTTATTTGACTAGTTTTCCGGGCTTTACATACGACTTCTTGCGCTTAGGTTTATCTTAATATATACATTTTTTATCTGCAGTAACAACATGATGCCATAATGACGCCTTTTGATATCGTTCAAGCATCATTTTGGACATGTAAAATCGCCTTCCAACGTCTTTCGACGTTTCTTCCCTGCTTTCGAATGAATCCCACTTTTAAACGCTGGAAAACGGTTGGTTGCGTAAATCCTAAAGATAATGCAACTTTGTCTTGCGTTTAATAACAATCTTCGCCGTCCCTTTCAATGCTTTCAATTCCTCACCTTCCAGGTGTCTTATTGTCTTCTGTGTCGAAATTACCACTTTTCGTTGTCAAGTTATTCGAGTTAGTGCATGTAGACCGTAAGGTTTTACCAACAATCGATAAATGTCAGCAGTTGTTTTCCTAATATGAAAGAATCTTTTCAAAGTTCCCCGCAAAATATATTTTAAAACATTTCGAAATTGTTATAGTGATTGAAAAAAGTGTGTGTTTACACTCTGGCGTCTATTATACTGACAGAATTGATACAAACCATATATGATAGTCATGCCATATGTTGCCCAAGTCGACATTATTAACTTTTTTTTCAATAACAAAAGTTATAAATACAATTTTACATTATAAAAATACAAAGATGGAAAGGTCATGTTATTGATTTTTTTATCATTCATTTGAGTTCAATTGTAAAAGATACACAAGATAAAGTTAAAATAAGAATTTTATTTTGAAAAATAACATAATTTTTGTAACCTAAACAAAAGCTAATCATATGTTTGACTCATTTTAGTTCCCGATTAATTCTTATACCTATTAACGAAGCAAATCGCGATCAAGAAAATAATTTATTATTTATTTGCTTATCACAACAGTATAATTCTGAGTTATAGGATTTAATCAAAAGCTGTTTTTATATTAAGTTGTGCTCTTGATTCAGAGTTGTGGTAATATTACGAAATTATGAACTCCATTTTTCTTTCTATTTATTTATTATAGGATTCATGCCTTTAACTGTAAAAGGCATTAGACGACTAAAAATAAAACAATAAATGCAAGTTTAACTTCAAATACGCGGTATTTTAGACGTACGACTGAAAACAGTGTAAGGAAATTATTAGCAGCTTGTGAAGTGTTTTCTCAATCAAGCCAGACCACCGCTGTGACGCTCACATCCGTAGATGTTTTTTTCCGGTGACTTAAGCATTTTCTCAATATTGTGATGTGTTCTGCAAAGCATATATATTCTTTTTTGCCACCGCAGATGCCTTTTTTATATTTCGCTGCTGTAAAGTAGTTTTAAAAAGTGAAATAAAAAAAACAACAGAACAGAACAATTATGTTGCAAAGGCGAAAACTTCTATGATTATAATTTGAGGAAGTACCTGGAAGAAGATTAAAGAGAACGCAAAAAAAACAACAACAATTATAATGAAAGTGGACTCTTTGTAGATATTGCGGAAAGTAATAGTAAAGTGTAGCCCAAATATAAAATAGAAGGATTTGTGGGAACTTTAATTAAAGTTCGCTTAACAAATTCAAAGTAATGTCTTACAAAATTACTCCTAGTTTAATAGTTTTTAGAGAAATTAAATTTCAGAATTGTTTTATTTATATAATAATAAAGAGTGACGTTGCTGATTATGGGCTGATTCTATAAGCCAGGTGTTGTTTTATTTAAAATTTTTCAATTTAGCCATCTAATAATATATAATGATAAATAAATAATAATAATAAATAATAAATCAATTATTTAATAAAAATAATAATAAAAAATAATACTGTAAGTGAAGTTTGACTCGAGACTAACTCTTTGCGCTCAAATATAGCATGTGGCCGCCAAGAGCAAAAGAAAACTGATTATGGCAATTACAAATTCGATACTATTATAAGGTAGTGACATCTAGGAAGACCAATTAATGGTAAAGACCTAGCGCAAAATACTCGATGCTGTACAGAGACACTTAGTGTTGCTCCAGCCTATCGCACGGTCTCGGATGCAGCAGTTACTTAACTGAAAAGACGTATAGGACCCGAAGGAAGATAACCCTAAAATAAATCGCAGAGGGCGGAGAGCTCAAACTATTCTAGCGATTGCAAATCAGATAGAGGGGAGAGATAGCCTTACAGAAGTTTTGGGGAGGTTTACTATTGTCTAACCCAGCTTCTTACAGATAATAGATAATTTCGAAAGGATCTGTACCGCATAGGTGAAGCAGGTGACACAAAGTTTTTACTGCGAAGTGACTGACGACGATGCTAAATATTTCTTAGTCAACTGCAATAGATAGCATGCCAATAGATATGTAATCGGGTAGCAGTTTAACGAAATCACTTCTGCCAATATATTTGTTATAATACTCGAATGCGACAACAATTGCAACGCTGTAAGAAACCACACTAAATACGTCCTGTGAAATAAGAACAAAGACTTTAATGCAACTGATTTTAAAACGTTTGATTTAAATTCAAAGTTAATACCAGCGGAACATTGAGTAAAGTTAAATAAATAAATTTTATATTAAACGTCAGTGGAAACGGGTGTCAATGACAGAAATTTCCTAATGGCCTTGTTATTTACCTCATGTGTTAATAAAAAAAATTTATATGTAAAAACTATAGGATTAGCCCATAATTGGTGTTAATTTTGGGAAAAATCATTAATTTAATTTTAAAGGATGGATAAAAATAAATATGTTTAAACTAGTTTTATTTATTACATTCAAGTTCAATAGAAACTTTTAATATAAACAAAAGGTATTCATTCTAATATGTAAAATATTAAAAGCTTCTCTTTAAGTCTTGTTTTTAAAAGATTTCTTTAAATTTAAAGTAATTGTTTTTATAAATAAGTATTAATTTTAATAATAGTCTTTTTTAAATAAATTTTACACTATATTTTTAATATTTTGCTTTCCCTTGGTAATCTTCTTCAGGAAATAAATTTTTATAAAAACAAAAATTATTAACAATTTTATAAAAATTAATTTCCTGAAAAAGGTTTCCATGCGAAAGCGAAATATTGAAAATATAGTGTTAAATTTATTTACGAAAGACCATTATTAAGATTAATACTTATTTATTAAAAAAAAAAGGTCGAATTAAAATAATAAAATAATAATCAAGTAATTGTTTCTTAAACTTAAACCTAAACGAAACTAACCTAAACTTACTTTGTAGCTTGCCAAAACGACTTGTATTTATAATTTATCCAATATATTGTTGTTAATTACCCATTCTACTTAAAATACTCGTAACATGAAACCATTACATAAAAGTATTCATATTTTGTGTAATATTCACAAGGACTTCGCAAACAGAAAATAGTTACTTTAATCTACAGTAAAGGTAATTAGGACATATTTTGGTATTAAAAAATAGTTTTATTCAAATTAAAACGATATGCTACAAACTCAATTGTTGTACATTGTAGTGTTACACATGTTTTTTTGCTTGCTTGCTTGCTTGGCAGCATTTGATGATACAAGAAGCAATTGAAAATTATATGCTTTATACTTGTAATAATATTTTAAACTGCTAATAAAGTGTGTTATGTTTTTGTCAGTTAAGTAAAATAGCATACATTAGAGTGAAAACGTGTAAATCACTTCGAGAGCCGTTTGGAATTTTATAGATATACATGCCAATCCAAGAAGGCAAAAATCCAATTAAATTAATTTCATTACGTAATGTGTGTCATGTAAAAGATTTTAAATTATACTTGAAATACATTATAAATTAAATTTTTTTAATCACTATATGTAACTCTTGAAAATAACTCACAAGTATTTAAAATATTTTACAAGAACTATGGTTGCTATCTCTTGACCATTTTCTTTTTCAAAGCCTACTGAAAACCGTCAAACAGGCTGTAGTAAATAAAATAAAAGAAATATCTTAAATTAATTTATTTTATAGATTTTAATTATTAATTTTTAATTTATTTTGGATTTTAAGTTATTCTCAGAAAATTTTTAAATTAAAATATTATGAATCAGTATCAATCTTCTTCTCAGGCTAACAGAAATTTAATAACTTTTTAAAGTAAAATATCAATACAACATGGATTTTATGGTTTTAATTCATGGAAATGACTTCTCGCACATCGATACAACAGAGGCCAGTTAATAGGTCGAAATTGACTTATTGCCGTATATTTATTAATTTATAATTTCTTCGGATTTACTAAAGTCTGTATATTCTGGATTGGCTGTACTCCAAATGAGTAAGATTTTTTTTATCACTAAATCTGTTAAGTATAAAAGGAGTCTTATGGGCGAATGCAATTAACGTTCTTATCAATTTTCCAAAAAAAGATTTTTGTTCTCAGCGTCTTCTTCACAGTTTAGTTCGTAACTCTATCATTTAGCTTTGCGTATATGTAAATAAATTTCGAAAGAGTATACCTTAAGACAATCTCTGAAAAAGATTGTGGATATAAGCATAATGTTTCTCGGAACACGTAAGCACTTAACTAGCAACGATTAAGAACTTTTAAAGATGGTGTGATATTTTACATAAGATTTATATGCCAAGAGATGAAATATTTTTTAAATTCAAATTTCGTTTAAATTGGGTTACCAATGAAAGTAACCGCTTGGCAACCCTAACTTCCCAGCACTTAGGTATATTTTAACAGTTACATTACAACCCACTTCTAAGTTCTTTAAAAAAACAATCTCGATTTAGAGGACTGTGGAACTGCATAGAAAGAAAAAAACCTATTAGAGGCGATGCTCTAATTATACAATTCTGCGGGAACACGTCCAATGTGGATATCTTGAAAGGAGTAAAATATAGCCCAAGGCTAAATGCTGTGAGGAAAAATGTTTAAAATATACGGGAAACGGAAAAGACAAACAAATCCTGGAGCTAACTAAACCCTTCCACCAGGACACGGGTTTTTGTTCGTGCTATGATATCTGAATTATGGCTATATAGTTGCTATATTCCGCCAATATATGATACTGACTGTTATAGTCAAAATAAGCTTAATTGCATAAAATAATCTGGATATATAAAAATGTATTTACTATTACAGGTTTCACAGGACAACTGTGCTTCGTTTTATCCAAGTTCTTCAATTTTTCTCAATGTAGCTAGTGTTTTATTCATTATGGTTAGATGTCAACTCACAAGGTATAAAAGAAAGAAATGAATTTACATTTTTCACCAGATGTTTTTTTGTTGTTTTATAGTTTTTTTAAGCCCTTATAAAAATAATTTATACAAACAAATGCTACTGTTTTGTTAAAAGAAAAGTTCATATCGATTTGAAACTTTTTAAACTTTCTTTTTTCACTTCTCCAAAAATAAAACTCAGTTTTAAGGATGTGCAGGTTTACAAGTTTGTTTTTTACACAAAAAAAGTTTTAAAATACTTATTTTGCTGTTGTTTAAAAACTAAAAAAAAGACTGTAACTCAAAATACATGAAAAACATTTAATGTTGCAAGACAGTTTTTAAATACTAAAAACAATTTAAACTTCAAAAACGTAATATGAAAAAATTAAACTGTGCATTGTAGTTTGCGTAAGAGAGAAACAATAATTAGCAACCGATGATTAAGAAAATATTGTTGCAATACAAAAACACTTTGAAAATAATTGCCCCATACAGGAGCGTAATGGCTTAAGCTTTTGTTAGTATTTATTATTGCATTTGTTAGCACTAATATAGAACTGACCAATTACAGTACATTGACGATGTACAGTACAAGTATTCGCCAAATAATGTATATTGTGTGGCAAGCTGCTATGGGTGAATTGCAAATTGGTTTTGAAAAAATTATGCGCCAGGAGAAATATTATTCTGTGGTTAAATATTAATGTCGAGATGCCAAGAACGATATCTGTATTTTGTCGATAACAAGAAAACTTTCAATACAGTGAAATGTGGCAAACGAATGAAGATTTTAAATCAAATGCCAAAGTTAATACCGATTAAATGGAAATTAAAGAAATCGAAATTTAAAGACTAATCAAACAGAAGTAAATATTATCCTCATTATTCAACATTTATATTCTGAAAAGAATAATCAAACACACACATGAGGGGAAACATAAAGGAATAGAAAGAAGAAAATTTCATGTCATATGAAATGTTTTGGCATGTCTAGCTCGTAATATATCTGGTCTAGCGAGATATATGCAGAAAATCAATATGAAAATGACGAATATATATCTATTAGTAGAATACACACAAAAATATTAAAAAAAGATCAGTAGCATATATTAGAGAATATTAAATGAGGCCTACAGATGGTAAAAGAAGACATTTTTTTTAATAAAATGTAATTAATAACCAGTGGGTTATTTTAAGATGAGATGTATACATTTTTATACTTCGATAATAAAAGAATTTATAGAAGAATTAATGTTTTATACTGCCTATAATATCTCTGACAGCTGGTAAGTGTATGACAAGCAATACGTATAAAACTTATAAACCTTTTAGAAAGCGATTAAAAATTTTTACTGTCAGAAAAGTCAGGAAAATATATTCGTTTATTTCTTTTAATAAAAGTTTTGTTATATAGAGTTCTTCTATCCAAAATAATAATACAGCATTTTAGAGCTTTAGGAGCCCCTGTAGGCTAGTAGGTAGTGTACTAGTTTGTCAGTCCGGGGGTTGTGGGTTCGATTCCCAACAAAAACCTTGGCTGTTTTTCACTACAACATAAAAATTGACTGTCGGTGGGGCTGCTCAGTGATGAAGGCATGGTCACTGGTCGTTGGTACGACAGTTCACCAGTTCACCACCTGTTTCATCCCTTTCCTAAAGAATGCAGCAATACACAGGAAATAAACACAACTTCACCACTGTAACGCCTAAAAGATAATTTATTCTTTTTGTATAATTAAATAATTTTCACAGTAAGTAGCGCTTATATTTTTGTTTTAAGCGGTTGTCGCATATTAAAGAATTTTCTATTTTAACGTCTCCTTATATTGCTGTTATCATAATTCAATGAAGGCGCCTGCTTGGCTGTGTGTTAGTTATTTTTGTGTTCTGTTGTTTAGCTTATTTCGTGGAATTTCTTAAAAGCATGTTTCTGTTGTCTTTGCTGTTTTTAAGATTTCTTGGAAAACTACCCAGTTTGTAAAACACATAGTGAAAAGCCATAGTTACCCTTGAAGTATGTGTTTTAGATATTTTAAGAAAACAATTCTTGGATTCAAGTCACTTCTTCCTGTTACTAGCGCGAAACAGTGTACAGAAAACGAAATTTAGGAAATATTTTTACTTTATAATCTCGTTAAGCTTTAAATTAAATATCAAAACTCCTCAATTAATCTCTTAAAGAATAATTTTTTATTAAAAATTAGAACTTTTATATAACTGATATTCAATTGGACTCCTAAGAACGCATGCTGAATCTAAATCATTGTAGAATTCAGTGTTTAGGAGTATAAAGAAAATTGGATACTTAAATTATTACTTTATTATTTTATTGCAGTATATTATTCTCAAATTTAAATTCTTTTCTTCAATCTGATATCCAAGAAAACACAATCTTTGTCATGTTTTTCCTTTCCTTTATGACTAATAATGCTCTTTACATTCTTAACGTTTAAAATCTTAGTAATATTTTCTATGAAGATTCTCATTACGAAACAATGCATATTACAATAATACAAATGCAATAGGCGAGATAATAGCTTTTTTTAAGTGTTTTGCAAAGTAATACAACAGCCGTAAAGAAGTTTATTTTATGTCTTATAATAAATGCAGAGAACATTTTTTTTAAGTCATGTGTACTGTAATTTTAGTAATTGCATATTTTCTTCTTACTGGTTAACTATGAAAAAATTTTAAAGTATTAGTAAAACTTACGCCGACCATAACCATGATTTTTTTGTTGGTGTTAAATGATGATATGCTAATGCTTCTAATGTCTTATTACAAAGGCAATGAACTCAAAGTATGTAATTAATACTTAAAAGCAGAATTACGATGAAGTAGATGATTTCTTTCATAAAGGTCTCAAGTGGATTTTAGAAATTATTAAAAATTTATTGTCGTAGACCAGAATTTATTTTCTCATAGCTTTCTAAATGCACTTCTTAACACAAGTACGAGAGTAATCATGACGCATTCTGTATTTTGAGTAATATAGTCAGGATTTAGTCAGTTGCAATAATAATGAAGTTCGGAAAACATTATACGAAGATATAATCACAAAGCTCTATTATCATATGTAGACATGAAAGAGGTCGCACAAGTATAAAATAAGCATAAGTGTTGATAACGATTTGTGGGAAAATAAATAATGATTCGAATTAAAAGTCATTACGAATTTAATGTACCAAACAGAAAATAACTTAGTGGCAAATGTTCCATCTTAGACTTCAAAAAATTCTGTCTCACAAATCACTACAAGAATTCAAATGTGCCCTTTGTTAAAGCAGACATTATCATAAACCCGAAAACAAGTTGAACGAAACTTAAAACGCATTAGGGATATAGTTTTTTTGGTGGAAAGATTTGAAAGCAGAATCTAAGTACATTTATTTTTGTTTATAGTTTTACGGCTGTATGCATAAAAAAACGCTTATTGGAGCTTTAAAGTACACGTTAGTTAACAAACACTTTAAGGCTAACAGACGTTTGTTAAAAAATGGTATTCATAAACTTTACTTTAGCTAATGTATACTTTAGTAAAATTAGTATTTTGATTCTGGCAATGCCACTATTTTCAGTTATCACGTTGTAGTTAACGATGTATAAAAATGAATATTATTTATCCGGGTAATCAGATCCATAAAAAATGTTTTTATTGTTTTTCATTTTTTCAGCAAAATCAACATATTTTTGTTTTTTTTTTATATTAATCTTTTTAATATAAAACAAAGCACCCAGAAAAGGTTAATTTGCAAGGCTTACGAAGAACTTACAAAGAGTTTGTTCATATTAAAAAAATAATTATTCGGATAACGAGCTTTGTTTTGATTATATGTACATCAATAAAACTTTTGTTTAAAATAATTAATTATAATTATATTTTTGTAAAATATAAAATAAAGATGTAAAAAATGTTTTATATTGAATGGCATGTTATATTTCAGTTTTAATTATTATTTGTATACTACAATTTGTTTAAATAAATATTTTTAAACATTTTTGGAGTAACAAAGTATTATTGTCAATTGAGCCGTTTACATTAAAAGTGGCATAAGTCATAACTGAACAGCTTTTTTTTTCATTTTTAATAAATTTGAAATTAAGAAGTATTGAGATTTGTTAAGAGTTAAGAAGTATTGAGATTTGCTTGAGAGGAGTTTTGATAATTAACGGTGCAACAAAAATGCTTATTTTGAAAGTGGCGTTAGTCGCTGTACTTAGGAAATTAATTACGGAGCTTAGTGTAAAAGAAATGGAAACATGAAATAAGTGTGTGTGAAGTATTGTTGTGATTATTGGACTTATTTTTATTAGTTCGAAAGAATAGTGCAGTTTACGAAACAATATTATACTGATATTTAATATACTACACATAATTACCATTATTTTATTTTTTTATTCTCAGGAGGTAGTTTCGTGTTGTATAAAATATCTAAGAATGTCACAACTCAAAAGCATATTACTGCACATAGTGACTTATGTAAAGGACAAAATAGTAATAGTAGTAATAGCCCCCTGTCGAAAATATCCTTCACAGTACATAACATGGAGAAAAACGATTTTATTTCAACACAATCATTAGAAAAATCCGTTTCAGTTGAAATGGTTAAAAATTAAAATGTTTTATAAACTAATTTAAAATAAAAAGATGACTATAACAAAGTAACTTATGCCACTTAAAAAAAAACGGCTCAGTTTATTGTAAACACAATTTGTTTAGTTTTTGAACTTTCAATAATAAAATAGAACTGTCAATTTATTGTAGGTTTAACGTAGGTTTTTCCTACTTTAAAGTTAACAAAGGTATTTTAAGGTAAAATTGTTTTATGAATACAACTTTAGGAAATTGTGCTTAACAGCGGCAGTTAAACCTACTTTAAGTTGTTATGCATACAGCCGTTATTCTTTAAATCGATGTGTCAATTTTTCAATTATAACTGATAAAATTCTTAAACAAAAAACAAGTATACTATAAAATAAAATATAATTCTTTTCCAGATGTGAAACTATCCATAAAAAACATCAAATATGGAAATAAATCCTAATATATAGGGCATTTTTTACAGAGGTGTAGAATTTTTAAATAAAATCAAACAAAGGTAATATTTTTAAATTGGCAACAATTTTAGTTTTTTCGATTGGAAACTTCCGGCATTATTATTATTTAAATCACAGCATAGTCTAATCTATAGCACTAATTTTCGATGACTTTTTCATAAATTAGTAGCCGCATATCAGCAGTAACGCGAACAATGTTGTGCTGATGGTCAAACCTTTCGGACTTACCGAAGAGAACTAGCCACTTCACGTATCCCCACAGAAAATATTATAATGATGGTATATCGGAGGTCAGTTCACGTGTTCGAAACGTGAAACTATGTGGTTTCTAAACCTTTTCTAATATAACTCAATTACTGTTAAAGCAACAGCTGCACCTGCATTTTATGATTGTTCAATTGATGAATGAAAATGTTAGTGCTGATGGCTCTGTAGTGGTCACGTTTGTCTATAATGTTCTAACCAGCATCGTTTTTAAATAAGTGTTGATCAAAAATTCTACCAATCCATAAAGCCCACTAAACAGTCAGATTTCCTACATTTAATGATATCTCAACATACACTCTAGAACAATAGCAGTTTTTTTATCAAGGTATCCTTTAAAAAAATTAAATCGCGGCCGGGTATTTAGAACAGAACCACGATTTTCAAAATAAATTTGCACAATTTGAAAGCGTTATTTAGGCGTTAGCTTCCTCACGTTCAAATGCCAAACCAAACTATACATGAATCAATTCAAAAAAGTAAAGCCAGCTTATACACAAAAATTTTGCTCATAATAAAATTGTAATGAAAGTAAACTACGTGATAAGATTTACATCTGCGCCTGGCTATGGAGCCTTAATCAGATAGTGGTCGAACCACTATGCATAAATAGGAACGTCCTGCTCGTCCTAGGAAGCCGAAGACTAATTCTAGCAACAGGTTTTTCCTCGTTGCAACTTTAATGATTCCAGAACAGGGCTGCATATCATCACTCCTTGCTGAAGAGTTGAAGACTATGCAACTCCTGTCCAGAACACATGTCTAGCATGCTCACTGGACTGGATCATTCACCTAGCATGTCATTAAAGGTGAAATGATCCTGGCCACAATATAAAACTGACCTGTCTGTTATGGGGCCGCGAAACCACAACCACCACGTTACTCCCATACAGGGGCCAACCTCAATAATCAGCCAGAGAACAGTTAAATGTCTGAAGAGATTAATAACGGAACTCTGGAGCTTACTGATTCCCGTGGAAATGACGTGGAGTTCCCAGTTGACCCCTTTTGCATTCAGGGGACTGGACTACCTTTTCCCTCAGTTGCACAGGTCTAGATAGTCGCAGTTCTATAAAGACCATATAAATGTGCCCCCGGGGGGTTGTAATAAAAGTAAAGGTAGCTCCCAAGTGTATCTTGGATGGGAACGTTATGATGGCAACAAATGACAAAAATCATAATATCAAGCCATCAACAGAAACAACTCGAAAATTTCATTTTAGCCGGGTATACAAACTTTTTTGTATATGTAAACATAATTATATAGAACAAACAGAACGAACACTCAAAACCCGATTTACAGAAGTCATGCGTTCGTACAAAGTAAAAAGAGAAGACTACAACTTTGCAGTACAGCTTGACACTCATGAACATGCACCAAGGGAAATAGATGAATGTATGACGTTAATATATCCTAGCAAAAAAAGACGAAAACTAGGCATTCTTGAAACCATGGAAATCTACAAAGTAAAAACTTTTAACAGTGACATTACAAACCAACAGGTAAACACAACGTCAGACACAATTTGCACACCACTGAAACTACTAATACACTCGAGCAAACGAAGAACACTTTCAGATGGACACATTTACTTAGCAAATAATAGAAGATGGAAATATTAAATTAGGTCCGCATAAAGTATCAGGTGGGCATAATTTACCTGCGTAAATAGATGCAACCATAATGAAAGAATGACGTAGGCCCCAACACCTTTTACACTAAACGCGGCGTGATAATGATATCATCGCCTCGAAAGCAATCGCTGATCTTACCAAATAAACAACAGTATTTAATGACAACATTTATTTATAACTTTATTAAAAATATCTTTGATTTTATAAAAGTTTACGCCAGTTTCGTTATTTAAAAGAACGTCAACTATACAAGAATTACAGATAACATAATCAATCTTGCGGGTCGAAGACTATAGTGGCCGGTTAAGAAGAACAATTGGTATGAAATAAGTCCTTTTGCAACTGTATCATTATATGCAAAATCTCTAAAGTCGGTTCAAATATGTGAGTTCCTTTAGGCAAAATTTATTTGATCAGAGTCTTGTATGATTAAAAACAAAATTCATAAGAAATTAAAAAAAACATAATCTAAGTGTAACTTTTAGTTAAAAACATTGCATTTCATTTTTAAATACAAGTTTTGTTAAACAAACAATTTGTTTTAATTTTGACTAAAAATAAATTTCATTATACAAAAGAAATTTAAAACTTTTGTTTAAGTTTAAAACTGATAATTTTGTTCTCTAAGTTTATCTAACTTCCGCAGCATGTCCTTGCATAATTATAAATTTAATTGTTTTACTTGAAAATCTTTTTGTTTTTGTTTTTTTGAGACACATCCTACTTAAGTTGAGTAGTTTTACACATACTCTATGTATGAATGTACTTGTATATACAATTATCTTATTGTGGCATTGCAAGTGTCTAACAATATGTCCATAAGTATATTCATCTAAAAAAAAAAGTTGCAATTTGTTGCTATTTTATTTTTACTACTTTTGCTTATGTGGCAGTTTTCTCTCCAACGTACTTGTGTTGTTGCATTTTTTTTTAGAATGTGAGCATTTCTAAGACTTTAACAAAAGAATGCAAAATATTAACAATAGTTTTGTTTTTTGCTATTGTTGTTAGTACATTGGCATTGAATGCAAAACTGAAACCTTTGTAAGATTGTATCTTTTTAAACACATAAGTAGATTTATTATTATTTTTTGTATACTAGTTGTTAATAACAGCAGCTTTAATAGACAATTGAGGACAATAGATATGAAAGAATAGTTACAGGAGACTATTTGCAGTTATATAATAACAGAAAATCAATAAGTTGTTAATCGTGTGAAATTATATTTTAAAAGAATTTAAAATATAATTTTGAATAAATAAGATACTAGGCGTTTTATAATATTGCCTCTGTTTGTAGTTGTTGCTTTATATTGTGCAATGAGTTTGGATTTAGATAAAATTATTATTATTTTCAGTTTTATTCGACCTTTTTTTTATTTTTATTAAATATGTACTAATCTTTTAAACGGTCTTTTAAATTAAATTTTAACGATTTATTTTTCTTTAGGAAATTATTTTTTATATATTTCAAAAACAAAAAATTATAACAATTATAATATAATTATAAAATAATAACATAAATAATATAATATAAAAATAAAATTATAACAATTATAATATAATTATTGAAAAAATAAATCGTTAAAATTTCATTTAAAAGACTGTTTAAAAGATTAGTACATATTTAATAAAAGATAAAATTATTACTTATTGTTACTAATTTAAAATATCTTTTGTGCCACTAAGTAAGTAGTTAAGCATTACAACAGGTTCTGAACTATTTTCAAACATTGTAGCTTTTAGTAATAATTTGCAATAACAATTTGAATTTTAAATTTACTTTAAAATATCAAATTACGCCTACAGTAGTTTAGCTCACCCTTTCACGTCAGTGGTTTTGCTTAAATTTTAAACAAATTAACAGAATAAAATAATATATAAGTGTTGTTTACTGTATATAGCCTATATATAGCCAATTTTAAACTATTTATTTATAATTGCAAATACTAACGCTATTTAGTTCGTCTGCATAGCATAGCCTAAGTACTTTACTGCGTTTGTGAGATCTGATAAAATTGTTTATAAATTTATATATAATTACTAGTTATTCCTTCTTTATTGAAAATGACATACATATATTCCATTTGGTAGCTGTTCATGCAAAGTGTCTGTATATAGAAATTCTGGACACAGCAGAATTTAACGTTATTAATTCCTTTTAATTATAATTATGCCTTTCAGATTCATAGACTTTAAGAACTAGTCAAAATCACACGTTTTCTATAGATGTTGGATGAGTAAGGTGACCATTGCGTTAAATTGACACCTTTAACTTTAATCCATGACTTCAGTAGTGTGAACATGTGTATAAGGGCATTGTTATATTAAGGTGACCCAGAAACTGTCACACATGTTTGTAAACTGCGGAAAAGTAGTTTTAGTACTATTTTGGAAGCGTTACAACATAGTAACTGTAGTTCGCACCCACCAGAGGTAAATAATGTTCCCCACATGATTACGCTCTCCAAGCGACCATAAAAGCGATTCAATTCATACTTGCGAAGAAAGTGAAGATATAACTTATACCACGAAGAGCCTGCAAATTAAATTTCTTTCCTTCTGTAGTTTATGTCAAGAAAAGGCGCCTGTGTTTTGCATATATAAGCGCATTGTCTTATGATGCTAGTTTGCGAACCAGTACTTAGGGTATGACCACTACTCATGCAATGTATTGCGGTAAAATTAGGAAATTAGGTTAGGGAGAGGAGGAAAGATAAAATGGTGTTTGTGGATATACAATTTAAACTTTCTTACATTGAAAGTGCCAGGAGAGACCTTTGGATTGAGCATATTCCACATAAGGACTGTTGTGCTTAGAAACGAATTCTCCCTGTAGTACATAGTGCGATTCACTACCAATCAGCCAGAAATAGATTATCCCTTAACGAAAAGCGTGTTAAACGCAAAAATGTGTGAGTAACGTGAACATCAGAGCACTTATCATTGTAGTAACAATTAAACAGTGAAATACAGCCCACATTGCGTCGATGCTTCAGGGAATGAATAGAGTTGTGTACCCCATTATTTTTAATCAGTCCCTTGGCCCTTTCCTGGACGCAGTCGAGCTACTCTAAAATAGGCTTCGTAACGTCAGCCCATTTATAAGAGTTGTATTCCATTTTCGGACGAATATAGGCGGTATAAATAGTACGAAGATCGGATGGAGTGGAGTATCTTTTATAACGTATTAGAAACCTAAAATATGTCGATCGAACATCACACTATATATGCCAAGAACATCAAGAGCTTCCGCGTGCTTAATACTTATATCACCCATAATAATAACAGATGTAGCATCATTTCTGAACACACATGTATGCGTAAGCATGCAACATTGAGTCTTACGGACATTAAAGTCAATTATATTTTGCTTTTTGGAACCCAACTCTAACTAATTCGTTCTATTACTGAATGTATACGACTGACAAATGGTTCTGTCAGCTGCGAAATCGTGTATATGACAAAGAAGGTCAGTTAGAAAAATAAGGAATAGAGTAGAGGAAAGAACGGAGCCTTGTGTTAAACCTGAATTAATCTTGAACTTGTTTAATGAAATCCTATTTATAACCAGTCATATAGTGCCATTCCTGAGAAAACCCGTTATAAATCTGGTGAAATTATCACCCATACCAAAAACAACATGTTTAAACAAAAGTGCATCCTGCTACACTCCATCAAACACCTTGGAAATATTTAGAGTCACAGTCTTACTTTCTCTAAATTGGTGTATGGAGTTGCACCATTTTGCCGACAGCAAAGCCAGCACGCCACCCCTATGGAAATCATATACCTCACAAGATGAAAATCAATCATACTTGACATCACTTTAGAAAGGGCAGAACAAATTACGATTGGAAGGTAAATTTTAGGGTTGGTAGTCTCACCTTTTTGGTTATCGGCAACTTTTCAACACTATAGAAATTCTCTGAATTCTTTTGAATTGACGATTTTTTTTGACTTTAATCTTTTTTAATATAATATAATATAATATAGTATAATATAATACAACATTAATAAAACATTTACAATTTTGATATTTGCAAGTTCTAAGCAATAGTAAAACAAACTTTTTTAAAAAGAACAAGTAATAAAATAATCAGGCGCAACGCTAGACTCTAGCAAATATTAATATTTATTAATATTCCACTAATTGACAACTTTAAATCATCGAAAGCTTTTAATTTAAATTTCTCTTCCACATAAAGGAATTAACCTTCACCTACATTAACATCAATATATCACTTGAGCCGTATATAATTTGTAACGATATACTTTCAAATGTTTTAAATAAGATAAGGAAAAAAGTCCTTACAGAGGCGAAAAGAACACAAAAGTAGATATCTTCTAATAATAGCAACAAAAACACAATTATTTTAAGCTAAGTGTGATGATGTTCATCATCACAAGAGATTTTTTTTTAGGAATATGTCAGTTAATGATGTTAAATATCCTTATCAAGCAAAATTGTTTGGAAACATGCCCTTAATCATCATACAATAAATAAATACCAACATTTATATTCAAGAATAAAGCAACAACAAAAAATATATACAATTCGTATGCTTACCATTTCAGCTTGCAACATTATTAAAATATTTTATTACACATTTTGTATTAACTCTACAAAAAAATTTTACTTAAATAAATTGCTCGAGTTTAAAAGAAGAAAAATAAGAAAATTTAAATAATCCCTGCATAAACAAACCTAAACACATATTCAAATGCCACAAAATTTTAAGCTATTTTATTATTTGCCAAATACAAAAATATTTTTCAGTTTAAGGGCACATAAAAAAATGCTTTGAAGCATGAGGAAATTTGACAGGAAAAAAACACCCAAAATATTTTTTTAAAAGAAACTATAATCCCGCTTAAAGAAATTATATATACAATTTTCTATATATATTGTACATATAAATAAAAAATGTCATATTTTAGCCTGATGATCGTAATATCCAACACATAGTTGGAAAAGTGGCAGCCATGTGACAGTTTCATTACAAATGTATGCAAGCAAAAAATGTCAAACGAATACAAACTAAAGAAGGCAAACTAACGTAGAGAACAATATTATGGAAGAAGCTTCTTAATAACTTGTTTAGGATTACAGATTTTCTTGCAATACATACGCATTTTATAGAAGAAGGAAAAATGAAATTTTTATTTAAAATTTGTTTTGTCTTCAAAGTTATTGTGCATACGACCAAATTCTTGTGGCATCGTCAGACAAAGAGCAAACTATTATTAATATATTAAACACTTGAAAGAAGTGAAAGGTAAATCAATAAATTAGGACTAGATTAGTTAAAAATACATTAAAAAGTAAAGGCAAATCATTTCCAGATAATATATTAAGAAATAACAAAAAAAATTATAAGCGCTTTTATTTTTCGTTTTTCCACTTTGGCTTTTATCGTTCACGAAGTGCAAAAATGTCATTGATTTAACTACAGTCTATTCACCTCTCTCGTTATCAGAGTATTATATCTCTGAAACTATACCAGGTAAACATTGACAGAAAGTATATTGCTATTACTGCTATAACGACAAATAATAAATATTATTCGGTGTTGCAAAAGTGACGTGAAACAGAAAATATTGTTATGAAGATGATTTGTTAAGTTTTAAAAGAAAATAATAATCAGTAAAAAGTAAACGAAATGATCTACTGTGCATTTGACAAACTGCTTAGTTTTCTCAGAAATCTTATACACACAAGACAGCAACAATACCCTTAAAGGAATTTCTACGAAATAAGATAAACAACAGAAAACAAAAATAATTAAGACAGAATAAAAAAAACACGTAGCCAAGCAGGCGTTTAAACTAAATGATAATAACAACCACGATATGGGGTGATGTTAAAGTATAACATTCTTGTATAAGCGAGAGCCACTTAAAACACAATTATATAAGCACCATGAATCAATTCAAGGTGAATAAAGAGAAAAAAGTTACCACCGTGTTTATTTTGTGTGTATTGAAAGTAAATAAATCATTTAACTTAATTTAAAACTCTACTAGTTTACAACAAAGGAACTAAAAATAAGAAAACATTTATAAAAAGGAATAAACATAGCAACATAATTATTTTTTTAAACTGTAATAGCACGTCTTGCTTTTTAGTAAAACTATAGAAATAAGTAGACGAAAACTTTTAATTAAAAAGGGGCCCAAAAGTGACAATGTGTCCATAGATGACCTTATTTTGAAACCGCAAAATCACGCAATATTTAAGTATTTTTATGTAGTCAAATATTAAAAGAAATTTACTGTTAAAAATGTTCTTAGAGAAGAGTGATTTGAGTTTACAACAGTAGACCGGGCCTTTGAATTTACACAGATTATCTAAGTTTGAACAACAAAATTAAAAAAAAAGTGTTCGTGTATAGAGGCAGTGATTTTAAGCCTATGTCCTTGCTATTAAAGCATTATAAGCACCACTACAAAAAATTTAATTAAATGAACGGCATTCCCACGAAGCTCTCTTGGTGGATTTTTTATACTTTTTAAGATTTTGAATACTGCCAATATTAAGCTGCTATAAATATTTTTTTTTTTTTGGAAATTAACGATTATCTTGCATGTTTACACATGCAAAGCGCATTTTATTAACTTATAGAATAAAAGAAAAAATAATAGAAAATAAAAGTCTACTGGGTGCCTAATGTCATTCTTTTTCATTTAAAATACCCCTTAATTTTGCTGTGATTTAATTGGTTTTAGATTCTATTGTTAAACAAGAGGGTGGTAGCAGTACAAATTAATTTATTTTATGGCACTTATATTTGCGAGAGCATAAATGCAAGAGGAATTTCATTTGGACATTGAATGGAAAATAGCTGATACTAATTATTTTAAAATTATTTTTATGAAGTATAAATTCTTAAATGTTATCTTAATGGTGAATATTTAAAGAAAAAGATTAATACGTGTTAGTAGACATAAAAGTAGCGAAAATCATATATAATTTTATTCCCATCCATTAAATTCATTTAAAAGAAATATGGTGGCAACTCTGTTGTTCTACCTTACTACCACCGGGTGCTTAGTACAAGTGTCAATAGTTGAGTAAAATTTTTTAAAAATTTAAATTCAGTAAATAAGTATAAGTAAAACAGGGCAAGTGTATAATGCTTCTCGATGAATAAATAACAGGCATAGAAAGCTTTTTAATCTTTTATACCATACAAAAATAAAATAATGAATAAAAAAACAACTTTTTTCATTTATATAAAAAAACTACTCTTTTTAATTAATGCCACCCAAATGATTCTTTTCTCTGATTCTTTCATCTGTGAAACTCTTTGGCCAGTACTTTTTACTTGTTCTTCTTGTAGTCCCTTCTTTTCAGTCAACTTACTAATTTTTGTGTAGACCTCATTTTAGTTTCCTTTTCTGAGTTATCCAAAGTTTCCATTTTGATATCCGTTATCTCTTTATTAATATTTTGTAAGGCTGATTGCGTTATTGAATTCCCACTAATTGTATCATCAATCACAGTTAAGTCGTTTTCTTTGTTTTACAAAATTTTTAAAACCTGGCCCGTCTCGACTACTTCCAAAGATTTATAAATCGTGGTAAAGAATCTGTTTCGCTTTTTATTTTCGAGTCAGAATCTGTATGCGAATCATCATTTGAATCTGATTCTGAGAGCTTAAGAGCAATTAATTTTGGATCCTCCAGCAGCTCGTAGAGCGTTTGCTTTTTTTACGTTTTCCTTCTTTAATATTTCCATCTTTCTTTTCTTTTTAGGCCAGTTCTTCTTCTCGTTTCTTCTTGTTAACCAACTCACTATGTTTTTGTGTAGACTTTTCTGAGCCATCTCATTACTTTCCATTTCTGAGCCACCTAAAGCTTCCATTTGATATTCATTAGCTATTTTTTTTTAAATTTTTGTGTCCAATTGCGTTTCTGAATTCCTTGAACTATAACATGCGTCGCAGCTAAGCCATTTCTTTATTTTCCAACATTTTCGAGTCTTTTACATTCTCTTGCAAAGCAGGATCGATAATGAACAGTTATAAGTCTATGGGAAAGACAGCTACCTCTAAATTGCCATCAGAGTAGGTAAAGATGCTATGCTAGCCCTTGGATAATATAACTAAAATCGTTTTAAGCTCTCATCTCATAATAACAAATAGCTTTTCTCCGTGTCATTCAACAGCTTACACATTTAAAGTAACAACCACAGCAGACTTCGTGATTGCACTAATTAAACTCCTGAGGATTGTGTAACTTTATATTGTACCTAACCTAGAGAAAGATGGATTATGTGAACACCCTAAATTCTAAAAATTCCTTAGGAATAAAAGTCTAGATGTGCTACTTTAGCACCCTGCAAATGACACAATGGATCTTTGTGGTTGCTGTGACACATTTTTCTGCCTATAAATTTTATTTTTAATTCTTTTCTATTGTATTCCAATGTCTCCTATGATCTGTAATATAAATTTTATACTGTTGTCATGCATTCCCGTGATAACCGTCGTTACTGACTGTTTGTTTAATACGATTAGCGGGGACTTTCGATGCGATGTAATAGAGTAATAGAGAGTTAGTATAAGTATTATTTATTTTAAAACATAAGCATTACAACCGATATAAAAACATACAATAGCAATTAATAAAAAATCCATCATCACTTAAGGAGCTTTAGACAAAGGTAATAAAAGGAAATTTTGTTAGTTAATAAACTAGTTTTAAAAATCGCATATAAAGTCTGCATTTCATTTCTTAAAAATTTTTTAAATGTCATAATTAAATGGCATACTTATTAATTCTTTATATTTATATATTTTAAGAAGGAAAAATATTTTGAAATAACAAAGTAAACTTTACCAACACAATAATATTATTTAAAGTTACCACAACTTACTAAGAACCACATAGAATTTAAAATTTTATTTTGATTTTTCATTTTGTTATCATGTTTTTTTATGATTATAATGTCGTTTATGGTACACAACAGAAATAAACATATCTTTGCTACTTAAGAGGATCTCAGGCTTAATTTACTTTAAGAAAACACAGAAAACGGAACAAAAAGTTAAAATGTTATAAAATAACATTATTAAATAATTTCCGGCTATTCGAAACGCAGCTGAATATAAATCACAATGTAGCATATTGCAGGAAATTACTTAAGAGGTAAATAATACATAAATTACCAAGATTTACAACAATACTACATACAGTCAAACATGGAAATTCAGATTTTTCTACTTTTCTTACATACAATTACACAAACAAGTTAAAACTTTTAAACAAATAAAAGGCAAAATAATAATCTTTAATATAAAGAAAACCAGCTAACAAAACAACATTCAAGCAGAGATATACAGGAAGATGAACACAATTAGATGAATATAAATTTTGGTAAATTTTAGCTTTTTTGCTTTTTGTCAAAAAAGCTGAATATAGACTAAGTAAGGGGTGAAAGGAAACGGTTTGGTTAGAATTTGGAGATAAGAGCAACAATACAAAACATAAATATATCTTTTTGTTAACATTTAAAATATACCCACTATAAACAAGTAAATTAGCCGAGGGTCTACTGTAAAATTAATTTACCCCAAAACAATTGTTTGTCTTTTCAATTGATTGGCTACAATATTAAAAATATTTTAAATATATTTAAAAGATATCTTGCATTATATCTTTACTCTTTTTAACCAAAATCGATGGTATATTTCGTGATAAGAGTTACATCTGTACCTGGCCGTGGGCCTTAATCAGATGGTAATCAAACCACTGTGAATGAAAAGCAGCGCTATTCACGCCCTAGGAGGCCGAAGACTAATTTTAGCAACAGGTCCTTCCTAGTTGCAATTTCAGCGGTTATAGAGCAGTGCTGCAAATCACTACTCCTTGTTGAAGAGCTGGAGACTAGCATAACTAGCATACTCACTGGGTCTGGATCATTAATCAGTAGGTGTGATTAAAGGCGAGATGATCCTGGCCACCAAAAACATCCTGTTGAGGCCGCAGAACCACAACCACAACGATACTCCCGAAGAACCAACCTCAATAATCAGACAGAGAAACAGCTAAAAGTCTAAAGAGACAATTAGCGGGAACTCTGGGATTTAATGATTCCCGTGGAAATAATGTGGAGCTTCCAGTTGTACCCCTGCTGACTTTAGGTGATTGGGCTTCCTTATACCCCCAGCAGCACAGGTCTAGATAGTCAAGTATTCTATAAAGACTGATAAATGTGTGGGTGGAAATCGATGGTATATAGAAAATTGCAATAATTCAAATAATAAAATGCTTAATTGTCAGTCTAAAGTAAATTAACGTATGTGACATAGAAGTGTTGAAAAGCCCGCTCTTTAAAAGTTAGTTCACGTGTGAGCCATTAAGTCCATTTTAATGTCCCAGCGAACATTTAATTCAGCAGTTCCCAATAGAACTTCTTTACTCCAAATCCAAATCCGTTAAATCAAGTTGGTGATTCATCTCTTTCTAAAAAAAACCTTTCGTCTAGTTGTTTATATTTGAGGTTTTCTTTGGCTGCCCAGTTGCAAAAGAAGTGATATACTGTCTCTTCTTCCATCTTATTTAGAGAGTCTACCATAACGTAATCATAAAGTTCCAATTCAATGTCACTTTATGTCGTCCTTAAAGCATTTTTTGTAATACCACAGGGCTTTCATTTTTAATTTATATGTTGAGGTAAAAAAATTGGACAGCGATTGATTGCCCAAATACTTTCCAATGCATAGAAGATATTCCTAATGACAGATTTATTTAGCCTGAGATCCAAAAAAGGAGCCAAAAAATTGGTCAGCAATTAATTGATGAGCCCAAAAGTATTTACCAATCTAGGTCGGAGTATTTACACTTACTCGTAACTCATGTTGTTAGCCAAAACCTTTGCATATAAAATATTCTAAGTGATAGATTTATTTAGTGTGAAGCCCAAAAGAGTGGCTCAAAAGTTGGGTACCATTGAATGATGAGCTCGAATGCCGAAATAGAATTATTTATCTTAAAGTTTTTATAAAAAGTTTAAATTTATCAAAGTATTTTCTATACAGTTTTCAAAATTTTATGATTATTTTCGTACATTCCCAGCATTCTAAGTAATATTATTTGGCAATAATTAAAACGCAATAAAATAGTTAATTTTTCTTTCAAATATACATACTGTGATTTAACCTTATATTTTTGTTCAAGGCTTCTAACGACACTGCTGAAAACAAATATACCTTACAAGCCCTCGTAGATAAAAACAAACCCCAAAAAATAATAATTCTTAGCTTTGTTGAACGTATAAACAACTGAAATTAAGATAAAATTCTAATGTACAGAACAAATAAAGTCACTGATACATACATATATTCATCTACACTTGAATACAACATGTACACATAAACAATTTTACTTTAGGCCACAAACGAGCAAGGCGTTTCTCTATGTATGTAGGTATGAGTATAATTATTATCTGTATAGGAGATGTAGAAGTATTTTTAACAAAACCTGTTTTATTTTTATTTTGTAGTTCAGTGTACGATTAGTAGAAATAGTAATTCTTCAAAGATTAACTATTTGCCAAAAAAAAACACAATTGGTGTTGCTTCCATTTAAGGAATTAATCAGTTTTCTGTCTCTTAAATTAAGTACTTTACAATGCTTTGTACCGTAATTGTTGCAGCATACAGTAGAGCAGTTAGTTGCCTTAAAATCACTTGTTAAATAATACTTGAATTGGATTTCTGCATTTAATTGAAGACTGAATACTTGACTATTTTTTTTTACATAAATTTACCAAAAAATATATTATTGGTAGATAATACGCAGTAAAAATTTCACGAGCCTAAATTACAAAAAAAATATGTATGATTCCTAATACATATTTTCCGTAAAATTGTCCATAATTAATATCTATTACTCTCTTATTAAAGTTGGTTGCCGTGTTCGTAATTGTTCGTCTTAGAGTAAAATTTCATGTTTTTCTGAAGCGGTAGGCCTTAGACACCAATCCACCTAAAATGATTCTCTAAATGAATTAAATTTGCTGGTTATATGAGTTTATCTTTAACAACGTATTGTCAATACTATATGCTTTAACAACACCGTAAATATCATCCACGTATTTTGTAACTACTTTCGGTCTTGCTGTCAAATTACCTATAGTTTGGCCTAGGAGTTCATTAATTAAATTAATTTTAATTTAGCTGGCCCAAATTGCTACAATTAATTATTTTTTATTTGTTATTTTCTGTCCTTAATACAGACACCCAAAAAATAACCCAGTTGTGTTAAATCACGTAATTTGGCTGGCCACTTAACTGCTGATTGTCGTTTTTTGGCTGTATGATGTGTGGCACTGTCCTATTGAAACCACGTGTCAGTGATATCTAAGTCGTTAATAATAATAAAAAACTTAATTGTTGCATCTCGCGATAGCGTGATTCGTTACCGCACTTCCATCCTCTTCTTAAAAAAAACGGCTCCAGACTACAAAGGGAACCATACAGTGGCACGTTGAGCACACAAAGGCTTCTCAATAAACGCTCTAAGATTTTCAAAAGCAAAAATGCGGCAATTTTGCTTGTTAACATATCCAAGTGAGAACAGGCTTCGTCTGAAAAAATAATTTTTTGAGAAAAACCAACCAGTTGTTCCTGTTTGAATTGGGCGAATCTACGGCGTTGTGAATGATCGGTCGGCTTCAATTCCTGCACGAGTTGAACCTTATAAGGCTTCAAAGTCAAATTTTTACGTAAAATTCGCCATGTGGTTTAGATAAATCCAATTGGTGAAAAGGTCGATAAATTAACAAATTGGGATTTGCTTCAGCACTGTGGCTCATGGCTGCGATGTTTTCGACCCGGTCAAATACGCGTTGGTGTTCGCAATTTTTGTATCGAGTCTGTCGACTCAAATTTTATGACCAAATTCTTAATAGCGGTCTCAGAAGGACCACAATTTTGTCCGAAAATATCACGAATTTTACGAAATATAACTTTAATAGAACCACCATTTCAAAGTGGATTTTAATTATTTTATTGCGATTTTCACGCACAATAGAATTCTTTCTGACAATTGCCAAAGCATTTCCTATGAATTCGTCAAAAAACTAAATGTCAAAACTAGCATGTTGTTACTGTTGCCACAATTGCAAAACAAACTTTTTGTTGAAAAACCCGAAATGTGTGTACATCAGTCAATTAAAAAATCTATATAACTGTAATTAAGGAACACCGTGTTATCATATAGTTTTATGTTTGTGGATAGCACGGAATTTAAGTACAATTCATTTTGTTTTACACAAAGTATGGCATAAGGGACTATTACATAAGTTGATGACATATCTCCCAATCAACGTGGTGAAGTTTCTAGAAAGTTACATTGTGGGGAGAAGGTTTACAGTATCCGAAGGCGACTTCATCAGTGAACCCGCATCGATAGATTCCGGTGTGCCGCAGGGGAGTATACTGGGTCCAGTTTTATATCTGCTTTATACTTGTGATATGCCTATGAGCAGTAGCATCCATACTTCAACATTTGCCGATGATACGGCCTGCCTTAGTTCTCACGAAGACCCCCGTATAGCATCTCAGGTTCTTCAGGAACATATTACGAATCTTGAATTGTGGTTGAATTTATGGAGAATAAAAGTAAACGAGCAAAAGTGTGTCCACTTAACTTTTACTTTAAAAGGGGAAAATTGCTCTTCTATTCGTATGAACGGCCAGATTATTCCTCACCACTTGCACGCTAAATATCTTGGCATAATCCTTGATCGTAGGCTTACATGGAAACACCACATCGACACAAAGCTAATCCAAATGAAAATCAAGTTATCTCAAATATACTGGCTAATTGGCAGGAACTCAACTCTTAGTCTGGACTGTAAACTTCTATTGTATTAGTCGATTCTGAAACCAATATGGTGCTATGGAATTCAACTATGGGGCACTGCTTCAGCTTCAAATGTCGAAAAAATTCAACGCCGACATAACAAAATACTACGATTAATTACATTAGCTCCATGGTACATGCGAAATTTAATTATACATCGTGATTTGGATATTCCACTCGTGACTGCTGAAATTGCTCAATACGCAGGCAAATATTTAACTAAGCTCGAGTGCCACCCGAATCCCCTTGCGCGGAACAGGGGCATTGGTCAATAACCCTCCTAATGGAAATGGAATCTCTTGAAAATAGTATTTATTTTATTTTTTTTAAATTTATTTTTGATTGTGAGAATTTGTTAATATTATCTTTTTGCTGTCACTAGGATTATGTCTGACACTGGTCGGGCCGAATGACTATACATTTAAATTTAAGATTTGAGAAATTGTTGATAATTCATATATATGAAGATACAATAAATAATTTATGAAAAAAAAAAAAAAATTTGTTTTACGACTGATGTTTGCTAAAATATATTTTTTTTAAACTTTAATCTTCGTTTAAGTATAAAGCAATTCAATGCAGTGATTATAATTGTTCAGGTCTCTGCTCAGCTTCTCAAAGAAAAATTAATCAAGGTTATATATAAGGTAGTTCATAAATCTGCCAAACTTTCATTATATTCGATATATTGTTCACCCATGATAGCATAAATCTCGTGTTAATTTTAGAACTGCTCATAAATTTTCCAACAATATTAACTGATAAAAACATTCCCTAAAAAATAGTTGTGTTCTTGATATCTTTTGCGTAGTTAAGCATCACGCCTGCATAATTAAAAATGCCATAAAAATAGTGCGAAATTCACAGAATATAATGAACTGCTACAACACTTTTAAAATTAATCATGTCCACAAAGAAGAGTTACATTAAATTAAGTATCTTGTACATTTACCAAAATAAAGTGAAAATAATTTATTTTTCACAATGAAACTGTCAGATGGGTATAAAAAAATCTGTGTAAACATTAAAGAAAACATGCCATGCAAATTGTACTATTGTGAATACAACAACTATTTAATAATAAAATATACGCACACATACACTTGTATACAAACAAACACACAAAATCAACATAAAAGGATATAAATATAACATTTGAGAATCAGGTCTGTGCTAAATTGTTTGTAATTTACTACAAATAGCTCGTAATATTTTATAGAAAATTATGCAATATTCTATGCTTACACTACAGTAGCTTAAGAGGATTATTAAGGCTAAAGAATCAAAGAAAGAATATTTTATATAAAGTATGTTTATATGTAAATTATGATTAAATTAAAAATGTGTTGACACAAGTTCAACCAAAGAAATTAATTGAAAAGCTGAACATTTTGATTATTTAATATTTTATGATAGAAAAAGGAGCTTTTGCGTTAAAAAACCGGTTTCTTTTAAAAGATTTGTTATGTTTGTTTAAAATAAATTAGATTTAATTATTTAATATGCATAAATAATCCTTGAAAATTTAAAGATGGCTTAACAGTCGGCTGCTCACGAAATGAACAATTTGGAAATATATACAACTTGCCGCAATAGACCGACAAAATATATAATATCTCACTGTCAAAAGCAAATAATGTATTCATTAGTAATAGAAATATTCATATTATTTCTGCTAACGACAAGGAAACCTTCGTTATTTTACTCTTTGAAATCGGACTCATTATTACATATAAAAGTATTTTGTCTATAGCACACAAATTTCTATCGAAAACTGGATTTTTTTTTAAGCAGTAGTAATATTAATTAAATAAAATGTATATTAATAAAAAAACTATACAGTTTTTTAAAAACTTATAAAATAACGTTTTATTAAGGTTTTATATAATAAACGAAAAAATATATGAACAATTTTTTATTTTTGTTTTTTTTTTTAATTTGAAACTTGAACAAGCACGGCTACGCCCTAAAAATTTTCGTTTTTATTTAAAAATAACAGGGAAAATATCCTGTGTTATATGCAGCATTAAATTGCTAAAGATAAAACTGGAAAGCAGCAGCTAACAAAATATAATAAGCAAAATAAAAATTATGTTAAGTAAAACAAAATAAAAATCTGTCTGCTCAGCTCTCTATATTTGCTTACAATCATTACAATTTAATATTGTAGATTTTTCTTTGCGCATTTATTTTTTGGGTGCTTTTTATAGAGGTATAAAATTCTTAGTTGGCATCACTTTTTTAACTGGCGAACATTTTGTCAGCTACCAAGCATTTTCTGTTTAGTTTGGCATTTGAACATGAATAGACCAACGCCTGAACAACGCTTCCGAATTGTGTAAATTGGGCCCAAACAAAAATTGCCATTGGTCTAGATTTACCCCTATTTTTTTACCGATAAAACTTACTTCTGTTTGAATAGATACATTAATAAACAAAATAACAGTATTTTTAGTGATAATATATCCCCTGCATGTGCATATACGTTACATCCAAAAAAACTCACTGATTTTTCTGACAGTCATTGCTCCGTACTTTTCCAAAAACGATTTTCGTTAGAACGTGATGGTTATAAAGATAACTGAATTTTTGGTTCTTAAATTGAACAACTTTATCACACAGCTCATGGCGCAATCGTGCGATTTAACGCCGTTATAGTATTTTCTTAGATATAGGTAAAGATGTTAGTGTAGGTTGACAAGTCCGAAATGATTGACCACTTGGAGGAGAGCATTTGGAGTGATATTTTCTAAAGACGGCCTTTACTATTGGAAAAAGTTATTAATCTGGACTTTCAGGTTAGCCATATGCCAGAGGTCGTATTTATATAATAATTCCAGAAGAATTTAATTTAAAAATTCAAATTTGTTTTATTCCATTTCATTGTTCTACACCTCTATAAAAATACCCTTATATGTATGTATATATGCATGCTATTTCCAGGGAATTTTTGTTTGCGAAGTCTTAGGTGTAGGTATAGAATAATAGAATTTCATGCAAAAGTTTGGTTTGAGACATTCACGCGAACATTGTTAGAATATTTATTCCATTATATATTCCGTGACAAAATTTAACTATAGAATGTATAACTTATATATTTTTTGTGAATCTACTGTCACCTGATTATCAGAAAAATAATAATAACAATTTTTCATCATAGGATCTGAAAAGTGTACCCCTTTCAAACTCAGCTCCTATATGCCGTGAATATTAAAATGCTGAAATCCCATTTCTTTTCACAATAATTCAAATACTTCACAAATTTTGAAAAATGACATCACAGCTTGTTAAAAGGTTTTTATTATTATAAAATTGCGTTTCTTTATATTTAACTTTTTTGTGAAAAAATATAAGAGTTACGCTGCCTAATGTAAGCACTAACTAACATTTTTTTCAAATATTTTTTAAGCGTTTGTGGTTGTTTATGACATTTTCTTGTTATTATCATTCATGTGGCTGAACAACCCACAAAACTTCCAAGCAAAAAATAATATAACAATTTGTACATTGTCATATATCTTTATGCAAGCATTCTACAATCTTGTCATCATTTTGAACTCCTTTATTTTATTTTATTGTTATTTAAGATATAAATTTTTTTATTTTCATATAACTCTGTGTTGCAATGAATTGTGGATATAAATATTTTATAAAATAAATAAAATAAAATTACAGAGACTGCCGCCAATAAAACTGCTTTGGCAATAATAGTGGTAATAAAAGCAAATACAAAACCATAAACTTCTATAAAAAAAATATGATCTGATCAAATTACCCATAAACCTCTGAGTGGAATGAAAGGAGAATATAAAGTTTATCAATTTTTATTGATGACTTTTGGTAAAATAGTATTCATGTCAAGGGAAAAGTTTGTTAGTCTTTCGCAAACCTTGACAAAGAAAAATTCAATGTCATTAAAGGTGGCGTTAGATATGACGGTAAAAAAAGAACAGATATATACAAAGCTAATATCTGAAAAATACGTACCATAATATCGGGTTCTTAAACAAGAAGTTGTTTTTTTTTTTTAAAGAGAAGTAGCACTTCATGCAACATTGCCTATTTAGTGAAGTACCGTGCTACATTCTTTAGGAAAGAATTAGAGAAGAGATGAAACAGGTGGTGAAAGTAGAAGGATAGTCGGAAATTAACTAACGAATAATAAGACAGCACAGCGACCAGTGGCTATACCTTCATCGCTGAGCAGCCCCACCGATGGTCAGTTTTTATTTTTGTAGTGAAAAAAAAACCAAGGTCGAACACACAATTCCTATAGTAGGTAGTGGCAACACCAAACACATGATATTTTTGACATTTAGTTTTTTGACGTATTCGTAGTAGATGCATTGGCAATTGTTACAATGAATTCAATTTCGCACGAAAATCGCATTAAAATAATTAAAATCCACAATGAAAATGGTGGTTCAGTTAAAGTTACATTTTGTAAAATTCGTGATATTTTCGGGCAAGACAATCGTCCTTCTGGGACCACTATTACGAATTTGGTTGTTAAGTTTGTGTCGACGGGCTTGACACAAAATGTGCGAACACCAGCTTTTGAGGTTATCCAAAAAAGCCATATGTCAAATTTTACGTAAGGATTTGATTTTGAAGCCTTAAAAATTTCAACTGGTGCAGGATTTGAAGGCAACCGACCTTTAACATCATCGTAGATTCGCTTAATTCAATCAGGAACAAACGGCTGGTTTTTTGAAAAAATTGCTTGTCAACATGCAAAATAACCGTATTTGGGCTAAAAAATTCTAGAACGTGTCGCTTTATGGTGCGCTATGTGGTCTTAAACAGTCTTTTATAAAGATGTCAAAATAAGTTTGAAACATTCATTTACGTAAAAAATTTAATTAAGAAATTAACAGGTTCAATAAAATTAATTTATTAAACTTCAAAAATATTGTCATGCACTAATAAATTTAGAATTTAAACAAAAGTGAAATTTAGTCGAAGTAAATATTTTTTCATTTGATTATTATACTAAAGTAGTTAGTTAAACTAGTAATTAAATTTAAATGTTAAAACACTAATTTTTCTTAACAAAAATCTGAGTAATATTGGATTATTATATACTGCGACCCATAATTTATGTAAAAAAATTATTTCGAAATGATTAATAACAAGAAGAGGGAAAATATTTTTTGATTTTGTGTGAATTTCGTCATAGCAAATTAATATTGATTGATAATGGAGTTATGCTTTTTAAATACAAGTAAATACAAGTCTCTATAGCAACTTTATATATTTCTAGGAAATTGATATTAAATTTGTAAAATATATATATATTTACGATATGTGTTTGTATTTATATCCCACTTCTTAAATAAATCCCTTTTAATGCAATGCTTTTCAATTTGTTATTCTTTTTAGCCAATACAACAAAAGCATTAATGGCCTTAGTGATAGGAGAAACTGGATAGGAAATTAATGAAAAATATTTGAAAACAACATGAATTCGTTTTCCTTTAAAATGCTATGATTATCAGTACAAATATAAAGAAAATATAGAGCATACCCAAAAATGGTTCATCAACAAACATAACAACAACAACAAAAAAACCTATCAATAAACACATTCTAGATAAGAAAAATACAAAAGCCGGAAACTAAAAACAATTGGTGTTTAAGAAAAAATATTTAGGAGCCAAATGGAAAGTATAAAAATATGCTGACGTCATCCAAAATAATGAAGACGGAGAAATCCACTAAAACTGTAACTTGGAGTTAATAAAAAGCATAAAAAAAGAAAATAAAACAATACAAAGAGGACTAAGAAAGAAAGAAAGAAAGAAAGACAAGCAGACGCCTTTATAAATGACAACATTGTGGTGTAGGATTTAAAGAAATATAAAGTAATACAAGAAAATATAACGCACACAAACAGGCAAACCCCGCCCCCTCCCAAAAAAAAAAAGATTCTGGCGCTTTATAAAAGCCGTTAAAACAGTTCAATAAATTAAAACAAAGAGAGAAAAAATATTTCTTCTAGAGACAAAAAAAAAGCACAAGAATCCTATTAATTTTTTAGACAAAAACTGCTCAGATATTTATTTTATTACTGCCTTTCAACGTGATTGTCATTTAAGGCATACTTTAAGATTTGAATGCCTACAGGGCTTACGTTTGATAGATAACAAAACCAAAGAAGAAAATAAACTGTGCAATAGCAGCAAAAACATTTTTCCAAGCCACATCAAGCACTTGAATTCATTATCTTGTCAATAGATGACACTAATATTGCCAAGCTGGAAAGCAGTAAACAATTTTTTACTTTGTTTTTTATATCACATTCACATAAAGATTCTTAAATAAAATCAATCTACACTAGAAATAAACCAGGCGAGTTTGGAAATAAGAGCACAAGATGAGTTTTTTGGGTCGTAAATTGATGATAGTGTTATTTGTCTGCTGTATTTTGTTGGTTAACTGTGACCTTATTTATGGTGTTGAAGGTTGTCCCGCTGAAGTATGTATATGTAAATGGAAGGGTGGCAAGCAGACTGTAGAATGCGGCAGCCAATCACTGCCCAATATTCCCGAGGGCATGGATCCTGGCACTCAGGTATTAAATTTCAGTGGCAACTCATTACAAGTTTTACAAAGTGAACGTTTTTTGCGCATGGATTTACTAAATCTACAAAAAATCTACTTATCCCGCAATCAATTAATAAGAATACACGAAAAGGCTTTTCGTGGTCTAACAAATCTAGTTGAACTTGACCTGTCAGAGAATTCGCTGCAACATATACCCTCAGAAACTTTCCAGGATTATAGCTCTTTAATGAGACTAACTCTGAGTGGAAATCCTATAAGAGAACTAAAGACTGCTGCCTTTAGGTATCTTTCGTTTCTCACTACATTGGAATTAAGTAACTGCCAAATAGAAAGAATAGAAAATGAAGCATTTGTAGGCATGGATAATTTAGAATGGCTAAGATTAGATGGTAATCGTATTAGTTATATTCAGGGTAATCATATACTGCCAAAATCATTGCATGGTATAAGTCTTCAAAGTAACCGCTGGACTTGTGATTGCCGACTGCTTGACTTGCACTCTTGGCTTAATAACTATAATACACCACAAACAGAAGAGCCCAAATGTGTAGAACCTCCTCGTCTTAAAGGACAAGTTATTAAATCTTTGAAACGTGAAGAATTTGCCTGCCTGCCAGAAGTTTCGCCTGAGTCCACATATACGGAAGTGTCAGAGGGACGCAACCTTACCATATCATGTGTGGTAAGAGCCATACCAGAGCCAAAGGTATTATGGCTATTTAACGGCCAAATTATGTCCAACGATAGTTTTATAGATAACATGCACATGTTACACTATATTGATGAATCATCCAATACCTCGGATGAAAAGCGCAGCGAAATATTCATTTACAATGTTGGCATAGAAGATAATGGTACATTTTCATGTGTTGGGCAAAATATCGCGGGCTCTACTTTTAGCAATTACACCATTCGAGTCATGATCAAAGAACCACCGGTTGTAAATGAAGTCTCGTTTCCACAAAATTACATGAATTACATAGTGGCCAGTTCAGCAGGTGGAGGTATTATTTTTGTATTAATTTTAGCTTTTATTATTATACAGTGTAAAAAGCGTCAAACTCCACTTAAGCGTAAAAAATGTCATTCTTCGGGTGTTACTTCAGTTAACGGTAATAACACATCATCTTCAGATGGATCATCTAATAACGACAATGGTCTTATGAAGTGTTCTTCTATTATAAATGATAATGACAGTTTAAATGGAAGCTCAGGTCTAATGTTAGGTCAGGGTGATACTTTAACCCCTACCAAGCATTCCAAAGAGAATGGCATCATTTTGGGCAATCAAATTAAGCAGAACATAATGCTGTATAATCCTTTGGACAGCTCGACGCAAACATTACAACTGAGTGTTAATATGCCTCAAACCTCTGGTACGCCACCACCACCACAATCTCTAATGGTTAATCCTGCCCTTAGCTCTTCTTTGGCTTATTGCTCACCGCCTTCGTCTTTGCGCAATTATACAGAAAAAAATCCGGATTTAGTTAATGATGCTGAATCTGGTTATAAACATAAATTGAAAACTTCTTCTTCCCTAGATGCTACCTGCTCAGAATACGACAGCTTAAGTAACTGCCAAAATGCCGTTCAATACGATCAATATTATCAGCTTTCAGCTCCACAGTTCGGTTCACAAATATTAAGGCCAACTGCTGCTACCGCTATGGGTTCGTCTAGGTTTGGTGGTTTGACCACATTACCTAGGGGAATGCAGCTGAAAACAGTTACGAATTCAATTGCCACTCATCCTGTAGATGTCCATTTAAATCCAGTTTGCTTTTTAGGCCAGAATGGTTTTGCTTACGATTATACAAATGCCCATATACAACAATCGCCACAACAGCCTCCATCTCATCATCATATAATGCAACAACAACAATCATCGGCGCAACTACAGCAGCAGCAACAGCATCAATCCAATATACAACAACAGCAACAGAATTTTTACCGTACTTTACCACACAATAGAGTACACAAACAACAACAGTTTGCAAATGCAAATAACAATAATGGTATACGCTATAGTTTAGAGGCAGAATTTCTGCAACAGCGTTCAGGTACAGCATTGTCCTATGATAAATACAATATGCCAAATGTACGTTTCACGGCCGAAGGATATCCACAAAACCATTTAGTGCAGTATCCATCACCTCCTGAGGGCTACAAAAGCAACGTTGATCAACAGCAGCAACAACAATGGCCACCCTGTCTGCCAGGCTATCACGCCCAACCAATACATTATACACCATCCGTAATGGGAATGTTAAGTCCTCAACAACAACAACCAGTTACCTCTGTAAACAGTACTACGATACCGTTACATAGCAGTAATACATCGCCTACAACAACCATGTCATCAGCCTCATCACAAACTAATGGGGAAGTGCAAAGAAAGAGGTGTGCGGTTACACAGTCTGATTCTTCCACTATACCCGAATGTGATGAAACGGATATATCACCAACAACATCATCACTGACAGTTAGTTTAGCACAACAACAACAACAACAACAATCCAAACAGGAAGTAACATCATACACTCTTAATGCAACGGAAAATAATGCAAAAATACGTCATTTAGATGGTCCACTAGCTGACAGTCCTGATGAGGGCTACGTGGGCGATTGCCAAGAAACGACGATGACAACCACATCATCAGCTCCATCACAGGAAATGTGACAACAACCATTGCATTTGTCTGATGTTAGTTGTTCGATAAGATCTACTATTCAAACCACTCTTACTTCCTCCACCACCACATCATTATCAACCTCACCTACCAACTCAAATAATTTTCCACACAACAATAGTGCCACCACACCTGCCTCTAACCACCTCAAATCAGCAAAGCTGACATCCAGCAGAAATGCATCAAATTTACTTGCTGATGATTCAGTGGCTTTGTAAGCATAAACTTTGAGTTTGTGTTAAATTTTTCAATTTATGTTTATGTTTCAAAGTGAGAAGCTTTAATTAGTTCAGAAAATTGTTGCCTTCTTTATGACTATTTAAAAGAAAACTTTAACTAACTAATAAAATATAATACATCTCTTGTTATCGAATAAGACATATATTTATATATTTCTTCTCTTATGCACATGCAAGTAAAGTAAAATTATTTTTATTGTTTGCCGATTTTTATTAGCATTAAATTTACTAAAACATAGATTTAATAAATGCTTAGAGAAAGCTTATCACAGTTTTAATTATAGCTGTCAGCTTAACCATTCACATTTTCGATGAAACAAATCGCATTATACATTCTGTAATATTTCTTTTTATTTTCTGTTGAAAATTTAAACATTGTTATGCGGGTATTCCTTCCCTTTACGTTAAAGGTGGTTTGCTTGTCATTCAGAAAACTGTGAATAACGAATGCATCTGTGGTATGATTTGCTACAGAAGAAAAACAAATGAAAATACAGAATTGCTTGCAGAAATTTATTTGCATTTTACTACTGTTGAAATGTGCATTCTTGCTATTTGAATAATTCAAATTTAATAAACGTCAAAAATATAAAATGTTAATTCAAAAACTGAAACCAATATCAAGTTAAAATAAAAACTACAATATATTTTAGTTATTTTAACACCTGCTTGTTTTCATCCCAATACTATTTATGAACTCAAAATCTAACGCATAAAACTAAAACAATGAAAAACCATCTTACGTCGGCTGAATATTTTCGGCAATGGTTTTGTACTTGCACAAAAGGTAACAATTTTCTTTTCAACCTTAATGTTGTTTTTTGTTTTTTTTTTTGTTTGTCATAAACAATGACATTTCATTTTTAAAATTAAATTATTAAGTATAAAATAAAAGATCCTCAAGACTTATAAATTTAGTTTTACTTGTAATAAAAATTTAAAAAAATAATGTGAATCACATATAAGTAAAAAAGGCACTTAAGAAAATAAAACGAATAAAAATATATAAAAAAAAATTAAAAAGTAGAATTAATGTTATCACAATAACACAAAATTAGTCTAAATTTAAGATTTAAGAAGAACATCAGAAGCAAAAAATATTGCAAAAAAATACAGAAAAATACAAGATTGAAAAAGTCGTTTGAGGCTAATTTCTTACTTGTAAACTAAAATACAAATTAACAGATTTTTAGATGCACCACAATGTATACCAGAAAATGTGAAAAACAATTAATTATTAAACATTATTTTCGTATTAAATAAATACATTAAATAAAATAAGGTTGTATATAATAAAGTTAGGTTTAAATTTAATTTAATTTATTTTTCCATTGCATTTAAAAAAATGTACCTTAGAAGGCAAAAAATATATTTTCAAAAACACATTTTCCTTAATTAAAGGCCTCTATATATTATTATTATTATTTTAAAATATAATAAAATTCTAGTTTGGGCTTTCTGATTTAAATCCAAGTTTCTAATTTTTATTTTCAATATTTTCCTTAATGTGCTGGGGACATTAATTTTTATTTTCATTTTCTATGATCTGTGACTATGCCTGAATTTGTGAATACATTCTCGTATTTAAAAAGCATGCATCGTAACAAAATTCTAGGGAAATATATCTTTAAGTCTCCTATCTAACACCAATTGGATCCTTTGTTGAACAAACCTTATGCGCTTGACTAAGCCTGTTGTTTTATTGCTGACTTACATATTCTTAATGAAGGTTTGCACTTCTAATTCCGTGTTCTTATTTATATACAGCTACCTAGCGTTTTTATATACTTCACTAATGAACTGTCGCTTTCATCAAGTCTTAAAGCACAATTACACAGCAATTGTTGCTCTTTACTTATTAAGGCTTTGAATTGCTTTTTTTTATTCACGTTTGAAAGAATTCATCAATCGCAAGTGCTGAATAATAATTATTTTGTTTACATCTAAAACTATATAGGGCTTTAAACATTCATCTCTCGTGGAACGTGCCCTTTATTTATTAAGGCTTTATTCAAATTATTATCGTTTGTTCACCTCTGAAAGAATCCATCAATCTCAAGTCGAGGACTAATTCTAGCAACAGGTCTTTCCCAGTTGCAATTTCAGCGATTCCTAAGCAGGGTTGCAAACCACTACTCCTAGGTGAAGAGCTGGAAACTCCAACTCCTGGTACAGAACACATGACTAGCATGATCATTCACCCGTTGGTGTTATTAAAGACGAGATGATCCTGGCCTATTAAATCAATTCATGCGGGGGCCGCAAAATGACAACCACCACAATACTACCGAAGGGCCAACCTCAATAATCAGTCACAGTACAGCTAAAAGTCTAAAGAAACAATAAGCGGAACTCTAGGGCTTACTGATTCCCGAAGAAATATCGTGGAGTTTCCAGTTGAACCCTGCTGCCTTTAGGGGACTGGGCTTCCTTATACCCCCAGCAGCACAGGTCTAGATGGTTAAGTAATCCATAAAGACCGATATATGTGCCCCCGGGGGGACTGTTAAAGATCAGCGCACACACATAAAAAGTTCACTAAAGTACGCTAAAAGATATTAATACATTATTTGTTCCGCCATTAAATGAAGTACTGTTGTCATTCTTTTCCGTCTTTACTGACAGTTTGTTCGATATGAACGGCGAGCGCTTTCAATGTAAAGACATCATTTTCAAGTCGGGCTCTAAAGTATACTCTGTACACTGAACAATTTAGAACACGGCTTATAATGAGGTCTCCACACCGAAAGTGCTCGCAGTTCGTGCAGAACAAACAGCATTATTTTAGTGTTTGTGTTTATCAGCTAAAAAAAGCTGTGTACGGTATTTTCTATGCATACATATACAAAAAAAATTTCTGTGCATTTTGTATTTCTTCGGTAAAAATGAGTTTGTGTGCTGATATCAAAAATTACAGTACAGAACAATAACGTAGCGTACTTTAGTATTTTTTTTTTCGAACACTGTTCACGAAGTAACAATTTACTCAGCTCGGGTTACCACAAAACTTATGGATAACAACAATATGAACTTTTTTTAATTCAGGGTGTTTTTGCAAGGTTGCCATATTATATAATCGTAACAATATGAATTGGCTTCTTTTGTGTGACCTTTTAACTTGATGAAATGATTTTTGTTAGGTCTGTAGGTTAACTGTTTTTTATCTTAACTGAAACATTAAAATTATGATACCAAAATGCTTTAACTTTTTTGCTTAACTTTCATTTTTATATTTTTGTAAAACAATATTTTAAACCAATCTAATCTATGCACTTCAATGATTGCAGTAAATAAGTTAATTAAATTTAAATTAATTTGATTTAACAATTAAGATACTTATTATGGTAACGCAACTTTTAGTTTTCTTATATAAAAAAATTAAAAAAAAAATATCGGTTTATAATTCTATGTCATAGGCTTTGGTAAACATGAGAAGTTTTTTACTCATATGAAATAATGTAGTTGCATTTGAATAACATACATTTTTAATTAACCAAATAATTTAAAAAAATTTTCCATTCCGAACAAAAACTTTATTTATATTTTAGCGTAACTTAAGGAGAAAATCCAAAAAAATCACCTTCTTTACAAACGATTCTGAAATATTTAAAATATTTAAAATAAATTTTTTATCAGTTTTTTTTTACTGCGTCTAGACTTTTTTAATGGCTTGGCAGTCCTTTTACCTTAGGACAAGTTGAACCGCAAGATGAAGTTATCTGCAAGTTAATAGAACAACGTTTTTTCAACAGATATTTTTAGGAAAAACTTAATATTCACGAAAAATTAAGAAATATTTTTCTAAAAAAATTTTTAAAAAATTTCAAAAGGCAAAAATATGGAGACTCTTCATCGTGCCCAATAATTGAACATCTCACTACCGCCACTGATGCCAATTTTGAATAAAGATTTGAATCTGCACGTTTACAAGTTCCAATTGACTGAAGTACTAAAGCCTAAAATCTATTTTAAGCGTCTACAATACATCGAATGGAAAGCTGAACAGATAGAAGAAAATGCTGTTTTTATAAAGTAAATTATCTACAGTGACGAGGCACACCCTTACCTCAGTGGATTTTTGTAATTACTTATAAAGGAAACTTGAGCTTTTGAAAAAAACTATGTTACAGTAACTTGAGGTTACCTTATACCACATCATCATCATTTATTAAAACAGTTGTCGAGTTATGTTGAAATGTGTTAATGTGACGGATCTTTTGTTTAATGCGTTTTTTAATTAAGTGATTAAAGAACAAAAACATTTGAAGTGAATTCTTTTAGACTTGTGACTGCCTATATTTTTCGTGGCTTAAAATAATGATTTGGCAAAGACTCTATCGGGAGCATTAAATGCCTTTTCAATTCTATTTGGCTACGGTTTTCCGTCGACCCTCGTCAAATTTGGTTTGTGAACAAACCGGTTTCGGCTGTTTGCCAACTGGTTTGTTCACAAACCAAATTTGACAAAGGTCGACGGAAAACCGTACCCAAATAGAATTGATTATAACCCCGTCGGAAAAGCCAAGCACACATCGAAAAATGCCTTTTCCTTTATATAAAGGGTTCTAAGGTCAAATTAATTCGTTTAAAATATTAACTTTTTATAATTCTATTTTGCAAAAAATTATATAAAAAACATAACTAATAAGGTTGCATTAAAGTCTGAAAAGGAAAGGAAAATAAATCCAAATCAGGCGATAAGGAAAAAGCGCTGACACTCAGACGATAAGTTAAAATTGCAGACTGATAATATTCTTCACTTAAATAAATACTAAACCAAATTCTTGTATTTATTGTTTCCAAATGTTACTCGACGACGGCTAGTACGACAGCACCATCCATCCATCCATCCATCAATATGGATAAAAAAGAAAGAATGGAGATACGGAAACGTTCTGTAGATAAAGAAGAAGCGATTGCTTCACACCGTCGTCGTAAAGAGAACAAAGATATTGTAAAAGGATATACACCGGTTGGCATTTTTAATTATTAAGAAACATGTATATATTACGAGTGATATATATCTAAGAATTTTTGAAAAATTAATTTTAGATATATTTTTTTAGCATTTCGTCAGTTCGGCTTACAATAACTAAAATGTTGCATTTGGGTTTTTCCCGAATAGTTTTTTTCTTGTTTTACAGCCTTATTAACTAGTAGTGATAGGAGCAGGCATGTTCAGAAAAAATTTTTCGAAGAAAAATTAAATGGTGTCTTTGGCTGGCTATAAATAAACTATTTTTTTTTTTAATATTTTTTATGAACTTATATCTTTTAATTGAAAAACATCAGTTTTTTCAATGTTGATTCAACTTTTATTGCAACGAACATAATTGTGTATTTTGCAGTTTTTTTTAGAATATTTAAAATTGACATTGTTTGCTGAAAACTTACGTACTAATTAAAATTTTATGTTTGAGCTTATTTATTCAAATTATTTTATTATTTTTATATATAATTTATTTTTAAAATAAATATTTGTTCAAAAATATATATATGCAATCAGTTTCACAACAAAAAAAATATATAAAAATAAATAAAAATTATAAAAACAAAATTGAAACAAAAAACTCTGATGTAAAAAAAACCTTAAATCTTCTAAATAAAAATTAGCTTAACTTCTAAATATTTAAGACTTGTTAGATTATGTAAATTAAAGGCATATGCTGATTATAAATAAAAATATTTCTTATGGCTACAAAAGAAATTTACATAATAATAGAAAAACCGAAGCAGAAAATGGATCATAAACAAAATTAATCAGAAAAATAAGAAAAAAACAAAGTAGATATAAACAACAACAACATGAAATTTTAAGGTATAAAATACTTATTTAAGCAATTATGTAAAATATTGTAATAATACTTAACACTAGTAACATAAACAATGTAAAACTTAACTTTATCTTAAGTTAAATGAAAAATTAAATTTTAAGAATTAAATTATAGAAAACAGAAACCGGAAAAAAATTAAAATTACTACTAAATGAAAATAATAAGAATTTAAGTTTTTATTCAATTAATTAAATTAGTATAATAAAAGGTAAGTGATTTTTAAAACGAAAGTATTTCTTCGGATATGAACTCTAAGCATAAGCTTAAATTAAACTTGCTTACTCATTTCCACAATTTTGTACTTTCAATAACATATTAAACAACAACAGCAATTTTATGCTTGTTGTAAAAGTATCTAAGTGTGAACTGTTCGATTTCGGCAAAAAGTAGAAAAAAATTAATAATACAACAACTTTTATTTTTCTGTGTAATTGCTTCAAGTTTTATTCAATTCAGATAGTAGTTCTACATAGCACGGCTTTAGATAAAAAAAGCAGTTTTTAGAATAATCATATCGATTATCTAAGCATCAGTAGGATGTTCCTTTATAGCGGATCATAAGATATTAGATTTTCTTGGCGAAGTTTTAGGTTACTAACATGCAATGTAGATAAAATTAGGTATATAAATGAAACATATCTTAGTTTTAAATTTAAATGCATAGAAGTGAAAGTATGCAGTTTTAAAATATTGATTAGTTTTAACGATTAATGATAGATGTAGAATGCATAGGAGGAATTTTGATGTAATTCATAAATTTTGTTTAAAAATTTGCTGCTTGGCATCTGTGAAATTTCATTTGGATCTTTAAGTTACCGAACTATTACACAAAAAAAACATTTTTAAATTACTATGCGGCAATACAAAAATCACCCCCTTTATTTGTCACATTATTTATAAATCTCCTTATGATTCTGTTATTAACATAGTCAAGAACATACATTTTATTAGAATGTGCTGCTATAATAAGATTTGTTCATTTCGTTTATTTTATATACGTATTTATTTACGTCAAAAAATAACTAAGAGCATCTGATTTTATTGTTTACTATACGTGATTTTATACGTGTAAATATTGACTTTTATTACTGTAACTTAAATTTTGTTATTTTGTAACCAAATTGCCCTTATTACTCAATCTTTGTTTGCAATATACAACTTTACTCGTTTTTACTTTATATATTTTTGTAGTTATTAAGCTGCAACACAGTTAATATTCAGTGTGTTTGACACAGGGTGACTCAATATGATTTTAACATAAGTACATAACATAAGCAAATTCGCTCAAAATTCAAGGCTCTCCGTGGCATTATATAAATATTTTTTCTAGTTACACAAACGATACTATTACCTCTTTTTTTTCTTTTTTTTAATGTCTCATGAAAATGTGGGCCATTTAGTTTACTTGACACAAATTATAATATTTTAAACTGACGTGGTGGTGACGTATATTCTCAACAATTAACTAGGATGAATTCTTTTTGCTTAACCTGCAGTTAAATGAAGTCAAATATCAGGACAGCACTCGCTGCGTTTTCAAACAGTTAAATTAATGTCCTTGATAGTTTTCGAAAAAACTTGATTAACATAATCCTGTTTATACCTAAAGGTTTAAAAACTTTAGCCAAGTCTTCTGGCTTGAATTAAGTCTTTGTAGTACTTGAAAGAACTGTGAACTTATACGGGTACAGTGTACTGTCAGTTGACTATTGTGCTTGCCTATGCGATCATTAATCAAATAATTAAATGGAAATTCCTATCAAGACAGACGTTCCGGTGGATGATATGGTGCTGCGCACAAAGAGGATGGTAAATTACCTCGGGGTAAGACTGGATCCAATGCTGACATACTGGAATCAGATCCAACACTCAACATCGAAAGCGGCGAGCATAGCGTCACAACTCTGCCGACTTATGGAGAACATCGGGGGACCCAGATAAAGTAGGCTAAGGCTACTGATGAAGGCCTACAACAGCATTCTACTATATCGAAATGAGATATGGGCGAATACACTGAGTGTCAAGCGCAGGGCGAAGGTGTTACTGTCAGTGCAGAGAACAGCGGCATTGCGGGTCGCTTTTGCTTACCGCCCTGTATCCACCTGCTGTCCTCGTAATAGCGGAAATGCGGCCGATAGATAGAACGAGAGAGAATCTTTTACGCTAGACGGAATAACTCCCTAGCAGCACCCGAAGTGGCTGCCATAAAAGGGGAAACCATGGAGAAATGGCAGATGCGATGGAGAAGTGAGAACTATGGGAGATGGAAATACCAAATGATCCTGGTTTTGGATAAATGGATATGTAAATTTCTACCTAACGCAGATGCTATATGGACACGGTTACTTCTGTAAGTACCTGCACGATATGGGGAAGTGCAGCACTTGCTTCTGCATTTACGAGGATGACGATGTGGTAGATGATGCTGACCACACTTTCTTTAAGTGCCACTGCTGGTATGGATACCGCGCGGAAATAGAGGCACAAACTAGGCGAACGACAGCAAAGAATATAGTGGACAAAATGGTTAGTAGAAGCGAAAACTGGACTGCCGTGGCGAACTATGTGGAGCGAGTACTTCGTATGAAGAAACGTGATCTAGACATGGTGACGATGAACCGGTACTGATTTAGTGCTCAAAGTGGGTACCTGAACGCAGGCTTAGCGCGACAGGGCCATACTGGCCAGATAGGGATCCTCCTTGAGTTCATGCGAGAGCGGTACCGGGGAAGTCAACATATCCCAGACTTAAGGTGGGTTTTTAGCCGGTAGCCGTAACGAAGTCCGGCATACGGCGGAATGACGATTCTCGCTAAATACGTAATGTACTTTCCCATCTTAAACCCAAAAAAAATAAAAAAAAATCATTAATTAACCTTTAACTAACGAGGTGGTGGTAAATTTTACCCTCTCGTTACATTTTTTTAAAATTCTCTCTTCCATTGCGCTCAATCAATTTAATTCTCTTAGTATCTTCATATATTGTGATCGTTGTCATTGAGTTGTGTTTTGGCTGAGCTAGACATAGCACGAGCGGAGCTACGCATATGCTGGTGTAAAAATTACCACTCCTCGGTATTTACGTAAGTTTTTCTTTGAAAATATTTTACCACCACGTCAGCGTTAGCGTAAGTATTTAGTAGAAACAAATTTACCCCACATCGAAATTAACGTAATATTTTCGTGGAGTTATTTTTACCACTCGTCTGTTTTCTTGTTGGTAAAAAATTATTTATTTCAAAAACTTTATATTACACATTTTTTAAGTTACGTGATATTCTACTTAAGTTTACAGATCATGTCGAATTCAAAAAAACTGAGTGATTCAGAAATATCTCAATTTCTTGAGGAATGTTTTGAGGACGATGACGATATTAGCGAAGTCGACGATGAAATTGCCGATCCGGATTTCTACATTGAAGAAAGTGACATTGAGGATGAAATACGTATAGAAGATGATGCATGCAGTGAATACGATGAAGCGGATACGATGATTGTTGAGGAAATTGTTGGAAATGATGAAGAAGAACTAGTTGTTGATGAAAATGTATGTGAATCTGCTGTAAACTACTGTTATGGAAAAAACGGGTTCAAGTGGTCAGCATTGGAACCGACACGCTGCGTAAAGACTCCTCTTCATAATATTGTGCGGTTACCAGTTGCTACACAACCGCAATCGGAAAAGGATTTATATGGATATTGGTCGCGAATTTTTGATAGCGATATGGAGAACATGATCTTAGAACATACAAATACAAAATTGAAAGCAAAATTTGATCTAACAGCACAAACTGAAGCGAAAATGCTAGATAAAATAGAATTGCGTGCATTTTTCGGTATCTTGATTTACACATCCGTATTCAAGTCTAACCACGAGGCCGCTCAATTTATTTTTGCAACTGATGGAACGGGCAGAGAAGTTTTTAGAGCTACAATGTCTAAGAACCGGTTTCTTTGTATTCTAAATTGCTTAAGATTTGATAACTCCTGTGATAGACAACAACGATTATTGAACGACCCAATAGCAGCAGTTTCTGGTATATTCAACAAATTCATAGAAAACTGCCGAAAAAGTTATTCAATTGGTACACATGCCTGCATTGATGAAATGTTGGTACCATTTCGTGGAAGATGCAAGTTCAAAATTTACATGCCAAAGAAACCCGCAAAATATGGCATTAAGATAATGTCATTGACTGATGCACGCACACAATATCTTGCAAATGCTTATATATACTTTGGAAAAAACTCGGATGCAGTTGGTCTAACAAATGAAGAAAAACGACTTGCAGTACCAACACAATCAGTAATAAGGCTGTCTAAAATAATAGAAGGAAGTCGAAGAAATATAACTGCCGACAACTGGTTTTCATCACTCCAGCTGGTGGAAGAACTTAAAAAACGAGAACTAACTTATTTAGGTACGTTGAAAAAGAACAAAAGAGAGATTCCACCAGAATTTTTGCCCAAAAGAAACAGACCGTTGGGATCCTGCATATATGGTTTTACCAAAGATGTCACTATCTTGTCCTACGTGCCTCGTCAAAATCGTGCTGTTGTATTATTGTCCTCCATGCATCACAAAAAAGAAGATGACCCACTCACTTTAAAACCTGCAATGATAGCTGATTATAACAATACAAAAGGTGGAGTGGATGAGCTCGATAAGAAATGCTCGATTTATTCATCCAGTCGACGTACACGCCGCTGGCCATTAGCCATATTTTATAGAATTGTGGATATTTGTGGTGTCAACTCTTTCATTATTTTTCAATCTTCAAAGGATTATGATAACAGCTCAAGAGGAGACTTTTTGAAAAAGCTTGCAAGACAAATGATTTTACCACATCTGCAAAGACGTCAACACAACCAAAAGCTCCCTCGGGTATTACGAGACACAATTGGTAACATTTTGGGTCCGGACTCAGTACCTCCGCCTCCAGTAGAACCGATCCACGTTGCTCGTAAGTTATGCCACATATGCCCGACTAGGCTAAAGCGAAAAACTACACACTTTTGTCTGCAATGTAGTAAGCCAATGTGTATGGGATGCAGCAAACGTATATGCTTACACTGTGCGAACACAGATTTTGATGAGTAAAAAACCACCTATAAGGTGGACCTGCAGTTTTTACACCTTACTATTTTTTTATGATCTCTTTTATATCTTTAAATGTACACATTTGGCTGTGAAAAAATGCCCTTTAAGTTTTTGTTTTTTTTTTTTAATTCATATTTTTTTTTATAAGTTATTTATATGTCGTTTTTTTATATTAAAAAAAAGGTTTGTGAAATAAAGTACCTGTTTTGTTCAAACGAATAAAAACAATTTTTGTTTTCTTTATTTTTTGTAATTAAAAATATAGTAGCTTATTTTTAAAAAACAAATAATTATCAAAAAATATTTTTTACTAATTTTTTTTTAGCAAAATTAAGAGGGGTAAAATTTACCACCACGTCATAAACTATGTCCCAAAATTTCACCTCGTCAGTTAAAGGTTAAATGCAACAATGTATTTGCATTGTTAGCGATCGCTGTTAGTGTGAATTATTTAGGATGACATATGATGCCTCGTAAACAATTTAATTAATGATTGCATATGCAATCACAACAATCGGCTCATACTAAACTGTACCAGTATATGTGACTACGTATGCACGCCAGACTGTATGATCGTTATGTATACAATTTGTTGAACAACGAACTATGTAATTTTTTATAAATAATTATTGCATTTATTCTTTATCGTTTTTTAAATGCAGTCCTAATTTCTTAAGTTTATTTTTGTTGTTGCCTGAACTCAATAAATTTGTTTTTGTTCAGTTAAAGTAAGTCTGTACTTCCTTTTATTTCTCTCGTATAAAATGCAGCTTTGCTCAGCTGGACTTGCCATGTGTGAATGTTCTATCCCCTCAACAGATATGAAAAACGTGAACGCAGTTTTTAAGATGTATCTTTATGAAAACATTCTCTACTTATGTGTAATTCTTAACTCTGCTGGCTGCGCTGCCTTTATAAAAGTGTTGCTGTAAAATTAAAAAATTTTTTTTTTCGGTTTTATTAATTATCTTAGAAGTATTATATAAATTAATTAAATCTTCATTTATAACAACATCTTCAAGGAGTAGACAAAAATAAGCTGTTAACAAAAGTATTACAATTAGTAACAGAATTTTTCTTATCATGAAAAAGACGTCCGCAAAATCTTATTTTAAATGAAATTTGACTAAACAAAATCTTTGAATTGATACCTCCCAGATATTGTACTACTTTTAATAACTTGTCACTTCACCTACAAAATAAAAATAAATTTTCTTCTAATTCTTATTTAATCTATAAATATCGAAATGGTATTTTTTTCAATATGCAGAACGGTAAAAATTATTCGTTATCCTTGCATTCTATGTATATGCAAATAATAACAGTTTACAAAATAATAGGGACTGAACACCATATAAGCTCAAATTTTAATTTAAAATTCATTAGCAATTCGTTTTGTGATTCACAATGAAAATTAATGAAACAGAAGCCAACAGTGTGCGAAAATAATAATAATAGTAAATAATAATAGTAAATCTTAAAATTGTATCTATTACTATCCTTTCAACAAAGATATTTTATTAATAATATTTTATATTTATATTTTATTAATTTTTACGATTATTGGTTGTCGCTATCTTAATATGGTATGTTTTATAAATTTTGAAATATTTTTAGTTAACAACTGTATTTTGCTTTAAAAAATATCGCATATAACTTTAACGAAGCCATTGTTTGCTGCACCGATGGACTACTTCGGTCGTTGTTATAAATATTTGGAGCTTTTTTTGCCTTTCAATTAACACTGTTGTCATTCCTTTCCGTCCTTGCTGGTTGTTGTATGAAGGGCGAATGCCATGGATGTGATGACATCACTCTCAAGCCGTGTTCTAAATTTTACTACTGAGTCAGTGTTCGTGCTTAGGTAGTTTATCTACTCACGTAGGTATGCGGGGCTAATTTTTAATATTTCCGTCTTTTATAGTTAAACGGGTATGTCCGTCTGAGGGTATTTTTTTGTTTTTTCATGTGTATGAGTAGTTTTGTCTGATGTGAAAATTGTGTCTAAGATCGTGTTTTCCTGTTCGTTTATAATGTTTTCAAGATTGTCTAGCCTTTATCATCTTTGCAAGGATGTAGTACTATAATTTATTAATCTATTTTCATTGGTGTGTGTCCGTGAGTGTCAAGATGTAATGCAAAGTTGAAGTCTTATCTCTTTCGGTTGTATGAGTGTAAGCGTACTGTAAATTTTGTTTTAGCGTTCGTCCAGCTTGTCTTATATAAGTATGTTTACAGGTACAAGTAAGTCCGTATACTCTCCTGGAATTTTACTTGTCAGTTGTTTCTGGCGATGTCATTAGATAATGTCTTAGAGTGTTGCTGAATTTTAATGTTGTGAGTACACCTTTTTTGTGAAAAGGGTTAGGTAATCTATGTATTTCTGGTTCTGTGTAAGTAAAACTGTGCCGCCGTGTTGTATCGTTTGTCTCTTTGTCCTGTTTAATTAACAATTACAATTATACGCATCAGAACTAAAGCATTGTTTTAGATTGTTAGACGTGTTTGGATAAAAGAAATTAAAAGAATTTTAAATTTTAATCTATTTGAACCTTAGTTTTTTAAATTAGCAGTTGGCTTATAAACCTTTTACAACTTTTAAGAGATTTGTTTTTGCTAATAGCTAAGTATTTAGTTGCACGCTTTATTTAATTTTCTACTTTTAATGCCAAATTTTGAATATTTGTAAAGGGAAATATATGTTTTTGTTTTAAAAAATAAAATTCCATTCATTTTGAAACAGGAAATTTACGAACAAATTATAATAAAATTTAAAAAATTTTATTTTTGGTTTTTCAACTAAACAAATTTTTTTTATTTTAATTAATTTTTAACGAGATATTTTAAATGCCTATAATTGTTGGTGTGCTTGATATTTCCATAAATTCCATACAAAATCACAAAAAATATATCCAAAAATAAGAGTGTAACATTTTTTTGCGGCTTACTGTAAGTGCTTTCAGATTAAACAAAAAATCTTTAAACAGAAACGACGAAAGGCAAACAAAAGATACAAAAGAAAATATCACGTTTAAAACATGAAAAAAAATTAATTTTACTATCCCTATAACAAGATGCATTTAGCATGAAATTATGCAAGAGCGGAATAGTGCAGCATAATAATTTTTGGGTAATACAAAAAAGTTTTCATAATTCAATTCAACTTCTTGAATTTTTAAATATTCAATATGAATTTTACTACAATAAGTTATTTTACTCAAAATCTATTGTAATTTTTACACGTTATTGGTCTTATTGTTTTTATGAGTTTCAGTTCTGTTGTTACAAAATAATATTCCTTAAGTCATATAAAAAACTTCAAATATAGTTAAATTGAAATATAAGAATCGAATATTTTTTTGTTAGAAAGTAGAAATGTTGTATATTAAGCTTTTGATCAAAACAAAAAATATATATAATATTTATATAGGCGAAACTTGAAAGAGATACTGAGTTTCATTGATCATATCCACACTAATGAATTTACTCGTAAGATAAGGAAAGCAATTAATGATTTAAAAAATAGCTTTTGTACGTTGGTTACTTTAAAAAACGGTTCTTCCCATTTTTGGAATGTATCAAAAATTTTAAAGAAGAAATCTTCTCCAATTCCAATATTAAAAATAATAACAAAAAGTTAATTACACAACAGGAGAAATGTAAAATTCTGGCTAACGCTTTTAGTTTTAATCACCCATTTTCGTCTAACCTCAACGCGCCGGCCTTACAATACAAGTAAGCGATATTATTGACCACTTCAATTCTAATGTAAATAACTACATAAATGTTTCGACAGATAAAATATTTTCTTTAACAAAAAACTAAAAGCCAAGATAAAAACCTAAAAAAGATACAATAACGAATAGTTAAAATTCTTACAAAAAAAGGAGTACAATACATCACGGAGCTTATAAATTCATGCCAACTACTCCACTGCTTTCCTGTAGTATCGAAAAATATAGTTTTGCTGATAAGAAAACCAGGCAAACCTGTTAACAGTTCCTTTAAGTGAAATACTCGAACAATTTATTTAAGAGAAAATTATTGAGTTAATAAGCTTACAAAACATTTTACCATCGCAAGAATTTGATTTCCGCAGGGAGCAAAATTCCACTTAGACCCTTATCAGAATGAAAAATTTCGTGAACTCTAATTTCCTCGATGGAAAATCAGAACAGAAATGGTCCTGCTGGATATTAAGGCACTTTCGATTCCGTTTGGTAATCTATAAATTGTTAAGATAAGGTTAAGTTAAACTTGTCTATATTTTTATTTCTGGCAGAAGTTTTACTGCATCTATTGGTTGTTCCTCACCCATGTTACATATTATATATACTTCAGATTTCCCACTTTTAAGCGGTTGAACAACCTTTATAGTTAGAGTCGATACTGCTTAAAGATTACAAATTGTTTTATATATTGTAAAGGAAATTGAAGTTACTTGGAAATCCACGAAAACCCAGACTTAAAACGATAAAATTATATTATATACCTCAAAACAATTTAACCATTCACAGCATTTGTATCCACAGATTGGGAAAGGTAAAGTACTTAGGTGTAAGTCTGCATTTCAAACTTAAATTTGACAATCATATATTTTATATTATCGATGCAATTAATGAATTAAATAGATTGCTCTACTCTCTATTAAACAGGAATTCCAAACTCAACATTCACCTAATCTGAATCTGATATAAATACAAATTTACATTTCGTCCACGCACATTAAAAATGTTCATGCAGGATTTTTTCTCCTAAATTTTCATCCAAGTTATTATATATTACTCAATCTACTACTTTATAAAAATAATTTTTCTATACTTAAGTAGTGAATGATCTAATCCTATGCTCTTTATGTAATAAAAAACAAAATATGTAATAACTTTTTCAAGTAAAATATTGTGAGTAAATGTAAATATATGTTAAAGTGAAAAATTATATACATAAAAATTAATTTTCAATATTAAAAATTTTAATTATAAAACTTAATTTTGTTTGAAATAATATCTAAAAACTTTCAGTTTGAATTGAAATATTTGCATACAAGAGGTATTAAAATATCCTTACGGAGATTTAAAACTACATCATTATAAAAACTAAAAAAAAAAAAATAATAATGTTTTGTTTCTTATTATTTAATTTTTACTCAAATCGCTTATTATAATATTGTGAATAGTTAAATTGTCATAGGGAAAATATGACAACAATAATGAATTGAAATTTAGCAGCTATTTGTTTTTCGGTGGGTAAATTTTTTAAATTAAAGAAAAATAAAACTGCTTAATATGCCAAATGGTTTCCTTTAGCAGCGCTTGCGAAGATGTACATATATGTAGCTAAAGAAGTTCACATAGTTTTAGTAGAAGTTTAAGTAGAAGAAGAATTTTAAGTAGAATATATTCTAAACTGAAAGATTATCTATATTCTAAATTCTTTTCAAGATACTGACATCCCAATAACATGAGGAACTGACTGATGAAATCCATAGAAAACCAACTACGAAGGATGCATCTATCCACATCAGGTCGAACCATCCCAACTAACATAAGCTAGCAGCATTTAGACATATGATACACAGACAAGATAATCCCGCTTAATTCAGAATGCGAAAAAATCTAAACCATAGCTAAAAATAATGGCTACAAACCCGCTACTGTAGACATACTACAACACTACCAATAGGAATAAAGAAGACACGAACACAATTGACACAACACGACAACACACTTTGCTTCCAATGGACCAGAAATAATAGATTAACTAACCTTTTTCACAGCATTAAAAACCAACACCACTCTGAGATATTATCTCAGGATATCGACAGAAACAGACTAAAACAAGATTCACAGAACATATACGCTCACGCAAACGAAACAGAGAAGACTCCAACTTTGCCTACACGTTGACACTCATAAACACACCAAGGAAAATAGATGAATATATGACATAACTACATCCTAGTAAAAAAGGACGAAGACTATACATTCATGAAAACATTAGCCATTATAAACGAACAGGTAAACTCGAGCTCAGACACAATTTTCATGCCACTAAAACTACTCACACACTTGAAGAAACGAAAAAGACCTTCAGAAGGGCGCACGTACACGTACTAAAGATTTACATTAGTACCAAGCCATGTGGCCATAACCTAATGGTGCTCTTTTCACCGGGTGTAGGAAAAAGCGTCCATCCATGTCCTAAGACGCATACACACTAGGTGCATATACGCATTAGATGCAATTTTCGAGTGCACGGTAACAGGGCGGTGTGCCCACTCTTTGCTTAAGAGTTAAAGACTATCCAACTCCTGGTCCCGGTTACTTGGATGTTGACCTTTTCTTTTCATTAACACCTCCTCGGACCTTTCTTCAAAGCCCGATTTAAACCACAGCTACCACGTTGCTCCCCGAGGGGAACCACCAAAAACCAGAACAGGGCCGTAGCCCTGCGGGCAATTGGTTCCCGTGTTACTAGTGTGTGTCTCCAAGTCACTAGGCGGATTTCGAGAGTCCTATATCTATTCCAGTATCGGGCTCCTGCTAGCTCAGGTGACTGGTGCCGCTTCTTACACCCGAAGGCATATCTCAGAAAGGGGAAGAGATCCATCAAGACTACGTGCCCTCTGGGGGAACATGTACTTGAATAATAATAAAAGACGTAAATTAAAAATTAGTGCCGCATAGAAAACGACTTCAGAATGATGTCATCACATCGAAAACACTCGCTGTTCATACAAAACCAACAGCCAGCAAAGACGGAAAGGAATGAGGGATAAGGTAAAAAGATAAAGGAAAAAGTAGATATACAGATATATTAAATTACAAGGAACTCATTATGTAGAAAAATATCCAATAAATGCAAGGGTGTTTGGAGGAAAGGTAGTGGAATAACTATAGTTACAAAAATAGTAATAATAGCTTTGAAGTAGCTATAGCAGAGCTGTAGCTAAGAGAGCCTTAGTATTGCAAAAGAATTTTTAAAATTTTTCAATACCTAAACTAATTAATAGAAAACTGTTGGAAAATATTACCATTGAATAAGCTAATTAATAAATAGTTAGATTTTAATTGATTTATTAATTTGTGTTTTCAATGTACGTACAATTTAATGAAAATAAAATTTAAAAAAATCCTAATATTTGATGATTTCTTTATTTAATTGAAATTATTGATTTTTTCTAACAAAACCAAACTTATTTAAACTATTATATTTGTGTTGAATTTTTTATATCTAGTATAAAAAGCTGAAAGTTTTATTATATTTTGTTCATAAGTATCATAAACGCTAAATAACATAATTGCTAAATGTGCCAATGCACTTAAACAAAGTATTTGTGATCTGCTTTTTTTAAAATCTTATTAAGATAAGAAAAAATCACAAAATTGGAAGTGAAGACCAAAAGAGAGGTGATAAAATAATATTTTTAGTCAATAGAAGATAATAAAAAAATAATTCATATTTTCGGAAGTAATAAAATTACAATATTTATGTATACATTTATATAACCCATTTAAATATCTCTTCTTCTTATGAAAATTGGATAAAAATTTTATTTATTTCGCCTTTTTGAATTATTAAAGATATTATTGAAAAGAAATGAAAAGAGAACATAAGGAATGATAAACCATAATGATGCTATATATAATAGATTTTATATTAATTCTTTTTAAAAAAAAATCTGCCTCTTCTTAAAGGAGTATGCAAAAAAGGAAATTTTTGCAATAAAAAAAATTTAATTTTACCGCTTTCCATATTTTATAAATCTGACATTAAAAAGCATTTTAGTGCATAAAACAGTAGGAAAAAATTAGGCTTATTATTGACTATTAAAATACGAAAACTATGAAATAGATAAAATTAGTAAGGTAAGTTAGAAAACTTAAATTTTAAAGTTAAAGGTGATGAAAAAATCTTAGTGTTAATTGAAAAAAGTTCTTTGGCTTCAGATTTAAACATTTTTTAAAAGAAATAGCTTAAAGAAATAGGTTGTTGTTGCTTTATATCTAATAAAAAATTAATAAAAGAAAGATCTGCAGTAATGGAGCGGATATGGAGCGTCAAGAAAGTAACATATTGGATGTTATAATTAGTACAACGAAGAATAAGAAAAAGTCGTTGGATGGCCGAAATACTACTAAATTCATTTAGTTGCCAAGCAGAAGGTTAATAGAACGATAAAGAAGATGTACGTATATATTTAAGCAATTTAAACAAATGACAAATCTGCAATAATTACTTTAAATTTAGTATAATTTCAAGTATAATTTCATATTTATTGTACTCAGTGAAAACCCCAAAACTTTCCATATGAGAAAACTGGATGCTCTCACTACATTCCTTAAATTCTTAACGATTGATTTTTCGATTTATTGATAGAGGGAAGAAAAGTGTTCACAACTCTTATCAAAACAGCTTTCTGGTAATCTGTGTAGAAAGATTCAAAATAGATTCGAATGGTTCCCGAAAAATTATGTACTTCTAGCCTATATAAAGATTTATCAATACTGGATTCAAGATGATTAAAACAGATAGAGAAAGCTCCAGGTGTAAAGCTGGAATATAGATATGTTTCGGAATTCTTTTTTTTTGTAGTCTATGGATTCAAGATCCTTTCAAACATTAAAACAGTAACTACTAATTGTAGAAAAAACTTAAATTTAGCTATTTAAATATAATAATAGATTAACAGCACTAAGGTTCAAAGAAAAATCATTATGCTTATAACATTTATTAAATTCAGTACAATTTTTTAAAAACGGATCAGCGTTAAAATAATTTGATTTGAATGCTTTGATTACCAGTTGATTAAAATAGCGCGTAGGATAAAGTGAAACGTTAAATGGAATATTGCTAATCAAAAAAGCTAAAGAGACATTTCCTTTTATTAAATAAAAAAAGGTGCCATTTAACATTATTTTTCGATATTTTAGAGTTGGCAGCTTTATTAGAGCAAGTCTACTAGTGTAACAATACCCAAAATTGATAAGTGCTTCGTAAGGAATAGCCGCAGTGCCGTAAATAAATTTCAAACAAATGTGTTTTCATTAAAATTTCTTAGAAGAACTTAAAATCATTTTTAATTGCTCAACAAATAACATTAGATTACATTGTTATGTTATTGTATAAATAAATATCAAACATCTTTAGAGAAATTACTGATATATGATGTTGCCAGATTAATTTTGTTATTGCATAACAACACATATCTATTTAAATAAAAATATAAGTCATTGCCAAGCAGTACAACTATAGTAACATGTGCTTAATCTATTTTAAAAAAACAATCTCTTATTTTTATTTTACGTCAGAGGGTAAATGGTAAATTTGGTTAACGTAATTCAATCATTGAGAGTATATACACATATATATAGTAGTTGAGAGAATAATAAAAATTACATACAGTAAAAAGACATTCTGATTTTTGCATCGTAATTAATGCAAGATTGAAGGAATGTGACTTGGAAGAAAAAAAAAATTTTATGAATCTGACTGGCGTTATATCACTTTGTTAAAATTCTGGCGGCTTAATAATTATTTTATGGATCATCGTCATTTAATTGTGATTTAAAATTCCTAAAGTAAAGAAAAAATTCATTGTGTTTTTCTAAAGTGTTATAAAGCAGGTTAAAATGAGAAAAGTGAGAAAAGGAGTACACAATTTTACCGAAAACAGGAAACCAGGAGTTGAATAAATTTGTGAATCATCGATATTGCTTTTATGATTTAATTGGTTTAAAAAAGTTTAGTTTTTGTTGAATTCTTGGCCTTGGCAAGTTATATAAGAATTAATTGAAAATAACTAAGATTGTTATGATATTTATAATAAGAATATAATATAACCTTAAAAGAAAATATAATATCTAAATTTATCATTCAAATTAATCTCTGGAATAAGGAATAATAAAGGACGCTTGGATTGTCTTTGAAGTCGGATCTTTTATCCCCAAGTTAAGCAAATTCTATCTCTTTGGCTAAACATCTAGCCAAAAGAAATTTCTTTTATTAGTAATATTTGGTCTACTCTAGTATTTTATGACATAAGAAGTAAATATATACGATTATGCGCTACAATCAGGATTAAGAACCACATAAACGATTCTGAATAGCTAGCTGCGAAAATTAAACTTGTATATCATTTCAAGTTCATTTCATTTATAGGGGTTTTTCGTCAAAGAAAATATTTTATAAAATCTGTTTTATAAAATCTAGCCAGCGCGTAATAGCAGCTATCACCACTTACGCATAACTTATCTCGAGTGAATCTTCTTTTGCTACAAAATTATTTTGGTTTCAATCACGTAAAAGCAATAAATTGAACAGTGGCTACTACTTTAGATGTGTGCTGTATTTTATTTTCACTTATACGTTAAATGTTATTTTATATTCTAAGAAAATTTATATAAACATATTTGCTTCAATCGTTTGTCTATGTAATAAATGTTTTTTATTCAATAAACTTTTCGAGAAGCAAGAGATGTCAGAATTTAATAGTTTTTAAGTACAGATGTCGTAACAAATCAAATTTGTTTTTTTGTTTTGTTTGCTTGCTCTAAGGAAAATATTGAAATATTTTTTAATCCTTATAAACTTTCATAGCAATCCTGTTTTAAAGAATAAAGGAAAAGTAAACAATTTGCACGGAGGTAACTGGGCTTGTATACGACTTTTTATAATTTTATTTACCTTTTGGTTGGTCGTAAAGTAAAATTCTCATTTAATCAATTTTGAATGCTATATATTGCCAGATGTAAGCAATAGCATGTAAGATAGCAACATTAAAATACTTCCCGCAGTAAAATATTTCATACTTAATAGTATTTAATTATGATTTGTTCTTGGAATACGCTGAAGTATTTTGTTTTAAGTAAATCAAGCATACTTAACGTGAAGAAAATTAATAAATAAATTTAATATTGATTGAATTAAAATTAATTATTTAAATAAAGTATTAGTGAACGAAAAAGAACTATCAGGTTTTCACTGTAAGCAGTTAAAAAAAAATTCTATCACTTATATCTTCTATAATATCTTTAGGATAGTGGCTTCTTTAATTCAAACTCCTGGCAACACTTATCCATAAGATACCAACTTATGGAATTTTTTCCATCGAAATATTATAAAGTGCCATAAACTATCCTATTTATAACACTCCAAATGTTTATATTGAAACGACAAAAGGAAAATAACGCACAGCTTAAAACTTATTTGTTGCTACTTATACAAACACAAATTCAAGCAAGCATTCGTAGTTTTATCTACAAAAAATAAGCATGTTAATAGAAATAGCAAAAAATGTTAATAGGGAAAACATCGTCATGTCATAAACATCGTTTCCAGTTAAGCTATGCCTATAGGATTTATTTTTAAGGCTTGGCAGTGGTAGCCTTGTAGTGTTAACTTTATTATTTCTGTTATATCAAGTATAACGCTAGTTTTTCCTAAAGCATACAACAATAACAACAAACAAACAGATGCTGGCAAAATTGCAAAAGAAAAGGAAATGTGTGTTGTGTTTTTATACACATTGTTTTGTTTTCATCATACTTTAACAACTTATAGTTAGGCGTCTTATTATTTTTTTTTTGTGTTATGCTCTATATTTACTTACAAGTCACTTACTTTCATCTGTCTTTTCATACACTGTCTCCGCTACTCTACATCTGCTTTATTTTCTTTATTTCTGTTTAACATAGTGGCATTCCATGTTGTCTTCCTTCATGTAATAGTTAGACCATTTGCTTATTTGTTTGTTGGTTTCCTTATCATATTGAGCTTCATTGTGTAGGCCTTGAAAATGTCATTCAATGAATCGTAAAAATTTATCTGTAAGGGGATAACATTAAAGAAATTTTTGTAAAATAATTTAACACAATATCTGTCTGACAAATAAAAGGTTATATAGTATAAGGTAGGAATGGTTTGGGATGAAGTCGTAGATTTCTGTTTGGGTAATGGTATAGAGGGATCAAAAAAACTAAAAAGTAGCATTCAAAATTACACGAGCTTAATATTTAGCTACTTATGGAATTGTTTTACTGTTTATAGAATATTAGTTTTTCGTATTTAAAAGATAAATAAACTTAATTATAGTAAAATAAATTAAACACTATCAATTAATGATAATTTTCATATTATGATTTTTATAGTAATAAATAAACTTTTTAATTCGGCTTAAGTTCACGTATATTTTAATTTAAAAATTGTTTGAAGATTGAAAATATTTACAAACTTTTCTGTTAATTATGAAAATGCGAAAAATCGGAAACTGACAAAATTTAATGTAATATCTGTCTACTACATCAGTAACTGAAACAAAATTAACTATGATGCGAAAATTGTGATGACAGATATAATTATTCAAAATGTGCCGCAGTGCATTCTTCTAGTTTCAATTTCCTTTTTATTAATAAACTAGGAATAATGAGCACGTAATTATTAAAATTTCCTGCACAGTAGCTCCTATTTATTCGTAGTCGCTGATTTCATTTGATTAGCCATAGTCTATTGTAGCCCAGATGTCTTAGGATATTATTACTATAATGGCCCCTAATCACATTTCATATAACATACAATATATACTCTGTTCTAGTGTGTTAGCAAACTTATGTCAAATGTCAGTTTAATTTTTTTCTCGGATCAGTACCCAGGGGATAAACCCCACTAATGTAATGCATTATACCAGACTAGGAAATTAGGTTATGGGAAGAAGGAGCGGGGTTTGTGAGCATTCGGTTTGAATTTTCCTACATTAAAAGCGATAGGAAAGACCTCTGAAGGGAGCTCATTTCACATACAAAACAATCTGCTAAACCAATGGGCTCTCAATGAAAGTCGAGTTAAGCGCAAAAACGTCCGCTTAATGAGAACAAGTTCCATTATTTCTTTAGAGCGCTTACCATTGTAGTAACAAGAAAGCACTAACATGTATCCCATATTGCGTCAATAGAGTAGACTATTCTACTGTTCCCCATGTCCCTCTCTTTTACGCCATTGAGCAACTCCGAAATAGATTTTGGAGCGCCGGCCCATACATTAGATTTGTATTCCAGTTTTAAACCGATACAGCTGACATAAATAGTATAAAGATCAGAAGGAGTAATGTATCTTTTATACCATTTTCGAAAACCGAGGTATTTAAAAGCTTCTTTAGAAACCAGAAAAATGAGCTTAGTCCATCGAACTTTACACTGAATTCTCATGCCAAGAACATCAAGAGCTTTTGATTCCTTAATGCACATATCACACGTAGTAACAGATGCAGTACCATTTCCATACATAGATCAATGCTTAAGCATGCAACATTGAGTCTTACGGGCATTAAAATCGACACCATTCACACGACCCCATTTGGAGATATTTGCAAAATCGCGATTGAGCGTATTATTCATGTTCTGCCTTTTGGAATCCAACTCCAACGGGTTCGGCCTATTACTGAATGAACAGAAATGACAAATGGTGCTGCCATCTGTAAAAGAGAATATTGGATTGAAAGTTTGACAAAGAAGATCATTTAGAGAAATAAGAAATAGGGTAGGAGGAAGAATTAATCTTGAACTCGTTTGCTGAAATCCCATCTATAACAACTCGTATAGTGCGACTGCTGAGAAAACTCGATATAAATTTGGAGACATTAACACCGGCACCTAAAAGCAACAAGTTTTGACATAAGTGCATCATGGCACACTCTATCAAAGGCCTTGGAAATATCGAGAGCCACCACGTTACCTTCCCCAAAGTGATGTATGGTGGTGCAGCATTGTTCGGACAGGAAAGCCTACAAGTTACCCTTAGAGCGCCCCCTACGGAAGCCATACTGTCATTTGCTAAATAAGTAGTTATACTCCAGGTACCTAAAAAGATGAAAATTAATCATACTTTCGATCACTTTAGAAAGTGCGGAAGAAATTGAAATTGGGCGGTAATTTTCAGGGGATTTTAGCCTCACCCTTTTTGGCGTTGCATTAGCCACCTTCCAAAATTTTGCAAAATCACCGGTATGATACAACGTGTTAAAAAAGGCTAACAGAGGCGCTAGCGACGAAGCGAAGAGTACTGTTTCAAGAACAGTGCTGGAATCCCATTCGGCCCAGGAGACTTGTAGACGTTGAGATCTGCTAAAACCTTTTTAACCGCTCGAGCTCGAAAGAATGTTTTCGAGCTCGAAAGAATGTTTTCGAGCTCGGGCGATGGTTGACTGCTTTAAAGCAAATAAGAATTACTTACAAATATACCAGCCAAAAGGTTAGCTTTATCAACCGGTTCAGTGAATATTTGGTTATTTTTTAAAAGAGTCAGAATTGACTTATTCTTTTTATAGCAAGAACTTTAATACAAAGGCGCTCCTCATACACATTTTTTTCCCTTCTTAGTACATGGCACACAAAATTTCTCTCACTTTTGCCTGGCGAATCAGTATCTGCGCTTTTGTTTCTACACCATTTACTGAAAGAAACAAGGCCATTGCTCTTTGCATAGTAAAATATAGCAGCAGAGCTATTATAAATTGTTTGGAATGATAACTAGTTAACTATTTATTTTATTTCTTTTTGCAGCACTATACTTTATATGTGGAGTCACCCAAAAATTTAGTTTAGATCTTTGATCCATCTTACTTACTAGATGCTGAGTTATAGTCCATAAAGCTTTATATTGTAAATACTGTGATAAATAGGACTTGACTATAACTGACACTTTTAACAACTAAGGAATATAATATTTATTGCTAAGCATAAACCATTTTATAAAATTTAACTTTGCTATTAATATGTGTACAGTTATATTTTGAGAAAACCCTTAAATAAATAAACAAATACAAAAAAACCCTTATAAGAAATAATAAGAAGTGTATCAAAAACACAGTATTTTAGGCTTTTTAATGTTTGTGAAAAAACAGGCCAAACTGTGTTGATGCCCTTATTTTTATTTTCTGTAATTTCTTAAGTATATTTTTCTATCATCGTTACTTTTTCTATACAAAAGTTTTTATTTTCTTTTTTTTTATCTTATTCGTTTATCTTAAATATTTCTTTTCTTTCTATTAAAAACGAAGAGATTTGCAAAATACTATTGTTTTCATTATATCAATGTTTTATTGTTAATCCACAGATTTATGACACTGTTTTTAAGTTTGTAAAAAGAACAAATATAAATATTATGCCTTATAGGGAGATGTAAGAAATAAGAAAATTCACCGAAATAAATTGGAGATAAGTACATCGACTATAAAGATAATGCACAACATAAATATAATTAGAATGAATGTGTCAATTAATATTTCTCCTTAGAAATGTCAAACACTGCGTATATTTATTAGAAAAACATATTCAGAATTTCTTTTACAGTAAAATTTAAGTTTTTAAGTCAATTCGAAGAAAAAAATTTAATTTATTATTTATTAAGGTTATGATTTTTCGTTTAAAATGTAAATGCCTTTAAAATAAAACAATATACAAACATATATATGAAGGAAAGTAATAATGCTATTTTTTAATATAAGTAGCCATTACAAAAATCAATTGCAGACACGAATTTTCTTTATATCAACAGAAGCTATTAAATTAATATATATTCTTTAGTTAATTTTATAATTAAATTCATTAAAGGTTTCATAAAATGCTTTTTTTATTTTCTTTATACGTTCATGAATTTAATACAATTTCCATGTTTGTCTTTATAATATTTTTAATGTTAAGATTTAAATAGTCTTAAATCTTAAGGCGGTCTGTTTTTAAATGACCACCACCTGCAATTTATTGCGGTACCCAAAAACAATGCCAAGTTAGTTAAACATGAATCAAGCATACGTATCTTTTCAACTTACTATCCTTACATAAGTGTGTATGTACATATATGTATGTTATGCATTAAAATCTTAATCATATAAGTTTGAATATATTGTATGTTAATTAAAATTGTCTTCTTAAGGAAATAAATTCTATGCTTAAAAATATTATTAAAAGCTTAAGATATTCAGTGTATTGCAAACTTTAAAACCTTAATAAATTTATATTAATTACTGGCCTTTCATGTAGTTTCTGCATATATGTATAATCATATTAGCTGTCGAATTTACATAGAATTAATAAGATAGCAAAATTTGTTTTAAGACAAAATTGTCACGAAAATTTCTCTAAACATATATTTAAAATATATGTTAACGAAAATAATGACGACAGATAATTAGTGTCATTCAGATAAGCAAATTTACGCATATCTATAGTAGACCCGATAATCGCAGTTAAGTAAAAAATTGGACTTGTTTTTATTCAATTCAATAATAGATCTTAAATACTAATTTGCCATAAGACAAAATCCCAATCCCCAGATATTAATTTTAATACAATATATTTACTATATTATTTCCAATATAAATTACAAGCCGATATCCATATATATTGTGTGTAACTAAACACAGTTTCTAAAAATTTTTATACCCACCCGAGGAATTTTTCTGTACATCAACGCATTTTCTCATAGTAATAATGTCCTTACTAAAACACGTATTATAAATTAATGAAACGAATAGTGAGGCAGTATGAAGAACATACTCATAAAAAATAAGTATTAGGCTTACTAACGCTAAAACTAATAAAGTAAACAAATTATTAAAAAAATATTTGATAGTAAAAATAGAAAAAGAAGTTTGTTTTCTACAAGAAATTAAAACAAAAATTTAGATTAAGATGATTAAAATTTGTGTTGTATTGCGTAGAGAAAAGTTTGGCAATTATGAATGCAAAATAATATCTGGCAAATGTCCACCATGCCTACGCTGAGAGATTTCAATTCCTTCCTCAAAGTTTTTAAACAGTTTTTGGCAAAATGGCGGTCTTATTTGATTAATCATAGCATGGATTTTTAGTTTTAAGTCTGAAGTTATTTCGATTGGCTCCGTGAAGAATCTGTCCTTAATATAGCCCCAAAAAAAAAAAAAAAAACAGTAGTGTTAAATCACCTGATTTGCCGGCCATTGAACTGCTGATTGTCGTGAAAGAATGCGATTGGGTAATTTGGTTTGCAATAAATTGAACGTTTCATTCGGTGTGTGAATGTGGCACCGTCCTGTTGAAAGCACGTGCAAGTGATATCCTCGCCGTCAATAATAGCCCAGAATTAAGTTGTCAGCACCTCGCGATATCGTGATCCATTCTCCGTAACCACATTTCTAGCCTCATCTTCAAAAAAAAAACTGTCCAATTACACCTTCAATACCTGCTTCTCAATAATGGCTCTAGGATTTTCAGAAGCCCAAAAGCAGCAATTTTGCGTGTTGACGTAACCTGGCAAATGTGAGTGGGCTTCGTCTGCAAAAATGATTTTTTCAGAAAAAGCAGCCGGTTGTTTCTAAATACGATCTTGCGGCGATCTTCGGATGGGGTCGTGCGCATAGAGTCGACTTTAATGCCCATAATACGCAATGTTGCATGCTTACGCAAAAATCTGTGTTCGGAAATGATGCTGCAGTTTTTACTATGAGTGATATAGATATTACGGAACCGGAAGCTCTTGATGATCTTGACATGTTAATTTAGTGTAATGTTCGATGAATTAAACACATTTTTCAGGTTTCAAAAAAAGCTTTCAAGTGAATCGATTTTCTAAAACGGTGTAAGAGATAAACTTACTCCATCCGATCTTCGAACTATTTATACTACCCATATCCGTCCAAAGATGGAATACAACTCTTATATATGGGCCGGCGTCCCAAAGTCTATTTTAGAACTGCTTGACCGCGTACAGGAGAGGGCCAAGGGATGGTACGCAATCCATCTCTATTAATTCACTAGAGCATCAACGCAATGTAGGCTATATTTAGTGGCCAGTGAGTAGCGCTTTGCATTACAGGAAAAGTTGGGTTTTTAGCAGAACAGTTCGTATGTGGAATAAACTCTCTACATGGGTCTTTCCTGTTGCTTTCAGCGTAGGACAGTTGAAATTGAGTGTCTACAAACACTACTCGCTCTTTCCTCTTCCTCATAACCTATTTTCCTAGTTCTAGCTTGCATGAGTAGGGGTTATCGTCAGAGTACTGGCCCAAACGGAAAAAAAATGTATTACAGAATTGAATTTCTAAGAAACCTAAGCTGCACTTAAATATCTAAGTAACATTACAGATCCAAAAATTCGTATTTGAGTAGTATTTGATTATTTAACAAAATTTTATATTTATTTTTATATTCATACAAGATAAATTTTAAACTTGAATAGCATAAACTTGAAAATCAAATATCTAGATATCACGATCAGTCCTAAAATTAACTAAAAAATCAAGTTTTACTTATATATGTTTTGATTACCAAAAATAATTATGAATGATCTAAGCTGAACCCATAAACTGTACCTGCAATGGCCGCAATAAAGGAGTGCACCTGAATTGGTCTACTAATTCATTGGGTATAAAAATTCCACCAGCAATGTAATGCAATGTGATCTAAAAGCTGCATAGAATCATAGGGTATATTGACGAAATTAAGAGATAAAAGATTGATTGATTTAGTATTAACTTGTTGCTTTATTACGTGTAGGATATTAAAAGTTTAAAAAACACTAAAATCTTAAAATTAAAATTTACCATTCTTGTATGTAAATATGTATGATATTGTGATAACCTGTTTAGTTTTTTAGTACTAAACTCAGTGATGTGATACATTTTGAAAATTTATAACTTTTTGCATCCCTTACATTTAAATAAATCCTGACATTACTGGCTACAAATTTCCAGCGGAATATAATAAATATTTTTAAGTGATATCTAATAAAGAATATTAACTATAAATAAAATACAGATTTTCCATTATTTAATAAGCACAAAATGTGCAACTTCAAAAACTAAGAGATAAATTCGATATAATCGTCTTCTTATTTTTTTAATACAAAAAACAGTTCAGTAAAATCCTAAAAATTAAAATATAAAACTTTGTGGCTTAAACTCAAATACAAATAGAACTTAAATATAATTGTTGATAAACCATATGAAAAACGAAACTAAGATGCCAGAGGGCAACTGAATATTTTTGGTTTAACACAACAACAAAAGACAATAATGACGAGTCATGATGGTGACAATGGAAAGAAAATGTGTGTATCTTCTATAGGAAGCCCTTGTAAAGTTCTCACAAAAGAAATAACATACAGGCATTACGTTTCACGTGTATGGCTATAAAAAAATTTTGGGTTATTTGTATATTTTCAATCAGTAAATAAACACGCATCACTACATGTTCAAATAGTATGAAATGCATGTGTATGTAAAGACTTGCATGTATGGCATAAAATTTAAACATTTCACAAGTGACCCAGATGCGTTTATAATGAAATTATTGTGAAGTGAAATGAATAATGCTGTGTGAAGAGGCATCCATATAAAAAACACTTTATCACATCCCCACTATCATGTAAACATGATGCTATGCTACTTTTTTTTAATATACTATACGTAGAAATCGGGTTATTTTTTTAAAGCCACACTTTCGTGCTTAAAAAATTAAATTAAATTAAATTAAAAGTATTATTGTAGTTTTTAAATAAATTTAAAGCGATTAAAAAAAAATTCTGATAATTAACTTAACTGAAAATTTTTTTATTGAATTTATTTACACTCTTTACACTTGTCAGAAGAAACAGATGTTTTGCAACTTTTCTCAAGATAATTGAAAAGATTTTAATTCTCCATATTAAAGTGCCAGGATATTGTTTTGAAAATCACAACATTAGGAAAATCCTTTGACAGTACATAATGTAAGCCACCAAGCTCAATTTCTCACTATATTCGCATATGCAGCTGATGTTGATATAACAAATATTGCTGCAAGTGGTTTTATTTACTTTATTGTTGATATTAGTATATAGTGTATACTCTTGTACTGTGTACTATTTCTCCTTGTTTCTTTTTTTGCCTTCTTTATTGTCCTTGTCTTTTATCATAAACTAGTAAGTTATAATGTGTGCCTGTACGTTAAGCTCTTTATATTATGAGGTGCAGTGTGTATATTTATATAAGTCGAAGCATCTATTTTCCTGCAATATTCCCTTTCAAATAGTATGATTAAGTTGTTGCTTGTTATTGTCGCTTTGCTCTTGTCAGTGACGGATATAGTTGTAAATAATTTTAATGCTAACTTGATTGCACTTCTTCCGTTTTTGTGGGCAACCCTTTTTGTCATTGATTCTCAGCAATGGTTTTTTTGTATATGTTTTAATTGCTTTTTTAACTTTTCAGGTTATTGCACAAACAAACTGTTTAGAAAATAACAGGAAAAAGAATTATAATTTATATAACCACTATAAACACGGAAGCAGATAAAAGCAGTTATGAATAAAAAATTTTACTATTTTTCATGTAAATCTACTCTTTTCAATAGCTTGTTAACACGGAATTTCTTATTTCTTAACAAGCTCATATGTATAGTTAAATCTCAATCATCTTAGATATACAACAGACGAGAAAAAATTCAAAAATAAAACCGTAAGTTTCCTTATAGTTGTACTAAAGCAGGGTTGGCATAACATAATTTGCAAAGAAATCATTTTAACTAGTTTCTCGTAAAGCATCAAATAATTTTTATGATAGTAAATAGGAATATAATGATTTTATCTTTTATACTTTTTGTTTGTTATATTTTAATTTTGAAACCAAATATTCTAAAATAATTTTCCCAGAAAATAAATTAGCACACATATTTTTAATTGATTTTACGTTGTTTAGACAAAAATTCAGAAATTTTAATTCTAAGAAAATATCTTAAACAACAACGAAGCGTCATACAAAAATCAAAACTTGGTGAAATATTAAGGATTTGGTAAGCCGTGGCAAAAGAAAACTAAACAAAAATGGTCTAAAATTACAAACGCATTTCAGACAATAATAAATTAAAAGTTTTTAATATAAAAACAGAAATAAAAAATGATTTCAGAAAAATCATAGACATATATATATATAAACAAAATTTAATAAAACTCAAACTTGATTAACACACCGATTCACAAAACACAGAAGCTTAACAAATGAATATTGAACTTACAAAAGTAAACAAAGCTGCAAAGACATACAATCTAAAAATATGAGCTTCATCGAATGAAACCGAAAGCAAACTAAAGCGAAGGAATGCTAGAGAATCACTTTCACAAGAAAAAATTCTTACCATTTTTTGACTTATCTTTTATCTGGCATGTTTTGAATAAATATCGAAATTATCCAAACACAAAACTATGGGTTAAAATATTACAATTTGCTGCAAAAATTTAATAGGACTGTTATTGTTTTCCTTGTTCATCAGTGATTTACTAACAGTAATAAATTTTCGAATCTTCTCCGATGATGTCAAACATTTTATTATCGAGATCATAAAATTTTAGATACGATTAGTTCCTGGTGTAAAATTAATCTTATGCAGCTCAGTCGTAAAAAGTGCAGCAGCATGTGTTTCTTTCGGAACCATGAAATATTGAACAATGTTGAAGCAATTTCTGATTTAGGTGTCTTTCCTGATCCTAAATTGAATTTTATACACCACATTTCATTTGCAGTAAACAAAGCCCGATATATTTTGGAATTGAGAAAACGCTGGGCAAATAGTTTAGTGACCCTTATATAACAAAGCAATTGTATACATCTTAAGGTGGACCTATTATATAATATGCCTCTTTAGTTTGGGACCTATCCACATTAACACTGTCGAATCTCTTTAGAAACAATTTTTGCTCTTTTGCCTCCGTGGCTTGCATTGGAATATGTAAAATATACCGTCTTGCTTTAAATAAACTTCCGACGCTTAAAAGTCGTACTGAACGTTAGTTCCGTTCTTAATCTTATTAAAGGCAGTGTGTCCAGTCAATCTTTAGTACGTAATCTGTTCCAATCACGTCCTAGAATCAATTTTATCCCGCTATTCAAACGAGTTAACAGAGCTAACTATGCTAACTGTGATCCGGTGTTAAAGTTTTTTTCTGAATTTTTTGATTAATACCAGAATATAAACACTGTTAAGAAAAATATTGGTTCCTTAAAAAAAAGTATAAAACACCAACATATTTTTTATGGAAAAACCATAAAATAATAACTAGAAGTTTAATGCGAGCCTTAATAGTTTAAAAAAAATGTAAAAGTATGACTTATTATTCTTTAATAACATTCTTTATTAATGCAGCCTTAACGATAATAATTTTAAGGTGATAACTAAATCTAGATAAGGACGTGGTAATAGAAGCGGGACCTTACACTGTGCAAAAATGTTGTTCACGATGGCCCTTATTTTCATTAACCTTACCCTATGATTAACAATAAATAAAATTTGCAAGAAGTTTAGTTGTTTTTTTTAATAACACAAAAATTTTGGATAATTTTTTAATTTAATTTAAAAAGACCTTAAAAAAGAATAAGAGATATTTATTATTAATTAATATGTTAATATTAACATTATTCGTGAATAGTTAAGTGTGGCACGTAGCTTGTAAAATAAAACCGTTCAAAAAATTTAACACCAGAAAGTTTATCTGTTCCATAAATTCAATTTTAAGTTTTTATTGTTGAATTTAACCTAGTATTTTGTTTGAAACGTGATAAAGTTGTTGGTTGAGGAGTAACGTGGTGATTATTAGTTTTATCGGGTTTTGAAGAAGAAGGTTTGAAAAGATGTTAACGCACCTTTGTTCTAGCTTGTGCATGCAAAATGGCAAGGAGTTGGATGGTCTGAAATTTTTCAGCGAGGTGGGGGCACTCGAAAATTCTAAATAAGTCGTATATGCATCTTAGGGTGCAGGTGGACGGTTTTTCCTACACCCAGTACTAAGATAACCGTCAGATTAACGTCTCGCAGCCAGATGCTTACGTTAAATTTTTCACATGCATACTATGTGAATTTGCTTCTCCATCCTCCTAATTAGCACTAGTACTTATCAGACGTGACACTACTGAGTGTAAATTGAACTTAAAACTGAAGAAAAATCTGCACATACAAATTTTTGAAAAACTTTTATCTTAACAAATATTTTATTGCAATTAACTTTGATTTTAAAATAAACTCGAACTTGCAATATTTCCAGAAATATAGAAAGGATTTAGTTCTTAGAATTACTTAACTAAGTTTACGTTTTATTCATAAGAATTTTGCGTTCGAAATTTATAACACGACTTAATGTCAATTTAGTTATATTTGCAAGTGATAAAAATTCATTTTAGTTAAATAATTCTTAAGATTCCGACTAAATACTTAGATTCCTATACAGCTTGCATTCATATAGTTTTGTGCTCCAATTTGATTATTAATATGAATTATTAGACCTAGAAACTTACAGAACACATGAGATTGTGTAAGATTTTTAAGCCAAGTAAACGACAACCTGCCAACAGCTTTTCTTCACTTTAAATTCAAATTATAGTCTTAAAAAATTTTTTTTGGCATTTTAACTGCAAGCTTATTGCACTTGTATACTAACATCCCATAGATAAATTAGTGATTCGAATTTTACTCACTAAGCTCTCTCTTAATAATGCGACCATCTACTCAATATTTCTGTTCTAATTTTGGTATTTTTCAAATAATGGCTCTTTAATGAATTTACGATTCAATTGTACCATGAAGTATGTCAAAGTAAAATTTATACATAAAAATCTACAAATAGTAATAAACAAAATATTTTTCAGTTACAAATTACATAAAATTATAAAAAAAAATTGCTAACATAATTAAAAATTTGGTATCATTATCACATCATAAACCATTAAAACTGCATTTGCACTAACAAAAAGCCAGAATCTTTTCATATTAAATTAACAGCTTTCCCCAGTATAAACCCTAATGGGAGTTACAATTTTTGTTAACTCTTATATTTCAAATGCAATATGACGTTGACTCTCCTATTTTATTTAGTTTACAATTCGTAGCCACTTCTGTAATGCCAATAAGTTAACAAATGCAAACAAATTCTCGTGCAATGCGCAAAAAAATGTTATGAAAAAATACAAATACAAAACATACAAATACCAAATTAGAAAAGGGTCGAAGCGAAGCACAACTTAGAATTCCTACAGAATTTTTGTTTTTTATTTTTGTTCCATTTTTTATTTGCAAATATTTTTTTTTGTATTTTCTTAGTGTGTATAAAAAAAATTAAGGTCAATTTGAGCCATGTGTTTTTTTGAATTTTTAGTTGTTTTATTTCTATTTTCCTTTCAACTCCTTTTTTGCTTAGAATCCTTAAAATTTTTTTTTATATTGTTCCTGTTTTTGCTTCTCGTTGAATTTTGTTTTGTTTTTCCATTTTTGGTTTTTTTTTTTTTGTTTTTTAGAATAATGCACAATGTTACACAACTGTCAAACTTTTACTGTCATATGTCGTTTTTTTTATGCATGATGTCGTTTTATTTTGTCTTCATTATTTATACATTTGTCGTTAAATCATGTTGATGTTGCTCCTCTCCATCACTACTATTTTTCGGATATAGCAGGCAGCCAATATGGCGTATGCTTTATTTGCATACTTTTATCAGAGTAATAAGAAAAATAAAATTTCCAATGTTCGTGTATAAATTGATGGTTGCATGCACACACATGATGTGTTTGTATATCTGAGTGCGTACAGCATAGTTTCATACAGATATTTATAAAGTTTGATAACGAAAATTTGAAAAATAAAATTGATTTGATTTGAAACTTTGACAAATAATCCTTAATTTGAAAATTTTGCATCTTGGAAGGATTGATAAAACAAAACTTACTTATTTTTAAATTTACATTTTAATATATTTTCGAAATATATGTGAATTAAAATGCCTTTGTGTCTTATTTTCAATAATTAACATATATGTTAGATTACTTGGTCCGTGTTTCAAGATGAGTCCCGAAGGTATCCTGAATCCTTCGCATCAAGAAGTTTATTTTTCAATTGTGGCAACACCAACAATATGATGGTTTTGACATTTATTTTTTTACATATCCTTAGTAGATGCATTGGCAATTGTAACAATGAAATATTGCATTAAAATAATAAAAATCCACTACGAAAATGGTGGTCATGTAAAAGTTACAGTACATTACATTGATCGTTAAATTTGAGTCGACAGGCTCGATACAAAATTTGCGAACTGCAACGCGTGTTTAACCGGGTCGTTAAAATAAAAACATCGCAACCGTGAATCATAGTGTTGAATCAGATTCAAATTTGTCGAATTTTGCGAAAGGATTTGATTTTGAAGCCTTACAAGGTTCAGCTGGTAGAGGAATTGAAGCCGATCTGCCATTTAAATCGCCGTAAATTGGCTTAATTCATTCGAAAACAGACGAAGCCGTTTTTCACTTATCAGAGTATGTCAACAAGCAAAATCCTAAAGTGATTCTTTATGGTCATAGAATGCAATAAAATTTTATTCTTATTTGGGATTGTTAATAAAATGCCTAAATTAGCGGGGTTTGAAAATATATTCATTTGTTTCTATTATGTAGCAGTCCACAGTGGAATGAAAACGTCTTTTGTTTTTTGGTAATAATTTTGTAGCTCATGAACTACTTAATATCCTTATTTTGTATTGTATAAAACTGGAAAACGGAAAATGTGTTTTTCAAATTTTTCATTTTTATTTATTAAAAAGGTCAAAAAACTATAACTATTATATATTTTTTCATTTTTACATAAAAAAAGTTCATTAGAAAGTTTTCACAGCTCCTACAACATGATATCAGAGGAAAGGTAATGACTTCTAGATTAACAATTGATTAACATTTTTTACGCATGGTATTTTTTAGATGTCATTTACCTTAAACTGCAAGTTTCAGGTTAAAGTGGTTGATTAAAAAATATAAATAAATATCGAATTTGAATTACCACAAAATCTAAGGGGATCGCGATATTCACACAGAACTTCGAGATAATATATATATATATATATATATATATATATATATATAAGAGTCTTTAATCAAATGGTGAAATAAAATTCTTTTTTTTTAATGCATAAATTCGTTAAACACGGAAAACATAATCCAAAACAGTTTTTTTTAAAAGACGGATTAGCCTGGCGGTGTCAAATCCTTTTTGAAGTGAGTAACCAAATGATAGAACTTTAATAATCAGTTTAATTTTTTTCAGTCGGTATTTACACTTCGAGGAATTTCGATGTAATTAATTAATTTTGTTTCAAAATTGACTGTCTTGGGATAAGGCTGAACGATTAACCGTTACAATTTTTGAGGTAATTTACTAGTACCGAAGTAAGTTGCAATTATGTAAGCAAACAAGTCACATCATCTTTTCGGGGAAAATCCTAAAAAAATGGCAGTTTTTACATTTTATCAATTCAGAGGCCTGCATTTGTTTAACAAAACATGCCATCAGAAACGATCTTGCTACTGTTTTATTGTAAATTTTATCACGAACACAACTAATAACTTAGAACAACATAAATAAGTACAGGACATCAAATATACTAACTTAAGGCCGGTAAAAAATGTAAAAAAAAGTTTTTAGCCAGATTTTTTCCCAAACTAAACGAGGTAACCTAGACGTGTAAACACGGTTTTGGTAGATATTTTTAAGGTGAACTTAAGTAGTTCAAAAAGTCTTAACATGTGGTAGTAACTTTGGGGGCAGGCAACCCTCCAGCTAGGGGACCGGTGATATCTTAGATATGAGTGAGCTACTGAATTATTAAAAAAAAACGTTTTCAAAACACTGTGCAGTGTAATAAAACAAACCAAAATAAAGAGTAGTTTTCATATTTATAATTGCGCTATTTAATTGTAGGTAATAATTTAGTATTTGACATTCGTTGCTGTGAATATTTTATTTATAATTTATATGAGAAATAATTGTATTGAACTAAAATCAATATAAATTTTATAAAATATTTAAAAAGATGTTAGATTGTCCCAATTATTTTTATTAAAAAGAGAACTAATTAAACAATGTTTGTGATAATTATTTGTGCTTTTATCTTCAGTATTGCGAAACAGAAAAAATGTCTACGTATGAATAAGTCGGCAAAAGAAGTTAAACTAGTTTTGAACCAACATACAAACCTGAAATAAGTAAAAATCATATAAAAAACATCAAAAAACTAAACGTGAAAACTTTCATTTTATTGGTGTTGCCACAATTGAAAAACAAACTTCTTGTTGAAAAAACTGATAAATACAAACAAAAAAAATCCCTGGATATCTCACAGAATTTGTAAAACTAAACTGCTTTATAATAAAGGTTGTTTAAATAAATTATAATCAAAATTAACTTATTAATATATTAATACGCATCTAATGAACAATATGTCGTAGATCAAATATAAAATTTTAATATTTTTATCTTTTATCTGACATTATGTTAAATATTTTGTTTTTTAATTTTTCTATAGCAATCTATTAGTACTCATGGACTGATTAAAATTAATGAATTTCCCAGACATTGCAATAATACTATTAATTTCACTCTCGTAAGTAAAAATTAAGTTAAATTTTAATAATCATACAAAAAAAGTTGCTTTTAACACTTTGCATTATATAAGATTTATTTACATTTAATAATTTATATTGTGTATAAGAAGAGAAATGTGCGTATTTGTATCTTTTTATCGTATATGATTTCATAACATTCGTACAGGGCCAATTGTAGTGTTTGTATTTAAAATTTTTTGTTGGTGTGTTTGGTCTACCAGATGACAAGTAATAACAGCATTTTGGGGAATGTTTATTATTCTGTTAACGCAACCAAAATGACCAATCAAAGCCATAACACTATAGTATCAACACATCTACAAGAAACATAATCAATATGACAGAGACATATTTCTATTAAGGCCTGGAATAAACTCAAACACCTCTTACTATTCAGGCACATACATTCGAATAAACTTGCCATCAAATATACATTCAAAATTAGAAGTAATAGTCATATAAAATGAACTATTAACAAGCGATAAAAATATCATGCATGAAATCTGCATTCGAAAAGTAAATATGTACATATTCTTGTATATTTATAGGTGTAAGTTTATGTTGGTCAATAAATTTGTGGTGTATTTGTATTAAGAAAATCTAAAATTTGCATTAAATCAAATCTTGGGCATTTAAATACCTCGTTAGGTAATATTTTGGTCTTGTATTTATTACCAAAGTCAGATGAGAAATATAAAATTGTTTAAAAGGAGTGAATATTTCCTAGTAGAATTTAAAATAGAGGATATTATTTCTAAAATTACCACAGCTGGCATGGAAGAGTTTAATCCGAAGGTCTTTTCTTACATTTAAAAAAAAATTTTGCCACACTGCGCTCATTGTAAACTAACCAATTGATGTTAGTGTGCGACTGCAACTTACATTTCTGAAGGTATAATATTTTCTTATTATATTTAAAACTTTAAAACAAAATTTTGAAATTGTTTGGCAAAAAATACATGCAAATTTGTCAATGTTTTAGATAGTTTTTTATTATAACATTCTTCTAATATATTATTGATTCGTCTGCAAAATACAATTTATGTTAGAAACAATATACAAATGTGACAAACGAAACAGTTGATGTTTAGTGTAATTTAAAAGTTGAAAATAGTCCTTTCTTCGAAAATATTTAATTTCAAAACTAAATGATATTTCAAGAATTTATTACTCCTTAATCAGTAAAAAATGAAAAAGTCTTTGTTTTATTTTCAGTGAACGAACAAAAATATTTTAAAATGTGTCAATTTGGTTTATTGCTAAAGTAACTAAAGTTGTCGATTTTTCTTTTGTAGTTTAATTGCTGTTGAGATAACATACAAGAGCTAGATTTCTGTGCTTTAATTGTTTTCAAAAAATGACAAAAAAATAATTGCTATTTTGGTTTTAGCAAAATATAAAAAATATATTTATTGTTTTTCAAATTTAATACAAAATGGATGAAAGTCGGTTGGAATGTAAAAATGATGAACTAGTAAAAATGCAATAACTTTAAGAGCTCAAAAGTATAAGTAATAAATAATTTTTATATAATAAAACAATATAGCTTATTTAAAAAGAAATCTTTCATCTAGAATTCAAAATAAAAAATAAATTTTATTAAATTCCAAATTTACATATTGACTGCAATGTCACGAGTTCAATTTAATTTCCTTACAATTAAAAAGAATCCTTTTTAACACAAATAAAATAAATTGCTCAGTGTTGAATGTGCTACTTACCACAGTGAAATATGAACTAAATATAATGCAGAATATACTGTTTTTTTAACAAGTCGTTTGTTTTTCAATTGTAGCAACACCAACATCATGATAGTTTTGGCATTTAGTTTTTTGATTTATTCGTAGTATCGCCAATTTTTACAATGAATTCAATTACGCACGAAACTCGCATTAAAATAATTAAAATTCACTATGAGAATGATGGTTCTCTTAAAGTTACATTTCGTGAAATTCATATTTTCGGACAACATAATCATCTTTCTGAAACCGGTTCGATACAAACTCTGCGAACGTGTGTTCGAACGAGACGTACAACTGAAAACATCGCAGCCGTCAATTCCTCGACGTTCTCAATAACTGAAGTCATCCAAAGCCATCACATGGCGAATTTTGCGTAAGGATTTAACTTCGAAGCCCTGCAAGGTGCATCTGAAGCCGACCATTCACATTGCCGCAGATTCGCTTAATTCATTCAGGAACAACTGACGGACCATTTTCACTTGTCAGCGTATGTTACCAAGCAAAATTACCGCATTTAGGCTTCTCAAAATCCTAGATCGATTATTGAGAAGTTTTGCATGGTGCGCCATGTGGTCTGATGGCATGATAGGGCCTTTTTTATGATGAGTATGCTGCAAATGCTGTAACGGTCAATGGATCACGCTGTCGTGAGATGCTAACAACTCAATATTGGCCTATTATTTTGGCCTCATATTTTGCTTATTTAACTAGCTACTTTGCGTTATACTGATTTTTGATATCGAAGTATCAACAACAAAATATTTTTTTTCCTTTAAAAAAAAAACAAAATACAAATAACAAATTTTTAAATTATATCTCTCCCGATTTTTAGGCCAAATATCTTAATTTTGCCACAGAATATATTTAAAGCATTATGTTTTATAGGAAAATTTTCTTTTTTGAATCTTATTTTTAAACTAGGCTTTCTTTAATGGGACAACAGTTAAAAATTAGGTCTATTATATATAGAAATTGCGAGACGAGAATCACCAAAAAAGAACCGCTTATTATTCCTGAAATTATTTAGTACATTTAAGCTGTATGAGGTCTATATAGACAAAATTTATGTTAGTTCACTTTTATGGAATCTCAGTTATATTGTAGGCTTAAAGTAAAGTTACTAATTAGGAATCTATAACGTAGGAAGTACGTAGGAAGCTTATGAATTTTTGAAAACATTGAAATATTGGATGATTTCAAAATTTCAAACAAAATTTGCTACAGTCAACACGATAATGATCGCAAGGACTTTTCGAACTAGTTGGCTTGCTGTTTTACTATTAACGCCAACTTGTAGATTTTGCATTGTCCATTGGAAACATTTAATATCAACATAAAAGAATTACTGGAATCTTATAGCTTAGAAAGTTAAAAAAGCAACAGTGATTTGAACACAACAAAAATTGTAACCGAATTACATGTATTATAACCGTTTACGCTTAAAGGTAAAAGCAAAACTTCTACACGAATTATAACATCAAATGCCAGCTGTTAGCTTCAAAAACCATTAAAGAAAATCACTGATTCAGTATCAATAATTTAATTTAATTTATAAAAAGTTAAATCACTAAAAAAGAAGTAAAATGAAATCACCTATTGTGACTGCTAATAAATTAACAGTTTCTAAGACATTTTAAAAATACAAAACAGTAACAACTGGTAACAATTTAACAATCAAATCAAGAAGATATATAACCAAAAAAAAAACGCCCTACACTCAGTAACAGTGAATCTAGAACTATCCAAAAGTAAAGAATATGAGAGTTTTATCAAATTCTGGTCAAATTCTTCAAAACTGTATATAAAACCTCAGTCAGGCAGTCTGATTGTGAACATGATCAAGTGAAGACAATAGAGTTAATACAGCAGTCTTTATCCGTTTAAAGTGATAAACTTACCACTGATTATAAATGCGAACAAGTAAACAATCGTGTTTTTATTAAAGAAATAAACGTTACAATATGATAAACTTGAATCACTAACAAACTATCTCTGCTTAGACGAAATCAAGCGTATATTTTTGTAAGTCATTAAAGCATTTTTTAAAGATTACACAATTATAAATTCCTTTGATGTATCGTTTTTTTATGTGAACTAACTTTTCCTTCGATACTTTTTAATCTTTTAAATTTTACTTATTTTTACATTATTTATTAAGTTATTTATATTTGCAAAAATAAAGCAAAATTTATTTTATATCTAGATATGAAAAAAATGTTTGCTTTTCTTCTTACAACCTTTCTCTCTCTCTCACTCAAGCTTCTGTTATAAATATGGTTTGCGGCATGACTAGTTGCTGAATGTAAAGTAAGATTGACAATGCAGTAACAGCAAAACTGAGTAAAATGTAAACTGAATAATTGCGGTCACAACAATAGAAAAGGAATAAATATATCTGACAAGCAGCAAAACAAAAGAAGAAAACAAATATTAACCAAAATGTCGCAAATTGACATAATGAAATCCCTTAAGATAGAATATGGGTTTCATTTTGAATATTGAGGGTTAATCAATGAGATAAAAGAATGGTAATAAAGGCATATACAAAAAGAAAACTTAGAAGGATAGAAAATTGTTGGCACTTATCCAAAAATAAGTGAAATGTGAAGTTATTTTCAATATTGTTTATTACATGCTAACTAAAAGCATGAAGTTCGTTTTTTAGAAATAAAGCTTTAACTAGCCGATTGAGTGAATTTTGTTGTCCACAAACATAAAAAATACCCACAAATTATCAAATTTTAACAGATTTTTTTATTGGAAAAAGAAAATTGAAAAGAACATTAAAGAGTTTTATATTTACCTCTCTTATGATATTTGTGGGATATTGCAAGATGTCAATACAATGGCAATTGCGAATATTTACGGATAATTTACGGATTGTCTCTAGCTGATTGTTCCTTTGAAGAGGGAAGGCAAATATAATGAAACAATTAGTCATACGAATGTCATATTAATGTAAAATGAATGCTTTGACAATAAACGTATTAAAACGCTGCAAAACGCTTACTGACTGAAAAGTATACAAATATGAACCCAGGACCATCAACACTTAAAGCACAACCGAAAATACAGAAACAAAACATACCAAAGAGACCTATTGCAAACTACAGACCTGCACTGGCATATCACTTGGCTAAACACCTTACCGGCATATTTAAGGGAGCGATAAATTTGAATATATATATATGGTACGTAATACACAAGACCTTATCGAAAAACTTAAAAACATCAGAATAACCGAAAACACGCGATCAGTTTCCTTTTGACATCGAGGATCTATATACCTCAATACCGACAAAGAACAACTTAGTTATCCTACACGATACACTAAACAATGTATATTACAAGCAACATATCACCGACATTATAGATATTGCAAAGACGATAATAAAACTAAACTACTTAAGATTTATTAACCACTTTTATAATTTAAAAACGGACTTGTCATTAGAGACCCAACTTCATGCAACATCTCGAATAAATGCACGTAAAAACACTTATCAAAAACACAAAATAGCTGATTACTATAGATACGTAGATGACATCATGTTCATTCAACCAGACAACGCCAAACAAATTCTAACAGACTGAAACACAATCCTAGATAACATTACATACACAATGGAAAGTGAACAACATAGAAACTAGCACTTAATATCACAATAATATGACGAACTAACTGCTGTACATTTGACATCTATAGGAAACAAACTACGACGGGCACTTCCACCCACATCACCTCGAACCACACTACCCAACATAAACTAGTAGATAATAAGATAAGATAATCCCACTTACTCTAATTTACAAAATAGCTAAAAACAACGGCTGCAAAGCGGCTACTACTGACAAACTGCTTAAACAATACAATGTAAAAACAGTAATAACGAGGACAAGAGACAATTGATACAGATTGACGATATACTTTTACTTACACAGGATCAGAAATATATAGATTAAATAACTTTTTCACTTACAGCACTAAAAACCAAACATACTCTGAGACAATTTAGTTCCGTCGGAGTATACAGACTTTCTTATAGCTGCAAACATAATTATAGCGGACAAACTGGACGAACACTCAAAAAAGGATTTATACAACATACGCTCATACAAACGAAAACGAGAAGAATCCAACTTTATATTACACCTTTCCGTCAGAGACAGAAATAGATGAGTGTATGACATTACTACATTCTAGTAAAAAAGGACGAAGACTAGACATTCTTGCAAACAGGAAAACCTACAAAAAAAACTTTAAACAAAGAGGGAAACGCGACCTCAGGTACAATTTTCACACCACTAAAACTACTACACAATCGAACAAACGGAAAACACTCTCAGACACGTACCTAAATTATAATAATAAAAGATGGAAATATCGAAAATTGGTCCCGTATTAAATACCAGGTGGCATTCTACCTATATTCTACCCATAACCTAATGTGGAGCAAACCACTTTGGGTGATATGTAGCATACACCCACGCTCTAGGAAGCCGATGGATATCTTTATCCAACAGATCGTTCCTAGTTGCAATTTCGGGAGCTCGGATCAGAGCCGACACCCCCACTTCTTGCTGAAGATTTGGAGACTATTCCTGGTCCAGAACACATAACATGCTCAATGGGACCGGATCATTCACTATGTGTTCTTGGTTAAAAGTGAGAGGATCCTGGTTAAAAGTGATGAGGGCCTGCGAAACTACAATCACCACGATACCCCCAGAAGGGCCAACCTCAATAATCAGTCAGAGAATAGCAGAATATAAACTCTGGGGCTTACTGATTCCCGTGGAAATAAAGTAGAAGTTGCCCAGTGCGCTCTTGCTATTCTTTAGGGGACTGGACTCCCTTTTACCCCCAGATGACAGAAGGCATATCAATGTGCCCCCGGTGGGCATACAACCTTAATGAAACAACTACCTACATCCTAACCATGCCTCACCAGTACAGTACAGTACAGTACATCAAAAGCACTCCCCGTTCATAGCGAACAGCCAGCAAAGATGGAAAGGAATGACTAAAATATAATATTGTGTAATAAAAAAGTTTATCTCTTTGATAAAAAAGTATAGCAGAATAAGTTGTTACTACCATTATTTCAACAAAATCTTGGGTACAAAGAGAAAGAATTTTTGTTGAGTAGCTGTAGTGGATCAATTATTTAAAAGTTAAAGCTTCACGGAATACCGATTATAGCTGGTAAAAAACGTTGAGTAGTCGCGGTTCTTACATCGAGAGTGTATAAACGGCATTAATAAATGTATTGGCTAAGGACGCATATTGGTTATTCAAGGTTTGAAGTAGTTTGAGTTTCGCCGATGCTAAAGAGTATTTTGGAGGATTAGATGGCTGTGTAAGTTTGTTTTATTTTCAAGTGGTGTAAATGGTATTCTTTGTTAGCAAAGACAAAAAATAACTCATTTTCTTCTTTGAGTTGAGTAATTTTTCTTTGAATTTCAAGGCTAGTTCTCTTTTTTTCTGCACAAAGCCATCTTTGTTTAAATTCTGCCGAATTTTTATATACGAATTTTTAACATATTTTTATGTTAAATTATTATTCAATGTGACGCAATATTTTTTAGCACTTTTTGGAAACCACAGAAAAGGCGTGTATGTTATTTAACTTTTAAGAATACATATGTGGAAATAATTCATTTCATTTCAAATCAAGTTCTCTTAATTCATTTCGAGCAATCATCGCTACTCTGCCAGCTTATAAATCAGCAAACAATCTACGAAATCAAATATAATTTATTAGTTTCATTTTGAACAAAATTTAATTTTTTACTACTGTTGATATGTGTATTTCGTAAAGATATCAAATTTGAGACAAAATTTGTAAAATATAATTTTTCATTTTTTATTTATCAAGAACTTGCTAGGTATTCGAAAACAACATTTGTTCTCTTTCTGTGTAAATAAAAGCAAAAATGGTTTTCAAATTGTCTTCCTTTATGACGCCAAATAGTCCAAATATGCCCCTTAAGATTTCACTAAATACACGGAAACTATAAAAATTCAATCATGTAAATTTATAACATATTTCCAAAAGTTTTTTATTTGGTTGCTGCAAACAGCCAACATTCTACTTGGAACGGACACGCAAAACTGCATAAGTAAAGGATACATTACGATATCTACAAAAGCAAATTTTTTTTATAAATAAATATACTTTTTAAGAATCGAATATATAAATACTTCATATCCGTTTTGCTTTTTCTCATATGCACATACATATGTATGTATGTACAATTAAAATAAAAACGAAAAATGAATATTAATACAAACCTAAAGATCATGCCAAAAAATTTATATAAATTTATTATCTGAATGAATGTGTATTTATTCGCAAGACTATGAAAAATGCATGTCTGTTATATTTTTATACAATCATTTAAAAATCATATGCAAAAATTATTGCAGCATTTGTAAAATGTATGAAACCATGCAGTTTGCGGTAGATTTTATTTTTTTTATTATCAAATAAATACATCTGAATTAATTCCTTTTTTGTAAATGTTTGTTAAATCATAATTAAAATTTGTAATTATTATTTCGTATTTATACAAATTTAAAAATAAAATTTAAAAGAAGTGCTTTTTGCACTAAAGTTGCTAAAAAAAATCTGTTGGATGTTATTTACAAATCATTCGTAAAGTATCGGTACATAGCAATTATAAAATAGAATATTATATACACTTCTGTTTAATGGCTTAAATTCACATAATTTGCTTTTACTTAGCATTAAAAAGCTAAATAGAAAGCGAATAGCATACTTCATTAAGCTTAAAAATATGCTAAACTATACATTTTCAAACCAATGCCCATTTACTAATTTATTGTTCCACTTGTGCAGCATAAAAGAACGGAAATAAATGTTACAGAAAAACGATTGCAGCAGCTTCGATTTGTATATTTATTTTATATTTAGTCTATGGATTCAAGATCCCTCCAGACATTAAAACAGTAAATAATAATTGTATATACAACTTAAATTTACTTATTCAAATGTAAATTTACATGACATTTAACATTACAAACACATAAAGAAAAATCAATATGCTTAGGAAATTTATTAAACTCAGTAATAATTCTTAAAAACAGGTCAGAGTTAGCAAAATTTGATCCGAATATTTTAATCAGCAGTGGGTTAAAATAGCGCGTACGACGAAATGGAACGGTAAATGAAATATTGCTCATCAAATTGCAGATATTTCTTTTTGTAAAATTTACAATAAAGAAGACATTTAAGATTATTCTCTGGCGTTTTAGAATTGGCATCTTTATTAGAGCAAGTCTACTAGTGAAGCATGATAGAATTAAGGAATTCCATTGTAAGCTTTAAAGGAAAATAACAAAAACTGTTTTTGCACCAAATCCATGCTATAATTATGGACTCTGTTAATTGGATTCCAATTTATGGAGCCACATTCCAGAAGAGGTCTGGCAAGAGAAGTACAAAGATGTTATGTGACATACGGGTCACTAAATTCCTTCTCCCAGAATTTTAAAAATTCTATAACTGCAAGTGATTTGTTTGTGGTTAACGAAATATGCTGTATAAAATTTAATCCAGCATTCAGTAAAATACTACAATTTGAAACTATATTCAGCTCCCCAAGCCGGTATCCATTTAAAACTTATTGACATCCCCGGAAAACACATATGTGCTGGCACTCTTCAAGGTCTTTGCCGGAGAATATGCTCAGCGTGACGATTATACGTTCGAAACATTCTCACGTTGTCTGCATATAATAGCACGTTCGAGCATCCAATGGCATTGGGAAGATCATCAATAAATAAGGAAAATAATAAAGGACCCAAATGGCTACCCTGCGGCACACCAGGTGAAACAATAATTTTCTTGGAAGTAAGCGTGTTAAAATTTACCCTATGAGTTCCTTTTGCAAGGCATGAATCAAAATAAAATATAAATTATCCGTAAAACCCATAGCCGCCAAGTACCCTCATCAGAAGTCCAAGGTCAGAAACTTATTATCGCTTTATCAAATTTGTAGCAAAAAAAGCACATACAGAAGAAGAAACTAAATACCTTACAAGCTATAAACAAGTTGAAATTTATAAAACCCAAACAAAATGTCAATTTTATATCAGAAATACCAATGTATTGCTTTCGATTTATGGATACTATTCCTATTGGGCAACATATAAGATAGACGAAAAAAAGGTTAAAAATATACTTTCGGTTGATAATAGTAAAATCGTTTTCAGGCATATTTTTTTAAAATATGTTCAATTGTCTTCAATACAAAATATTTCCAAAAATGTACAAAAACAAATAGAAGAATCATTCTACTATACTAAATAGAAAGAGTAATGAATTTATATGCGGGAATAATTGTAGCGTTATGCTGCCGTATTGCAAAGTGGAATATATCAATCAATGACATAACACATAGTAGCAAACTGCCAAAAGTGTAGTTTTGAAATAATACGATTAATGCAATAACCTGCTGTGCTTAATCCCCTGTCCTTAAAGCAAAATAACATCATTCGGGAGACATTAAAAAAGCTGTATGAAATAAAAGATTCTTGAATGCAAATTACTTGCTGGATGTTGTTCTTAATATTTAATATAACTTGTTAAATGCATGCTTTAGTTATAAAAAATATAGGCCGATTCGATTGGCTCCATATGGGCTCTATCTTTAATATAGCCTCACAAAAAATAATCGTGTTGTTAAACCACACGATACGGCTGGATACTTAACTGCTGATGGTCGTGAAATTATGCGAACGGGAAATTTGGTTTGCAATAAATTTATCGTTACATTGGCTATGTGATATGTGGCACCATCCTGTTGAAACCACATATCAGCGACATACTGGTCGCCAATAATACGCCAAAATTGAGCGATTGCGTGATCCATTCACCATTACCGCATTTGCAGCGTCATATTCCAAAAAATGGCCCAAACACGCCTCGAGACCACATAGTGCACCACATAGTGACACATTGAGCATACAATGCTTTTCAATAATCGCTCTAGGATTTTCAGAAACCTAAATGTGACAATTTTGCTATTTGATAAAGCCTGATAACTGAAAATGGGCTTCGTCTGAAAAAATGATTTTTTCAGAAAAACCAGCCTGTTGAATTGAGCGAATCTACGGCGAAGTGAATGGTCGGTTTCCTTCAATTCTTGCACCACTTGAACTTTGTAAAGCTTCAAATCCTTACGCAATATTCGCTGTGTTGGTTTTGAATAACCCCAATTGTTGAAAACTTTGCGAAACTGACAAGTTTGGATTATGTTATCCGAAAATATCACAAATTTTACGAAATGTTATTTTAACAGAATCACCACTTTCGTAGTGAATTTGAATTATTTTAATGCGATCTTTGTGCGACATTAAGTTCATTGTAAAAATTGCCTATGCATCTTCTACAAATACGTCAAAAAAACTAAATGTCGAAACTATCATGTTGTTGGTGCTGCCACAATTGAAAAATAAACTTCTTGTTAAAAAAACCCATGTTTTTCCTTATTAATTCTTCTGCGAAATTATAACGTTTCTATTTCCTTATTAATTGCTCAAATTTTAAAACAGTTTTCAAAAGGTTATTGCTAATTGGTATGCTAATCTTTGTTACAATATATATAGAATTTTTCTGCAATATATATTAAATGCTATAAAAGGAAAAAGGAGGCATTTAAAGAAATAAATACAAAACTTTTTCAATTTGTAAGTATTATTTAAAATTAATTTATTATAACTTTTTTGCATCTTATTTTTTCTATTCGTTAACAGAGTTAAAAAAATCTCTAACTTGGTGCTAAACATTATCCTGAAAGTGTTTAATTAAGTTTTATAATCATAATTAGAACTAACTTGTAAATATATTAAAGTGTCAAACATTATTATAATTTTTATAACATATTATTATGCATAAATATACATATAATATTTTCTTGTGCTTTATTTGTTTTCTTTTATTTTTTTATTTAAATAGCCAAAACATGTTCTACAATAGTAAAAGATAAAAAGTTGAACCACAGCTATCAACTGTACAAGTTTAGTTTTGCATGTATTTCTATTAAAATAATAGGAACGACAATAGCAATAACAATAAAAGCAACAATGTTAGCAACAAAAAATTTAAAAATATCATTTGTTCACAGCAAACCACAACATTATAAACATTGTTTTTAAAAATACTCATTGAATGCTATGGATAATAATACACAAAAACTAACGCATTAAATCATACATATACCCAAACCAGTTCAAAAAATAATTTGAAAAAAAAAAACAAAATACAGAAATACATGACAGGACATTGTAAATATGTGCTCATTTAATGTTAGTACACATATGTGCGTACATGTATGTGTCCATGGAATTGCTAGTTTGTATTTGAAAAATAAAAGATTTTGTTGAAAGCCACGAACAACGGTTGTTATTGTTCCATTTTTTTGAATGTATTTGTTTGCTTTCTTTATGTTTTTATTTAGCTGGTTTTGGTGTTTAGAAACAATAGCAACAACAACAACAATAACAACAGCACTGATAAGAATATGAAAACCAACTACCAAAAAAAAAAGCAAATACATAGTTAAAACATTACAATAGAGTTATTTCAGAAATAAAGAGCACAGAAAGCCGACATGTAATACCAACGCATGCCAAACTGCGGTCACTGAACTGTTTTAAGCTTTTTTTTTATATTCCAAACAAGATTAATCGATTTGAGTTGCTAGAGCAAAAACAAATAAATTGTTAGAATAGACAGATAGAATTGTTAAAGCAAAAGCAATAGAAAACCACATTTCTGATGATTGAACTACACAAAAAGCTATTTTCGTTTAAAAAAAATATTGAAAACAAGTATTTTTATATTACAAAGATAATATTTTTTCAACTTTGATTCAGTATTGAAAATTTGATCTCTAATTTTTAAATTTTTTTGTGTGCTGAAATTTATAAATTAATAATATCGAAAGCGTCTTAAAAAAGCAAACTTAGAACTGATCCCTAAGCCCCGTTTCATACTATAATACTTTTTATTAAGACTTACTGTTGTCATTCACCATGGCAAAAATTTTCTTTACTGGCTGTTTGTTCGGTATGATCGGCGAGCACTGTCGGTGTAATGACATCGTTTTCAAGCCACGTTTCTACATAGTACTATAGAGTTAGTATTATGTCTGTTAGTATAAATAATAAATGGTTATGCTTCCCCCCTAACGATGCATCATGCTGGTAATTTGACCTGGTACGTTATGCGGGGCTAATTTAATGTTCCCTAAGGATGTTCCCTAAGGTTCTAAGGATGTTTTCCATTTGTTAGAGTCAACTATAAGTTATAGTTTCGATTTTAAAAGTTTTTGTTTTATAGATTTCCGTGTTTTCAAGAATGTCTAGCCCTCATGCTCTTTTGCTAGGATGTGTCAAAATACAATGCAAAGTTGAAGTCTTGTTTTTAGTTTTCGTCCAGTTTGTCCTATATATATAAGTATGTTTCCACATACAAGTAAGTCTGCGTACTACATTAGAAATAAATTTTTCCGTTGCTACTGTCGATGTCCTGAGATTATGTCTCAGTGTGTTGGTATATTTCTGGTCCTGTGTAAGTAAACGTGTATCATCGATTTGTATCAATTGTCTCTTTGTCCTCTTTATACCTATTTTTAGTGTTGTGTTGTCTATACAGTATGTCGAGTATTAGTGAGTTTGTAGCCTTTGTTTTAAGCTATAGTGTAAATTGTATCGCGTTCTTTGTTATACTCATCTGCAGTAAATGGAGTTATCTTAAGTCTGTGTATCGCATATCTAGATGTTGCAAGTTTATATTGGAGGAAATGTGGATGGTAGTGTCCATCATAGTTGGTTTTTGTGTAAATATCAAAGGTTAGACAGTTAGTTGCTAGTGTTATTGTGATGTCAAGATAATGTAAGTTTCTATTTTGATCTTTTTTGCAATGGATTATGTTGATGTCTGTTAGAATTGCTTTAGCGTTGTCTTGTTCAAGGATGCATATCTATTTATAACGAGTTATTTTATGTTATTCCATTCATGTTTTTACGTGTAGCAATTCGAGATGTTGCATGAAACTTTCCATGAAGATTGCGAAAGTTAGGTTTCCCCTAAGGAGTCCGTCAATTAATTTGTAGATGTAGTTATTAAATTTAAAGTAATTCCGTTTTGTTATAGTCTTTTCAATATCTATAATGTCAGTGTTGTATTGTTTAAAGAAGTCCAATCAGAACATCTAAAGTTACATTACATTTTGTTGCTACACTACCACGGATTGCCAAGCTGATCTGGAACTGAGGCAACGGCGACTAAAAATACCATGTACGCTGCGGTAGTGCCACCTCATGATAATGGCCGTTCGGTTCATGGTAAATAAAAAATAAAATAATAAGCAGATAGAAGTTATAAGATTATTTGTATTTGGTCGTAAACAAAATTTATATGTGGCTAGCAAGTATAGGTTATTTTTAAACAGCTGCAAAATAAAGAAAAAAAATACGACTGCGGTGTCCTATCGTCTGCGATGCTGTCAGCATGCTTCTTTGCTCAACAGCAGCTTTCGTTGTTTTCATCATTTGCTTTGGAAAAAAATAACAATATTGATAATATGAAAATCTTAATGTTTAGAAAAATGTCAAAAATGATGTATTATGGGATGTCAAATTTCTTTCCGTATTATTTACCACTTCGATAACAAATTGCACTTTCTCATAAGATTTAAGTTTTTGAAAAATCTTATTATACAACATTATATTGTGAAATGCTTTTAAGTGATAGAATTAAGAAGACAATATCCATATAAAAGATTTCAAAAAAATATATATGGAAATGTTCGGAATAATGGTAAATTAAATTAATAAAAAATAAAAAAACAATGTAAATTGTGTAAATATATTAATATACGTGTATATTTATATATATGCAAGAGTTTCAATTAGTTAAATTAAAAATTTCGCGAAAAATGAAGTTGTTTAAACAACCCAAACGTGTAGAAACCCACATTATTTTCAAATCCATTATTTGCAATTATAATCATAGAGAAATATTCAGAAAAACTGAAATGAAATAGTTTATACTCTTTTACAATTCATTAATTCTATGCTGAAATAAATTTGCCGAAATTTATTCATAGTGAGTGTTAACAGCTATCTGCTTTTATTTTTTATTAATCTTAAGAATTACAATTAAACTGTTTAAAAGCTAACCAGTTATAGGCAAAATAATACTAATAAATAATAAATATTATAAAACATACAAATAAGCCGCCTAATCTATTATTAAATTCACAGCATATTTAAAATTTTAAAAATTAAAACTTAAAAATTAAAAAATGGTCCTGTGAGTTTTTAATCATAATCTTCTTAAATTGTAGATTTTGTTGTTAATAAGAACAATTGTGGCAAATAGTTGCTTAGCAATAATAATAGACATTCAAATAGAAAAATTTGTACAGCTCACTAAAACATTTTTAAAGTCTTCATATTCATATTTGTGCTATTAATAATTTCGTAAAAGCGTCAATAATATTATTGTGTTTATTCCTTTTAATAAACGTGTTAGTTCTTTTATTGCAAAATAATAACACAGCACTTTAGAGTTTAAAATTAAATTAAACGATTTATTCAATTTCAATACATATAAAAAACACGATGGTAAATTCGTCCTTTAATATTTTGCTATGTTTTCTCAACGATGTCTCAACTTTGATGAAAGAATTTGACCTGCAATTGGTGCTTTTATATCTGTTTTAAGAATATTTCAGTTTAAAATCACCCCATATTGTTGTTGTTATTATCACCCAGTGTAGACGCCTGCTTGGCTGTGTGGTTTTTTTTTGTTGTTCTGTGTTAGTTGTGTTTTAGCCCTTTTAAAAGTTTAATTAATTTTCAAGATATTATCGTTCTACAATTTGAAATAAAACTAACATTTAAAAGTCAGTCATGTTAAAATGTTCAAATTATTTCTCGGTAAACGTTGTCAGTAAATTTTGAATTCTCAACCTAAACTTGTGTATTTAATAAAGAGAAACAATTTCATTTCCTTATTTGTCTACCAGAGAAAATAAAAATATTTCAAATGCAATATAATCTATTTCACTTTCGACTAGTCACAAAGATTCTTTTAAATCAAACAGATTCCTTTTTTTGCTTTTATCATACATAGCTTTTTCTGTGTTTGTTTTCCGCCTGTTTTCTCTACTTAAAGAGTTTTTTGTAAAACAAACACAAACAACCTTTGATTAGCCGTGATTTTTGCCATCATCGTCATCAGCTTTAACAGCAACATTAACCTTAGTATCCTGCTTATAATCACGTAACTTGTGATAAAACTAATTACATCAAGTGTGGTACTCTGAAGACCAGCCATGTGTGTCATTTATATGAGCCACTATAACAACAACACAATTATAATGTGTACATACATGTAAAGGCTACACATCAACAAAAACAATAAAGTAAAGGAAGTTCCAATTTTCCAGTTGACCCTTTTTTTCAATGATGATAACAAAACAAAAAAAACACTTGTGGTCTAAAAGTGTGTCGAGGAGTAGCAGCAGCAGCACAGCCACCACGGAAAAGAGAACGAATTCAAAAATATAAAAAAAATGTATATATAAAATAAATAACAGCGCATGAAGCTTAAAAAAGCATAGCATACGTGAGGAAATATACTTATGAAAATATACACGTTCACAAATGAAAAAAAAGGGTTAACTGAACACCTTTAGAGTAGATTTTTTTAAACATTTTTCGGCTTTGCTTTTTAATGTTATTCTTCCCTATTTTCTGAGAATTTAAAATCCTGTTTTAGCACAAGATATTAAGCCGTTAGCTAATTTGGAATTGACAATTAAATTCTTTTTTACATTAAGCAATCATTACACGAAACATGAAATAATTTTTTAGAAATTTTCAATTGGAATAAATTGAAATGGAGGAAAAATGCTGATATTAGGTTTGTTCAATAGTTTTTCTAGCAAAAGTGTCTAAAAAAATTAATAGTAATATAACTTTCTAAAAATAATTGTTATTAATTATTATTCGTATTAGGTTTTAGTTTCGGATATCACAAACATCGCCTAGTATATCGTATATAAACAGAATAACTTTGAACGCAACTTACAATACTGCCTTTAATTAAATTGATATGGCCAGGTGTACGTCTCTTTTTATTTTTTTTTTTTTCATTTTATCTGCAGGTATTTAAACATTCAATAATAATAATACATAAAACTTAAATTTAGTTATTTAAATATAAAAAAAGAAGATAACAAATTTATTACACTCAGTACAAATTTTTAAAAACGTATCAGATTTAGTATAACGTTATCTGAAATATGGCTAATCAAAAAATCTAAACAGATATTTCTTTTTATTAAATTTAAAGCAAAGGTAACATTTAACGTTATTCTTCGGCTATTTAGAAAGCAAGAACTGCCTTTGCACCGATTCCATGCTATTACTATGAACTCTATAAATTGGATCCCAAATTAGTGAACCACATTCCGGAACAAGTCTGGTAAGTGAAGTATAAAGATATCTTGGGGCATACGGGTTCTACGCCCAAATTTTTATAAATCTAAGAACTGCATGTGATTTTTTAGTGCTTAACGAAATATGCTGCACAAAATTAATTTAGCATTCAGTAAAATACCAAGATATGAAACTACATTCAGTTTCTCAAGTTGGTAGCCGTACATGGTAGAAACACATGTATTTGCACTTTTTAAGGTTCAAATCCAAGATTAATATAACACCAGGAATTAAAAGGGTCCAAGTTCTTTTGCGGAAGAATATGTTCAGAGTGGCGATTAGATAAATCGTTAATTATTAAGAAAAATAATACTGGTACCAGATGGCTAACCTGCAGCACACCAGATGAAACAAAAATTTCTTTGAACGTAAGCGTATTAAAACGTTTTAGGTTCTGTTTATTAGATATGAATTAATCCACATAAGTCGATTGTTTGTAGATCTCATAATGTCGTTTCTTTATCAGAAGTTTGTGGTTCACCTTGTTAAAGTCGGTGTTTTCGTTGAACAAATTCCTGATTGATTAGCGTTGTTAATTCCAAAAGATTAGGATTAAAACCCTGCTAAGCAGGAACCAATACAGACGATACTTGACGGAAAAGGTAATCAGTAACAATTTTCTCAAAAAGTTCAGGTAAAGTGCTAAATTTCCCAGCATTCAAAAATTTGACGAAAAGTCTGTCAAATACTTAAGCAAATCATTGGAGACTTTTAGGTGGCTATATTGTAGTTACATGAATATAGAAATTATTATGCACAGTTACGTATTTGTTTTTTTCGTACTTTTGTAAAAAAATAATTCCTTTCTAAATAAATGAAATTTATTAACAAAAAGACTTTTAATAATCATATTTTGTATGCTTAATGCTATCCTTATATAAGTTTATAATTTTTTTTACAGTTTTAAGAAAATTTTGAGAGATAAATTACACATATTGCGCTGTTTGTATTACTTTGCCCAAAAGTACTAAAAAATGCAACTGTATGCATCATTGAATTTATAAATAACAAAAAATTAAGTTTAGTGCAAATTTTGTGGTCATTAAGTTATTAAAGTCCAAGGTTGAGTCTAGTTCTCCAACTCGTGAGAGTACCACAAAATAAAGATTCACATTGTAAAAAAGTAAAAAATATTTAATGTAAGTTCTGATACCGGCGGGGTGCGAGAGTGTTTTTCAAAAACATCACAGGCTGCAGTAGTTCCGATTTTTCAATATAGCCCATTCCACTGCCTGCTAAAACTTCCATAACTCTTCATTTCCTTGCAGAAACCTTCCCGTAGCAACTTCCATCTGTGTTTGTACTCTGCGACTTTATATAATTTATACCAGTATGAAAATGTAAAACGCAAACAAAATTCTTCAAGGCATTACCACTTTTATGCTCGCTTCTTTGAATTTCCGTTATAATAAAATTCGTGTCTTCTGTCATATAAACAATTTTTTCTATGTACGTTTTCTATTCAATTCAGATAAAATATTTTTTCGTTTTCCATTGGAATTTGTTTACCAATATATCTATAACACAATGCAAAATCTGCTGTTTCCGTATGGAATATGCGATCACTTTCGTACTTTGCTTAAGCAAATGATATTTGACAAAACTTGACGAAAAGTTTTGTTAAGTACAGTATATAGTCATATAGCCATAATAAAGTTGAGCCTTTATTCCTGCAACTAGATTTAAATAATGAAATAATAAAAGAAAGCTTCCATATTTTAGGAAAATCCTCAAATTTCATTGATATGTTGAAGATTTGTTAAGAATACAATTCAAAATACCATTCGGAATATATTTGTATAAAAATCATTTGCTTCATCTAGAAATGGAATTGATATAGCCCTTTGAGTAAAAAGCCTTATAAGAAAAATTAATTATGGAAAAAAATTATCCTTTAATAAAACACTAAGATGTAGGTAAAACGTATTGTGCAGCTAAGAGAATTTGATGTACACATTCATTCGCATTAATACCTACAACGCTCTCCGCCATCGATGATGACATAGGCTAACTTACTTCAGAAGGCTATTAATGCGATTAACAATCCAAACTAAGTAATTATCAGTGCACGGAAATTTTTATTTCTACAAATATTTGTCGAATTATGCACCTCATCGCTAGGCTTATCTTTAATAGCATTTTTTTTTTAATTTAACGTATTGCTCTGCTATTTGATATCTTTTTATTTTTCGCCTACATATCAGATTCCAAGTATAAGGGGCTACAAACTGCTTGAAAAAATAAACATTCAGGCATCTGCTTCAACTTCTACATAGTTAATCACAACTGCCTCTTTTAAAATATAAATTTAAGTAGATTTATGTACATAGAAGTGTACGTGCTGTAGTTTTATACGTAAATATATATATATGCCTGTCAGAAATATTTTTTGGTCGAAATTAAAAACACTATACTATTAGTTGTACGTTACCATGTTTTTTGTTTGGCATTAGAGTTGGCAGTTGTATGGACTGAAGCGGTTTAAGTGGGATTTGAAATTTAAATTTCAACACAAAAAAGAAATGCTTTTTAATACACACAAACTACCTTGTTTATTTTGTACTTTTATACGTATATATGTATATAACGATCATGTATAATGTTGGTATTTATGCGATTTTATTTTATTGTGTATATATTTTTTTTAACCAAAATTTCCCAATATGAAATTGGAATCGTATGTGCATACGTGTATATGTTAGTGGTGGCAATAAGTAGGCCAGAAATAATTTTGAGGTTATTTATTTAGAATTCAGAAAACGTTATTGCTGTTGTGAAAAATTTATTATATAAATGCTCGTAGAATTAAAATGGTTGACCCCAATGCACTGGAGAGTTTTCTGCAAGCTTAAAAAATATTGAAATAAATGACAGAATTTTGGTTGAAACATTTTTTAATTTAAAAAAAAAATTTTAAATTTTTTAATTTTTAAACAAAGTTTAAAATTTTGTTAATTTTATTTATCGTAATAAAAATTTTAAATGCCTCTTCGCATGTAAAATAAAGCAAATTATAGTAAAAAAAACTAAATGTGATTATGTGATGTATGAAGAAGAATAAGATATTATTGTTAGTAAATATTTATTTCAAATATTAAGCTATTACATTTGATATACTATATGCTTGAGATTTATATGCTTTAAATAAACAAAAGTTTTTTAACATCAAAATATTAGGTTGGAATCGAAAAAGAGTTTTACAAAAGAATGATCTATATACATATATAAAAATTAAGTTCAAACTAGTATTCTCCGTCGGATTTCCATCATTTTTACAGTACCATCGTAATGGTCGTTCGCTTGTTTGTATCTTTCTTTTATGCGTTTAGGCACAATAGTGCGTCCACAGTGCGTGTTTGAAACAAGACAAATTTTTTAAATCTCAAAATTTTTTTCCATTCTATACTTCAACTCAATATTTTGTATCAAATGAAATGTGTGTTTTCGTTTCTACGTTGCTGTGCTACAAATCGAAATATTAATTCATGTTCATAGCAAGTGGATGTGCAAACAAATAGAAAATTTTGTGTTCCATATTCTGTTGCATTTTGTGTGCCTGTATGTAATTCGTGTGTTCAATTACAAAATGATCCATCAGCCGAAGGTTAGATATTGGAAATGGCAAAATTCCAATTGACTCCACCACAAAAATGATTACGCTTCCAGATAATTTTTGCCACTTTGCTCAATCAAAACAAGAATTGGTCACGTATTTCGCGGTATTGGACAAAGTTTTAAAAACCATAATTGAGTGGGGAAAAGAGCTATCTTAGCTGCGAAAAATACAGATGTTTCGGATATCCATGTGAAATTATGAATGACATTCCCGGGTAAATTTTTACCGACAAATCGGTTGACTCTGTTACCAATCAAGAAGATGTAAATTACCCAGTCGAATTTTAAAATTCGATTGAGTTATCTGAACTGCCTCCACACCTTCTGCAAGTGAAAGTTGGTCTAACAATTTTTTTGGTTACAAATATCTGCCAGCCACGACTTTGCAACGGGACACGTTTAGTAGTCAAAAAAGGTCTGAAAAAAGTGATTAAAGCAAAAATTTTAAAAGGGAAATATAAGGGCGAGGATGTACTAGTACCACACATTCCTATGATTCCTCCACATTTGCCGTTTGATATTAAACGGCTTCAGTTCTCCATACGTGTTGCTTTTGCAATGATCCCTGTTTTTTCGCACGGTCAATTATATGTATCATGTTCCCGCGTTAATAAACCAACTGCTTTGTTTGTCTATACCGCGAACCAAAATCGATGGAAGAATGTCGTATATGTAAAAGCAATGCAATAGAATAAGATGTATTATATAAGCACACAAAAATATTAAATTGTAAAAAGATAAAATTATTAAAAAAACATAAAAACGAAAAAAAAGAAGTTGTGTTCTTTCTGATTAATTTTCGTTAATGATTGAATTTTTTGGCGCTCACAAAAAGGGACGCTGCAGAAGAAAATCAAACCACTAATGACGTGTAAAGCAATCACGTGCACGTTAGTTATATATAATTATATATTTTATAATTATATAAGAGCTGGCAGAGTAACTTTTAAATTTTTCTAGATAAATTTTTATATAAATTCGTAACTTTCGACTTTAAGAAAGATCATATTTCAGTTATAAATGAGCTATCAATAGGTTTGGAATCTGTGTGCAACTAACTTTAATTTCCATTTATACAAGGTAAATTTATAATTTCATCATAGAAATGGAGTTGCTGCCTCAGCTTCAGTTTATATTATATTTTGGTGTCAAACTAATTCTTGTAACTTGCTTAAATCGCCTTGACTTTTCTCGTTAGTTTTCTGTGCAAAAATAACAATTCGCATCAAAATCGTTGAATTTTATTTCTATAATAAAAAGATATCTCTTTCGCAAAGAAAAAGTCCTTTATATTTTCAATAAAGCAAGAGAAATAAAGATAAAGTTCATTAAGAAAAATATGTAAATGGTGTCCTTTGTTAGGTTGGGTTATATTATATTATGTTATGCTATGTTGTATTATATTATATTTTATTATATTATATTATATTATATTATATTATATTATATTTGTAATATCATGTTGTGTTATGTTAATTTATGTACGTTATGTTATCTGATGATATGTTATACGAGGTATGATAAAAAAAAACCTGTTATTTTCAAATTTTGTATTACGTTTGTTCGATTTTTGCATTTTCTTTTCAATTCTGTTGGTGCACATGTCTGTTATATATGATGACAATATCAGCCATTTTCGATTGTTAGTTTGTTTTTGACAGATAAAAAGGTTAGTCGTGTTTTGGTGGGCTCTTCGATTTTCTTACTATTCGAAAAAATGAATCAAAGAAACTGTATTGAGTTTTGTGTTAAAAATAAAATTAAATATGCAATGACATTTGAAATGTTGACTGTGGCGTTCGGCGAGTCGACTATGAGCAGAGCACAAGTTCAATTGTGGTAAAACCGGTTTAAGAAAGGCCGAGATAATGTCAACCTGGTGGCCCAAGCACGTCAACAACCTATGATGACACTGAAGCAGTGAACAAAATGATTTTAGATAATAGGTGAATCACTATTAGAGAGATAGCTGATGATATTGTTCAGCTAATGCTAAGCAATTTTTACGGATGTTTTAGGCATTAAACGTGCGGCAGCGAAGATTGTTCAAAAATTGCATGGACATCACTCAGGAGCTGTTTAACGTCTTCAACGACGATACCCATTTTCTCAAAAAGATCATAACTGGTGACGAATAATAGGTGTATAGCTATGACATTGCAACCAAAGCCCAATCATCCCAATGGAATCGTCCAGAAAAGACCAAAACCGAAAAAAGCACGTCAAATTCGTTCAAATGTGAAGGTTTTGCTTACTGAGTTCTTCGATTGCAATGTCGTGGTGCATATTGAATTCTTGCCACTAGGTCGTACGATCAATACGGAATACTACCTTAAAGTTATCCGCCGTTTGCGCGAAGCAAATCGTCAGAAACACAAAGAATTGGGGAAAAACTGATCATGGACTTGCACCTTGATAACGTACCAGCTCACAAATCGATGTAACTTTTGGCTGACTTTTCCTTCTTCCCCAAACTGAAGGCACCGATGGAAGGAAAGCGTTTTACTACGATTGAGGAGATAAAAAAAAATCAAAAAAAGCTGTTGGCGATATCAAAAAGCTCATTACAGAAGTGTTTCGGGGATTGGAAAAAACGCTGGCATGAATGTATTGCATCTGAGGGTGATTACTTTGAAGGGGATAAGATAGTTATTGATGAATAAATAATTACTTTTTGAAAAAATTAAAAATAAAGATTATTTTTTGATCATGCTGCATTATAGTGATCCAGGATATGAATTACATTCTGCAAGGGTCTAAATTTTACGTACTTTTTTAAGAAAGTATCCCATCCCCAGAAAATAATTTTTTTTAATAAATCAATATTAAAAATACCTACACATAAGCTTGACTTAATATTATTCATTTACTTTGATAGTGATTTGAAAAATATTTAAATATTTAATTAAACCAAAACAAAAATTGAAACAAATTCCGTATTGAATTTATTGAAATTTTAATATACAATAAAATATTATAGTTAATATAAATAGAATACTTGAATAACAAAAGGAAAGTAATGTTTAAACAATTTCTGTTAATAAAAAATTAATTAAAATTATTTTTAAGTCTATTGCTTTATTGTACGAAATGTAAAAATATAAGAGAAATAGGTCAACAAATAGTACATAAAATAATGAATTATTGTATTATTGTGTAATAGAGTAAAATAAAATATAACAGCAAAAAGCAAATTAAAAATTTTTGTATGTACGATATACAATATTTTCTATTTTTTAAGATTTGTTTTTGTATCTGTAAATCAATATACTTTGCAATATATTCATCACTTAACCTACTTAAATAAAGAGCTAAATAACAAATTGTAAAGATAAATAAATAGAAAACACGATGAAAAGATATAGCAGAACAAATGCCTTATTCCAGGAACTAGTTTAGTTGTCTTAATAAGTACACATCAGTGTATAAAATAAGGATAAAACTATACTATATTTAAATATATTTTTAAGGCTTATTTTAATGTAAAACAAAAATTTGTTAAAAGAAAACTACAACTTGCGAACAAACAAAAACTAATAGAAGAAACAAAATATTTACCAAAAACTCCACAAGCTCCTCATCCCGTTTAATAACTCAATTGTGGCAAGCAACATTTCCTGTTTACGGCAAGTAAAAGTTATTTATATTTAAAGTTTTTCAATTCAAACACATTGAAGTGGCAAATCAAAACCCATTTATGAAAAGTGGACATAAAAAATTCCAACAAAAAAAAGTATGCAGTACTAATATTTACAACTATGAAGGACTTTTGTTGGAGAATGATAGCAAAAATGTGTTTTCTATTTAATTTAAATATCGTAATAAGCCACACTTATTAAAAAAATGCCAAAATTCATAACTAATGGCAGAAAAAACTCGATCCTCAATTTGAAATTCCAAGCGATTAGAAATAAACAAACAATTTTGTTAGCAAATCCCTTACTGCGCTGCACTAAATAACTTTTAATTTATAACATGCAGGCAAGAACGTATCAAATACATTGTTAAAAAATGCTGGTATAACAAAAGAACAATGTCAGTATGTTATCGTTGTTGTAAATTCAAGCTTCTTCTTTATTAATTTTTGTTTTATTATAAAATAAAATTCTTTCGATTTAGGTAAACTTAAGTTCTGAAATTATGAATTATAAAAAAAATTATTAACAGAAAATTAAAAAAGTTAGATCTATCCCATCTTTTCATTGATATATAACACTGTTTTGTTGAAACCAAATGTCAGTAATATCCACGTCGCCAATAATAGCCAAAAATTGAGTTGTTACCATCTCGCGATTTATTGAGCGTTACCGCATTTCCAGCTTCATCTTCGAAAAAACGACAGCAGTAGTAAAATGGTCATATGGATATGCTTTCCCCTGCAGTAATACATTTAAAAAATATTTTTTGAACAATAAATATATTATGAGAATACCATAAAATAATCATTTCTTAAAGGAATCGTATATGAAATAAAATAACATTTATTTGTAGGAACAAATATTATATAATAAACTTATCTTCACTTTTTTTTGTGTAATATCCTTACCAATCGAAAGTGTCCTTGTTGTAACAATCCTTGACTGTTTTACATATATACATATGGCTTAGTGTATACCGCATGATATATTCAATTTCCTGTCTACTTGCTTAATGTCAATCATTCTTAAAAAATACATCAACCAATACATGTGTTGTTTAAAACATGTTTTTGTGTTTTTTGCGAATAGGTACGGCAATAAACATACACATTCATTATATACTGACAATCTAGTGTTATATACGTACAGAAAAATATATTGGAACATATTTACATCGTCTCGTATACCTGAACAAATATAACAGAGTGTGTTATTTTTAGTGTAGCAATGTAAAAACTCAAAGTATATCAATGCAAATATCGAAAAATGGCTTTCTAGGAAAGGAGACAAAATCAATGCTTTCTTGCATAATTAAAATATGTGTGGAACTTTTAGAAACAATTTTCTATACAATGGGGTGGATTTCTCTTAACAGTTTGGATAGACATAAGTGTGTTTTGCTTAGCTTTGTCAAACTCAATCGTTTTCTCCGTAGTTCTTTCAGTTTAATTTTGTTTTTGAAAAATAGTTGAAGCTATCATCTATTCTGTCATCGGGACAACAAATTATTTTTTAAACTTATAAGTTTTCTTACATGCTTTTAAGAAATTCCACGAAATAAGCTAGACAAGCAAAAACAAAAGCACCTAACACAGAACAAAACAAAACACATAGCAAAGCAGGGGCCTATACTGTTCTATGCTATACCTATAATAACAATAACAATATAGGCTGATTTTAATGTAGAATATTCTTGTATATTCGAGAACCTCTTAAGGCAACTATATAAGCAACACTTGCTGGGAAAATTAATTAATTCAGGGTGAGTCATCGTTGGGTAAAGACAACAAAGTTACTATCGATTTTATGTTGCGTGTAGTGAAAGTAAATAAATGGATAACTGAATAAATGTGTTGTTATTTTGCAATAAAATAACAGAATATAAGCAAATGATTTTAACAGGAATAAACGTAACAATATATAATATGTTGTGAAGCTTTTTTGATCATCTACAAGCCTTTCTACGAAATGCGTTGTATAAAAACATTAGTTTTGATTGGATAATACAAGAAATTCGGTTGTTGCTTTTTCGAAATTTAATTGGTTTTATACAAGCTTATATTTATATCGCTACTCGACAACAGATATATTTTAAATGGTAAGGACATCTTTTTTGTCCTTCTATTTGTAAACAATAAGAGAACTATCGTGTATATTTGTATGTACAACAGATTTATACAAATTATTTATATCAGCCGTATAACTTCTGTCGAGATAGTCCTTAAGGGAACGCGCAACAATATCAATAGTGTGAAGTAAATAGTGAGATTTAGATCTTAGCTCGATGAAAATTTATTTAAATTATAAGACCAATGGATTCATATAGATTATATAGTGGTGCCATATTTGTTTACTTATCTTTTATGAATTCCTCGCTATAGTGTCATTGTTTCATCAACACAAATATTTTTATCTGGTTCATAGTGTTTATGCATGATCTTGTTACGTTTATTCCTTTTAATGAACCTTCTGCTTTATTCAGTTCTTTTATTCTTTTAGTGTAAAGAAACAACACAGCACTTTGGGGTTCCAAAAAACTTCACCACTGTAACGCCTTTAAAAGATGCTTTGTTGTTTTATTGTTGTTGATGTTGTTTAATAATTCTATTTGAATTCATTCATTTGCCCATTTGAATTCATTCTTTTGGCGCTTTTATAGCTTGCATATACAAAACTATTCTACTTTAACATCACCCCACATTTTTGTTGTTATTATCATTCTGTGTAGACGCTTGCTTCGCTGTGTGTTTTTCTTTTTTTTTTTTTTGTTGTTGTTCGGTTGGTGTAGTTTTTGTATTCTGTTGCTTAAGTTATTTCGTAGAATTTATAACAAGGATGTTGTTGTTATCTTGGGTGTATAAGATTTCTTAGTAAAGCAAACAATAGGTCATTTCGTTTACTTTTTGCTGATAATTAGTTTCTTTTAAAATTGAAGAAAATCATCTTCGTGACAGTATTAACTAAAGACTTTAGTATAGGTCTCGTCTTATAAAATCTGTTAGCAAATGGTATTGAGTAATCAAACAAATAAAAATAACGGAATAAAAACCAGAATTGAAAGTGGCTCATATATGAGTGCCAAAATATTTACATTGGGTGTTTTCCACTTAGGTTCAATTAATGGAAAGGTACAAGGTCCCACCTGCAATAGAATTTCGATAAAAACCTATATCTCTGCTGCTTTAGCATACTGTCATTGTTATGTATTTTTATATTCATTACGCTGCATATATGTATATTATCCAGAAAAAACAAATAAATCGATCTGTATTTGCAGTGAAAAATTTGAAGAATCCCATTTCAAAAAAATAAATAACACAGAATTTTGTTGAATTTTTGTCCAAAAATATTCAGTTTCATTTGCTTGGAACTCATCGTTATTATCTCCCGGTTCGGAATACGATTCAGACACGATTTCACATTAATTGACTCATCTTCTTAAAAGATTGTTAATGTAACGACAGGATATGCAGAATATATATGAAAACTATCACGCCAGTCAACGTATCAAAATTCCCAGAAAACTTGTTATCAAATATTAAAATTGTTATTAATATGTTTTTAACTCATATTTACAAAATTAAAGCATTTAAATTAAATAGTAAAATTTAGCAATAATTTTGCTACTTACTGTGCTTTGAGATTGCTTGACTAAAAAATATACCACTGTTTGTAATAACTATAAAAAATGTGTAAACGCAAATTGGTTATTTGGCACGTGTACAATCTATAATGCGTGCGCTATATACATTTTTGCGACAAACCTCCACAATACCACAATACACATTACATATGTACATCCTTTATGTCAAAGCATGCAAATACTCATACATTTACTCATTGCAATATACGAGTACGTTGAAAAACCATGCCACACTAACAATTCAAACTAAATTATAGATGTATGCAGGAGCAGAACAATTATTAAATATGTGCTATATAAAGGATGTTTTTTATAAAGGTATCAAACTTTAAGCTGGCAACACCTTTTTATCTTGGGATCATTTTCCCAGGTGTCAAGTGATATATGTTTATTTTGGTTCTGCATTTAACATGTATAGATTGTTTTCAAATTGTACAAATTCATTTTGGGTATCATGATTCTGTTTGAAATACCTGATCCCGATTTCATAAGTGAATTTTGTTTAGCGATGAAGGTTACTTTTCATGGAGATTTTCATGTAACATCTCAAATTACTACATATAAAGACACTAATGAAAAAATGCAGAATAACTCATTACTACAAGAACAAGACAGAAATTTGCATTATCTTGACATCAAAATAACACGAGAAACTGGCTGTTTAACACTTGACATCTATAGAAAATTACATACGATTGACACTACCATCGACATCACCTCGAACGAACCACTCTACCTAACATAAGCTAGCAGCATTTTGATATATGATACACAGACTTAAGATAATCCCACTCACTCCGGATAAATACAACAAATAAATCGAATAAAAAAGAAAAACCGACAACACGACGGCATACTTTTACTTATACAGGACCAGAAATATATAGATTAACTAACCTTTTTGACTAGAACGTTTACTCACAGCATTAAAACCCAGCAACACTCTGAGACCTAATCTCAGAATATCGATAGACACAACTGACAAATTTAGTTTAAGCGGAGTATACAGACTTACTTGTAAGATTTACAGAACACATACGCTCACCATAAAAGGAAAAAGAGAAGAAATCAATTTTGAATTTCACCCGACACTCTCGGACACACACCAAGGGAAATAGATAAATGTATGACACTACTACAGGATAAAAACTAGAGATTCTTGAAAACATGGAAATTTACAAACCAAAAACTTTTAACAGTAACATTATAAACAAACAGTTAAACACCTCAGACACAATTTTCACACCACATAGAACTACTCATACACTCGAAAAAACGAAAAACACCTTCAGGCGGACACACGTAACTGGATAATAAAGAAATTAGCCCCGCATAAAATCTTAGGTGGCGGGCATTATACCTAGTAGAGTAGATACGAGTTCTCTTAGTCCGAATACTGACTTAGCACTACAGGTTAGAGCACGGCTTGAGAATGATGTCATCATATCGAAAACGCTTGCCATCCATACCCAACAAACAGCCGGCAAAGACGGAAAGGAATGACAACAGCAAACCTTACTTAAAACTGCCATATTTCGAGTGCTGTTAATGTTTAAGTGTATGTCGAGGTACCGTAACGTCCAGAAAAAACTGACTGTTTGCTGTGCTTATGGAAGCGGAAACATTTGTCACTACTTCTTTAAAAACGCTGCTGAGCAGAACACTATACTCAGTGGTGACCGCTATAGAGCCATAATTACTGACAATTTCTTACGTCAATCAATAACTGCGGTTTCAACAAGACGCCATAACATATCACACAGCTAGTACCAGAATTTATTTACTGAAGGAAACGTTTGGTGTAACCATGCGGAAAGCCGATATATATGAAGTCGGTAGTCTGTGCGAATAAGCCCGAAACGGTTTAAGGAAAACATTTAACACTTTATTACCAATAGGTGCCCCTGTATTCTAGTAGGTAGTGTACTAGTTTACAAGAATGGGGGTTGTCGATTCGATTTCCAACAAAGACCTTGTTTTTTTTCACTACAAATAAAAATTTACTGTGGGTGGGGCTGCTCAGTGACGAAGGCATGGGTACTGTGCTGCCTTATATGACAGGATGTTACGGAAATTAGTATCTATCCTTCTACTTTCACCACCCGTCTAATCTCTTCTCTATCCCTTTCCTAAAGAATATAGCACGGTCTCTATAAAAAAAAAATATACGGCCACAATTCTTACAAAACCGCATGTGCTAAAAGTCATATTTAAATTATAATGCCAGAAAATTATTTTTCGGATAAGATAAATTTCACAACAATTTAAAAATTTCAACTTTGTTTTATTCCATTTCAATATTCTATACCTCTTTAAAAAGCACTCTCTAAATTTTTATATTTCTGTTTTTAGATTTGTTGTATCATAACATATGAATATATATGCCCCAACAATTTTCCTTCATTTATATAACTTTTTTAAATTTACTTTCGGTTTCCTATCTTTATCCTCTTTTTATTAAACGATCAGATCAAAGAGAAAATGTGTGTGTATTTCAACAAACCTGTAGCATGTTTGCATTTCAGTAGTTAAAACGAAACAAAATAGTTTTAGATATTAAAATGGATTAAAATTTTTTATGATATTACAATTTTAATTTACAAATCTAAAACAGTTGATAGTAAATTAAAAGTGTAACAAACAAAAAATAAAGGACAACAACCTGTATCATAGCAGGGGATTTAACAATTTTTATTTTATTACTTGCGTATTTAAAACAAGATATATAAATACTTTTATATATTTAATTTTTAGCTTTAAAAGAAAATAATTGTCAGTAGAAAAGTAAACGAAATGACCTATTGTGTATTATAAAAACTGTATAGTTTTCTAGGAAATCTTATGCACATAAGGTAACAACAACATGCTTTTAAGAAATCCCACACAATAAGATAAAAAGCAGAAAACAAAAGCAACTAACAAAGTACAAAAACAAAACACACAGCCAAACAGGCGCATAAATTGAAAGATAACAATAACAATATGTTAAAGCAGAATTTCATTCTAAAAGGTGTTTTTTTAAGCTAGATAGAACTTTAAATTGTAAAAAGTAACACAAAAAATGAAATTTTGATGAAACATTTTTTTTTTATTTGTTTCAGTATACTCTGACAAATCATCATGAATAGACTCTCGCTTGAACAACGCTACGAAACTATCCAAATTTACTTTGAAAATCAGTCGTCGATTCGCGCAACTTATAGACGACTTCGTCATTTTTATGGCGTAAATAATCGTGCATCTGAACAAGCCATTCGTCGAACTGTTGATAGATTTCATACCACATACTCTCTAGAGGATGCAATAACACCAACACGTCGAAGGAATGTGCGTACTGAAGAGAATATCGCCGCTGTAAACGAAAGTGTGGAAGAAGATCCAAATTTATCAATTCGTCGTCGGTCGCAGGAATTGGGGCTCTGTCCGTCCACTACGTGGAAAATTTTGCGCAAAGATCTCGGCCTACACCCGTATAAGATCCAGCTGGTGCAGGAATTGAAGCCACGAGACCATTATATGCGTCGTTCTTTCGCCGATTGGGCTCTAGAGCAGTTGGCAACTGACCCGTTGTTTTATCGCAAAATTGTGTTCAACGATGAGGCGCATTTTTGGCCTAACGGGTTTATTAATTATCAAAATTGCCGCATATGGAGTGAGACCAATCCACAACAGACCCTACAGACTCCATTACATCCAGAAAAATGCACCGTTTGGTGCGGTTTTCACGCTGGTTGCATCATCGGATCTTATTTCTTCAAAAATGAGGCCGGAGCTCGCGTTACGGTCAATGGAGATCGTTACCGCACCATGATCAATGATTTTTTGTTTGAAAATATGAAGGACATTAATCCGGACGAGATGTGGTTTCAACAGGATGGCGCTACGTGCCATACAGCGAACGCAACCATCGACTTATTGAAATCAAAATTTGGCGATAAGTTGATTTCGAGAAATGGACCTGTCAATTGGCCTCCAAGGTCGTGCGATTTGACACCACTCGACTATTTCCTGTGGGGCTATGTGAAGTCACTGGTTTATGCTGATAAACCAGCAACAATTGACGCCTTGGATGACAGCATTGTTCGTGTTATTCGTGACATACGCCCAGCAGTGCTCGAAAAAGTGGCCCAAAATTGGACGTCCAGAATGCGCTTCGTCAAGAACAGCCGCGGTGCCCATATGCCCGAAATCATTTTCGAATGTTAATGTAACGTATTGATCCTTCGAATAAAAAAGAAATTTTGATTACAATTTAATTTTTTGTGTTATTTTTTACAATTTCAAGTTCTATCGGGCTTAAAAAAACACCCTTTATATGCGAAAACAGCTTGAAACAATTATACAGCACTTAAGAGTTTTAAATAAAATTACACAAAATAAAGGCGATGATAACTGCATCACTGTAACACCTTAACAAATGCTTCATTATTTTATTGTCTTTTCTCAACAATATATATTTTTAATGTATAGTCTGGGTGAAGTTATAATAAATGCTGTTCTTTTAACTAGTACTAGAGCCAAATAAGCAGCTGAATAGAAAATAAATTATAAACAATGCAAAGCCGAATAAACCAATGTACGAACAAACTATACAAAAAGCGAGCAAAACGGCACAAAATTTTAAGAAAACTAACCCAAACTCTGTTTAAAAGAAAAATAAAAGAAATATCTTTCACGAGTTCTAGGATATACCGAAGTTGGCGATGATGATAAAAAATCAGAATGGTGGTAGGCTAGAAAGATGATTGATAAGTTGATACAGCGGCAGGCGAATATCCTAGCTAACTTTAACATGAATAAGACTAAGTCGACAATAAACGGCCGGATATTTATATTCTAGCCAGTTAAGTCTCGCAAAATTTTGTTATGTATAGACTCATAACTTAAGAACGTGTAAATGAAGGATAAACAAAAGATAGAAGCAAGCGTTACATAAATATTATGTAAATTTGAAAGGGATAAAACTTCAACACAGTCATTGGAAATATTTTTGGTAATAAAATAAATAAAAGTCATTCTAACACAAGAATATATAGCAAGTTCATATGTAAATATGTATTTATGTAGCTATGTTTACGTTCATCGAAGTATTATTGAATGCAAGTGTTTTATCAAAGAATATTTTGTACTATAAGAAAAGGAAATTTTTTCAGCTTCACTGGTATTTTCATATATAGAACATTGTATTTTCATTCTTCTGCATGACTATGATTGATTTTATATAAAAGTAAAATACCACCATTTCAAATCGTATTAAAAGTAGTGTAAAATAATGTTTTAAACACATTTTGTTCTGAATATTCAGGACAAACTAAACAGTTGTAACGGTATGTATTTGCAATTGGCATACAAATTGGGACTTAAATTTACAGTTATGTCACCATGTCAAATATTTTCAAATTTTTCATTTTAACACTGTTAATATTTTAATCATATTTTTCTAAACATTTTTAATTTAAAATTTATTTATTAAATAAAATGTTTGTATGCTTAGAAATATCTGCAAAAAGTGCTGTTCAAATGCTTTTAATAAATACGTTATCTTAAGCCCTTAATGCATTTTATCGACTATTCAATTTTTATTTTTGATATTTGCATAGTTGGATGTAATTAATTAGTTCAATACTGCTGTTATATAAACATTTTTTCTATTGAAATAATTGAATTGTTAATTGTAAGTTATGAATGAATGTTTACAAAACATTTTTCATTAAAACTTCTATAAAAGTTTTTAATTAATTATTAAAATATTAATATCAAATATGTTTTATTAACGATGTAAAACTCTTGCACAAATTTTAAATTTAAAAACTTTTGAACAATTCAAAATTTATTTATTCTTTCTAATTCTTTTAAAATATAAATGAATATTTATATTTTTATACCTGAAAGGAATTTAGTACAGAAACAATTTAACATTTACTGCCCAGCAGTTGTGATAGTGGCAGTTGTTTCGTATTTACTTTCAATTTAGCCAAGTATTCTATTAACGTTTAATCATCCATCATATAAGATCCTAAGACTATTTACGATATTAGAATATACGTATTTAGAATATACGTTTTTAGAAAGACAACTTCAGGGTTATAACGTCAAACAACTTCATATTTACATATATTTTTTACAGTCCACTCTTACCTTAAATGCTGACGACATAACTTTTCTAAACATTCATGAAAGAATCCGTAAGAAATTAGGTTAAATGACGAAAAATATACGCATAATAAATAACTCTTGATATTGAGATACCTCGCCATTCATTTGCACTGACGTTTGACTGGCGTTTAACCAAACGTAAGTGTTAATTTTATTTACCACAGGAATACAAATGAACTCAGTCAATAATAGAAATTCTAGTTTACAATTTCTTATTAAATAACGTCATTCTATAACCTTTATGATGACAGACAGTTGAGAGACGGTTAAACTTTGAAAAAAATTTAAAATAAAATAAGAAAGTTGCAACTTTCAGTAAGATACTTCATATTGTTACGTTTATTTCTTTTTAATAAACGTCTTGTTATTTTGAGTTTCAAAATAATAACACAGCACTTTCCAGTTTTATTTACTTTCAATACACACAAAATAACCACAATGGTAACTTTGTTGTCTTTACTCAGTGATGACTACTTGAATTATTTCAGTTGCCTAGCAAGTGGTGCTTATAAAGTTATTTTAAGCGGTTCTTGCATATGCAAGAATATTCTACTTTAACCTCACTCCATATTGTTATTTACTTTCGGCTTAAGCGCCAGCTTAGCTGTGTATTTTGTTTTTCTCTATGTTAGTTGCTTTTGTTTATTGCTGTTTATCTAATTTGATAGAATTTTTATAAGCGTGTTGGTGTTGTTATCTTGCCTTTCTAAGAAAAGTACGTAGTTTGTAAAATGCACAGTGGGTCGTTTCGTTTACTTTTTTTACTTATAATAATTTTCTTTGAAATGGTTAGAGCATGAACGGCTTTACAGATGCTTGAATCACACTCCAAGTTCCTATTGCGCAATACATTTGTCGATCAAAACAGATATGGTTTTTTAGTTAAAAAAACAGGACGACAAATCCTAAAGTTTGCAGCTGCTTGTTTGTAAGCCACAACAAATAACCGTAAACGTAAAAATTAATAATAAAATGATTTATTTGTATATAGGCTCGAGATCAATCCTTTCTATTTAAATAATACTCACTTTCTGTTTTATTAAATATTATTTTGAATTTAAGAAGTAAAAACTAAAAAAACAACAATATACAACACCTAAATATCACCAAATGCAAAGAAAATTTAGGTATTGTTGTCTTATATTAAGTTGGTTGGAGTTGTTTCGCCAGTAAATGTTGTCACACCTACCAGTGAAAACCGTCGTTACTGGCTGTGTACTTGGTACGACTTTCGAGTGCTTTCGCTGCGATGACATCATTATCAAGCCTTATTTTAGATAGTACTGGCAAGTTAGTGTTAGGTCTGTTAGTTTAAATAGTGTTGGGTTTAACTGTTCGTTTATAATTTCATTGTTTAAAGTTTTTGTTTTGTAGATTCCATGTTTTAAAGAATGTCTTCGCCATTTATGTTACGATGTGGTAATATCATACATTCCCTATTTCACTTGGTGCATGTCCAGGAGTGTCAAGGAGTCATGCAAAGTTAAAGCATTTTTCTCTTTCGTTTGTAGGAGCGTATGTGGTCTTTAATCTTGTTTTAATTTTCGTCCAGCTTGTCCTATATAAGTACAGGTACAAGTTAGTCTGTATACTCCGCTGGCAAAAAATGTGTCAGTTGTTTTTGTCGATATCCTGAGACTATATCTCAGAGTGTTGCTGGTTTTAAGTGCTGTGAGTAGACCTTCTTTATGAAAAACGTTAAACTATCTAAATATTTCTGTTTGTGTGTAAATAAACGTTTGTCGGCGAGTTGTATCGATTGTCTCTTTGTCCTCTTTATTCCTGTTTTTATTACTGTATTATATAAGTAGTTTATTAATAGTAGCGAGTTGTAGCCTTTGCTTTTTGCTATGGCGTAATCCGTGTCGAGTTCTTTGTTGTACTTATCTGGGGTAAATGGAATTATCGTAAGTCTGTGTATCATATGCCTAAATGCTGCTACTTTAAGTTAGGTAGGGTGGTTCGAAGTAATGTGTATGGTACTGTCCGTAGTAGTTTATTTTCTAAAAATGTCAAATGTTAAACAGTTAGTTCCTCATGTTCTTGTGATGTTAAGATAATGGAAGTTTCTGTCTTCTTCTTCTTCCACTGTATAAGTAATGTTATTTTGGGTTGTATTTAAATCTGTCGAATTTGTTCAGCGTTGTCTTGTTCGAAGATGGATATGATGTCTTCTACGTATTTAAAGTAATAAGTTATTTTGTGTTTTCCTTTAGTAGTTTTACGAGTAGCACTTCGAGATGTTGCATAAAAATTTCCATGAAGATTGCGGAATTTGGGTTTTCAATGCCGAGTCTTTAGGAAATTTTTAAAAGTGGTAATAGTTCTAGTTCTATAATATTATGGTATTTGCAATATGTATAATAACAGTGATGTATTGGTTGTTGTATAAATTGTGTTGTCTTACAGTAAGGCTGTCCGCTTTCATAAACAGTGCAATGCTTATGCAAGCCATGTCTGTTTTTTTAATTGCTCCTAATGTCCGTGGGAGTATTAATTATGTGGAATATTTCTAGTGTGTATCTCTTTAAAATTACTCCCATGTTGTAATATTTTTGATATTAGCAAAATCAAGAGGTTGACCTTTGACTGCACAGTGGGCTGTCAATGCAGTTTTTTGTTCTGTAGCACCTTTACGTTTTTTATAGTCTAACATAGGTTGATCCAATCTTGTTCTTAATTTCTTAGTTTCGATTTCTATTTATCTATTTTTGCGTTCATATTTTAGAAAGACTATTTAATGTTCTGTTGGTTATTAGCGCAATGTAAAATTTTTCTCTGTCATATATATTAGAGTGTACAATTCTCACCGAAATAATAAAAAGTATAAAAAATCCTTATTTACGACCTATTTACTACAAAGTATTTCTGTTTTGTGAAACTTACTTATGGTATACTAAGTTTGCTAATTTTACTAGCAGTACTTTGTGATTTATTTTATTTGAAATCGCCTTAAATTTTTGTTGGTTTGTTTAAGACAAAAGCGTAAGTGGGCTTAATAATCTAAACAACCAGAAATATGAACATTTCATGCTTTTAAGTATTTGAGCGCTAATTTAATACCTGTATAATTTTTCTGTCTAATTTTGTTACAATAGTAAAATTTTAATTATCATTTACAACTTACACATGTTTAATAGCCTTGACAATAGTTAAACATAATTAGGTGTATAAACATTATCATGATGCTAACCTGAATCCTCAAACAGTCCAATACAACACTGTGTGTAGATTGTTTGTAAACGCAAAGTGTTTGTAATTAAAGATTTTTTGCCAAAAACAAAAAATAAAAAATAAATGTTTTTCTAGGCACGCAATGAAACAAATATACGAGGAGAAGAACAACATTTAATTAGCAACAAGTTTAAGAAGTAAAACTTGAGGTTAAAATGAGCTTTTAAATAGCATTATGTCTATTATGATAAATAGAAATTTGTTGTTAATCTGTTTCGTTATGGGTTCAGTAGTCCATAAACACTTCTAATATTAAGCACCTCAACAATTTTAGTTTTTAAATTAGAAAAAGTTCTTAGTAGCATTCAAAAAATAAATAAAAACTCATTTTTACATAAGAAAAGAGTTTTTAATTTTAAAGACGTTATCGTTTAATTCATAATTTAATACAAAATAATTATTCGTTGGTACTTTTAACCGATGCCCCATATTAAGGCATTTTAACATTGGGACAATTTACCTTCATGAGTAAATGCGACCCTAATAAAAGAACGACATAACCGAAGTCTATACATACTAACAGACATAATACTAACTCTCCATTACTATCCACAAATGCGGCTAGAAAATTATGTCATTGCAACGAAAACACTAGCTGATCATACTGAACAAGCAGCCAGTAACGACGGTTTTCACCGAAGGGAATGACAACAGCAAATTTAAACATTTAAAAAAACACCAGCCAGCATGGTTTTATAAGTGAGCTGAAATAGCTCTGTTTTATTACTATATGTGTTCTGCTCCCTCGTTATGCTCTTAATAACATATTCTCAGAGTAAAATAATTTTAGAAATAACATATTTTATTTTCAATATTAAACCACTTTAAAGAGTTTGATTGTTTACTATATGATATATTATGTAACTTTTTCAAAGGTTTTCTTTTAGTTATTTTTACCACGAAGTTTGAAGTTGAGAAAATGATATTAATTTGATAATGTAACTTGATTTTGGTATCAGCTAAATTATTTGAGAGTGCAAGAAATTAAAAAATTATAGTTTATGTTATATCCTAGAATTAGTTTTTATAGAGACATTTAAAACACGGTTTTGTCCATTTATTTGATTCATGAATACCAGGTTTTGAAATATGTCTTGTCCTTGCATTGATCTTTAAGTCACGAGCTGTACAGTTAATCGGTTTTACCTGCAACAATAGAATATTAATCTTTTGAGGAATACTTGCTAAATTAAAGTGAAATTTAGTAAAGTATTTAAAATCTCATAAGATTAATATTACATATTGTTAGATTTATTCCTTTTAATAAACGTTTGGTTATATTTATCACCTTTATAGCACAATAATAACACCATACTTTAGAGTTATAAAATTAGATTAAGCGATTTTATCACATAAAACAACAAATTTAGACAAAGATGGTTTAAATTTTCATTGTACTATAAAGAGAAACCTTCGGCAATTATGAATGAAAGATGATGTCTGGCAAATAAACACCACGACCACGCTTACAGATGTCGGTTTTTTCACCAACGTTTTTAATCACTTTTTGGCAAAATGGCGGTGCTATTTCGTTAACCACAACACAGATTTTGTGTTTTAAGCCTAAAATCGATTCGTTTGCCTCCGTACGGACCGTGTCCTTAACATAGCCATAAAAAATTATCCATATGATCTGGCTGGCAACTTAAGTGCTGATTGTCGTGAAAATATGAGATCGGGGAAATTGGTTTGCAATAAATTGGTCTTCTCATTGGCTGTGCGACTCGTTTCACCGTACTGTTGAAAACACGTGTCAGAGATATCCACGTCGTCCACAACAGGCGAAAATTGAGTTGTTAGCATCTCGCGGTAGTGTGATCCATTGTCCGTTGCCGCATTTCCAGTCTCATCTTAAAAAAACAAATCGCCTAATCACACCTCCAGACCACATAGCGCCACATAGTGACATCTTGAGCATACAATGGGTTCTTAATAATCGCTCTAGCATTTTCAGTAGCCCAAATGCGGAAATTTTCCTTGCTTGAATATACGACGATGTAAGTGGTCGGTCGGCTTCAATTACTACTCCAGTAGAATTTTGTAAGGCTTCAGAGTCAAATCCTTATGGAAAATTCACCATGTGGTAGTTTCGGAGAACCCAAATTTTTGTGAACGTCGACAAATTTTGATCTGCAGCAACACTGTGTTGAACGACCCGGTCGAACACGCGTTGGTGTTCGCACATTTTGTATAGAGCCTATCGACTTAAACTTAAAGACCAAATTTTTAACACCGGTCTGAAAAGGATGATTTTGTTGTCTGAAAATATCACGAACTTTTCGTAATGTAACTTAACTTTAACCATATTCGTAGTGGATTTTAGTTATTTTAGATGCTATTTTTGTGCGAAATTGAATTCATTGTAACAATTGCAGAACATCTCCTATGAATGCGTCAAAGGACTAAATGTCAAAACTACCATGTTCTTGGTGTTGCCACAATTGAAAAACAAATTTTTTATTGAAAAACCCGATATATAAAATTAAGTTTTGTACAAACTAGGTTATAAGACTGCCTGCTTGCTTTAGTAATTTAATTTAATAGTTAGCTGATTTGCTTGAAATTTATAAATTCCTAATTTTTATCCGATCAACAGATATTATTAACCTCAAGCTTTGTCAGTTTCGAAGGGTTTTACATAATTTAATCATAAAATTAAAGAGATTTCATTTGAATATCATAGCGACATTAGCGAGTTACATTGGAGGCTTTATTTGTTTAATAATGTGCTGTTAGTATTCGAAGCGAAATAAAATAACTGCATTTATAACTTAAAAGTCTGCAACATATTCTCTGGTTATAAATTGCTACAAACTTTAAAAACAACCCAAGTTAGATACAGTTATGGCTTATTGACTTTTTGTTATTTTATAATTAATTTGTATAAGCACGAAATCTTTATAATGGGTAGCATTACATTTCATTAATTCGAAAATAACTTAAATTAAATAATTAATTAAATAAAAATATAAATCGCAAAGTACTTTTAACAGCCATTATTATTATATATGGTTTCTTATTAGACAGATTATGATTATTATGAACTGATATACAGTAGCACATAACAAAGCCGTGGAGAGTTTAATAATTAAATTTATAATAAAATAATTAAATATTAATTATTTAGTTCACTTCGTTGTATTTAATATCAGAATTAATAATTTATAGCATATCGACGTTTTTACTCTTTTGTTTTTTACTGTTTTGTCATTGTAAAAGCAAACTATTAAACTTATACAATTTACACTTGTTTTCTTTATTTCAGTAAAGCATTTTAATAATTTTTGCGTTGCAAAATATCATAAAACTGCTTAAACCAAATCGATTTTATGACCAATTTATTTGCGATTTGTTGACTAAGAACCGTTTAAAACTGCCACCCTCGATAAAATGTTTCAAAATGTAACTTTAATTCGTTGTAACTCGTACAATTTAATAGCCTTTGGAAATGAGTTATAAATTAGTTTTACAAAATTTTGCTTTGACTCTAAATGACGTTTAAAATATAAATGTACCACAGCCGAAATAAAAAAGCACTCATAAATAAAGTTTGAAAATTATAATGAAAACTTATTAATAATAAAGAAAAACAAAAATGTTTATTGATATTAAGCTGATATCGTAGATTCTTTTATTTAATGCTCTTTAAATCTATGAATATTTAAAAAAAATAAATAACAAATAGATTTTATTTAATAGCAAACATTAAGTAATTGCAGCCATAAAATTAAATTACCAAAAAATCCTTAAGAGAAATCTAAATTTTAAATTTATTCCCAGTGACTGGAAAATTTAAGCAATGCCACCTTCATTTTACAACTGAATGATTGCGAATATAAAAATGTTTCTTTTCCCTTTTATGTTGCTACAAAAATGTTTGTGCTTTAAGTTTTTTTTTTTTTGTATAACATTCCACCCTAAATAACAAATTATACTCATTTGAATAACCATACATTCTAAGTCGATTCACGTTCAGATATTCAATATATCTTCAAGATAACACAGTTGAATAAAAAAGAAAATGAAATAAAAAAACAAAATATTAAAAGTAATAGTAAGGAAAAAGTACCTTGACTTTCTAACTTTATTTTTAGAAGTGTTTAGCTGTCTGATAAGAGTGCACAAAAAACAATGTTAAGAACTGTGAAAGATAAAATTAAGTTCGCCTTTTTTTATGAGTGAACTCACAAATTAGGAAATTTATTTCGTTTCGAGATTTAGTAAAATTTTGATTATGCTTTTTATTGAGTTTGTGATTTTAATTTTAGGAATATGTAATTCCCTATATTAGGTTGTTTAAAGCAGGCAGCCGTTTATATGATTTATTTTACTCGGTTCTGAAATCTCTTTGTATTGCATGTAGATACGGGTAAAAAAAAATTAAATAAAAGAGAACTAGATATCGGTTCTCTATGAAACCAAACGCTGGCGAGGATAAAAGCAAAAAAGACGAAATATTTTATCTAGTGAAAGGTATAATACCGGCGAGTTTCAGCCAGAGCAACAACCATCTCTGAAATTTAGTTGGGTTGGTTACTTAAATTTCTGTTTTAGAACATGCCATTACTGTCTTTTGTTGTTGACAACTATTTTTGCTTCTTACTTTTGATTAAGGATATTAAGCAGAAATAAGTAAATAAAATTTGTAGTTGAAAAACCAAGAAAAACATACAGCCACTATTCAAATATACAAAGTATTTTCTTTTTAACATTTTAAGATGTTTGCTATTTTCTTGATATCCTCTAATGAACGCATATTGAATTTTAGCTGCATTTACTTTAACATAATATTTGCGACACATTTGAATAATCACCCATTTTTATGCTAAAAGAGATTAACTATTTAACAGCCATACATACAATTTTTGAAATAACTTTAAAGCATGGAATTTATAGAAGTGCAGAGTTTTTATTTTGTTATTATTAAAAATCTGCACTAAATGTATAAAGTATATGTAAAATTCGTTTTGACCGATAGTAACTGAAACATCATTTTAGCAAAAAGTAAAAATGTAAAACCTGTCTTATCTAAATGTTAAAAGCAGAGTAAACAATCAATTGCTTTTTTTTGTTAAATAGAATACGAGACAAGTTAAAAATTAAGTAAAAATTTGCTTTAAGCATTTTATTGACAACATAAGTGTCACAGTTAAGCGAATGCCCTTGCGAATACAATATGAATAAGTATTTTTATCTGTTTTATTTTATTGGATGTACATCTCATTCTTAAGAAGATGTATATTTAAATTACATGCTTATATGATTTTATTTAAAATGTTAAGACATTTTATGATTCTGTTCATCAAGGTATTACATTCACGTTTCTTAAATGTATGTGAGTATGTGCATATGAATAAATGGGTCTTTTATTCATGGCATTACAATTTATGAAATAACAAATTGCAAAATATAAAATTGTTGAGCAAACAAAGATTATTAAAATCAAATCAGCTAATATTCTAAAACATTGTGCTGTTGACGTTTAATTCTTTTAAATGAAGACATTAACAAATCATCATCAACCATCAAAATCCTTTCAAAAGTCTGAATAATTTTATGAAGATAATTAATTTAATCAAAATACGTTTTATGTAATTAAAATAGTTTCTAATTTAAACTTTTTATTCTGTTTGACAAGTGCCAATGACTCAGTTAGCGTGATATTGACACTGATTACATGGATATTAACAAGCAAAAATTAAAGAATTCATTAGTTTCATCCGATCAAATTATCGAGGCAATGTTGCTAAATTCTTGTTTTTAATCTGAGAAAAATGTTGTTACGAGGATGATTTATTAACTTTTAAAAGAAAATAATTATCAGCAAAAAAAAAAGGGAACGAATCGACCCAGTGTGTATTTTACAAACACCACAGCAACAACATGCTTATAAGAAATGTTACGAAATAAGATAAACAACAGAAAACAAAGCACACAGCCAAGCACGGGCCTAAACTAAATGATAATAACAACAACTATATGGGGTGATGTTAAAATAGAATATTCTTGCATACGCAAGAATCGCGTGAACCAGCTATATAACCACCACTTGTTGGGAAAATTAATGAATTCAAGTTCTGTCATCGTTGAGTAGAGACAACAAAGTTACCATCGTGTTTATATTGTGTGTATTCAAAGTAAATAAATCGTTGAATTTTTATAAAACTCTAAAGTGCTATGTTATTATTTTACAATAAAAGAACTAATTATAACAAAACGTTTATTTAAAGTAATAAACGTAAGAATATAAAATATATCTTACAGTTAAGGCAAAATATAGCTTTTCAAATGAAATTTAAATTTTTTATCCAATCTTGGTTTCTTTTTGATATACCTACCTCTAATTTATATATCTACCTTATAGTTCAAAAACCATTTCTAAATCAAAATGTATAAGAAAATAATTTTAAATTTCTGCCTTTATATTTTATTTGCTATTCAGTGAAGTATAAATTGTTTACCCTGATTGGAGAGCTATTTTTATACAAAGTATAGGTAAATAAAATAAAAACAAATATATAACTTTTATTAAATCAGTTAATAATAATTTTTATCAAGTTCCTTTCATGGGCTAAATGCAATCAGAAGACGTAAAGGCTCCAATATAACCCTTCTAAATGTGTTTCATGATGTGAAGTTTAGATTGGTCAGTTCTGTCATATACTCTAACAATTTATATTTTATTATATAAAATTGATAAGCAATTATTAAAGAATTAACAGTACAGTACGTGTAATAATCGCGCAATAAAACAATAGTGCGGGTAATCCCCGTTTTGTACGCACTATATTTTCGTGTTGGCTGTCAGTGCTTATTTAAGTTACTTCACAAAATTTACCTTTGCAAAGCGCCAAAAAGTTTCTTTAACCTACTTATTTACATATAACACTATAAGTTATTGTAAAAATAATTTAAAGTTGTTCGTGCCATAATATAAAATGTGCTGCTGTACTATTTTTAGTACACTAGTCGATTGAGGTGGGAAAATTAGTGCAATGAAACATTCTTTTTTTTCAATTTTCAAGATTCTTTTCATTAACATATTTTAAAAATCAACACAATTTAAGCTTAGAAGAAGCAATACATGTCATTATCAACCAATATAGTGATGACAATGCTGCTTTCGACGTTTTCATGCTTCCTCCTAGTTCAGCTGTTATCACCGTTAAAGAGGAGGGAGGAGACGTCAACTTGTATGGAAACAAAATAACTCTACATATTCCAGGTAATATAGAAATGGTTACTAACACAAAAACCTCAACCGTTAAATGACAATGAATTAGCAATGATTACGAATACCTCACAAAACTGGCATCGTCTAATTCCCAGAATGTTCCAAAGAGAATTAAAGTTGAAATTGGTTGAGAACTGCGAACTCGTAGAAAATGTAAGCCTCTCTCTTCAGTTTTTCAATCCGCTCCAGACCAAACAATCGTTGATGAACGACGTGGTAATATTTCGGATATTCTAAAAAATATAGCCCGGTCCAAATATTTGAGCTTCTTTCTGACGCTGAAGTGCTTAAGCTTATTGCAATATATGTCGAATAAAGTAATAGGCACGACAATATTTTTACCAAAACGGAACTCCGTAAATTCTTGGGCATAATAATATTTACCAGATATCATAAACAACCCAGTCAAAGCTCCTATAAGAGCGTAGAATGAATATCTTGGTATTGGTTTCAGATTGCATATCACAAAACAGTTTCTTGGAAATTAAAAGAAACTTGGATTTTTCAAATAACTCTATGGTAACGAACTCTACTGATTAGATATCTAAAATACACCCACTTTGTGATATTTTGAAAAACAAGTTTTGTCAATTTTGAATGTTACATGAAAATTTATCGGTTGATGAATCAATGGTCAACTACTGCAGAACAAAATTTGAGGCTACGCTGGGATCTCGCATGGTAAAGATCTCCACTAAAACCAAATGAACACGTCGTTTATTTAAATAACTTTTTTTTATTTGAGAACTTCTGGCTCTGATATTTTCAGTTAATCTAACCGGTCGAATATTCGTTGGTTTTCGCATGTTTTTGCTTCTTTAATCTGTGGGTAATCTTGAATAAAAAACAATATCTGCGCGTGTTCTGGAAAAAAAATTTTGCGGGTGAAATGGAATAAAAAACACAATCTGAGGGTAATCTGAAATAAAAAATAAAATATGCGAATAATCTAAATCAAAAACCAAAATCTGCGAGTAAAATAAAATAAAACGCAAAATCTGAGGATGATCTGGAATAAAAAACAAAATCTGAGGGTAATGTAGAAAAAAAAAGAAAATCTGCGGGTGATCTGGAAAAATAAAAAAAAAAATCTGCGGGTGATTTGGAATAAAAAAAATTTGCGGGTGATCTCGAATAAAAAACAAACTATTTTAAAACACAACTTAAAACCAAATTCTGCGGGTAATCTTGAATAAAAAAATAAAATTTGCGGATAATCTGGAACAAAAAATAAAATCTGCAAGTAAAATGGAATAAAAACAAAATCTGAGGGTGATCTGGAATAAAAAAACAAATCTGCGGGTAATCTGGAGTAAAAAAACAAAATCTACGGGTGATCTGGTATAAAATGGTCTACAAGCAGGTTGTAGACCTGTTTGTAGACCTCAAGAGCCTTGGATACATACCTACTAGATATGCGTCAAAAGTCCATAGCTGAATATGACCATAGGTTTAATAATACAAATGAAATTGTAATGAATTGGTATTAAGATAATAATGTTTGCACGAGCTGTATAGTAATGGCTCTACAGCTCTTTTGATACTGCTGAGCCATTAGGTAAAGTTTAAAGATGGTGTTTCACAAGAAAACAAATAGTTGACGTAGATATTCCTCACGTTTTCCAAATTTATAATAAAGGGATGAGAGGAGTACATTAAATGGATCAGTCTATAGGTCTGTACAGAATTGTGATAAAAGGAAGGAAGTGGTTGTGGGCCGTATTTACATGCGCAGTTGACAAACTTTTTTAAATTCATGGAGATTGTAGCATTATCTCAAACCCTGATTATTGTATAGATCAGTTATCGTTTCGTAGGAATAAAACAATAAAACTAGACAATATTCATCTAAAATTGACGGAGAAGAAAGAAGAACAATAGTTATCACCCCCAAAAAAATACCAAGACAACTTAGATGTATTATATGCTCTAATCGAGTTAAAAAAACATGTGAAAAGTGCCGGAAAATGCTGTGTATCAAAAGGGATGTTTTCTAAATATCACTCTTAAGCGCCCATTGTACTAAACTTAGTACATCTCTAAAACACAACTTTGAATTCTGTTTTGTTTGTTTTTCTTTATATTATAATATACGCTAATAATAGTGTTTTCACATAAAAATAAAAAGTGGAATTAGTAAAACTGCGCAAGCCTTTTATTTGGCTGTTTATTAAAAAAATTTAATTTCTATGTAAACTTAATTAAAAACGTTTAATAATTGTATTATCATCTTTAAAAGTGAATTTTAAGTTTTAAAAAGTATAATGTAAATATATACCCGGGAGCTTCCTTTATTGTCATTTTTTATTGTTTACTATATATAGTCACAGGCTTGAAAAAATATGTTTTGGCAATAAGAAATATTTCCAATTTCCATTTATTATCATACTTTAAAATATATTAATTACGTGCTATATTACAAATTGGTGTAACTTATAATAAGTACATAAAACTCATTGAAATTTTAATGAAAAGAAAATGTCGAGAACATTTTTATACTAAAAATTTTTATACTAAAAATTTGCGCCCCATAGATATAAATTTACCTTCATTTAAATTTAAAAAAATTCTTTTCCAAAAGATTCCTTTAAAGTTAATTATTTTTTATATTTGCGTTTGACTCAAAACATCCTTTTTTAAACATTAAAACCTTTAATTATTTACATTTTTTCTCATTTTCCATAGTGTAATTAAAGTTGTTGTTTATAGAAAATAGCACGAAAAGAACTTTGAAGTAACATATTTTTGCGACCAAATATTTTATTTTATTTTTTATTTATAATGTGCAGTATGGTTTTACTTTGTAAAAAACTTTTTAGCATAATAAACATTTGCATAATTTTATATACAATAAAAAGAATGAGAAGTATATGAACTACAATCTAAAAATTAAAAAATTTTTAAAAAGTCTTTTTTGCCTAGAAATTTTTTTTTGTTGAAGTATTAAAAACACATTTTCCAAACAACATATTTCTATAAAACATTAAAGTATGTTGTATCATATTTAAAAGGTAAAAATAGTTGAAGCAACTTTTATAAAACATACGCAGATACTCGTATACTAAAACTAAACATGTTTTAAACATGTAAAGCAGTAAGAAATATCTATATTAAAAACAAGTTAACAAATTTGTGTATCCAAAATAATGATATATATGAATATAATGATATATGTTAACTATATATTAATATATATATATATATATATATATATATATATATATATACGAGCATATATAACTTTCTATATGCACTCGTGTCTAACTCTAAGCACTTAAATTAGATCGAACAAATAATTAGTTAATTTTCTAATCAAATTCCTTAACTTCATAACTAGAAAATAAGTGAGCTAAAATTCAAACAATAATTAAATTATTACATAATTATATAATACAGCATTTGTAGAATTCATTTTCGAGTATTTTTACTATTTGTTGCATGACTATATATTTTACTCATGGAATTAAGGACGCAAAACATATAATAGTGCATTGGGGATAATAAACAAGTGTGAATTCACAAAAAACTTAGCACTCACTTGATTTCTGGTTGCTATTCCGTTTGAGTCATCTACGAAATAGAAGAAAATTAAGATAAAAAAGAACTTTAAACAGGACGAATAGCCAGGAAGAAATTATAAAGGGAAGGTATAAAAGGTAGCTGCCATGAAAGGAATTTTAAGAAAACAAGCTTTAGTTATCTTATAAAATATCGGGTTTTATATGCAACAATTTTAAAATAGTCATATTTACGTAAATAATAGGAATTTTGAGAAAACAAGCTTATTTTGTGATCATTTTATAGAAAATCAATTTTTATGTGAAAATTCCGTAAATAATAAGAATTTCGAGAAAATAAGCTAATTTTTGTACAACCTATTTACTTTTACAAAGTCGATTTTTATATGAAAATTTAAAAATAAATTATAGGAATTTCAAAAAATTTGCTTATCTGGTGGTCACCAATTTATTTTTTCAAAAATCGATTTTATTAAGAAAATTTATTAAAAATTTTAAAATAGCTGAATCTCCGTAAATAACAAGAATGTCAGAGAAAACAAGTTTATTATGTGATCACCTATTTATTTTATACAAAATCGATTTTTATATGAAAATTTGGTAAAAATTTTAGAATGGCTATATCTCCGTAAATAATAAGAATTTCGACATTACCTATTTTTTTTTTATAAAAACCGATTTTTATATAAAAATTTAGTAACTGCTCCGCGCCCAGAATATTACAGTTAGCTCCAGTAATTAAACATAGGGTAGGCTCTCAAAAAGGAGTTGCCTAAAATTTTAAAGACTTTGGCATTTTTAGGCATGAAACCTTCATAGCTACTGAATACGTATTTGTATTTAAAACCGACTTTTTGCAGCTTCACCGTTTTAAGCAGATAGCTCCCAGTTATTGTTGATTAGTTATATTTCCAAAATTTAAGGTAGTGCAGCCTTTATACTATTGTAATTGCTATTATCAAACAAATGAAGTTATTGGACTATTTGATCTGAGCTACTTAATGAAGAGATAATTTGGTCAATAAAATTTTAAAATCACTTGCAATCAGCCGTTTTAGCTTCAACTTCATTAAACAATATTGGTTTATCTAATTCACTCGGTTTGTTGAAAAATTAATTAACTACTTTATAGTTTGAATAATTTAAATTATTACCAAATTTTAATATTCAGTGATTCGATTTCTAAAAGTTAAAGGCAAGTTTATCAAGTTTTATTTAGAATATATCTCTTATCATGTGGCATGTTCTAAAAAAATGTCTGCTTTATTGCAATTTTGTTTTTTTTTCTAATAGTTTTAAACAAAATAACTTACTTGCAATATATATTTTCACAATTTAAATTAACTCGATTAAAAGCTATAAAACTTCTATCGGACAAATAAAAGAGCGAAGCAATAATTCGACGTAGGCTATCCAGAAAGTAATCAAATCAGATGAAACACCTAAAGAACAATGAGAATTCTTATTTTAAAGTTCTATTGCATAAATACAAAAAGGTTGTAAGGTTGAAGCTCTTCCTCATGTTAAATTTTATTTAAGCCTGTCTAATTGCTTCAAAATTGCTACCTATAAAATTATTACGAAGATAATTTATTAAGTTTTAAAAGAAAATCATTAACAGTAAAAAAAAAAGTAAACGACCCACCATGGATTTTACAAACTGCGTAGTTTTCTAAGAAATTATATACACACAAGACAACAATAACATGGTCATAAGAAATTCTACCAAATAAGTCAACAACAGAAGACAAAAATCACTAACACAAAATACACAGCCAAGCAGGCGCCTAAACTAAATGATAATAACAACAAAAATATGGGGTGATGTTAAAGTAGAATATGCTTGCATGTGCGAGAGAACTGCTTAAAACAACTACATATCTAAGCACCACTTGCTGGGCATGAATTAGTTCAAGTAGAGTCATCAGTGAGCAAAAGACAACAAAGTTACCGTTGTGCTTACTTCGTGTGTACTGAAAATAAATAAATCTTTAACGTAATTTAAAATTCTAAAGTACTGTGTTACTATTTTGGAATAAAAGAACTCAAAATAGCACAACGTTTATTAAAAGGAATAAATCTAACAATATTTTTTTTGTGCCACTGTTCGATGCCCTTGCATGATTCTTGTTTTTAATCATTCTATGAATTTTTTCACCTGGTAACACATCTAATTTTTGCAGCTCTATTTTGTTAATTGTCAGAACACACCTTGTAATGCCATAGTTTTGCCTGTGAAATGATAAACTTACTCGAAATTTGATATTGCATTTTTAGTAAGAAGTCAAGCAGTTTACCCAAAACTATAAGAAATTAATAAGCAGCCAATTAAGTATTTATTCCTAAGCTGGTTCGTGCGAGCAGTTATATCTGCTTTATACGAGCAGTAATCATCATTTGTAATATGAATTCTGTATAAAATATGCACAAAATAAATTAACCTTCTAATAATCGAAGTTCAAATAAAAATTTATGTTTTTTTTTTGTATGCTATTCTAAAAAATAGAATTTCACTATTTATACATTCCGAAACAAGAAAACATAGGAAACGAAACAAAGTTCATAGCAGCAGTTATATTTTTAAAATATTTTTTGCTGCTCACATTCCATTTACAACGACAGCTATCATATGAAAGTACTGGTCCAATATAATGTTTAATAAAAGAAAATTATATACCATTCAATACAAAGGGCCATGGGGTTATTGACTGCAATAAATCAGCAAAAATTTCTGTATATGCAGGAGCAAAAGCCACTACATGCTATACATTTCTAAAAACGCCCATACATTTAAAAATATTCCATACAAAATATGTATTTATGTTTTTAATTTACAAAAGAAACGAGATTAAATAAAACCAACCACAGCTAAAATCAATGTAGAAATGTATGTGCATTTTGGAATATGAATAACTTTGTGTAGTCATGTTTCAGAATTAAACAAAAATGTACAAATATTTTGTTGGAGATGTATAAAACGGTTAGATTTAGCAAAAATTTTAAAAATATCAGGACATTTTTGGTAAGGTATGATAAAAGCTATTATTATTATTTTTTAAACGTTTAGCAATAATAAAATTATAACTACAACATCCTGCCACCAACACAAATATACCTACTCAAGCAAGCTTAAATTAAACAAACGATGAAGTTGTGACATTTGACATTTATGTACCGTAAAATAACTTGCAACTGGCCTGTAACAAAAATGACAAGTAGTATTGAATTAAAGTATAGCTTAATGGTAGACCTATGGATTTTGTTTTTATTATTTGAGGTAGTTAGGCAGGAGAGATGTTATTATTATTATTATTATTTATATAAAGGGCTTTTCAACAACAGCTTTGATTTTTAAAACAAAATACAACAAAAACTTTAGATTGAAATGTTTAGAATTTTTATTGTATCACGAAGAAAAAAGTTCGGCAATTATAAATGAAAAGTGATATCTGGCAAAAACCTTTCGTTAAAGTTTTTAATACTTTTTGGCAAAAAGCCGGCCCCCTTTCATTAATCACACCACGGGTTTTGAGATTTAAGGCTGAAATCGATTCGATTGGCTCCGTATAGACTCTGTCTTTAGCATAGTTCTACCAACAATAAGTCAGTGGTGTTAAATCACACGATCTGGCTGGCCACTTAAATTCTAATTGCCGCGAAATTTTGTGTTAGGGAAATTGTTTGATTGGCTGTGTGACATGTGGCATCGTCCTGTTGCAACTACAATAATAGGCCAAATTTGTATTACTAGCATCTCGCTATATCATGATCAATTGACCGTTACCGGATTTCCAGCCTCATCTTTCCAAAAAAAAAACGGCCCAATAAAGCCTCTAGATCACATAGCGCACCATACAGTGAGATGTTGTGGACGCAAAGGCTTCTCAATAATCGCACTATAATTTTCAGAAGCACAATTTTTTCAATTTTTTCGTCTGAAATGAATTAAATTCATCTTGAATTAATTGAGCAAATCTACGCAGATGTGAATGGTCGATCGACTTTAATACCTGCACCAATTGAATCTTGTAATTACCTCAATTGCTGAGAATGTAGAGACATTGACAAATTTCGATCTGTTTCAACACTGTGGCTCACGGCTGCTATGTTTTCAGCTGAACTACTTAGTCGAACGCGTTAGTATTCGCACAATTTATGTCGATGTTGTCGATACATGTTGGCCGAAAGTATCACGAATTTTACGATATGCAACTTTAACACAACCACAATTTTCAAAGTGGATTTTAATCATTTAAATGGGATTTTCGTGCCAAATTGAATTCATTGTTATGATTGCCAATGCAACAAATACGTCAAAAAACTAAATGTCAAAACTATAATATTGTTGGCGTTGGCACAATTTCAAAACAAACTACTTGTTGAAAAACCCGATATAAATTTTTAAAGTAACATATTTACAAAAACAATAAGTCAAAACTAACAAGTTAATGAAGCATTGTTTAAATTTTGTTGGGTTTTAAAATCAACATTGTGTCTGTTATACGTAGGCAACTTTCAGATGACAGCACTAATGTGCTCAATTTGATAGTTGAAAATTGCCTTGTAGTTATTTTGGTTTGTCATTTTATAATGAATTGCCTACCCCAGGGTGAAACTTACAAATTATTGAAATTTTGAAATTGACATTTTTTCCATGCACAATTTAGTTCAGCAATGAAGCCCTTTTGGGGTTGAAAAGGTAATTGAACAATTCAACAACACTAGATTTTCCCAAAATATTATCTATTTTAAAAAACTTAACTGGTCCCCATATATGAAAAGGTTCATTCGACTGTGCTCAATCAAATTTTGTAGGCATTTTGTTGGAAATTATGTTTCTTGGACAATAATGAAGATGCCATAGCGGTTGTAAACATCATTTTGTTTGGAAACTTGAATTCCATTTAAAGAAATTTTAACAAAAATCAAATCGAAGTCTTGGTTTAATCAGACGTGCAAAAATGCAGTTAGATCAAGAGAGGAAGCATTCAGTATTTGGCGTAAAAACAAAAACGCAGACACTAATTGACTAAGGCGCAAGAACTTTTGGTCTTTTAACAAAAGAGTAATTTTTAAATTCCGAGTTTATCTTTGGGCAGTCAACCAGCGCCCGAGCTAAACAGGGTATCCGTTACTATGTCGAGCTCGAGCGGCTAAAAAGCTTTTAGCAGATTTCAATATAAATAAGTCTCCTGGGCCAGAGAGAATTTCAGCACTGGTGTTAACGCTAACACATCCAGTAGCTCACTTTTCAGCACCTTGTATCATGCCAGTAAACTATTAAATTGTTGGAAGGGTGTTAATGTAACAGTGATCCTCAAAAAGGGCGAGGCTAACTACGCTGAAAATTACCGCCCAATTGTAATTTGTTCTGCACTTTCTATAGTAAGAGAGAGTATGATTAATTTTTATGTTGTGAGGTACCTGGAGTTCAACAGTATGGCCTTTTACGGATGAATTGCTAGTTAATAGTGTAACTCTATAGATCAATTCGGAAGAAGTAAGTTGGTTGATGGAGCGTGGCATGACACACATATATCAAAACTTGTTCCTTTTTTTGTCGAAGAGTAGTTATAGATATCAAACGAGTTCAAGTTTAATTCAGGGTTAACAAGGCTCTGTTCTATCTCCTATCCAATTCATCTATTTTATTCGTATTAATTCTGTAATAGATGGAGGTGGGTTCCAAAAGGCAAAATATGAATGATACGTTCAATCAAGATTTCGCAACAATCTCCACATGTGGTCGTGATGTTGCATGCTTGCGCATAGATGTGTATTCGAAAATAATAATGCATCTGTTATTATGAGTCATATCAGTATTAGGGAATTGAAAGCTCTTCTTGTTGTTTGCATGAAAATACAAGGTGATGTTTAATGGACTAAGGGCATTTTTCAAGTTTCTAAAGATGCTTTCAAATGCTTCGGTTTTCTAAAACTGTATAAAAGATAGTTTGCTCCATCCGACTTTCGTACTATTTATATCACCTATATCCGTTCAAATATGGAATACAACTTTCACGTATGGGCCAGCGCTTCAAATTATATTTTTAAGTTGCTCGAACGCGTGTAAGAGATTGCCAAGTTGCTCATGCGGAATAGTATTGATTCTATAGAGCATTGACGCAATGTGAGTTGTATTTCCCTGCTTTATCTTTATCACAATAGTAAGTGCTCTAATAAAATGAGGAAACTTTTTCCTGTTACCCGCACGATTTTGCGTTTAGCACACTCTTCGTTGAGGGCCAATCCATTTGTGAATTCGTTTTTTAGCAGAACACTTCGTATGTGGGATAAACTTCCTCCAGAGATCTTTTCTGTAACTTTCAACGTAGGGAAATTCAAATTGAATGTCCACAAACAGTAATTCCTCTTTCCTCCTCCCCATAACCTAATTTCCTAGTTTTTGCACAATGCATTGCATGAGTAGAAGTCATTCCCTTAGTGCTGGTCCAAAAAGAAAATATCTTAAAACAAGATGAATAGAAAAATCTTACAGACAACTGTAAAAAATATTATCAACATTAATACTCCCCTTTCTGTAGCTCAAGTACATCGAATAATGTGGTTTATCAAAGGTTCATGCAAAATAAATATAAACAAAGATGGGAAATTAACCACTAACGATTGAAAACTTGGATTACATTGTAACAAGCTTGGACGTTTAAAAGGCAGCACTACATACTTCAACTTGTTTGTGAGAGGTATTTCGTGACGAGGAGTTAAAAGTTTCAGCAGAGGAAGTTAAGTTCAGGTTATAGCACCTATTTTTAATGTTTACCCTTTATAGAAACCTCAATTGACAAAATTAAAGTTAAAAGTGCAGCTTCATCGAACACCTTCCCAATATATCTTCCCCTTTGTGACACTGAAACATTTTTGGGCGATTATTTGAGCTGGCCGACCTTCATAAATATGTTTGAAATATGAAATAGCGGGGTTTTGCTAATGCTAAGTAAATAATTGTTTTAAAATAAGTATATACAATTATCCTCTTCAACCCACCTTTTAATAATATTGGGCAAACATTCTTCATTATCGATAAATCTTTGCATTTTCAAATTGAAATATTGATTAAATTTTGTATCACGGTTATAAATTTAAAATGAATTATGTTGAATAATTTTCAGCTTCTAGAAAAGTGAGACAGTCAACTTTTGTGATTTAAAAAACTTCAGCATTAATCTGCTTAATTAATTTGGTTATATCTAAAAATGTTTGTAGATACACTGGGATCCAGTAAACATTTTTAAAAGTAGTTGCAAGTAATCTTCACTAACAACTATTATTTGTTCTTTTCTTCACCTATCCTATTCCCGCGTGCATAAAAAGTTTAATTTTATAAAATTTATCATTTATTTTTATCTAGTTTTTAAAGATTTATTTAAAATTTTCTGATCCATAAAGTTTAAAATTTTTGCGAATAAATTTCTAACACTAAGAAAATATTTTTTTTTTTTAATAAAACTTTAAACATAAAAAAGAAATGTACAAAATTTCATTCAAAGTAAAATAGGTTTTTTTCGCAAGGAATTTTAACTACTTTTTTTGATTGGTAAACATAAGTACAAAGTTTGTTTAATGTTCAATACCAATAAATACTTCTTTGAAATATTTTGAACCTTAAAACTTTCAACACTTTAAATATATTTTCTTTTTTACGAAGATATATTCACAAGCATGTATACACGTATATAGATACGAACGTGATGTTAAGTTCAGAAAAAAAAAAACAAAATCGGTAGTAAGATTGTATGCAACTTCTGGTAATAAAATGCTTTTGCTAAATAACAAAATATTTTAATATATAAGACTCCAGGCAGTACTATGACATTCAGGATTTCCTTGGACTATTAATCTACAATACTAACAATTTATGCGATCGATGCAGGCGCATTTAGGTATTTAACTATAATATAAAAAGCTTGAACAATAGAGAAAGAAAAATTCGCTAAATTTGAGTTGGGCTCACATATTAAGGGTTTCGTACTACGTATGAGTCACACTAAAATTTTTACATTTTTATGCCTACTACGGTGCACATAATTATAAATTATTTGGATGAATATAAAACAGGGCCTTATAAGAATAACGTTAAAATTAAAACACCTTTCAGTTATTTCTTCTTCTTAAATGGCCCTATACAACCCTGGTGAATCTTAGGCCGAAGAGAGAAAGCATTCCATCTGCTTCGGTATACTGTGGTTCTTCTCCAGCTTCTAATATTTAGGTCTGAGAGATGTCGTTGGACCTGATCTTTTCATCGGAGTTTTAGTCTCTCCTCACCGAATGCCTTGGTTTCATATTCAAAAATTCTCCTTGTCGTAGCTTCTTTACTCATTCGTACAACATGTCCTAGCCAACGCAGTCTTTGCAGTTTTATGGGCTTGACAATCTCAATATCAGCATATAGCGTACAGTTCATGATTCATACGATGCCGAATACACCAAGTACAGCTTAATCTGCTTGCGCAAGTACCCATGCTTATGCGCCATATAAAAACATCGGTAGAATGAGTGCCTTTTAGAGTGTTACTTTCGTAATTCTAGAGAGGAGGGCTTTACTTTAAAATTGTCCAAAATAGCACGTATATGCCAATATTATTTTTCTTCGTATTTTCAAGCTGATGTTGTTGTTTTTATTTATGGATGACACGAGATACACAACCCCAAAGTTTTAGTTGCCAACCGTCACAGTTTTACCTTATCTAGTACATTTCATGTTCGTTGCAACCATCACCATGGTTTTAGTTTCATTAAGGATTGCCTCCGAATGCCCACAAAGGCAGCAGTTACATCTCCTAATGTCCTACTAATGATGTCATCAGCATATGCAAGGAGCATGTGGCTTTTGGTGAAAATAGTGTCATTACTATTAACTGCCACATCGCGTATTACTTTTTCCAAAGGAATGATTAAATAGGTCGCAAGATAAATAGTCGCCCTCTCTGAATCCTCGTGAGGTGGTAAACTATTCGGAAAGATTCACTGATGATCTGTATCAGTTAGCGTCATCCAGCAAAAACTTCTCAATTTTGGCGATATTCAAAATTCAGACATATCCTGATACACCTTTGTTTTAATCAGGCTATCAAAAGCGGCTTTATAATCGACGAATAGATGGTATGTGTCAGTTTGCTTTTCGTTCGTTTTTTCTAGGATTTGGCGTAGTGTAAATATCTGCTCTGAGGTAGAATTTTCAGATCTAAAACCGCATTGGTAGGGGCCAATTATTTCATTGACTTCATTGAATTGACTCTTGGTTTTACTCGCTCACACAATATTGTTGGAAAGATCTCATAAGCAATGGAGAGAAGACTTCTGCCCCTATAATTGCCACATACTACTTTGCCTCCTTTTTTGTTGTAGGTAGTATAAAATGTAATAGCGAACTAACAATTCATTCATTCATTCATTTTATGACACACTTTTTAATTTCAAAATTTACTGTTCAAAATCATTTCTACACAATCTATGTAAATTTTTGTTGTCTGCGAACTACGATAAATTATTAAACAAATATACGTTTAATTAACGTAACTATAGTAACACCCTTTCTGTTTTAGTTTCGGTTTTAAAATTTTATATAAATAGAAACACTTAAACTTACAGTATTTGCTAAATGAGCTTCAAAACTAAGACCATGTACGTGTCCTCTATTGAGGCACTCTTTAATTTAAAATTTAATTATTTTTTCTACTTTCTATACCAAACATAAATTAAAAGATATAATAATATTATATGAATATCAGGTCGCTGTCGCAATAACCTTTATTTGTTTAGCATTTACTGTGGTAGTGGCTAGAGTAATACAACAATATATGCTGTGCTTCCTATTAAATTTCCCGCGCTAGAGCGTTATTGTTGCGATATGAATTTGGTTCCCTTTCAACATTGTATACAGAATCCTACAAAAAGTAATACGTTTCGCTTTTCTATAAAAGTTTGTTTTAGGAGCCCAATTGATACAGATAGTATAGTTATATCTATATTATAAAGCAGGCGTCTGTCTATTACTTTTGAAAAGGTGAAAACATTTATGTAAAAATCACGTCTGTATGAAGAACTATTTCTAAATAAATTGTATAAATAATTCTAATTCTCTACGTTTTTATGTAATTCTGTCAATTTGAAATCATTCCTGTTTAACATTTAAATGAATATAACTATAAGGAAGTTCACTAGATATAGTCAAATATGTAAAAATCGAGTCTCTAGCTTATCAATTGTAAAGTTTATTTTAAATTAATTTTTGTTAGTATGAACTATTGTGACTTTGAATATTTTGCCTTTCCACTTCAAAAGAAATATAGAAATTTCATGCATTGTATTGACATTTATCGACGGTTTGTTTCTTATGGACTTTGGAAACTTCCAGATTGAAAAATTAGCGGTTTTGTTCAAAAACGATGTAAGACCGTTTTTTCCAAAAAAAAGTTTTTAATAAGATGGAAATCCTTGTATTTGTAGAGTACTTTTTTAATTTTGATTTTATTACACAACCTCAAACCAAAAATTTGTAAAAATTTTTTTTTTTGTTTTTTTTTATTAAAGAGAAGTAGCACTTCAGGCAACAATGCCTATTTAGTCAAGTACCGTGCTACATTCTTTAGGAAAGGGATAGAGAATAGATTATACAGGTGGTGAAAGAAGAAGGATAGTCGGAAATTAACTGCCGTATATAAGACAGCACAGCGACCAGTGACTATGCCTTCATCACTGAGCAGCCCCACCGACAGTCAATTTTTATTATTGTAGTGAAAAAAAACCAAAGTCTTCGTTGGGAATCGAACCCACAACCCCCATATTTACAAGCTAGTACACTACCTACTAGCCTACAGGGACACCTAATGTATGAAAATAAAATTTTAAAAACGAAAAACAACTCAAAAATGTTTATTATTAAATTGAGCAACTTCCCACACTTGAAGAGTGATAGAAATGAGTACAATTTATAATAAAATTTTGCATACACTTCAGTGTTTTAGGAGTCAATTAAAATTTGCAACTTTCAACATAAGTAATGGAGAGTATTGTAATAAACTTTTGTTAAGTTTTGACAGTTTAGACGAAGTATTGAAACAAGGAAAAGTGCAGTAAAATTTAATATTCCTTCAACATGAAAAAAAATTTAAATGAATTTTTGGTGCAGTTAAATAGTTTATACATCATAGTTATACATATTATGTGAAAATATTCATTAATTTTTGCTCGTATATTTAATTACTTTGATAAATGTCTATGCCACCACTACTACTAAAAATTATTATATCACAGTTGGATTTGTGTGACAACAATACTGTTACCTTTATTCCTTTTAATAAACGTTTTGTCGTTTTATTATATTGAGCAAAATAATAACACTGTACTTTAATTTTAGTTCCCAACGGTTACTTTGTAGTTTTTACTCTACCATAATTCAACTTGAAATTAATTTATTTTTCCAGCAAGTGGTACTTATGTAGTTGCTTGAAGCGTCGTTCATAAAAAAATTTTAGTCTGGAGTGGCCTAAAAAACTGACGCGTAAAAACACGTCGGTTTGCCATTTTCTATGCTTTCAAAGTCTTTATTTTTACAAATTTTAATAAAAAGTATCTAATTGAAAAAAATAAAGGTTTCACTACACAAGTTTTTTCTACCTCAAACGACCACTGTACTAAAGTTAGTGTAGCAAGACTTTTTATACTGTAGCACGAACATATTACAACTGTTCTATGATTTTTGTAATAACTTATGGTGCTAAAGGTTAAAATAATTAATTTTTGGTACTGTAAAGTCAAATTTTGTAAAATAAACTCAATAAGCAATAACACGCCAACACGAAAAAATAACGCTTCTGAGGATTACCCGTACTATGATAATTTTCGCTTCATTCTAATTGCATATATACTTACTGACAGATAAAAAACATTGCCAGAATGAACATTCGCATGAGGAGATGTTTACATCATTTTGAAGTGGTGTAATATTTGTAGTGCAGAGGGCGTTAAAGTCTTTGAAGGAGAGTTTAAAAATGACATATGAAATGGCAGACGCTACATGAAATATTTGTTGATATTCACAATACAAATATTTCAATACGTGCTCGTATCCACTGATCATGGAGTCCTAACCACAAATTTATTTAAAAGGTTTTATATTCTGTATTAAGATTATCGATATACAGGTAATATTCGTAAGGAAAAATACAGTGTTACAAGCCTACATGTAATCGGCGAGAAATATTTATAGCACTTGCGTTAAAGTTTCATTGCCTGTATTGCACAGATTTAGTTTTTCAAGCTGCCTACGATTAAATTCTTATTGCTATTCTACAAGGATACATCCCTAATGGAGACATAAGTGTATGTACTGATTTCGCATTTACTTTCTTCAGTTGATATGGAAATGTTTTAATATATATAAAATATATATAATTTTTTTTTTTCAATTAAATATTCTGAACAGTTTTTCTTTGGATTTTCTTCATTTTCTTAAAATTAAATAAAGTTTTCAATTAAGCTTTTTGTTTGGTTGCATAAGAGTGTGTATGCATATTTATAGAAATAATGTCACAAACAAATAACGCAAATCCTTAATAAACCTATAAGTTCCATATACAGATTTTAATATGTTATCTTACAATCATACATAACAGTTGTATATATAATATATGTGTATATAATGAAAATGGTGATGTACATGTGAAATTTGCACCAAAGAAAAGAATAATAATGAAAAAAAAAAAACACGCACGGGTATGGCATACACAAAATACAATAATCATCAGTTCCATGATCCTTAAATAACAATGGTCCTACTTAGCTTACTCGTGCTAGCAAATGTTTAATACAAAAGGTATTTCCATGCAAAAGTGTGTAAACACTTGACATACAGAATTATAACAGAAACTACAACAACACAGGTCGTTTTATTAATTCTTATATGTTGGTCATTCTCAATTATATGACATTTACCATTAACTTAACCACAGCACAAAAATAAATGGAAAAAGACAAAAAGAAATATCACAATATGAAACACAAAATAAAAATGTATTCGTTTACAAGGTAAATACATGGAATTGTAAATAAGTTTTTAGAATCACACTTTCAACATGTCATAATCATAACTATATTGATGTATATATTAACACTATTATGTAGTGTTCGTAAATGATAACTATGAAACTACAGGTTTTTTCGGAGATTATCGAAATGAAAACTTTCTTTTAACATTGTGATTTATTCCATATGAAAACAAACGTCCACCACCCAAACGCCCATCCACATAATTTAATTTATAAGTCTTTTAGTACTAAAAATCCAATACAGTTTAGTTCACCAAATTAGTAAAAAATTTCAATTTTTATTTTTGAAAAAATTTGTTTTTCACTGTACATTTTGATATTCATTATGCTGGACATGCATTAGGATATATAAAAAAAATTATTATTATATATATATATATATATATATATATATATATATATATATATATATATATATATATATATATATATATATATATGTATTTATGTGTGTGTGTATGTATGTATGCACGCATGTATGTATGTATGTAAATATATTCCAGACCTTTAGGGATATTTAAAAGTATTTGATATCTCATTTTCTTGCATGATTATATGATCATATCTTTTACTTTTTTACGACCACAAACCCACAAACCAAATATAATACATATGTATGAATATATAATACATAAATACTGGCAAAGAAATCAAGGCATTCCTTTTTTAAATATTTGCCATGCCTGTCGTGTACACGCTACCACTTAAGTATATTTTAATACCAACAAAACACACACACATACACAATCTTAGCCAAATATTAAGGTGAAACAAACGAAAGGCAAACGAAATTAAATCAAGTAAGAATTAAAATATATCTTTATTTTTTCTCGAACATATTCTTTTATGAAATAAAAACTTATAATGTCTGAAATGTGACCATTTTTATGTACAAGAAAATGCCAAAGAAACAAGAACAACAGTGTTAAAGAAACAATAAAAATTTTATAAGTTTAAAGAAGTTTGAAAAAGGCTGAAGAAACATTGGAATATTTCAACTCAACAATAAAATATTTAATTAAAAACATAACAAATGCTATGAAAACTTACAAATGTGTTGTTTGCCAATTAAATGCTATAATGTTCATAAATAATTTTTGTTCATGTAGACTTTTATGAACATGAAGTGTTTCATAAGAATATTAAAAATCGACAAAAGAGTTAAAGTACTGCTAAAAAAGTTATTTACAATAAGAAGCATAATTTTGTTATGTTTCATTTTTTTTAATCAAACCCACAGATCATGTTCTCATAAAACATTTGGTTGGTCTCATGTAGAAAAGCCCTAACTCGCAAAATTTTAACATTGCAATAGAACGTAAAATTATAATAGATTATTATGTATAATATAAATGATCGTTAAACCTTTATTCTGATGCTATTACATCTGCGTTGCTGGGATATGTATTGTTATTACCAAGAAATCGGATTTTATAAAAAGCCTGTGCAAGGGTATTTTTACGAGACCACCGATTCTTTCAAGCAATGCATTGTGCTAGAACTAGGAAATTATGTTATGGGGTGGAAAAAAGAATATTCGTGGACATTCCATTTGAGCTTTCCTACATTGAAAGTGACAGAAAAGATTACTGGAAGGAGCATATCTCACATATGAACTGTTCTTCTCAAAAACGAATTCTCCCTGTAATGAGTAGTGCGATTGAGAAATGGATGCGCTCCCAACGGATATCGAGTGAAACGATACATAGGGGCACCGGCCCCTATGTAATAGTTATATTCCATTTTTTGGCGGATTTAGGTGGTACAAATAGTACGTTTAAGAAAACCAAGACACTTAAAACTTCGGTTTTTTTGAATTTTCATGTCAAGAACATTAAAAGCTTCCGATTCCGTAATACCCATATAATAGCAGATACTACAATTTTTTCGAACACAGATACATGCGTAAGCATGCAAAATTGAGTCTTACGAGCATTAAAAGCGACTCTATTCTCGTGACCCCATTCTTAGATTGTGGCGAGATCGTGATGATTTTTGAAACTCACCTCCAACTGGTTCAGTTGGTGCTGTCATCTGCTTAAGAGTATATAGGGTTGAAAGCTTAAACAACAAGATCATTTAGCAAAATAAGAAATATGAAAGGAGAAAGAAATATTACTAGAGGGATAGCATATGGCCAATCCGCTGCTGGTTATATAGCTCATCAGTGGATGTAGAATCACATATCTTGTGTAGATAATTAAATTAAAATTACTTTTGGGTATTGAAATAAATAGAAAGGCGATAGAAAATCTAATAATTTTAGGTAAAACTTCATATTAAATATTAAATAAAAAAGATTTAATGCAAATACATCAGTAAAAAAATTTTATATTTTCAGCATTTTTTAAAATGATCTACAAGTATATTATCCTACATTTTCATGCAGTGTTTCTAGTACTAAACTTATAGCAGTAACAATATCACAGAACATGATAAATACTGCTAACCCTAGAAGTATTGAACTACTATCGTAATATTATTTTACTGCAAGAGACATATATTCAGTAATAATACGCTAAATTATATTCGTTGCAGCAGGGTTTTAGTAATTACACAAATGATTCAGGTCAAATTTCTTATATTAAAACTAAAAGTAGTAGTAAAATGTATATTGCATCTACTGATATCGTATCAATATATGGTTAAAATAGGATGACATGTAGCATATAACTAACATGTAGTTGTAGCGGTTAATAGCATTAAAATTAAAATAAATTTAATTTTCATTATGGCGTGCAACAATAAATCTTAAAAAATCTGTAATAAGTACCCCTTTGCAAGAAACGAACCAGAGAAAGCAAATTATTTGTTACCCATGTTAAAAATGTATATACCCCTAACGAATCTACTGATATAACTGAATTACCACCTATCGATGGTGAAGCCGTTTCAACATTAAGATTTTTGCAGAAAAAACGAATCTACGGCAATGTGGTCGGTCGGCTTCTATTCCTGCGGCAGTTGAATCTTCAAAGGCAAATCCGTGCGCAAAGTTTGCCATGTGATAGTTTTGAATAACCCCAATTGAACGCCGAAGAATTGATAAATTTGTATCTGCTTCAACACTGTGGCTCACGGCTGCGATGTTTTCAGTTGAACGACCCGGTCGAAAACGGTGGTGTTTGCAAATTTTGCATCGAGTCTTTGGACTCAAATTTAATGACCATATGCTTAATAGCAGTTTCAGAAGGACATTTATATTGTCTGAAAATATCACGAATTTCACGAATTGTAACTCTAACAGAACTACCATTTTCATAATGGGTTTTAGTTATTTTAATGCGATTTGAATGCGAAAATGAATTCATTCTAACAATTGCATTAGCATCAGCCTATTCATGTGGAAATTTCATACCAAATCAAACATAAATTAGTTGACAGATGAGAAAATGGTCACCAGTTAAAAAAATGTTGCAAATTAGCTATTCTCCATCTCTATAAAAAACATCCGATATATTATATACGTAATACGTACAATTTTTCATTACTCTTTTTTTAATTTAAAATAATAAAGTAGAAGTTCTGTCAGTAAATGAAATACTATTGCCATTTCTTCCAATGCAAACCGTCATTGCTGGCTGTTTGTTTAGTATAACTGGCCGGAAACAACAGTAATGACAACAGTAAATAATTAAGAAGTTTTTAAACAATTACTTGTTCTCCAAATGGTTTTCTGAACATACAGAAAAATTATACTCAACAGCAAGTAACATGTGGCTAAACAATTTCAGATCTTAGCAAGTTTTTGAAACCTAAAAGTTATACTCAAATAAGCAGAATTATAATCAAAGAATTTTTTAAATAACATCGCACTATCTGCAAAAGCTTGAAGCATAAGTAGAATTCCTTATTATTGTCGACTCAAATATGTAAATTCCCTATAGAACAATTTGTTTTCGTTCGACATAGTTCTTTCGCCAGCAGCACATTTTTCGATCAATATGTTTATTTGCTTGCTTGGCAGTTAATACCTATAACAATCTTTATTACTTTTCTTTATAAGTCATTTATACACCCACAAATTTGCTGTTATTGTTTCTTTACCCAAAGCAAAGCAAGAGAAAATTTAAGATATTTTTATGGTTAAACGTACGAATATTCTTTTATAATACCTTAGAGCAAAATATTCTTTTTTATTAAAACTCATGACAAGTTGTTGCTTTAAGAGTAAAAAAATTAATGTTGTGAAAACGAAATATTGCTTTTTTTATAATTTAATGTTACTTAAATTAATTTTAATTATTTTTTAAAGACAAAATATTATATTGTTCTTGATCTATTTAGGTTTTTTTATTCTGAACAAGCTAACGTAGCCATATATGCAACAGGATTCTGTTTTTCCGCCATAACAAGAACTATTTGATGATTCGTTTAGTAAGCATGTGTCTCTAACTCGCACAACTATCGTACTCACGTAAGGTATAGTCTTGGCAGAGACTCTTACGCAGAACCTAAGTTTACGAATTATCAGGACCAGACAGTATTAGTATTACATTCAGAGATGCTCCGCTTATTTTGCAGTTCAGGTGGCTTGACCATCATCATCTGTTTATCTTATTGTTACGTTTATTTCTTTTAATAACGGCATTGCTATATTGAGTTCTTTTATTGCAAAACAGTAATACAGCACTTTAGAATTTTATCTAAAATTAAACGATTTATTTACTTGCAATACACACCAAATAAACACTTTGTAACTTTGGTAACTTTGTTGATGATGACTCAACTTGAATTAATTCATTTGCCTAGCAAGTGGTGCTTATATAGTGTTTTAAGCGATTCTCGCATATGCATTATGTTGCTGTTATTATCATTCACTTTAGGCGCTTTTTTGTTTTTGTTCTATGTTAGCTGTGTTTGTTTTCTGTTGTTTAGAAGATACCTGTAGTTTTCTTTTTCTTTTTTTTTTTTTGATAATTATTTTCTTTTAAAACTTAACAAATCATTCATGTAATGCATGATAAAATTTACGTCGGTACCTAGCGTGTGTATGCCATAACTCGACGGTGGTTAAACCACTGAGGTGATATGTAGCTTGGGCCCACTCCTTAGGAAGCCGAAGACCTAATTTTAGCCACAGGCCATTGCTAGTTGCAATTTCGGAGGTTTCGGAGCAGGGCCGCCAACCCAGTGGGGGTTGCTGAAGAGTTGGAGATTATTCAACTCCTGGTCCAGAACAAATGAAAAGCACGCTCACTGGATCCGGATCATTCAGCCTTTATTGTAAGAAGAGGTGAGGTGATCCTCGCCCCTAACTCAAATTCATGAGGGCCACGAAACCACGACCACCACGATGCTCCCAAAGGGCTAACCTCAATAATCAGTCAGAGAACAGCTGAGAGGCTAAAAAGTCAAAAGTTGAACTCTGGGCCTTACTGATTCCCGTGCAAACAACGTGAAATTGTTCAGTTGGCTCTCTGCTAGCCTTTAGGGGACTGGGGTCTCTTTTACACCCGGTGACACATGTAACGACGGTAATGCGTGATAAGATTTAGATCTGCACCTGGCTGTAAGCCCTAATCAGATGGTGGTCAAACCACTGTGGAATGAAAAGAAACATCCTTCTCGCCCTAGGAAGCCGGAGACTAATTCTAGCAACAGGTTTTTCCTAGTTGTCATTTCAGTGGTTCCAAAGCAGGGCCGCAAACTACTACTTTTTGCTGAAGAGTTGGAAACTATACAACTCCTGGTCCAGAACACATGACTAGCATGCTCACTGGATCCCGATCATTCACCTGTAGTTCTCAGTAAAGGTGAGATGGTTAAGTAATCCATAAAGACTGATACAAAGTCCATAGTAATATCATGTAATCGAAAAAAAAACAATTCTTGTTATTTTATCATCAAGGCTTACAATGGAATCTCCTCGTTCTACCATCCAACAATAGTAGACTTGCTCTAATAAAGTTGCCAATTCTAAAAAGCCGAAGAATAATGTTATTTTCTTCAGTGTCACTGCTGGCTGTTTGTTCGATGCGACCTGCGAGCGCTCTCGATGTGATGACATCATTATCAAGCCGTGTTCTGGATTGTGATGGTGAGTTGTTGTAGATTTGGGTTTAGGTCGTTCTTTTCTAACGTATGCACTTATGTGTGATGACCACCACCTGGTATTTTATGCGGAGTTAATCTAATATTTCCGTTTTTTTTTTGTTTTAAATTTGATTTGACGCCCCATTTCAGCCTACGTGCTATTTTAATCCACTGGTAAGTAAAGTATTCAGATCAAATTATGCTAAGTTTGTAGAGATCTTAAATACATAGACTAAGTATAGTTAAATAGATATTGTAGTAAAATAAATACTAAGTTTACAGATACTGATTACTTCAAAGTAAATTAGAATTATTTTCAAGACATACTTGTTGTGTTTTCAGCAAACCCATTGGTCCTTATTCGAGCTACAATATTTTGCAACCCACATACGAAATTGTTAATGTAAATTCTACTTACACAAAAAGTACTGCATTACACTATACAAAAAATGAGTAGAACCTTCTTTCTTCTCATTAATAAATGTATAAAAAAACATTTAAAAATTTTATGTAGAATAATTTGCACTAACTTAATTAACTAAGTCTACAAATTTTTTGCATGAATGCATTCACACAGCTGAACAAAATTCAGAATTAAAAAAACAAACAGAAACAAAAATTAAAAATAAAAAAAGGAAGTTTGTAAATTAACGTTCGTGCTATTTTACATTCTCTTTTCTTCTATTTCAAACTGCTTTTAAATAAACTTTATTTTAGTGTGTAGTTTATGTACGAAATTTTCACAACTTCCTTTAACTTATTTATATATTTCACATGTTTTTCACATTTGCTGATGTTGATGATTTTACTGTTGCTGTCGTTGCAAATGCTTACATGAAGCGGAATAATTCAATCATGTTAAGTCACAGAACCAAATACAAAATCGTTGAATAAAAAAGGTAGAAGAAAAACTTAAAATCAAGTGCAAAGGAAAAGAAAATTTAACATAAAAGGAATTAAATATGTTGAAAACGTATGTGTTCTTACTGTCGACTTAAAGTGATAGGTAAGAAATTGTTAAATAAATCACATGTGTTGTAGATGGCGCATAGAATGGCAATAACTCGTATGCTACAAATGTTGTAGTTTTTTATAAAGCATGGAGCAGCTACAATGATACGAATAATATTTTGAATTGAAACAAATACATTGTTATTAACAAGCAAATAATCAGCTGAAATATATATATAGCATATATATATATATATATATATATATATATATATAAATTAAAAAAGAAAAACACAAAAGCAAGGAATGAAAAGAAAGGAAAGAAAAAAAAATACAAAAACAGGAGGTGAAATTAAAAACGAGGTTGAGGATGATATTGTTAAATAACTGTAAGATGTGCTTTCAATTTCCCTTTTTGTATTAAGTAGATAAAGTATTCCAAAAAAGAATAAAGTATTAAGCTTAGACTAACATCTAAAATTATATAAATCAAAACTATATATTAACGGGTCCGCAATCTAACGTTTTTTTTTTTTTTCAACTAGTGCTTATTTCGTGAATGGTAACACTTAGCTCATGTTTGATTTGACAGATAATTAGTTTTATCCTTCCGCTGAACGAATATGGTTGTGTATACGCTTGAACAACGCTTCACTAAGTGGGCCTGCGATCGACTTACAGAAGATGCCGATTTTGCAAAAAAAATATTCTTTTCAGATGAAGCTCATTGATCTTGGCGGGTATGTAAACAAGCAAAACTGTCGCATTTGAGGCACAGAAAACCACGCACCCGCACGCATACATTAAAAAACCGACGCACCCAAAATGTCACTGTTTGGTGCGGATTTTGGTTCAAAGGCATAATTGGACCATTTTTCAGGAGTGAACGAATTATTGATCACAAAAATTAAACAGAACGATATTGGCAACATTTGGTTTCGGCAGGACGGTGCCACACAGCCGAAGCTGTGTAGTGTTTATAGCATTTAAAACAAAACAAAAAGTTATTTGGCGTACCCTTTAATTTATGTTTTATTTTGCAAAATTAAGTGATAAAGGGAATAAAAAGATGAGTATAATGGAATTTTGTGATAAGAATTGAAATAAAAAATTATTTTTGTTTAGGATGAACTTTCAGTAAATCTTGTTATTAACAATGCTACTACTGAATTTCCCATTATAATATATAATAATAATTGAAAAAATAAAAACATATATATCTTGTTATATATATGTGTATCTCACCATTAAAAATTAAATAATAAAACTCTATTTAATAAAATGTAGAAAAGCTATCTTTCAGAAATATCAATCTGATTTTAATCGATATTTTTTTCGCTGTGCGTGAATATATTTTTACAAATTTTAAAAATAACAATAATTAGAGTAAAAAACTTAGCAAAATTGAAATTGTGATAGCTAAACAGCAGTTTTGAGTGTACAGGACACGCTTCGCTTACCAAGCCCAATGGTTTTACAAAATGAATCCTGTATTCTTAGTAATTTTTATAAAAATAATTAAACGATTGGTAAAAAATTTTCATATTTTTTTTTTTATGTTTAAAACATAAAGTTATTGCTATTAAGCACAATAAGAATGCAATCATGGTTTTGGATACATGAATAATATATGAATAAATTAAAAAAAAAACATTCTTTCAATGCCAGTTTTTTATTTATTTATAATATTGTTGCGTTTGTTAAATCAACGTTTTGATATATTAAGTTCTTTTAATGCAAAATAATTGAACAACACCTTAGAATCTTAAAATAATTTACTCGATTTATTTTTCATTCGCGTTTATATAGGGTGTCCGCCGGGAAGGTATACTAATTCGTTTTGCCGCCATTTTATACACATTAGTCTTGACAGTTCATATTTGGCAGTCGTTAAGCAGACACGTGGCAACTATATTATGGGAAAATATTCGATAAATCAACGTGTTTTAATTGTTAAAACATTTTATCAAAATCAATCATGGATTACTGTATTTATAAAAAATTTACGTGAAATTTTTGGGGGAAACAACGTGCCAACAAAACCAACAATTTATCGTGTGGTGAATGATTTCGAAGAAAGAGGGTTTGTAGGTGATAGACCCAAGCGTCGACCACAACGTACTGCAAGATCGGCTGAAAACATTACTGCTGGTCAAGAAGGTGTTCAAAACAATCCATCAACCTCAATTCAATGCCGTACTCAGGAGATTTTTATTCAAAGCACGACTTTGACCACAATTTTGCACAAGTATTTGCATTAGTTTACGCAGCACATTTACATTGGAATTGATATGTGAATAAACAGAATAGTCGGTTTTGAGGAATGGGAAACCTTCAAATTATTCAACAGACACCTTTGCATCTATTAAGAGTGACAGTCCGATGTGCAATTTTGTTAGAAGGAATCATTGGACCATACTCCGTTGAAAATGAAAACAGCGTAGCGGTAACTATTAATGGGGGCGATAATGTGATATGATTGAAAACTTTTTAACGCCACAAGCTTTGGAATTGATTAACATGTGATATCAACAAGAAGGTGCCACATCGCATGCAGCCAGAATTTCAATGGAATTACTGCCAAATCCCTTTCCATAACAACTTACTTCAAGAAATGGTGATATTGATTGGCATCCACGGTCGCCTAATTAGACTGCTTCGGACTTGTTTTTGTGGGGATATCTGAAAAGCAAGGTTTATGCAAACAAATTAGAAACGCTGGAGCAACTCAAACGAAATATTTGTGTTTAATGAAATACCGCGTGAAATGCGTGAGAATGTAATGAAAAATGTGGGGCGGCTAAAAGAAACGGACATTATCTGATATTACATTCCATGCATAATTGCCGGCATTAAATACAACATAATCAATATAAGATTCTTCTTCTTCATTTAGTCAAAAATTATAAACAAATAACGTGTTATACCATCCCGGCGGACACCCGCGGAATGTATGCATATAACAATATTCGAGATGGCAACTTTATCACTGTAACGCCTTAAAGATGCTTTCTTGACATTACTCAGCAATATTTTAATTTAAATCAATTGTGTCGCATATACAAGAATACTTAATTTTAACATCATCATATATTGTTAATGTTATCATCATTTAGTGTAGACGCCTGTTTGGCTGTGTTTTTGTGTTGTTCTGTGTAAGTTTTTTTGGTTTTTGGAATTTTTCATTAGCATGTTGTTGTTGGCTTGTAATCATACGATTTCTTGTAAAAAACACATTAGGTCATTTCGTTAAGTTTTACTGATGATTATTTTCTCTTAAAACTTAAACAAAACATCTTATACATATTTATATAAATAAAATATGTATATAAATATATTTTATTATAAAGATAGAATTAAAACGGTGCAACTATGAAATTACTTTGTTGTCACCTAAATTTTGTTAACGGTTTGTCAATTGGCAGGCTTTTATTTAGAACAATTACTGCAGATTAGCTTATGAATATTATAATAAATAAAGAGATGACGACTAACACTTATGATTTGGTTTTTCCAGTACAAAAATATTCATTTACTTTCTAAAAACTATTATGATTTATATAATCGATTTTTTGGTTATTTATTTTCATCGAGATCAGTTGCGTTGCTTTGAATATAACATTTTTGCTTCTTCATAGATTATATAGTAGAGACACTTTTTGGAACAATTTCAAGGTTTCTTATTTCACGTTTTCTTACACCTAACCTTAATTCTCAAATAATCCTTAATAAAATAGAGATTTGAAATTTGTTTTGTAAAAACTCTTCGATTTGCTATGTTGCCCTTAATTATGTTCGCTATTTTAATTTTCAAGTGGTTTTTATTTGTGTCAGTTTTATATTCCTTGCACACCTTCGGGACCTAATTCCTAGTCTTGCTAAAGGAGCACAGAGAGAGACAGTAGTAAAGCCAGAAAACATTTTTTCAAATTTTATTTTTTTTTAATGACAAGCGTTATATTTATTTTACTACAGCTTTGTTTTTGCATTGATATTGACCTCACATAAATTAAGAAGCAACATATAAAACTATAAATTGGATTACTATTTAAAGAAGCTTAACTTCTAAGGTAACAACTCTAGCCAAAAATCTTTAAGAATTTCATGAGAATTCTACTTCGATTTACTGGAGTTCAATCATTTTTTATCCGATTAAAACAACCTACCCATAATTTTACGCAAAGGATAATAGCTTTTAAATAGAGATATTAATTAGTTTTTAACCTTGAATGTTAACCTTGGCTGTTCCTTTAAAGAGAAATTTAAATGTGCTCAGTGATCTAAAATATAATTACTTTTTGTCATCAGTGTCCTGTAATTAATCTAACAAATTGCACTAGCATTAGCAATTGTAAGTACTTTAAATTTTTAATATTTTATTTACTTTTATATTTAAATAAAATTTATAAAAAAATTAATAATAGGAATTCGCTTAACATGTATGTACATACCTTAAAAATATGTAAAATGACATAATTTTAAAATCTTCTTTTAAAATCAGTTTAGAATATCGTGCCATTGAACTTTTACTTCTAAATTTATTATATGTCTGTTCCAAACACAGCATTCTTTGTGGTTAAAACGCCTGAAACGTATATGTTAGATAAACAGCAGATATAGAAAAAATAGTCATATTTTATTCATCTTCAAGGAAAAAATTATAACACAGCAAGTTTTTTACATAAATCATAAGCTGATGGCAAGAAACTATACTCTGTCTCTCAGCATGATAAGTTGGCAATGACATTGGCACTTTAGTTTTGCTTCTTCCTTTACACAATGGCTTTTTTATTTCTTCTCAGTTCAAGCTCAATGCAAATCTAAAACAGGAAATAAAAATAAATATGAAATGAAAAGGAAAAACCAATATTTGAATTTATTATATTTAATTCAAACTAGTTTCTCATTAAAGTTAAGATTGACAACGCATTCGTTTTCGACAACATTACTTATCGTAATAGACATTTTAAAATGTTCAAAGTAAAATGTTTCATAATTTTAAAATTAACAACAACATTGTGGAAGGAGTTTGTAACTTTTATAAAAATAAAATTAAACTTAAAATAAAACAATATTTATTGCAGCTATTGAAAAAATCAGAAATCTATTTTAAATTCAATACCAAAGCGTTAAAGTTTTTAAGCCATGCTATCATTTTTTCTATACCTTTCTGTTAAATAAACAGAAAACATACTAATGATAAAAATTTAATACAGTCAAATAAAATTAGAGGGTTTTCCAACAAGAAGTTTGTTTTATAAAACAAAATAAAACAAAAAATTTAGATTAAGATGATTCAAGTTCATATTGTATTACTAAGAGAAAAGTTCCGCTATTATGAATGAAAAATGATATCTGGCAAACGTCCACCATAACCACGCTTCTTTCATTAAAGTTTTTAGTCACGCTTTGGCGGTCATATTTCGTTAATCATCACGGATTTTAAGTTTTAAGGCTGAAATCGATTCGATTGGCTCCCTGTAGACTCTGTCCTTAATATAGCTCCACAAAAAATAATCCAGTGGTGTTAGGTCATTGATCTGGCTGGTTACTTAACTGCTGCTTGTCGTGAAATTATGGGATCGTGAAATTTGGTTTGCAATAAATTGATTGTGGCACCATTCGTCAATAATAAGCCAAAATTTAATTGTTACCTTAACTTCGAAAAAAACGGCTCAATCACGCCTTCAGACCACTTAGCGCACCACACATTGAATATGTAAAACCTTCTCAGTAATCGCTCTAGAATTTTCAGAAGTCCTCTTCAAATACTGTAACGTGATATTTTTCACTTCTAAATATGACCGAATTAATTAAATATCTTAAACTATATCGCCACGATATATGTTTATTGTGTTTATTGTTCGGTGTTCAAAACGAAAGTGTTTTATTTATAAAAAATGGAGTCTTCATTGCAAAGTATAACACATTACAAAAAACAAAGTATGACACATTAAACATTTTTTACAAAGTACTAAATTTAATATTATGCTTAAGGGAGTTCAATTCATTTTAATTCAAATACATAAATTCAATATTATAACTTAGCAAAATTATTAAGGCCAAACAATCACTAAAAATGATTTTGTTAAAAAACGCAACCGTTCGACTTTAATTCTCATTACGATAATCGTTTCTACCAAAAAAAAAAAATTGCAAACAGGCAATTATGAGTTACTTTTCTACAATTTCGGAATTGTTTTTCTTATTGCTTTGTGCAAGCGGCGCATTACTTATATATAACACTACTTATAAGCAATAAGATTATGTGTCAAGAACTAATGATACGCCATAGTAGTTCAAGGGACAGCAGTAAATAATTTATATTTGATAGAATTTGGCGTCCTTATTATGGTCTTAGCTCTTGGATGATCAGGCTTTGGCTGCCGGTTATTTAACAAACAAAATTGGTACTTATGGTGCTCAAAAACTCCACAAACAGTTTTCAAAAAAGCATTACATCCAAAGAAAATGTTTTTATGTATGTTTATATAAATAAGCAAAGAGAATTCTAATAGACACAATTGGCTAACGTTGCCATCAGCAAGACCGCGCCATAAGCCACACAGCCAGTAATTGCATCAGAAATTCAGGATTTCGCCATATCAATTGGACACCGCGTTCTTGGAATTTAATGCCTCTGGATTGTTTTCTCTGCAGCCATTTGAAAAACTGGACTTAAGCTGCATTGATGATTTAAGCGAAGCTTTGTTGCAAAATTCGCTTAAAAATATTCTGAAAAGAGTGGAAATCTACCGACGTGCTAGAGATTAACATTATTAATGCACATATTTCTACAAAGCCAATTTACTTCCTAACCTAAAGAAGATGCACCCTTTATTAATTTGTGTATGTATAATTGAATCTTTTTACAATAGCGTGATACCACCGATAAATATTAATCTCTGCAAATAACTGCCTTTTAATCTGACGAAATTGATCTAAGGGGCTTAACCAATTTAGTATCTCACCTTATCCACAAGATTTAGCCAAAAGCGAGTTTTTCCTGTTCCCAAAATGTAACAGATCTGTGAAAGGACGTCGATTTGCTACGATTGTGGAGATAAAAACCAAAAGACTGAGAGAGCTCAAGGCCATACCAAAAAGTGTCTATCAAAACTTCATAACAGAAATGGAAAAGACACTGGCATAAATGTGTTATACCTAAGGGAACAAAAAATAAATCAATGAATAAGAATATTTTTGAGAAATATAAAAGTTCACGTTTTCTTGTTAATAGACCTCGCTATAAAGCACAAGTTAAATGTTAACAAATTGTGATTTATAATTTTTAGTTTACATTCCATAATCAAAGTCAATCTCTTATATAAAAGATAAATATAACCACTGTAATTTTTTTCTAAGATAAATATAATTTTTAATCTAGTAGTTTTTTGTTTTAGAACTTAGTATTTTGTAAAAATGTTTTGAGAATTATTGTAAATCATTTTTTTATATATTTCTGTTCAATAGCTTTATAAATTCATTTTTAAAACTGCAAATGCATATTACAGCACGATCTACATCAGGCATTTCTTTTTTAATTCCTTTTGAATTGCGATACCATACAATTTTTCGACATTCTTACATTGTAATTTACACAGTTATTATTCTAATTATAGCTCTATGGTTATTCTCGTTTATGCTTAAACTTAAAAGCATCCATGAACATAAACGTATTTCCGGCACTTTTCTTTATAAACAGCACACAAATTCTTATTTGCTTAAACTATTTCTAATAAAACCTACACTTAACACGTTCCATATTTGGTTATTATCCCAGTACACTTCCTGTACAGCCATTTCTTTTTTAAGGAGTTAAGTAATTATCAACAACTGCTGCAAATACTCTTAAGTCAACTATTTGCTACTTTTCTTCATTTTATTTTTTTTGTTCATTAATTTCAGTTTTTATTTTGTATTTCTTTTACCGTCTCTATATTTCGCTTATTCCTGCGGTGATATGTTAATTATAAATGTGACCTACTCCAACTATGTATGGTATAACAGCTGCAATGCTCTTAACAACTGAGCATAATGTCGACATTTATAACACTTAGCATTAAAGTAGAGCGAAATGAAGCAAAACAAGAAAAGTAGAAAACAAATATCAACAATTTATATGAGCTCTCCTTTAAGCGTTCTATAAATTGCGTTATTTTTTATACGTAAAAATTAACGTGGGCACATTCAAAAGTAAACTATAACTTGTAAAATTTTTTCGAACCAGCAATTATATAATTTTATATTTAATTTAATGGTGCTTAACTATCTAGCATAGCTAAAGTAAATGCAAATAGACGATATTTATGATATATGTTAGAAATCGTCTATGTGGGAATATGTGAGAAATTATTTCTTCGTTTGAATCGTACACTCATAACAAGGAAAATAATAAGGAAAATATATCGGTTTATTTTAAGTGTGAGAAAGGACAGTTTTAAGGACCTAAAGTACCTCTAGACTTCATATGAAATGATTACTTTTTTTTTTTAAATTAAGCTATGAATATATATCGGGTTTCTCAACAACAAGTAGTTTGTTTTTCAAGTGTGGCAACACCAACGACATGACAGTTTTGGCATCTATTTTTTTGACATTTTACACGAAAAACGCATTAAAATAATTAAAATCTACTATGAAAATGGTGGTTCTGTTAAAGTTACATTTCGTAAAATTCGTGATGACCGCTATTAAGGATTTCGTCGTTTAGTTTGGGTCGGCAGGCTCGATACAAAATGTGCGAACATCAGCGCGTGTTCTACCGGGTCGTTCAACTGAAAACATTACAGCTGTAAGTCACAGTGTTGAAGCAGATACAAATTTGTCAATTCCTCCACGTTCCCAACAATTGGGGTTTTACGTGAAAAGATTTACTTCTGCACCTGGCCGTGGGCCTTAATCAGATGGTGGTCAAACCACTGTGAATGAAAAGCAACCTCGTTTACGTCCTAGGAAGCCGAAGACTAATTCTAGCAACAGGTCTTTCCTAGTTGCAATTTCAACGGTTCCAGAGCAGTGCTGCAAATCACTGCTCCTTGCTGAAGAGTTGGAGACTATCCAACTCCTGTCCAGAACACATGACTAGCATGCTCACTGGATCGAGGATCATTAACCAGGTAGGTGTTATTAAGGGTGAGGTGATCCTGGCCACCATAAAAAACAGACCAGCCACCACGATACTCCCGAAGGGCCAGCCACAATAATCAGTCAGAGAAACAGCTAAATGCCTAAAGAGGCAAATAGCGGAAACTCTGCGGGCTACTGATTCCCGTGGAAATAATGTGGAGCTTCCAGTTGACTCCTGCTGCCTTCAGGGGACTGTGCTCTCTTATACCCCCACCAGCACAGGTCTAGATAGTCAAGTATTCTATAAAGGCTGCTAAACAAGAATTGGGGTTATTCAAAATCACCACATGGCAAATTTTGCAGAAGCATTTAACTTTGAAACCTTATGAGATACAACTGGTCAACAAGCAAAATTGCCGTATTTGGTCTTCTGAAAAATCTAGAGCGATTGTTATGAAACCATTGTGTGTTCAATGTGTCACTGTGTGGTAGGACAATGTACATGGTCGGTTGGTTACAAATCCTGCATCAATTGAAATTTGTAAGGCTTCAGAGAATTATAAATATGATATCTTCCACATTTCTATTAATGTTGCAATTTCAAAATATCACTAATTTAAAAACCTGAACAATTTACCTATGCTTTCTTTTATATCCTTAAGGTTTTTAAACACCGTTTTTTTCATGTAGATTATAATGGCTGAAGAGCTGACAACACATTTGGTTTTTCTCATGAAATCTTATTAGCCAAAAATAAACACAAACCAAATAACACCACAAAAGAATGTTCTAAATACGTATATCGATGTCAATATATGTATATACCGACTTTAGAGAACGATCTTTTTTTGAATTGAAAGATGAAAGGACAGCAGGCACAGTTTAACTATTAGAAAATATGTGTGGCCATTTTTATAGGCATAAAATTTAGCGAATTGTATACACTGATTAACAGCATGAGTTGCAATAGCATTTTAGTTTTTTCTACACAACTTTGTGTACACATGCACGAGAATATGTTAGTAAATATGCATTTCTGTTGGGGGGACAAAATCAAATAAACAAGCGTTTACAATATTTAGCCAGCCTTGATTCGTTGAATGCTTTGCTTATCTTTACTCTAACATGCTCTATTTCACTTTGGATTTTGGTCAAGCTCAAGATAATTGGCAATTGCATGTACATCCACAAATTGACCTCAACATACAAATTGCCTTCAATGTTGATTATACACATACGCTGCCTTTCAAACAAATAAGGGATTTTTAAGTGAAAATTTTCAACAAACAAACAGTTGTTTAGAGATTTTATAATTCCCGTAAAATTTTGTTTCCCTTCTGCAAATATTTCTTTTTAAAACCACACATTTTTAATGTGTGTTTATTTAATTAAGCTTTTTATTAATTGTCATACATTCATCACTGTTTAAAATTTATCCTTAAATTTTTTTTTTAAATATATACCAGTGTATTTAGGAAGCAGCAGCGTACAAGGATGCAAATTTCTGAAATAAATTCTTTTATTTATAACAACTTACATATCTTCAGTTTACTTCGGTAAGTTTTTTGTGCATCACAAAAATATTTATCATAAGGTTTTGTTGTTTTTGTAGTACAATAAATTACATAAATGCTTTGATCATTCATTACAGTTACTATGTAATATTGTTTTTTAATTATATAGAAGGGGTTTTTTGTTATTTTTATACTTTTGCATATGGTAAAGTAATAATTTAATGAGGTGTTTTATACTACAGTATAGTGTCCCAAGAAATTAAAAATGCAGATAACAATTTTATATAAATATAGTGCATTTTTCAGGTCCCACAGGACTAAAGAAAGGGTTAATTCTCAAATCAGCTATCATACAACGCTCCTATTTTGACATTGGGTGTCATTTTACTCGTAAGCTTATTTTAACTATACCAGTCTAAGCGTCAAAATCCCGAATTTCTAACCAAACAAAATATCCCACATGTATGTATGTCGCGATTGGTTTGTCAATAAAAATTATTCTTCTTTGCCTTATTCCATTTTTATTTGAAAAAAATTTTTTTAATGGAAAATTTTATTTGTTACACATGCTTTAAATCAATGAAGAATTAAATTGTCTTTCAAAAATTTAATTACATATGGCTTTTTACTATTTATGCATTTATTAGTGGATAAATGAAAATAAAAAAAAAATAAGTTATTTTATCACAACAATTTGGTTTGAAAATTCGCGGCGAAAAATTCAATTAAGAAAATATCTATTAAACAAGCAGCACAGCTTGCAACAACTAAACATCCGCAGACTGCTTTAGGTCACATCTATTCTTCAGACATTGAACGTCTCGTAGCGGAAAAACGAAGAGCTAGGAGAGATTGGCAACAACACAGATCGCCCCTGCAGAGGCAGAGACTTAGAGAATGCACAAAGCGGCTTAGAGACTTACTAGCATATGAAAAAACTGCATCTTTTGAGAAATATCTGGAAGGCCTCGATGCTACACCAAACTCCAATTATTCTTTATGGCGTGCTACAAAAAACCTTAAAAGGCCCGTTGAGTACAAGCCACCCCTACGTAATATTAGTGGAGATTGGGCAAGAAGGGACGCTGAAAAAGGTGACTTATTTGCCGATTACTTGAAAGATGTATTCACCCCACACATATGTACTGATGATATTAGTTTGCCGAGCGTAGTTGGATTACCCCCTCGACCCTTAAAGTTTAAGTTGCGTGAGGTACAAAAGTTAATTTCTGAAGTAAATCCAAAAAAAGCTCCTGGTATGGACGGCATAAGTAACAAAATGTTGAAGGAGCTCCCCAATATTGCAGTCAGAATCATGCTATTTTTTAATGCCACTTTACGGCTTGAATACTATCCTGACCACTGGAAGATTTCTAAAGTTAAAATGATTCCAAAACCGGGTAAAGACCTAACCAAAACCGAGTCATATAGGCCCATAAGTCTATTACCAACTATTTCAAAGGTTTTCGAAAAGTTGCTTATGGATAAATTGTCTCCAATGCTAAGGGAGAGTGGGTGTATCCCAAACCATCAATTTGGTTTTAGAAGTAGACATAGCACAATTGAGCAAACCCATAGATTGGTTCAGGTGATAAGAAGGACTTTTGAAGAGAAGAAGTATTGTTCAGCTATTTTTATTGATGTTTCCCAGGCTTTTGACAAAGTTTGGCATGAAGGTCTATTTCTAAAACTGACCGCTCACTTGCCTTGTAATATGAGCAACCTACTGAAAAGCTACATAATTGGACGAAAATTTGCTGTTGTTGAAGGAGACTTCGTAAGTGTATCCAAACCAATTTCCTCAGGTGTACCACAAGGTAGCATTCTTGGACCAGTTTTATATTTGATATATACCTGCGATATGCCTGTAAGTGAAACTGTCCACACTTCTACGTTTGCTGATGATACAGCGTGTCTAAGTTCGCACGAAAACTCCTATCAAGCCTCAATAAATCTTCAGCAACATATAACTCAGTTGGAGTTGTGGTTAAAATTATGGAGAATTAAAGTGAACGTTCAAAAGTGCATTCATGTGACTTTCACCCTGCGAAGAGATAATTGTTCACCCGTTCAAATCAATAATCACATTGTTCCTCACCATAATTATGTGAGATATCTTGGTATATATCTTGATCGTCGCCTTACATGGAAACATCATATTGACTCAAAGCTAACACAAATGAAACTTAAGCTAACACAATTACACTGGCTCATTGGCAGGAACTCGAGACTTGGCCTAGATTGCAAACTTCTAATTTACAAGAGTATTCTGAAACCAATATGGTCTTATGGAATCCAGCTTTGGGGCACTGCCTCAGCTTCAAACGTAGATAGAATCCAACGTATGCAAAATAAAATTTTACGGTTGATAACTTCCGCACCATGGTACATCAGAAATTCAAACATACATTGTGATTTAGACATACCGCTGGTGACTACAGAAATCATCAAATACGCAGGCAAATACTTGATGAAGCTCGAAGGCCATCCTAATCCCCTTGCTCGCAATATCTTGGATTATAGTGGACATAGCCGATTAAAAAAGAGGGATACCGCAGCTTTAATCCTCAATGCTATAGACGATACATTTTAGGAATATTTGCTTTGTTTCTTTTATGACAATTTTGTGATGTGCACCCTGTGTAAGAATAGGGCACTGCAATAGATGATAGGGCAGTGCAATGAAAGATAGGGCAGTGCATGAAAGATAAGGCAGTGCAATGGTAAGCTGTTAGGTAATTATGAATAGGGAAAGAAGAGGATAAATAGAGGAGAAACCTGCAGCGCCATGTCCGAAAATCGAAAAAAACGGTGGATGGAGGACATATTGTGGCGTCTAGGAGGTTTCTTGGACGCAAGATGCCGGAATCGGGTTCTTTTTCGTTTTAATACTTACGGAGCGAAGTGGTGGCCGCACAAAAAAGTAAAAACAAAAAAAAAAAAACACAAAAAAGGTGTCCGAATTTTATTTATGTGAACGATTTTTTTTTTTTAAATATATAAAACATTCCTGAAAAAAAAAAAAGTGAAGAAAATTTGAAATTATATTAGAGAAAAGGAAAAAGGTAAAAGTGAACTGATTTTAAGAAAAAAACAAAGAAATTGGTTATTGAAAAAAAAATAACAAAAGAAAGACTTAGCAAAAACTTGAAGCTAGAACTACTAAAATTAATATTATTAAGAGAACGTTCCCAAAGGACACTAAACGGTTATATAGTGAAGCAAAAGAAACAAAAACAAGTTTGAACTAAATAAATGAAAGTCAAATTAATAAACATATAAAAACTGCCATCACTGTCGCTTCCACCGAGGGACTCCAGTTTTCTTCCATCGAGGGACTCAAGTTTTCCACCACCAGAGACGCCACTCTCGGAATAACAGGTAACCGCCATTCGACAACACATAACGACGAACGACCAACGGACGCTAATTTGAAACGTTATATATGTATTTAACTTTAGCCTCTAGAAATTTAGGGAAAATACTTACCGTCTAAAAATCTCAATCCTCTTGATACGTTTTAGGGCAAGAGTGCGCGTTTAGGATTGAGCTCAAACCTGTTTTCCGCGGCGTGATCATGGGCATTTTAAGTCCATTTTAGTGTTTTCCTTAGCTCAGAAAAGAAATATAGAAAGATAGGCGAAAGCGAAATATATATATAGGTAATGTTATGTAAATTGCTACCCTTACCTTAAACGAGAATCCGGACGCAGGACACGTGACGGACGGACGGCAGTTCCTGCACCAAAGTCGTAGCAGATTTATTATCCAACAGAAGAGAGAACGAGCCTGGCGAATATGCATGGAGAAGAGTCAAATATATTAGTTTTGTCGGAAGACGATTTTTTTATTAATTCATTACCTTTTACCTGTTTTTTTATTATTGCAAATTGTATAGTCCAATTTTTATAACTTGTATCTTTTTATCTGATTTTTTTTTGCAATATTGTATACATATAATTTAAGTAATTTTTTTTCCTTTCTTTAATTTTGCTGCAATATAGTACTTATAAAATTTAATTAATTTAGTCATTTTTTTTGAATTTTTGCGGCAAAATTTAGTTAACTTTTTTGTATGAATTTAAATTTTTTACCTGAATTTTTGTTAATGTACAATACAAATTTAATTAATTAGTTTCCCTTTTTCTGAAATTTTGCTGCCATATTGCATCCAGAATTTAACTAAAATTTGTTTATCCAGTAAACGTGAAGATTATCATTATATTGTGAATTTACTTTTTTAATAATAAAATATGTAAATTGGATATGGAATCCTAATTAGATTTTTTTCTTCTGAGATATGACGGTCTAAACGTTTTATAAGCGGTAAGTAGGGGTAAAAAGAAGAAGGAAAAAGGTAAAGGCAATGTCTAGGGACATCCAACATTTTGGAGATTTTTATACGATGTCACGGTGAGGTCTCGGGACTTCTTGTGGGAGGGCAGAAACATGGCATAACATCGGCCATGGAGTTTTTATGTGTGTTTGCTGGCAGGGAGCTGACTAGACTTGCTTCGGGCTCCAAATTTATTCCTTCCCAATATTTTTTTTTCAGTTAGCTGGTATGACTTTTGTAGCTGCTGCACAAACCAGACGCGTTGGCAAGAACCACCCCCAAGACGGCGAGCCCTAGCCGGTGCTTACGCCAGCATACCAGCACGGCCAACGGTCGGGTAACCCGAGTTTCACTTTACTCTACTATATGTGTATACGGCGGCTGCTACAAATGGCGCCCAACGTGGGGCTCGAAGCAAGTTATGGCAGGCAGAATTAGTTTATATTTTTTTTCAATCTGATAGTTATTTACTTTTCCTTTTGTTGAGGTACGTATGTCCAGTTAGGTCGGTCTCAAGAGTCCCTAACTAGTAGCTACGTGGTTCAACAAGGAATAAATCGTTAGTTTAGGATTTAAATTAGGTGAATCGAGTAAATCGTCATGTCTCTCGCACATATGTAAGTCCCGATGGCTAAGATGCAGGATCTGGTATCGCGTTGCGACATATGGTGAGAGCGACATGAGGATTTACAGATTCTAATATCTTTGTCTTTTTCTGGTAACTTGAAGGCTTAAATATCTTGAAATAGAGGACAATAAGGATTTTAATTGCTCAAGTTACGAGAAAAAGTCAGAGATAGCATTTTCCTTTTCTAGGGATACCATAGCCCAAGGAGTAGTTGTGACTTGAATTGATACCTACACTTTTCCATGGTCATTCTATGGGACACCAAATGCAGCGTCAATGGTGGTTTTGCTAGTCCTGTGAGTGAGTTATTTCTTGTTTTACACCTCAGTTGCAGCAAAATACTATTGGTGTTGGGTGACACAACTATTTCGCAAATTGTTCAATTATTAAGTGCCTATGGATCAGCTCCTGAAAATATTTATCAATTTTTTTTTTTTAACAAAGCAGACACATAATGAATCTCATATACATACCTTTACTTTTTTGTTTTACTTCGATTTTTTCCCCGAAATATACCGCTTAGTCCAGTACCTTTTTTTTTGGTTCGAAAGGAATTATTTTGTAAAAACCATTTTTTTTACAGGATTTTACTTTATCTTTAAAATATTTTTATTTTTTTATATATTTTTTTTTTGGACATAGATTTTGTTTCTTTTTGCTTTTCAGCGTTTTGGTTAGAACTCTTAATTGTTCGTGCATTTTATCTTTTCTTTACTTATTTTCGTTTCTTTCCCCTTTTGATTGGGTTGTTGAGCAGAGAGATTTTTGCGTCGGTTGGAAGATAATCGAATTTAGTTGGTTTTGTATTTTTATTATATTATTTTTGATTTCTTTTTGATACGTACGTTTTCTTAATGGTGCTAACTCGCCGTACCAACAAGCTTATGATGGAATCCAACAGTATGCCGACATCTACAGCAAGTGCGACTTGTGGTACGGATACTGCCACTACGGTTACAGTTTCATCACTGGCAAATCCCGCGCCTACAACTACCAGCGTGATAACCTTTTCAACGGGAAATGATCCCATTATGTCGTCTTCGTCGCATGACGTCTCCCTCGGCTCTGAAAACGCAGACCAGACGATAATTTCGCCGACTTTTAGTAGCGTAACCGCCCAAAATATTCGTCGGGAGTTACGAGAGGGTAACGCCAACAACACCATTACGGAAGGACAGATTACCACGAATAATCTTCGGCAGATCGTAGAGGCGTCAGTTAGCTCCAGCCAGGCCAGATTTATGATGGAGGTCGATAACAAAATCGGTAAAGCTCTGTCGGAGATCATGCAGGTTTTGTTGTCACAAGTAGGCCACAATCCGGCGCCAGCACAAACCTCTAGTGCTGCTCCTCCCGCCGAGAGGTTGCCAGTTAGACCTGAGCAGGTGCAGTCAACCTTTACCCAGCCGCCAGTTGGTTCCCGGCCTTCTGCTGCGACTGGATGTGATCATCCACAGATTACCTCTGTGCAGATGCCGCATGCATGGGCGCAACCCGCACCGGTAATTCCAGCTTCACCTTACATTGAGCCAGGCTTACAGTCGCAAAAGCTACCAATTAGGGTAGCAGCGCCAACGGTACCTCTACAACCGGCACAAACGCCTTATCAGCAGCACCAGTATGTCCTGCAACAGCAAAATCCGCTGTCGTATTATCAACACCCTTCTCAGCCGCCGAATCAACAGCAGGCACTACCACCGCAGAACAAGGTACCGCAGCAAAATCTACCAATATTTCAAAATTATCAGCCTTCCCTTAGCGCTCAGGCCGATTACCCACAGGATGCTTGGTCTGCAGCGGCTTTTTATCAACCACCAGCCCGTCAGCCGGATATGTCGATGACCAGTCAGCCAGCGTCAATGGATAAATTTAACTTAGCCAAATGGGGAGTTAAATTTGACGGCACCAATAAGACGATGAATGTGCAGGAATTTATTTTTCGCCTAGGAGCACTTAGAAGGGACTACAACTGCTCAGACACGGAGATTTTGCGGTCCTTTCACCTGTTACTGGATGGCCCAGCTTTGGACTGGTACTGGGACTACCGAAAAATAGTGCACATTAATACCTGGGAGGAGTTGGAGAGAGCCCTTTTAGCACAGTATCGCCGATTTGCAAAGGAGTACCAGGTCCAGATGCAAATTCTAAATCGCCGTCAGTTGCCGCAGGAGCCTTTTGACGAGTTCTACCAGGCTGTAATCAAGTTGCGCAATCAGCAGGAAACCCCATACGAGGAGGCGCAACTGGTGGAAATAATGAGGAGCAACCTGAAGCCTTCGCTGGCCCAGCTAATGTTTTCTGTGAACGTTAAGACGTTAGCCGAGTTTTGCCGTGAAGCCAGGAGAGCCGAAAATTTGATAGCTGGTCAGCGCCAACTTTACCAGCAGCGCTCGAATTTTACTCAGCGTGTGAGCGAAATGTCTCGTGGGGACGAAGACTTGTCTTTGATTGACCTGGAAGTGGATGCGGTGCGTTCTACGAGTCAATATACTTGCTGGAACTGTAAGGTAGTTGGGCATGGCTTTGTGGACTGTCCGGAACCTTTAACTAGGCAGTTTTGTTTCCGCTGTGGTAGGGATAATGTAGTGACACCAAAATGTCCCAAGTGTCAGGGAAACCGATCTCGGCACCCGTCTCGGCCTGGGGAGATGCGGTCGACCGATGTCTGAACCCAGTTGCAATACAACAAACGAAATCGGAGGGAGGTAAAGTTAGAGTTTTAGTTAACAACGATAGGATAGCTTCTGAAGTGAGTGTTGAACCTCGACTTAGAGTCCTTAAGCCTCTGCATATTCGATTAAAAGAATATAATGAGGCTAGGCAACGAATTTTTGGCAGCGTTTCAAATAAAATTAAGAAAGCACGCGAGCGGTATAAGATTCGACGACGTATTCGCCACGAAATTTCTTCTGCTTCGTTATACGAGGGTAAAGACTCACGTCTTTACACACGTATTAACATAGGTGGTCAAGAGATCGAAGGCCTGCTTGACAGCGGAGCTACGGTGACGTGTCTGGGTCGTAACTGTCTTGATTTTGTAGAAAAGGCGGGGCTTAAAATCCACGATTTTTCTACAGTTATCAAAACAGCGGACGGTACAGTGCACAATATCGTGGGTCGCGTACGGGCAGAAGTGACGTTTGGCCAAGTAACGCAGGTTATAATGTTTTATCTAGTGCCTACTCTAAGTCGTGAGCTATTCTTGGGTATTGATTTTATGAAAGGTTTTAAATTATTTGCCAATATAGAGAGTCTAACAACTAATGGTGTTAGTCTCTGTGCTGAGACAGATAATAGCCCAGAGGTCGTGACTCATACCTTGACGCCTGAACAGCACCAAAAATTAGATTTAGCCATTTTGATGTTCCCCTGCTACACAAAGAAAGGTTTAGGTAAGACGCATTTAGAGATGCATTCTATCGATACCCGTGATTCAACCCCGGTTAAAGACCGTCATTACCCCGTCTCTCCGGCTGTGCAAAAGCTTATGTTCGCAGAGCTAGATAGGATGCTTGATCTTGGCGTCATTGAGTTTAGCGAGAGTCCATGGAGTCATCCCGTTACTTTGGTCAGAAGGGGTGAGAAGAACCGGTTGTGCTTGGACGCACGTAAGCTCAATGCGTTGACAGTCAAGGACGCCTATCCCCTGCCGCACATTGAGGGTTTGCTCAGTCGTTTGGGAGATACGATGTACATATCTAGTGTAGATTTAAAAGACGCTTTCTGGCAGATACCACTTGATCAATCTAGTAGGGAGAAAACTGCATTCACGGTACCAGGGCGACCACTTTACCATTTCACGGTCATGCCTTTTGGGTTGTGTAACGCAGCCCAGAGGTTATGCCGTCTAATGGATAAAGTAATCCCCGCGGCTCTTCGCGATAGAGTTTTCGTCTATCTAGATGATCTTTTGATTGTATCGCCAGATTTTGAAACACACTTGGAGTTGTTGAAACGCGTAGCCGATAGATTAACGCAGGCAGGTCTGACCATCAATGTGGCAAAATCTAAATTCTGTTTCAAGGAGTTAAGATATTTGGGTTATATTGTAGGAGGCGGCAAAATAAAACCTGATCCGGCTAAGGTGGAAACGATCACTCGTTTTGTTTATCCTAAATCAGCAAAACAGGTGCGGAGCTTCATGGGGGCAACAGGCTGGTATAGGAAATTTATACCTGACTATGCCACCATTGCGGCTCCAATCTTTGAAACGCTGAAGAAGGGTAAACAATTCAAGTTTTCGGACGAAGCTAAGGTCGCGTTTGATCAGCTCAAGAAATCTCTCATTACGAGCCCACTTCTTAGTCACCCTGATTTCTCTAGGCATTTTTTCGTTCAGTGTGATGCGTCCGATGTAGGTATTGGGGCTGTACTTTTTCAGAAGGATGAAGCTGATGGAGAACACCCGATTGCCTATTTTTCCCACAAGCTGACGCCGGCGCAGAAGAACTATTCTGTAACTGAGCGAGAATGTTTAGCAGTTGTCTTGGCGATTAAAAAGTTTAGGCCCTACATAGAGCTTATGCCTTTTTCAGTGATTACCGATCACAGCAGTCTGAAATGGCTCATGTCTCATAAGGACTTGAGTGGTCGCTTAGCTAGATGGAGTCTGCACCTCCAGGCGTATGATTTTTCCGTAGAGCATAGGCAGGGGAAGCAGAACGTAGTACCCGACACCCTATCACGCTACGAGATGGAGGAAGTCGCAGCAGATGTAAATGGGCTGATTGATTTGGATTCTGATGCGTTTAAGGCTGGTGATTACTTAGAACTTGTTTCTACCATAGAAGCAAATTCTGAGCAATTACCTGATTTAAAGGTAGTCGACGGCCTAGTATACAAGAGCGTTCGGCCTTATGATGGTGTGGTCTTAAATGAAGATTTTGCCTGGAAGCTATGGGTTCCTCTAGAATTAACCAAGACCATAATAGAAAAATCCCACAACTCTCTGCAGGCTTCTCATGGAGGCATAGGGAAGACCTTGCGCAGGGTAAGGGAATATTTTTACTGGCCAAACCAGGGCACGCAGGTACGAGATTTTGTGACCAACTGTCAGGTATGCAAGGAGTCGAAACCGGCGAATGTGACGTTAAGGCCACCTATAGGAGCAGAATCGATTAGTGAACGTCCATTTCAACGAATTTTTGTAGACTTTCTCGGTCCTTACCCGCGTTCTAAAAACGGAAATTGTTTTATTTTTATCGTTCTAGACCACCTTACAAAATTTGTTCTGCTCAAGGCTTTACCAAAGGCAAATGCTAAAGGCATCATTAAATTCTTAATAGCTGAGGTTTTCCATAAATTTGGTACACCGGAAACTCTCGTGTCCGACAATGGTAAACAGTTTGTGAGTAAAGAATTTGCCGACTTAGTGAGGAATTTTGGCGTGAAACACATTCGAACGGCTATTCATTCACCGCAGGCCAACGCGTCCGAGCGTGTAAACCAGTCCATTTTGGGCCGCCATAAGATCATATATGCAGGAGGATCACTCTGATTGGGACAAGCATCTGTCCGAAATTGAGTTTTCCTTAAGGTCGTCAGTGCAAACCTCGATAGGAGTTACTCCTTATTTTGCCCTTTTCGGCATGAATATGATAGGGCATGGTGGCTTATATACATTGGCCAGAAAACTTAAAAGCCTAGATGATCCCGAGCTAAGTATTTGTCAAAACCCAGTCAGAATTTCCTTGATACGGCAGAAAGTAAGGGACTCATTGCATAGGGCATATTTACGCCACGAGAAATCGTATAACACGCGATGCCGGATAGTCAAGTTTGTCCCGGGACAAGAAGTTTACCGTCGTAACTTTCAACAAAGTGATTTTAAAAGCGGGTTTAACGCAAAATTCGCCCGTAAATTTGTTAAATGCCGAATTGTAAAGCCGGTCGGAAATAGCCTATACGAGGTTGAAGACTTGAGAGGCAGGTCTTTAGGTATATTTCACGGTAAGGATCTAAAACAATAACTTTACAGAACTTGGAAAACCGTCGCGAATGAAAGAGAAAAGAGAAAACTTGCGAAAACGCCCTCCGAATCACTCTGCTATATTAATTTTTTATATTTATATTTTACTCGGAGCTTGAAATCGTCTGCCAGTGGAATCGTGGTGCACAGTAAGCTTTATCCGTGTTGCCGTCTCGAGCAGGCGTTCTTTCTCGTTACGTTGTAACTTTTATTACTCCATGGGTGCAATCCCATGATTACTCTGGGGAACTATGCCATTAAGAGCTAGGGGTTGTTAGTCACCTGGAGTAATAACCTCTCTTTAAGAGCGAACTAGAGCGAGTCGAGGCAAGGGTAAAGCAAATCTGCGAGTGCTTGTTACCTTCTGGCAGTGATTTTTTGTAGCTACGCAGCAGGAAATAATAGATTACATACTGATATCTTATGGACTGAAACTTACCTCAAGATTGCAGATCGGTGGACTTGGGGTGTTTCTGGGCCTGGGCTCGGTTGATCGTCTCTCAATCTGCTGATAACCTTTAAAATCTGTAAGAAAGGAAATGCGTTACTATTGGTACAAACTTTGGATTTATATATTAGTGTGGATTTCTCACTCAGAAGCGGGCTACTCGGTCTATATTTTTTTCCTTCATGGCTCCCGTAATTTCATGCACCTGACGGAAAAACATTTTAATTATTTGATTAGTATTTTTATTCTACCTTTTTTATTCAATAAATAAGATTAATCTTATTTATACATTTTATATTTTTGGTAAAATTTAAGTGCAAATCGTTTAAAAGGAAATGAATGAAGTATGGGTGATTTTTTTTCTTCCTTTTAGACGATTTACTTATAGTTTTCTAGGATTTTTTTTTATTTCTATTTTATGTTAAGTTAGTTTTTAAGGTTTAGTTTATTTATTTATATTTTTTTTTTTTTTTTGCATTGATTTACTCTTACCTTTTGTTTGGAATTTTTGGCAGTTCTGGACCTGGGAGTTTCTGTCCAGGTCGCTGGTATTCTTTACAGCCAAGGTTGGCCCTGGCTTCATAGGGTCGGTATCTGTGAAGGAGAAGAAAAGATTAGTTTATTAAACAAACAAACGGTAGTGGATTAATTTTTCGGTTGAACTGCAGTTTAAAATAAAGTAGGATATTGTTTTCATTACGATGATTTTTTATTTATTCTTTTTCCTGTCACGGTAAATAATAATTTTTGTGACCTTTCCTTTTCTCTATCTTCAACTTTTTATTCCATTCATTGATTTTTTTAGTAGATACATCAACAGCATGACTATTTATCGCATTGAGCCTACAAGTATGCTGCAGATTTTAAAACTAATCCCAACCTTCAGTTGTTTGTTATGATGTGGGTTTTTTTTTTGGTCGAGGTTATTTTATTAAATTCATATGGCTTACTTACCTTAGATTCCAGCGTAGTCCGTTGACCAGTATTGCTTTCTGATTTTCTGGAAATGGAGAAAAAAAAAAAAAAAAAAAAAAAAGATAAAATTATGAATATTATCCTCCATTTATTTTTAACCACTTACCCATGAATGTAAGTGTTTCGCCTTCATTGGAACTTCTAGTGCAGGGTCGCCAACACGCAAGTTATAAATTGTTTTAATTTTCATCTTCTAACTAATTTAATGTATAGGTACGTACCTTTATTTTTACCAGTAAATGGTCGTCTGTCGCCGGGATTCCACATTGTGATCTGTAATCAGAATTGTTTTACTCGGTTATGAATGAAGTAATTTATTTTATTTCACTTACCTTAATCCAATAATGGGTACACATAGCCAACCCTAAGCTGAAAGGAAAATATGATGAATAGTTAATTTTTTTTTGTTTCAGAAATATAAACTTGCAATTATAGTTTTAATTTATTTTAATTTCGTTCATTAATACTTACCCATGTGTCGTAGTAATTTTTCCAGTCTTCTTTTCCTCCGTATTCGTTGGTAGGTATAATGAGTGGCCAGATCAACAATATTAGTCAGTGTTGATATTAAGTAGGAGGTAGTGTTACCATTGTGGCAGTATTACCATTGGGCAGTTGAGCTGAATTTCGCCGTGACTTTTGTTACATATTTTTTTCCCTCCCATCCCGTGACCGACAAGGGTCATTCGGAATGGTTGGGTTTGTGATGTGCACCCTGTGTAAGAATAGGGCACTGCAATAGATGATAGGGCAGTGCAATGAAAGATAGGGCAGTGCATGAAAGATAAGGCAGTGCAATGGTAAGCTGTTAGGTAATTATGAATAGGGAAAGAAGAGGATAAATAGAGGAGAAACCTGCAGCGCCATGTCCGAAAATCGAAAAAACGGTGGATGGAGGACATATTGTGGCGTCTAGGAGGTTTCTTGGACGCAAGATGCCGGAATCGGGTTCTTTTTCGTTTTAATACTTACGGAGCGAAGTGGTGGCCGCACAAAAAAGTAAAAACAAAAAAAAAAAAACACAAAAAAGGTGTCCGAATTTTATTTATGTGAACGATTTTTTTTTTTTAAATATATAAAACATTCCTGAAAAAAAAAAAAGTGAAGAAAATTTGAAATTATATTAGAGAAAAGGAAAAAGGTAAAAGTGAACTGATTTTAAGAAAAAAAAAAAGAAATTGGTTATTGAAAAAAAAATAACAAAAGAAAGACTTAGCAAAAACTTGAAGCTAGAACTACTAAAATTAATATTATTAAGAGAACGTTCCCAAAGGACACTAAACGGTTATATAGTGAAGCAAAAGAAACAAAAACAAGTTTGAACTAAATAAATGAAAGTCAAATTAATAAACATATAAAAACTGCCATCACTGTCGCTTCCACCGAGGGACTCCAGTTTTCTTCCATCGAGGGACTCAAGTTTTCCACCACCAGAGACGCCACTCTCGGAATAACAGGTAACCGCCATTCGACAACACATAACGACGAACGACCAACGGACGCTAATTTGAAACGTTATATATGTATTTAACTTTAGCCTCTAGAAATTTAGGGAAAATACTTACCGTCTAAAAATCTCAATCCTCTTGATACGTTTTAGGGCAAGAGTGCGCGTTTAGGATTGAGCTCAAACCTGTTTTCCGCGGCGTGATCATGGGCATTTTAAGTCCATTTTAGTGTTTTCCTTAGCTCAGAAAAGAAATATAGAAAGATAGGCGAAAGCGAAATATATATATAGGTAATGTTATGTAAATTGCTACCCTTACCTTAAACGAGAATCCGGACGCAGGACACGTGACGGACGGACGGCAGTTCCTGCACCAAAGTCGTAGCAGATTTATTATCCAACAGAAGAGAGAACGAGCCTGGCGAATATGCATGGAGAAGAGTCAAATATATTAGTTTTGTCGGAAGACGATTTTTTTATTAATTCATTACCTTTTACCTGTTTTTTTATTATTGCAAATTGTATAGTCCAATTTTTATAACTTGTATCTTTTTATCTGATTTTTTTTTGCAATATTGTATACATATAATTTAAGTAATTTTTTTTCCTTTCTTTAATTTTGCTGCAATATAGTACTTATAAAATTTAATTAATTTAGTCATTTTTTTTGAATTTTTGCGGCAAAATTTAGTTAACTTTTTTGTATGAATTTAAATTTTTTACCTGAATTTTTGTTAATGTACAATACAAATTTAATTAATTAGTTTCCCTTTTTCTGAAATTTTGCTGCCATATTGCATCCAGAATTTAACTAAAATTTGTTTATCCAGTAAACGTGAAGATTATCATTATATTGTGAATTTACTTTTTTAATAATAAAATATGTAAATTGGATATGGAATCCTAATTAGATTTTTTTCTTCTGAGATATGACGGTCTAAACGTTTTATAAGCGGTAAGTAGGGGTAAAAAGAAGAAGGAAAAAGGTAAAGGCAATGTCTAGGGACATCCAACATTTTGGAGATTTTTATACGATGTCACGGTGAGGTCTCGGGACTTCTTGTGGGAGGGCAGAAACATGGCATAACATCGGCCATGGAGTTTTTATGTGTGTTTGCTGGCAGGGAGCTGACTAGACTTGCTTCGGGCTCCAAATTTATTCCTTCCCAATATTTTTTTTTCAGTTAGCTGGTATGACTTTTGTAGCTGCTGCACAAACCAGACGCGTTGGCAAGAACCACCCCCAAGACGGCGAGCCCTAGCCGGTGCTTACGCCAGCATACCAGCACGGCCAACGGTCGGGTAACCCGAGTTTCACTTTACTCTACTATATGTGTATACGGCGGCTGCTACAATTTTTTTTTTTTTTTACCCAAAGGTTAGGCCTGACATGGTTGGGACTAATGTAACTTTTTTTTAGAATTTAAGTTTTTAATACTTATTGTTAGTTCTTTCATAGAAGATACAATAAATAATTTTGAGAGTGGAAAAAAAAAAAAAAAAAAAAGAAAATGTCAATTGAAAAGCATAAAAATGTATGTCTTTTTTTATGTATTTTTTGGATATTTTATACAAATATTTTATAGGTTGAAAAAATATATGGGCTAGACTGCTTGGAGACATACAGAAAGCGCTCAATTCCACCACGCATATAATTTTTTTGTTTATTTATTTTAAAAAATATTCGTCTTTGTTTTTTTATGCTTCGAAAATTGTTGATCAATATTAGCAAATAATTGCATTGCTTTAGTTTTGTTCTTCAATTGTCGAAATAATTATTAACTTTTGCCATTGATATTTTCTTAATTTACATGTATGTAGTAAGAAGCTTAAACAAGGCGAACATTATATAAGTATCATAGAAGTATATAGTATTCAATACAAATTATCACTATCTAATTCGATAGATCTGTCTTTATAACTCGCACCCTCAAATTATCTACAAATAGTAGATAGGCAGCATAAAGTAAGTTGGAATGCATAAAAAACTGTTTTTATTCTTATGCCAATTTATTGATAGTAAAATAATTTATTGAAAATTAGTAAAAACATAAAAAGCGACAATCAGAGCTTTTTCCCCGACTATATCCGACTCACAGCACAAAGCGAAAAATCATAACAGTAGCCGTAGCTTTTTGAGATAAATCCTCATCTTCAATACCCTATAGAAGAAAGAACTTCGAAAAATCTAGAAGTCTAGATATGCCTAGCCTTATTTGGAAACGCTACGATATTATGCCTTTATTATTTTATTGAGACGCTTCTATGATGCACTAGTTCAATTTCTTTTTCTAAAAAAAGAAAGAAAAAAGAACACGGAAGATGGCATATAGCCGAAACCGGTATGTTTTCAAACCAAATTTGACGCGGGATGATATAAAATCATACCCAATTAGATCAAACCCCGTCGGACAATATACCAAACGGACATTAATGACACAATCAAAACAAACCTAAAAATGTTTTTTTTAATCTAATTTCGTATATAAAAAGCGTTACTAATTATTGTTATTTATTGTGATTTACTTCGTCCTATCTTAAAAAGTGAGCTAATACACTACAGATAGTAAATTGGTATTGTCATGCGCATAATTTTGATCATAACATTTGTATTTCCTTGAAGATTGCTGTGCAGGAAAAAATTTAATAACGCTTTGCATACAACTAAGCGTTGGGAGATAACAAAACAAATTTAAGTTACAACACGTGAAGATTCTCATCCGTCATCGATGGTAAAGGTAAATGAAGGGAAATTCAAAAAGTTTATATGAGTCGAAATAACTTGTCTCAATGTGATTTTGATGTTGATGTGAACCTTCTTAATAGTAATGTAGTTAATATTAATACCCTGTCGCCGGCAAACAGTTGTCATGATAATTTATGTTATATTCCAATAAATAAGCTTTTTAGTTTTCGCTATATAAATCAACTTGAGATTCTGGAAAGCTTGTCTGAAGTCAGCTCTAACCCAATCGGCATGGAAAATATCTAGATTTTTCAAGGTATTGATCCCGAAGCTCTTAATGATTCTAACTTACGAAATCTATTTTTTCTTAGGGAATGGAAATCTTCTAGCATCATTCCTATACCCAAAAATAATGTTGAATTCCGAACAAAAGCTATCCTAGCGCTTTTATCTTATTTGAAATACAGCTCAGCAGGCCATTAAATGAGTACCAATCTCACGCGCAATCAGGATTTATTCGGGGCAAAAGCTGTACAAAAGCTTTAGTCGATGTAATTGCAAGTTTCAGATCCGAACTCGAACGTAAAATGGTGGCTTTCTTAATACTTCTGGATCATAACAAGGCGCTCGATGCGGTGGATTACCCGATCTTGGTGGGAAAACGACGAAAATTATTTAATTTCTCAAGCTCGGTCTGCAAAATCGCTGACCGATCTTAGGTAGTATGTGTTAAAGATAGGAAATCTAATTCCACTTTAAGTTACTTGCCTGATACCTCAGCAATAAAATGCATATATATGCTGATGATATATAGGTTTGTAATTAGGGTAGCGTAAGTAATGTAACCACCTGTGTGGGATGAATTAAACGGCGATGTAAAAATGATCAACTATTGGACAATGAATTATGGCTTGTGAATCAATGCTTCAAAGTCGAAATATATTCACCTCTCAAAATCTAAGAGAAATTTTGATAATATTCAAGTGCACATTGACGGCAACATTAATGATTGCGTGAACTCTCTGTCTAACTTAGGCGTAATTTTTATAGTAGACTAACGGCGACCGATCACATGAAAACTGTTGTTGGAAGAGTTTACGAAAAACTTCACATCCTATGGATGATAAAGATTCTACTCCGTTTAAAAAAAAAAACTATGGCAGCACCACTTACTGGGCAAATGAATTAATTTACATTTAGTCATGAGTGAGTAAAGACAACAAAGTTACCATCGTGTTTATTTTGTGTGTGTGTTGAAAGTAAATAAATCGTTTAACTTAATTTAAAATTCTAAAATACTGAGTTATTATTGAAAATAACAAAACGTTTATTTAAAGAAAGAAACGTATCAAGATTTATCAAACATAAAAAAAGTTTTAAGGCCACCAAAATAAAGAGATAAAGATAAAGTTTCCTGGAGTTTTAAAATACATAAACTTAAACAAAATATTTAAATTTATTGCAAGCAGACACAGACTTGGCCAATTAAAAATTAACTATCTAACTTTGAGAAAACCTAATCTGTTTGGACAAGAATATTCGCAACAAATTTTAATGGTATAACAATTTCATAAAAAATTCAAAAACTATAAAAGCAATCGAATATTTAAAAAAATTAATACTAATTTCATACAAACATGAATACTTTTCATACCATTGCCAGTAAAATTTTTCTGTATAAAATATTTCTGGACAATTTGAAAAACCTTCTGTTATTTAATTTATTTTATTTTTAATTAAATTATATGGGAAACCGTAAAATATTAACAAAACACAAATAAAGTTTCAAAACAATCATGCATCATGAATAAATAAATGCATGTTCTTGAGTTCTGTATATGTTTGTGCGTTTGTATTTAACGTTAAAAGAAGAAATAAAAAAGTTGTTATTGGAAGAAACAAATATTTATAAAAATAAATGAAACTTTTTTAACTTACAAAAAAAAAACTATTTAATGTTTGTTTGGTAAACTTCCGAAACCACAGTAGTTACTTGCATAGGGATATAGAATTTAATGTAGCTTTTTACCTGAGATTGTTTATATGTACAAAGTTTTACCCACAACTCTCAAATACACAATCACGCATTTTCATACTTATGCACCTCAAACCTTGTATATTCTAACACATGTGCCCGATAAAGTAAACAAACATCAAACATGAGTCTTGCCACTGCTTAGTTTTGTTTAATTTTGATTTTTTTATCTATGTTTAGAAAAAATTTAACATAGTTATATCCAGTGGCACCGATACTCACCCTTTAACTTATCTAAAAGTAAAATTGTAGTTTCTTAAATAAATATTTTTAAAAACTGCTATAAAACGAAGAACTAAAGTCTAATTTATGGACGCAACTTAAAATGCAATTTAAAAATACACATATTAACATTCATGAAGTAAGATGTACTTTTAACTAACATAGAAGGTGTTTGTTTGGGGAAGCATACTAAAACACTTCGACAGATTTTCCAAGTATATTTCATAGCTAGGAAAATATGTTATGCACTTCGATTGGTTCCGTATAGACTCTGTCTTTAACATAGCCACACAAAAAATAATCCAGTGCTATTAAATTACACGATCTGGTTTCCCACTTAACTGCTGGTTGCCGTGAAATTAGGCCATCGGGAAATTTGGTTTGCAATAAATTGATCATTTCATTAGCTGTGTAACATGTAGCACTGTCCTACTGAAACCACATGCTAGTGACATCAACGTTGTCAATAATTGCCCTAAATATAGTTGTTAGCATCTCGCGATAGCGTGATCCATTGTCTGTTACCACATTTCCAGCCTCATCTTTGAAAAAAAACGGCCCAATCCCGCATCCAGACCACATAGCGTACCATACACTGATACATTGAGCATACAAAGCCTTCTCAATAATTGTTATAGGAGATACCCTAATAAGTGAAAATGGTCTTCGTATGAAAAAATGAGCCGGCTATTCCTGAATGAATTGATCGAATTTACGGCGATGTGAATGGTCGGTCGGCCGCAATTCCTACACCAGTTGTAAGGCTTCAAAGTCAAGTCCTTATACAAAATTCGGATGTGGTGGTTTTGGATAACCCAAAATAGTATAGGAACTGACAAATTTGAATTTGTTTCAACACTGTAGCTCACGGCTGCGACGATTTTAGTTGAATGACCAGGTGGAATACTCGTTGGTGTTCCCACCTTTTTTATTAAGCCTATCGGCTCAAATTTAGTGAGCAAATTCTTAATAGCGGTCTCAGAAGTACGATTATGTTGTCCGGAAATATCACGAAACATAACTTTAACAGAACTACCAGTTTCATAGTGGATTTTAATTATTTTAATGCGATTTTCGTGCGTAATTCGTTGTAACAATTGCCAATGCATCTACTGCTAATACGTCAAAACAGTAAATCTCAAAAAGTGTTAATGGTGTTGCCGGTATTGAAAAACAAATTTCTTGTTAAAAAACCGAATAAATTGGCACAACGAAAAACAGATTACTACAATAGCTGGGCTTTTAAAATATAAAAACAAATAAAGAGAAAAAAGTTTTATGAACTAAGAAATATGTATTCCAGAGTTCAAATATTTATTGGCGTATGTAAAGTTTTCTGCGTCACTGTATGTAAATGTATAGAATAAACAAATAACTATGAGAGATGACCATGTTTGTACAGTTTTTAAGCATTTTGGTACTAAATGAAATACGAAGATATTGGTATAACATACTTAAAAGTAATTGATTAGTGTGATTTATATGGTGCTTTAATAATATCTAACGCTACCTAAGTTCGAGTATTTTTTTGTATTTTCGTTATTTTTCAAAGTAGAATGAATGTTATTTAAAAAGTTTTAATAGGAGTTTTTTACAATAGAAAAATTATTATATATAGAGTGTATTAATTTTAACTTTCATTAGCCAATTCTTTTATTTTTTACTGTAAAAATTTTTAGGTATATAAAAGCTTACATACATATAAAATAAAAACCGAAAGTCAAGTTGATTACTTTATTTTTTAACCAATTGAGTTAAAACTAGTAAATATTACAAACAGTTTTCTAAGTTAACAAATTTTGAAGTTGGCTTAAAAAATATGAAAGAATACAAAGAGTAAACATACAGCAGATCTCTGTATATGTTATGTTACATTACCTTATTTTGCAAGATCCCATTATATACTGAATTGTCTCTTAAAATAAACTTTTCATTTATTTAGTGGTGAATAATCTATTCATCAGTTTTCCAAAAAATATGTGAAAAGGGTTTTAAGAAAATATGAAATTTTATTTAAAACTATGAAAGTGCAAAGAAAGTAATATTATTTTTCCCCTGACTGCATATTGAACTGAATATATATTATCATTTCATGTGAAATTTATTTTAGTTTATATGACATCCAAAATTTTCAATGAAAATGATCAACAACAAACATAAGCTATTGTAGAATAACAAAAATAGGTCATGAATTGAGCAATTAATTCAAGAAAATTTTAATTAAGGCTGCATTATTAGTAGAATGCATATCCCCGTAAACCAAACGCAAAATATATTTTGCCAGAAACATTAACATAATAAAGTGCAAATTTTTTAAGCAGTATATATATGTATGTGTTCAAAATCATTAAAAATACTTCTAAAATTAAATATACGTCAATTTCGGCTAGATTCCTTTAAAAATAAATTGTTTCTTATATTTCCATAATATATTTATTATTAAAAAATATTTCAAATATCTATATGACCATTTTACTATAGCTCATATAGCTCATCAGTGGATTTTATCCAAATTTTGTCTAGAAAATTCAAGTCTTATATCTTAAGCCCAATTGATTAAATGAGAATTCATTTAACCAACACAGCAACAAACAAAATTGGTTAATTCTAAATAATAATAAATAACAACGATAACAATGAGAGTTCATTTTGGATAATCAAATACGCATAAATCATTTAATATAGCGTAGACATTTGTTTGCAAAAGTAAAAATTAGTTGTTAAATATATATTGCGGAAGATGGGCAACAGTTAGAAAAACCTTGGCATTAACAAGTCATAACTAAAACTAATACTGGGGTTTTCAACAAGAAGTTTGTTTTTAAATTGTAGCAGCACCAAAAACACAATAGTTTAGACATTTAGTTTTTTTTTTGTCGTGTTCGTAGTAGATCCATTGGTAATTGTTACAATGAATTCAATTTCGCACGAAAATCGCATTAAAATAATTAAAATCCACTATGAAAATGGTTCTTTTAAAATTACATTTCGTAAAATTGCCATATTTTTGGACAACATAATCGTCCCTTTGAGACCGGTATTAAGAATTTGGACGTAAAATTTGGTTCGGCAGGCTCGATACAAAATGTGCAAACACCAACGTTGTCACGGCATTTCAGCAAGCAAAATTGACTAACATGGGCTTCTGAAATCCTGTTATTGAATCCGGTTATTGAAAAGCATTCGCATGCTAAACGTGTTACTGTATGGTGTGCTATTTGGTATGGAAGCGTGATTGGGCCGTTTTTTTTTCGAAGATGAGGGTGGAAATACGGTAACAGTCCATGGATCACGCTATCGCGAGATGCTAATAACTCAATTTTAGCCTATTATTGACGACGTGGATATAAATGACATGTGGTTTCTACAAATTTATAAATAAATTTAAATTATAAATAAACTAAAATATAATTCCTGAGTTTTAAGATGGACATTTGCTGGTATAATACTTAAAATTTTTATATGTTCTTTTCTGTTAAAATTTATTTACTAAAACTTACTGCTTTGTGTAGTGGTAAGTAGATTCTGAGTGGTTTCGCCACATGTGATAAACCCAATGAAACAATCAATTTATTGCAAACCAAATTTCCCAACGGCATAATTTCACGAAAATCAGCAGTTTAGTGGCCAACCAGATCGTGTGATTGAACAGTACTGGATTATTTTTCGTAGAGCTATATTAAAGACAGAGTCTATACGGAGCCAATCAAATTGATTTCAATCTTAGAACTCACAATCCTTGATGTGGTTAAAGAAATAAGACCGTTTTCGCAAAAAGAGGTTAAAAACTTTGATGACTAGATCGACATCTGTCAGCATGGTCGTGGTGGACATTTGTCAGATATGTCTTCGTAATACAATAAAAATTTGAATTATCTTAATCTACATTTTTTTTTTAATTTTCTTTTAGAAATCAAAAATCTTGTTGAAAAGCCCTTTATTAGGGAAATTATTAACTCTTCTTGGAATTCCTGGCACGTCCATCACAATTGTTTAGGATGCATTTGCGTCCTTATAAAAATTAATGCATTTAATCCTATTGAGAATGACGAAATAACTTTAGCGTTTGATTAATATTATTAAGAAATGAAACTTAATTTCGTGGTATATTTCTTTTATATTGCTCACTGACTTTTCCAATTTAAATTTTTCGCTTACTATATTCTATATTTGAAAATCAGCGATTGTCCTAGAATTTTGTACATCAAGTGGTTTACTTCCCTATATTAAATCGCTGCTTAGTTATCTATATACTTATTAAAAACAACATTTCTAGAAGTATATAATAAAACTTCTGGTACAATTCTACCACAAAAATAACATTTTTACTGTTTTGCCAATAAATTAAATTACTATTTATTTTGCATCTCTGAAATACACACATTTGCACATTCAACATTAAACACGTACGTTTCCTTATTATAAATCTACACATACGGTATATCTTAACGATATAAGATGGGGTGAGTAGTTTTACAGCATCTAAAACAAACAAAATAAATGTCAAAACTTTTAACAGCACAATGGGGCACAATTAACCGTTAAGCTTTATTTATTTGCTGCAATAAATAATCCTTAGCAATATTCCACACTTGTAAACAAAACTCATACAATCATATAAATATCTGTATCCCTACATGTTGTTGCAGTCTAGAAAAAAGAGGATAAAAGTTAATTTTTAAAAAAGAAGAAAGAAAAGCAAATAGTACATATATTCAAGCTGTTAACTCTAACGAATATCAAACTTGTTGTTTTCATAATTTTATTTATTTACGTTTACTTTTTTGTAGTTTAAAGAAATTAGAATTCAAAAATAGTACATAAACAGTCTGCTATGCAGAAACAATTTTATAATAAAATCAGAAAGAAGCATTAGGGTATCTGAATTTAAATATTTTATACAATAAATAGTTATTTGTTTTAAACACAAAACTTTTTTTAAAAGACACACAACGTTGCAAGTTTAATTTAAAGATCGCTAGATTATATGTTTTGGGGTTTATGGATTTTTGAACCATCTAAGCAAATTTGAATCGTCATTAACATATTTTATTGTTTTAACTCAGCAATTTTTGGATGAACATCGCTCGAATAACTGGACAAGAGATAAGATCATAATCTTGAAATTGCCTCACCTATGGCGACACATTTAATTTTATAATTTTAAATACATGCTCTTTTTGTTTTAAATAGACATAGAATTACAAAGTCTTGTATGAGTGTCCATTTCGGTTCTATAGATATAAATAAATCTGTTATCTTATGCGAGGCACAAGATTAAATTTAAAATAAAAATTAATTTTTGTTTCCGTCAGAAAAAAAATATCCGATGGAATTGCAGATTTGTTTACCAGTAAAATACAATTAAAAAATTATACAATAAAAAAATTATATTTAAAGCCTTCATGTTTGTATCGTGTTTTTCTATAACAACTTTGTATTTCAATTGTGGCAAAAACAACAACATGACCTTTAGTTTTGAACTTTAGTTTTTTGATGTATTGGTAGTAGATGCATTGGCAATTTTTACAGTGAATTCAATTTTGCACGAAAATCGCATTAAAATATTTAAATCCACTATGAAAATGATGGTTCTGTTAAAATTACGTTTCGTAAGATTCGTGATATTTTCGGACAACATAATCGTCCTTCTGAGACCGCTATTAAGAACTTGGTTGTTAAACTTGGGTCAACAGGCTCGATACAAAATGTGGCAACAGCAACGCATATTCGACGGGGTCGTTCAACTGACAACATCGCAGCCGTAAAACACATGTTGAAACAGATCGAAATTTGTCAATTCGCCACCACACGATAAATTTTGGATAATAATTTCATTCCGAAGCCTTTCAAGGTTTAACTGCTGCAGGAATTGAATCGCCGTAGATTCACTCAGTTAGTTCAGAAACAACCGGCTGGTTTTTTTGCAAAAATCATTTTTTCAGACGAAGCCCACTTTCACTTGTCAGGCAAAATTGCCACATTTGGGCTTAACGTGTCGCTGTATGGTGCACTATCTGGTCTGGAGGCGTGATTCGGCCCTTTTTTCGATGGGGCTGGACGTGACAGGACGGTGGCAAGTGTCACACAGCTGATGAAACAATCAGTTTTTTGCAAACTAAATTTGCCGATCGCAGAATTTCAGGACAATCAGCAGTTAAGTGGCCAATGTTATCGTGTGATTTAACACCACTGGATTATTTTTTGTGAGGCTATATTAAGGACATAATGTATACGGAGCTAATCGAATCGATTTCAGCCTTAAAATTCATAACTCGTGATGTTATTAACGAAAGTGAAGCACCATTTTGTTAAAAAGTGATTATAAACTTTGATGAAAGAACCGACATTTGTCAACGTGGTGAAGATTTACCAATATCAATTTTAATTCATAATTGTAGAACTTTTCTCTTTGCAATACAATAAAAATTTAAATGATCTTAATCTAAATTTTTGTTTTGTTCTAGAAAACAAATTTTTTGTTGAAAAACCCTTAATTTGTTTTTAAGTTTCATGGTTTACTGATTTGGTGTCTTCCGTTTTAGAAGGAGATTTCTCTGAGCTCAAAAGACTTTTTATTAGTTGCTTTGGTGGATTGAGTCTGATCGGAGCTTGAGTGTTTTACAAAAGTTTAAAAGATTTTTAATGACACAAAAAAGTGCTTATATAAGCTGTGTCTCTAGGTAGCAATTGGAATTAAAGAAGTTATTGGTGTTTAATGTTAAATTTTTCCTGCAATAAGATATTGCAAGCCGAAATCATTTTGTTTTTATTTAAAGTTTTAATTTTTTTGCAAGGCAAGTAAATACAAGCCTTTTGCCCAAATCAAGCCAGTTTCAAGACTCTTCCTAACATTGGATACAATATTTTGTGCACTGGATATATTAAACTATCACTAATACAATTTTCAAATTTACCACGTATTAGTGATGCCACTTTCACTTATCCGATTTTGCCAATTTTTCTACCGCTGAATTGTATTGTTTCGTTTAAGTCTTTTCATAAACGTTTTGTTATTTTAAGTACTTTTATTGCAAAATAATAACACAGTACTTTAGAGTTTTCAGTTATGTTAGACGATTTATTTACTTTCAATACACAAAAAATAAACACAATGGTAACTTTGTTGTCTTTTCTCAATGATGATTGATTCATTTGCTTAACAAGTGGTGCTTTTATAGTTGTTTTAAGCGGTTCTCCCATATACAAAATTATTTTATTTTAATGTTTACCAATATTGCTGAGTGTTTTGCTTTAATTTGTGTTTTTAGGTTTGGTTTCTGTTGTTTATCGTAATTGGTAGAATTTCTTATAAGCATGTTATTTTTATCTTATGTTTATAAGATTTCTTAGAAAACTACGCAGTTTGTACAATGCACAGTGGGTCATTTCGTTTACCTTTTTACTGATAATTATTCTCTTTTAAAACTTTATAAATCCTCTTCGTAGCAATATTGATTATAAACAAATAAATACTTAATATGTATCGGAGAACTTTATTTTTTAACTTTAAATATACCACAGTTCTTTTTAGATATACAGAGAGATACTTTAAGAGGTTCAAAAAATACCTTTAAAAGTAAAAAAAAATGTTATTTTCCTGTTATTTTTATTCGTCAGAATATAATGAATTTTTACATCAAGATATATTATATATTTTCGTTATTTAAACACACGATGTAATTTGGTTTTAAGTTCATTTTTAATGTATATACATATATCTGTATGCTCACATAGAAATATACAAAATTGGCACGTAATAGCAAATATTTAAATTATAGCTTAATAGTCATTTGAATATTTAACGCGTTTGTTCTCATGTGCTTACATACATGTGAGCTCAGAGAAAAACGGAACAACAATTAGCTCTATAATTAAGTGTATACAATATAATTATCTTATTTTTTATAAAATATTATGTGCTTTTAGGTAAACATTTGTTTAACTCACCATCCTCGTGTATAGTTGTATGCTTTATATGATTGTGTATACATATTTTTTGTACGCTTGTATTATTGCATTATAATTAGGTATGCCAATTGAGAGTTGTTGGAAATATTTGATATTTATGTTTTGTTTAAGATAACAATATTTTTGAGATCTGAAAAAATAAATACAATAACAAAATAAATTATTTGATGTTTTGAAAATCGTTCCAAGCTATTTGTATGTGCAGGCTGTTGTCTCGACTTTGGGCAAACACATTGAAATTTTATTGGAATGATTCTTACAATAGACAGAACGCAGAAAGAGCATTAAAAAATTTAATTTGTATCAAATGTATTAAACAGTAGATAAAAAAAATATCTGCTATATCTGATATTGTACAGAAAAGAATCGCTGTTATAGAAATTTCCAACGATAGTTTTTAACAATTGCTTTAATATGGATTATTTTCCAAAAGCACGAAAATCGGCTGGCCCTAGTTGTTTCTATTCATATCAAGTTTGGAAACTGCAGAACCGTTCTTCTCCTAAATAGTTTAGTAAAATTGCTTACATTCTCTCGGCAGTGATTATTAACGGTTTAATTGACAAGGATATTCATACGCTCATGGCAAGGAGATTAATTTGCAGAGTACCAGGAAATTAATTTTTAGTGTACCACACAAATCTACAATACAATATACAGAACAAATAATTAACAATAAACAACAATAATATGTTGTTTGCATGTTGTACTGCTTATTCAACAAAAATTGAGTAACATGTTTTATATTGACTAGAATTCAATATATGACAAATTGTGACTGGTCACGTATAATGTAAATATGATCTCCGAATAAAACAAATACTATGTTAATAAGAAGTTCGAATAAATTAGAAAGGCTAAGATTAGTTCTCATAAGTAGAATATAGGCAAATACACATCGAAATAAAACTATATTTCTGATTTCAAATTTAAATTGGCAACTGGAACCCTTTAGCTGTTTAATATAAATTCAGCGTAAAAGGGTATTACATATAAACACTACATAGTGATCCCGCCAGATCTCAACAATACCCAATTAGTGGTGATCCTGCAATCTTACCATAAACACAAATATGGTGATGTCACACAATCGCCGCTAGCTTGGCTTTAACACGGAACTATGATTTTATTTAAAATGTTTATAATTGGAATTTTCACTCACCGTAAAGTGGAAATTTTAAGAGTTAAGTCTAACGAAAGCTTGAATTCTGCTAGAATAATACAGGGCTCGCCACAAGTTCCTAGACAATACAATACTTTTATTGTCGACATACCGTAACCGCCTCCTTGATGATCTTTTACTAATCTAAAATTATAATATTCTGATTGCCTTATTAGATGCCAGAGCGAATCGGTTAATCTCAAATTCCTATTTTACAAAATAGGGTCTAAATTATATATGAGTAGTAATTAACAGAAGTCGAAAATTTATTTACCCTAATTGTAGATTAAACATATCTTGTTGATGGCGATGTATTAATTTTAATTAAAAAACAAAATTTTATTACGTATACTCTTTTTAATTTGGAAATTTCTTATTTTATGTCGGTGTTAAATGATTTTAATCAATGGTAGATTTTCTTAATTAAGAGGTGATTTAATTTGATTCTAATCCATTTTTCTAAATACTATTAAAATTGAAAAAAAAAATACTTATAATAATTTTTATTTTTTAATTCGATGTTTCTGCTTTGAATTCGAGTTTCTGGACAAGAATTATCAATATTAGTGATTTAAGTGTCGTTGGTTAGAATTATATTTTATTTTATTGCAACGAATTTAAATACCATTAAAAAAAATTACAATAATATTTACCTTAAAATTCAGAGAGAGAAAATCATCCTTAGATTTTTGTTTTAATTATTTAAGTGAAATGAAATTCTGAATTTAAGGCGATACAGATTTAATGGTTTACTTTAAAAGAAAATTCAACCTTTTTTTTAGCAGCCCCCAATAGTACTGGTTCTTCCTACCTTGTCTACAAGCAATTTGTTTCGCGTACCATGCACCTTCTAATTGTTATCTTACATATGTATATATCTATCTAGTCTTCTTATATTTATACAAGTAAATATAGTATGCTATCATGTACTAAAATCAAATTTGTGCTGAAACTTTTGTAGGTGTTTCATTGACATAAACACATTAACATTATGTACTGTGTTGTGTCGGCTTTGTGATAACACATACTTATATTTATATTTGTTTTAAATGTGTCAGCTAATACAAAGCCATACGCTTTTTTAGGCAAATACACACACATATACATATATGCATACGTACATACATACATTGATACATATATATATTATAGGAAAATATCATAAACAGGAAATAAACGTATAAAAAATTAATGATATTTTCTAGGAAATTTTTATATTGTTTTTATACATTTTGTGTTGTATCCTATTTTCTTATAGTTGTAAAATTGCTGTAATTAAGTTTATATTTGTGATAATTTTGAGGGTTTTTTAACATATATTGTATCAGCTAGATAAAAAAAATACTTACAAATTGTACATATATATATATATATATATATATATATATATATATATATATATATATATATATATATATATAATCACAGAGGTAGGAGAAACACCTAGCTAGTATTACAAAATTATAAAAACAAATTATTTAAGATAATTTTTTTGTGTAAATTCAATTATATAATTATAGAGTTAACATCCATAACATTTTTTTCGTTAATTCATATGAATTTCTATTAATACTGATTAAAGGCGTTTATTTGTTTTTCTAAACAAACAATTATTTCAAATTTAATGTTGTTTATCCTGATGATGCCAACCAATTGTTTGGCGAAATATTGAAAAAATAGTAAAAAATAAAGTTTTTTAAAAATTGTTTATTATATAATGACCTAGTGCTTAATAATTAACTAATAATAATTATTAAAAATTTTTTTTTGGAATCTGTTTTACGTTAATTTAAGTTAACTGTGTTAGATTCCTTTAAACATAGATATGTTGGGATATTCTTATAAAATCTATACTATTCAAAAATTAAAATGCCATTTCACTACCGAAACTTTTGCATTAATATTTTATAAGAATATCATAAAATATTTATATTAAAACACATTTAGCACAATTAACATAGGTTAAATTAATGTTAAATACTAAAATATTTAAATATTTAGCAAAACTTTTTTTTTTGTAAAAGAGTTCAGATTTTCCTAAATTTGCCACTCTGAAGAGTTTTCTTTTATGGCTACAAACACTTGTTATTATTTTATTTATTATTTATTTTTAATTTTTGTTTTTTGTTTATTAATTTTATTATTGAAAAATAGGTTAAATGGAGTTTAAACTGCACACAGACTCTCCATAGCTGATTGTTTGGAGTTATTTGCACCTTACATATGTTATAAATGTTATAAATAAAAATATAACAAATAAGAATATGAGAAATATGCCTAATCAAATAATATTAATTTATTGAGAAGAGTCAACGCACGCAATCTTAAGCTTTTTGAATTCCCCTTTATTAATCGTCGCATATTGTTCCTGCCAATTTTTGGTTAAACAACGAATCCAATTTTATATTACTTGTTACATAATCAATTTTTTACAACACAGTAGAGAGAGTTTTACTATCGGGGTTTTCAACATGAAGTATGTTTTTAAATTGCAACAACACCAAGAACATGATAATTTTTAGATTTTGTCCACTATGGAAATGGTTGTTCTCTAAAAGTTACATTTCGTAAAATTTGTGATATTTTCGGAAAATTAAATCATCCTCCTGAGACCGCTATTAAGAATTTGGGGGTTAAATATGCGTTAACAACTTTTGCCCTTGGGGAATGTGCTACACTAGAAGCAAAAAATTTCAGAGCAACATTTTCAGAATTAAGGTACGATTCGTATTTTTTTTTTAGAGAAAACTGTGATTTTTTCTAAATTGTTTATTTCTTGCAATAAAATGAAATTGTTGTAAGGCGCCATTAATTAAGATGCAGATAAAAAGCCAGCTTCTATATTTATCGTTATTTTCAATTATTTAGGAATGAAAATATTTTGTTGCTATAAATAGTTTTTGCCATACTTCTCGCATGGTGAAGAGCTCTAGGTTTATAGTTTTAGAGTTGCGTTTCTTAGGCAGTTGTCCTAAAAATATCAAAGTGACTTTTAATAATTCTTTGAAGTCATCTCTTGGTAGTTTTTCTTTGAGCATAATTTTCTTTGAGTAAAATTTATCAAATGACTGTTTCAATCTGTAACTTTATACTATTTTGCTATTCATTTGGCTATATTATTTTGCCAGTCATCTATTGTAAGCTCAAACTTTTTTAAATTTAATTTGGCTAGGCTTCTTACGAAAATGGCGACATTCGGACCAGCAGCTTGGTTAAATTTGGTTTTAAAGACACTTCTCGAAATAACCTAGTAAATATGGTGTTAACATGCTAACCATAAGACTGTCTTGTGTAAAAGGTTCTCAATGCTAGCGCACGTTTCGCTTATAAGCCCTGTGTTTATTGATGTTATGTCACAACATATACCTTATTGTTTTTGTATTTTTTTTATATATCTTATTGTGTATAATTTACTGTGTGTTAAAATACATTTGCGCAGGCCTATAATTTGTATATTTTTTGTACAATTTCGAATTTATTTTGTAAACTATTATATCCTTATAAAAGTAATCCTTGTAAAAGTAAACATTGTAGTTAACTTCATAAGCAACTATATTCTCTTTTACAATCTTCATTATTAAATCAATAGTTTTGCACGTATAAGGTAAAAATTTAAATTTTCCGCATATTTTAGCAGGCTTAACAGGCACGTCTTAACCCCAGCCGATTCAACTAAGTTTTTTTTCAGAACAGCTTTTTTGCCAAAATTTACCAATTAAGGGGTAAGTAAGATTACAAAAAAAAAATGAATTCTCATTTTTTATGGTTACCCTAATGTACACTGATGAAATATATACGTATCAAATAAATTGAGATCAAGAGTAAATATTAATAATTATTAATATTAATATCTTTTGTGCATTCTAAAAACTAAGAAATCTAAGAAATATTATTTTCTAAGAAATCTTATACAAACAAGGCAGCACCAACATGATTATAAGAAATTTCACGAAATAAGCTAAACAACAAAAAACAAAAACAACTAACATAGAACAAAAACAAAAAACACACAGCCAAAAAAAACGTCTACATTGAATGATAACACAAATAATATGGGATAATGATAAAGTACAATAATCTTATACGTGAGGGAACCGCATAAAACAGCTATAAAAGCACCACTTGCTGCGCAAATTGAATAATTGGTTGAGACATTGTTGAGAAAAGAGAACGAATAACAAACCATCTTTTAAGGCATTAGAATGTGTATTGAAAGTGAAGAAATCGTTTAATTTATTTTAAAACTCTGAAAAGCTGTTTTATTATTTATTATTATTATTTTGGAATAACAAAACTCAATATAAAAAAACGGTTGCTAGAAGGAATAAACGTAACAATATAGTGACAGACGTTTATGATTTGCTTACAGAAGTTGATGACTTATTTTGCTCCATCCATCCGCACATAGTTAGAAATATCCTTTGCTTGATTATTGAATTAATTTTTATACGAGTTTTATTACATAAAATAACATTTTGTAAAAGAATTGTAGTTTTTGATAAAATTGAAAATCAGAAAATAAATTTTAAAAATTTTACTTAGGACACAAATGCTCTAAAAAAGTAAAAATACTCCTTCATTCCATAAACTGCAGCATGTTGAAAGTATTAGGTAAAAAATTACTTAAAATTAATTATTAAATATTGTTGCCACAAAGGATCTTTATACTATTATATGACTTTTTTGTCTTCGACGAATCCATTAACTCTATCCAATTAGTGCTTATTTTTTTAAAATTATTCTATCAATTATCTGGAGGAATAAAATAATATGGTTTTTATTTACTGGATTTATCAACAAGCAGTAACTAAAATAATTAAAAACTATTTTTAAAGTTTGAATAATTGTTTAACTCTTTTTTATAAATAAATAATAAATGTAGAAATAATAAATAATAAAAGGTATCTGTAAAAATATTCACAGATTTCCATATTAAACGCTTCTGTCATCAACACTTTAACATGATGTTTGTACTTACACTACATGAGTGGAAAAATATTCTATAATATTTTTTATATAACTATATTCATTTTATTTATTTTTATATATTTTTTTTATAAAAAAAAATGTGTAGAAATATAGAGTAATTTAAACACTAGTACACTACAGGTTTTTATTTACTTTTGTGAACAAATTCTTTTTTTAAATAATCGTTTTGTCTTCTAACAAACATACACCTAACAAATATCCACTCTCTCGTATAACAACCAATGTAAATTTTGTAGACCGCTAAACCTTTTGTTAAGAGTAATATGTAGTGGTAACTAAAGCATAACTGAATAGTATAAAAATATATTTAATATGCTTTTCATTTGTACGTATGCACATATGAAAATATGTACTAATGTACTTATGTAATACGTATGTTTATTGGTGTTTTCTTTTTTTTTTTTTGTTTTATTTTATACTACAGTGAATAGCAACTAGCATAAATCTCAGAGGATTTTTTTAATGTCCTTGTATTGCATATATGAATAAACACGCAAACAACTATGCTTATGCATGTAGAAAAGCCTAACTGAGATGCGCAAAACTATAACAACATATTCAAAAGGTATGGATATCGTGTACTTTTGGTATTAAACTGTCTAAGAAAGTTTAAATAAAATTAGAAATTATTTAAGATTTAGAATACAATGTTTGATTTAGAAAATTTCGGTATAAAATATTTCCTTAATTTTTTTTTTTGATAGTTTTCGTTCGGCTGAAATTCACGGCTCTTTTGTTTTCTAAATTTATTAAGAAAGAAACAGAATTCAAAAAGTTGTTTTATCAATAGTATAGAATGTAATGCAGCAATTTTCAGAAAATTTCATTTATCCTTTTATATATCATCTATTTAATCCACCAAGTTAAAATTTGATAAAAATTCACAAATTCACTTGATTAGCTGAAGCAAAAAAAAATATAATTGAGTTAGAAATTAAAGTAGACATAAGAATCAGAGCCAATTAAAATTTTTTAATTCTTTTTTTTAGAATAGTTAAATAATTTGATATATTTTCAAGAAAATTAAAAATATTTATTATGCACAATTCTGCCAACATCAATTTTTTCTTTACAACAATTTATATGACGCTGAAACGATAGTTATATGTGATTCGATTAACAAAAACATTGGAAAAATACAAATTAAATAATACTCGTTGGTAAACTACCAGCTAGCGGAAAGCGGGTTTTTCAACAAGAATTTTTTTTTCAATTATGGTTACACCAATAACATGATAGTTTTTTTTTTAAAGAGAAGTAGCACTTCAGGCAACAATGCCTATTTAGTCAAGTACCGTGCTACATTCTTTAGGAAAGGGATAGAGAAGAGATAAAACAGGTGATGAAAGTAGAAGGATAGTCGGAAATTAACTGCCGTATAAGACAGCACAGCGACCAATGAGTATGCCTTCATCGCAGTTTTGATATTTTACGGAGCCAATCGAATCGATCTCAGCCTTAAAACCCAAAATCCGTGATCTTATTAACGAAAAGTGATTAAAAACTTTGACGAAAGAAACGACATCTGGCAGCGTCATCGTAGTGGACATTTGTCAGATGCACTTTTTATTCATAACTGCCCAATTTTTCTCTTCGTTATTCAATAAAAATTTGAATCATCTTAATCTTGATTTTTTGTTTTAGAAAATAAACTTCTTGTTTGAAAACCCTTTATGATGATTAATAAAAGGAATAATGAAATATTGTTTGATTATGAATTTATCTGGTTGGCTGTATGATATTTATAACGTGTACAACAACGATTTGAAATGGTTTTGGGTTGCTAAATAAGATGTCACTTTCGCTTAATATATAGTAGTTAGATATACGTTTATTAGCATTCTCTTACTATTATATTTTATTTTTTGTCAAGGCAGATATTGCCAATATCATTTTCTAAAGTCCTCTATACATATAAATTTAAAACACAATTTGTAGTAAATATTTTCAACCACTTTGCGATACCAATACATTATCGTCATGTACACCGTATTAGGGTTTATCATATGTGACAAACATGCCAATCTACAACATGCCTACCAACACAACAAATAGCACTTATTAAAAAGAACTCGAATAATGTTTCAGTATTATTCTAATCACATACAATTTTCATTAATTAAATGTATAAATAAAGATTGATCTTTTGTGGTTGATGATGCGCCATTTTAATTTATTATTATTTAATTAGTTAAACCTACGATTATATCATTATGGTGATAAGAAACCTTCAAATGCTTTAAGGGAAAAAATGTGAAATTATAAAAAAATATTTGTTTGTAGAAAAAATAATGAAGATAAATAATTTTAGTACCAGACAGAAAATTTATTTTTAATTTATTTATTCACAGTGCCAGTAAGCTGATACTTTTATATATTTAGGGTGGGGGACAGCGAATATTTAATATATTATCACATGATGGAGAACGTAATTTTGCACCAACGTTGGGTTATAGGGCTTTAAGCATATTAACTTAAAACTCTTAAATACTTAAAACACTTTTGCTAATTAGTAAATTTTGAAACACCGCCTGTAAATTTTGTAAATGTGGCAGTGGTAGAAATTTCAATATATCTTTGGCTGCAATGCGACAAGATCTTTAAGTTTAATTTTACTCTTGCATTAAATTTCTATATTAATCTCTAACATATTTATTATATATTTACAGTAACTTACTGCTATAGTGTTTTTAGAGAACTATCCAATTCCACTGGTCTTCAACTAAATATGTGAATGCTAAAGATTTTATACACTTCTTGCAAGTTTCTAATATATTTAGGAAAGCTATGTCATAAACAAATATGAACGAATAAGTCTGATAAATAGTGTAAGATTTAAGTCTTTCTTTCATTTATAATTGCCGTAATAATAAAAGACGAAAATATTTAATTAGCCCTGAATAAAATGCCATGTGGCGGATACGACCCTACACTATTTATACTAACTCATAGTACTATCTAATACGCAGCTTGATAATCATATCGCATAGAAAATGCTCGTCGTTCGTTCCAAACAAACAAACAAACAGAAAAGTTCAGCAATTATGAATAAAAAATGATATCTGGCAAAAGTCCACCACGATCACGCTGAAAGATGTCGATTCTTTTATCAACGTTTTCAATCACTTTTTGGCAAGATGACTTTTCTATTTCGTTAATCACATCACGGATTTTGAGCTTTAACGCTAAAGTTGATTAGATTGGCTGCTTATAGACTATGTCCTTAACATAGCCCCACAAAAAGTAATCCAGTGGTGTTAAATCACACGATCTGGCTGGCCACTTAACTGCAGATTGTCGGAAAGTTTGGTTTGCAATAAATTAATAACTTCACTGTCTGTAAGATACTCTGGAACCACCTAGCTCACCATACAGTGACACATTGAGCATGCAGAGGCTTCTCAATAATCGCTCTATGATTTTCAGAAGCCCAAATACGGCAATTTTGTTTGTTGACATACCTTAAGCAGTGAACATGAGCTTCGTTTGAAAAAATACTTTTTGCAGATTGTCGTGAATTTCGCTTTGTAATAAGTTGATCGTTTCATCGGCTGTGTAACATCTGGCACAGTCCTGTTGATACCACTTCTCAGTGATATTCATGTCGTCAATAATAGGCCAAAATTGACTTGTTTGCATCTCACGATAGCGTAATTTATTGACCGTTACCGCATTTCCAGCCTCATCTTCGAAAAAAAACCGTCCAATCAGACCACATAGAGCACCATAAAGAACAATAATCGCTCTAGGATTTTCAGGAGCCCAGGTGCGGCAATTTTGTATGCTGACCTTCATAAGTGAAGATGGGCTTCGTCTAAAATAATAATTTTATCAGAAAAATCAGTCGGTTGTTCCTAAATGAATTAAGCGAATCTACGGCAATGACATGGGTCGTTCGGGTTCAATTCCCGCTCAGATAAACCTTGTAAGGCTCAAAGTCAAATCATTGCGTAAAATTCGTCATGTGGTGATTTTGGACAGCCCCAATTGTTGAGAACGTTGACGAATTGACAAATTTGGATCTGCTTCAGTATTGTGGCTCACCACTGCAATGATTTCCCTAGAACGATGCGGTCGTTATTTTAATGCTATTTTCGTCCGAAATTGAATTCATTGTAACAATTACCAATGCATCTGCTATGAATACGTCAAAAAACTAAGTCGTAAAACTATCATGTTGTTTGTGTTTCCACAATTGGAAAAACAAACTTCTTGTTGAAAAATCCGATATAACTCCATTTAATATGTTTTTAAAATATTCTACCGGGACAACAACTGGAATTTCCTCATTCATCTTACTTTATTAAGAGCTTAACATTTAAGATTAATTAAAAGAATAATTCGCAATAAAAAAATTTTAACTTAATATTCTTATGATTATTCCACAAATTTGTGCAGTATTAAGTAAAATTATTAGAAAATAGCTATCAGTTAAAAATTGCCATTTCTCTTAAATATTATTGTAGGTTTTGATAACTTAAAATTTATTTTTCATGACTTTTTTGTGACTTTATTTTCACCAGTCCGTTTATTCACCATTTAACAGTGTGACTCTATATTCAGTTGATAAATTAAAGATTATAATAAAGTGATGGTAAATGAGTGAGGGAAATTAAGAGTAATTAATGATTATAATAATTAGTTTTAGTGCTGTCGTACAAGATTGCAGATCAATTTTGTAAATTATGTTATTTGTTATGTTGTTGTGACAGTTATAGAAATGTGAAAACTAAATACATATCAAAAAATAGTTATTTTCTGTTAGTTGCATTAGCTTAATCTTTATATTTAATCCCTATTCAATCTCACGTTCAGATAAATGGACCCAAATTTCATCAATCTTATCTACACACATCGTCTCTGAAGGATCAGCCGAAGGTTAGAAAAGAAAGTAATGAAAGTACTACTCGTTTATTAAGAATTTGGTAAAAGTATTCCCATAGTAAATATTTAAAGTTATATATCGTCGTCAGTTGTTGCCGTGGAATCATCTGCTGTATAAGCTCTTTAGAAGTAGTAGTATAATATTTTGGCCCTACTTTTTTGCATTTTTTCTGGCTGTTTGTTCGCAAATGGTGAGCGCTTTTGATGTGAATTAAGCCACGTTTACTCACGTACGCAGTACGTGATAGAAGTCATATAGAGAAGAAATTGACAACAGTATTTCATTCATTGGCGAATTAAACCCAAACAATTTAATACTATTCTATGCCCTAAATACTATTCAATAGAAAGAAGACTAAGAGTAAACACCATACGCAAGTCAATATGTACTCGTATAAATAATAAAATAACCCTCATATCTTAAGAAAATGGTATACTTGACATTTTGGATAGGATATACATATGACGTAAAATCAGTTTTATTAAAATTATTATATTATTTTTATTTCACTATTTTAAATATACGACGAATAACAGTCATTGTAGGGCTTTTTTTCCCAGAAAAAGTACCAAAATATTATACCTTTCAAGACTAACATATACTAGTAACAATACTGTGTTTAAAATCAGCACTGAAAAATGACTAGGATGATAATGAAGATGATAATCATCGTCATTATATACAATAATACACTAACTATTCAGTCTGTAATGAATAATAAATGAACTGCGAAACGTACAAATAGTAAAATTGTTACAAATTTACATAAAGAAAAATCTAGAGAATAATATAGAGGGTAGAATAACAGGTAGAATTTAAATGAATAAATTGTATAGTTTGTATGTCTGTAGAAAAGCCCTACAACAAGCAGGTTAGTGAATGAATGAGTTTCGTGGCATCGTTAATGATGTTGTTGATGATGATGTTGAAGTACAATCAAAAACAAACTAAATTGTTGTAACGAGGTAAGAAATATAACAACAACCATTTTTTTTGTTTGTTTGTTGTTTTTTGTGCCTACCAGACACTTTAGAAAATGTAAGTAGATGCTAACAGTGAAGGGTTCAATGAAACCTAGATTGCACTAGATAAATTTGAGTGCTGTTTATTCATGAAACAAATTTCAATTCGATGAATTTCTGTTTAGAACTACAATTGATTTTTCTTGTACTGTATAAATATTCAAATTGTAAAGAAATATTCTTTAACACTCGTAGGGAAATAAGAAGATGTGTATTATCATACGAGTTTATTTTTTTAAGCATAAAATATCTTTATAATTCGCTGGTATAAGTGTTTGTGCTAGTATTCTAATTATTAAAAACAGAATATTTGCAAATGGAATTTAATTACTTCTTCTGATGTTGTAAAGCATTCTTAACTGGATTAACAGAAGTACGTATTAACGGAATTTTTAATTTGTAGTCAAATTGAATTTACTGAATAGTCCCCTAAAGAAAATTACCTAAAGAAAATGAAAGGGAAAAAATCCTTACACGATTTTGCCTCATGTGATACCGATGGGATTGTTAACTATATAAATTATAACATATAGGATTCTTTAGAGAAGCCTCTTTAAAGATACCTTACATAAATGAATACTTATTTATTTCTCAAAAAGTAATATTTTTTAATTCAGCCGATAACTTTCTGCTATAATTGGCATTAACGTCAACATGGCAATAATAATAATTAATTATAATTGATAAAAATAATTAAGTTTTAAATTTTTTGAATATTTGTTGGCTAAAGGTAAGTAAGCAGTCGGAAAGTGCTTTCAATTTTGCAAAAGGCGCACATAAATTAAAGTCCTCCAATCAAGCATAATAATTATTTTTCTTTAACAGTGAAAAATATTCTCTTTTAGTGATAAGGCTGTGCTAGAGTTTCTAGATTTCTCATGTGGTAAATGGTATATTAGGTATTTGCATTTTTGATATTAGTATCCTCTTACTTGGCGGAGATCTATTTTCCTTTTAGTTCGATTCAAATTAGTCTACGGTGCCTAGTGCCGCATATTAGAGCCATGCACAGATATATCTGCTTACATCAGTTACTCTAATGAGTGGGTATAGATGAGTAGTTTGATGTTTCTGATATAAATTGATACTGGATGGATACGAATCAGTAGAGAGAAAATGAGAGTAACATATCTGTTCTTCTATCTTTCGTCCAAACAGATATAAACAGATATTAATGGTTGCACCATAAGTACTTATTGTATGCTGCGAATCATGCACTCATACGTGTGAATGTTGTTAAAATTACAAAAAAAAAAAAAAATAAAGCAATATTGTAAATTTCTGTATTATGTTTTATTCAAATTAAATAAGCAAAACTTAATTCTTTAATTTATTAAAAACAAAAGAATTAAGGAAGATTTAATGCGTCTAAATATATTAAAAATATAATTATGAATATTTAATCACTTTAGGGTTTGCTTCATAACAATAGTTTATTATTTATTTCGAAAGATTTGTTTCGTTACGATTATGATAAAATAAATTAACAAATAAATGCATAATTATATAACTAGAAAAAAAAATCTTAATTTATGTATTTCTTTTCTTTGGTACAAAAGTATTTAAGTATTAAAAACATTTTTCTAATTTAAAATTAAAAAAAACCCATTCCATGAAAAGTTTGCTTAAAATGGATATTAAATTAAAACTATCGTTTATAAATAAGGCTGCAACAATAATAAATAAATAATAATGATAATAATAATTTAGTTTAAAAATAAATTATATGTAAATATAAAATATAAAAATAAAAATTAGCCTGTTGAATTTGTACAACAAAGGGAATTAGTTTTTTCTATCATGCCATCACTTTAAAATGTTAAAATTATTATCTAGAGGCACAATAGCATCTTTATACTTGGCTATTGCATTTTCAATTATGGTTTGGCTAGAATTAACTTTGTCTATGGGTTGCACATAATTTTCAAAAAATTAATAAATTTTTGAAGAAATTGCTTCAATGAGCGTAGTAGTAAAATATATATCGTTAGAATAAGACCTCAACAAGTATATACACTTTGATAGCACTTCTGTTCGTTCTTCAATATTAATTTGGGATAATTGATTAGCTGGCGGAAATAAAAATATAGCTAATTTTTGGTAAATTGTGATCTTGGCATCTACTAATTTAAATAAAGTATCGTGAATTTTTTTTTCTAATTCTGAGATAAAACTAGGTTCATCATTATTTATGCTATTACAAATGGTTTTAAGTTTCCTTATGCGTTGATGAACTAAATAGATTGTTACGTAGGAGCTGCCTTCAAATTCTGTTGAAGCATCTATGATAATTGTGTTAGGATGCCGTTTAAATATTAATGGTTTACCCAGAGTTATACTTTACTGTTACTACTTAGATACTTTTTCTATTGCTAAGCTATGTAACCTTTCGTAAACAAGTACAGCCAACCAAAAAGTCCGTTTCACTCTGTTGATATTTAGGTTTTTCCTGTATACAAATATTTACAATTAATAACAATTAATAATTCATTTTTTTTACATGTTTTACATGTTAGAATATTTACAGATTGCCAAAGTGCCAATAAAACAAGTAAATAAGTACAAAGCATATACAGATAATATTCTTCTTAGTTATAAATATTAAGTGCATAATATCATATATACCGCTTTTTTTTTAAATGTACATATGTATATTAATTACTTTTATCGACAATATAACATCATTACTGAATGTATTTCCAAATATGAAACTATTTTACTTAATTTTTTTTTGTTTTTATGTACATACGCATGCATATATGGTCCTTTTCTATGGTTTGATTTTAACTATTTAATTCAAAATTATATACATGGTAGGTATGTATTTCTTAAATAAACAGATAATAAAATTACTTAATTGATTTAATTATTAAGCCTACAACAATGCTAAAATTTATTAATTTTTCATTTATTTAAAAAAATAGACATATTTCTAATTCTACTCTTAAAGTCATATTCAGCCTTATTCTATTTGGCGACGGCAACATCGTTGAGGCAACATCACTTTAACACAGCATTAATACTAATTTAGTATGCCCTACGACGTTGCGAGTTTATTGATCATTTTAATAAAATATAACACACATATCTAATATTTGAGTAAGCTGATTCATTTGTGTACTAATTTTGATAAAATTGTTATGAAAAAAATATTAACTGTGTGAAAAAAAAATAAAATCTGTATTGAATTGAACCTAAAATGAATTAAAAATCAAAATAAATTAAAATCGAAATGTTCAGCACATTGTTTTGAACCATCTTTTTTTTTACTTTAAATTTTAAGTCGCGCTAAATCTGTAAAAAGAATTTTGTCAAACATGTGTTTGTAAAGAACAACATATTACACCTTTTGCCATACATCACTCATTCCATTTGGTTGACCAAGGACTTTAGAGCATTCGCAACACTTTCCCATTGTTCCTTAAAATTAGTAGGAACGCTGCCTCTTCGAAATTACCTGCCAAGTATTTTATTTTTCCCAATGCTTCCACTAATTTATAATTTATTTATACTTTTTTATGTTTTATTTTGTATTTTTAGGTTTTTTAATCTTTTAAATTTTGTTTTATAACACCACAACATCAAAATCACAGACGACAATATTAACAGCAATTTAAGGCAGCATCAACGTCAAATTTTCTTACAGAATACCAAACATGTATCGCCAGTGATCGATAAATGACAATATTCCCAACGAACATACGGATTTACAACAAACGATAAAAAATGACGTCGTATTATATAAGGGTGATTGAAGAATTACTAATTACAATTCGGGTTATTAGTTACGAAGTTAAGATACTATCTAATAGTTCGAGTCTTGTAACGACACGTTATCGCGTTACGCTGGGGTAAAGCTCGCGGCGTCCAGGGTTCGTTACAAAAAAATGTTTTTCAATTAATCACAAGAGACACTTTTGTTTTTAAAAAAATTCTTTTATTTATAATTCACTCTTAAAATAAGTTATAATTAAACTGCACCACAACGGAGCACGCCAACGATGATCATCCGCTTCGTTGCCTTCAAGAGCTTTCGTCTTCACTTTCCGTCGGCTAGCCTACTGCTTCTCACACGGGAGCGAATAAAATTCTGGTCCAGTCTGAGCAGAACAGTTGGCCTGTCCACCAATCTTTGACCTGTCGCGATTGTCACGAATAAGATTCTGAGACAACCTTTCCACGTCGAAATTGGTGTTAGCCTATTGACGATCTTGTCCGTCTTGTTCAGCTAGGGCGAATAAAATTCTGGCCTTGCTGACCAAAACGCGGCCTGGCTCTGGGCTCCGTCACCTGGGCGAATAAAAATTCTGGCCAGGTTAAGTAGCGACAGCACTTACTGGGCCTGCCGATGACGATCAACCTCTCCGTGGCCTATTGACGACCTCGTCCGTCTTGTTCAGCTAGGGCGAATAAAATTCTGGCCTTGCTGAACAAAGCGCGGCCTGGTTCTGGGCTCCGTCACCTGGGCGAATAAAATTCTGGCCAGGTGAAGCAGCGACAGCACTTACTGGGCCTGCCGATGACGATCAACCTCTACGTGGCCTATTGCCGATCTCGTCCGTCTTGTTCAGCTAGGGCGAATAAAATTCTGGCCTTGCTGAACAAAGCGCGGCCTGGTTCTGGGCTCCGTCACCTGGGCGAATAAAATTCTGTTCCAGGTGAGTAGCGACAGCACTTACTGAGCCGGAGACCTTAGCGAGTCTCGCTTAATTCAAAGTCGAATAAGATTCTGGCTTTGATTGAACGAGAGAAACCTATTTGCAAGACTATTTTAATTAAGTTGAATAAAACTCTAACTCACTTAAAAGAAGTCTTGCCCGGTTGCTTGCCCGTGGCCAACTCTACCTCAATACGTAATTACCTCGCTTTTTATATGTTTCTGCCAGGCACACATACACACCCATACCACTAAACGACAACTGCTTACGATTGTTCAAGGATGAGTTTGATGGTATGTTCTTCTCACGGATGTATCCTCGTGTTAATAGATGGCGCTCTTTAACGGCTATTATAAATTCAAATATTTCATTAGCAAATAATAAATGTAATTATTAAATATAATTATGAATTATATAAAATGAAAAGTGTATAATAATAATGTTTTATTTTAAAAAAAAATTATAAAATTCATTAAACAATAAATATTCAGAATGTAATAAGTGTAAAAATTTGTGAAATTCAAAAAAAATTAAAAAATTTGAAAAACATATATATAGAGTCTAATTGCTTGTGGTTGAATTGCTATGTGATCCAAAAACGAGCCTGCCGACTTTTGGTCGTCACAGTCTTTATAAAAAGCAGCACATCTTAAGTATCTGTCCCACCAGATATATCCAAATACTCATCGTATAACAGATATTTGAGACTAAGAAACAGATTAATCTCTCACTGTATGCCATACCATAAACAACTGTTTATGCATATATCCATACTGTAAGTATGCACAAGTAAAAGTATACAATATCATCTACACTCATTTGCAATTTTATATCTGTTGTAACTGTTATATAAGTATATGATATATCTGTTTTTGCCATACTGTTGGATATAGTAGTGCAGGTCATTACCTCATACTAGCGCATAAGATTTTTTGGCCTTTCGTGATTTAAAGTTACATTAACAGTTAGTTACATCTTTGAAATGTCTTTTGCAATTCTTTTAAATCAAATCCCTGATTTATAATTTAAATTAACTCAATAATAATTCTTAAATAATTTAATTTGTTACTATAGTTTTTTAAACGATCTCTTTTTATTTATCTTTAATAAATATTTTTTTTTCTTTTTAACGATCTTTTTTATATATTTTTTTCTTTTCAATATTTCGCTTTCCTTTGGAAAGCTTCTTCAGGAAAAAATTTTTTATTTTTTTTAAAAGGTTAATTTGTTGCTTTCATTTTCTTTCATCTAATATCTCTATCCAATGAAACTGTTTCAAACCTAATTTATAAGGTAAATGGGGTCGTTTTACGATGGCCAAATCAATTCAATCAATGGCTTTCAATTCTGCAAAAAACACATTCAAATTGAAATCCCCAAAATAAGAACAATAACTTCAACCCATTTAGAGGGAAAATATTATTGCTTAGTGATAGGCTGAGCCAGAGTTTCTAGAATTATTATATCTAATGCCTCCTTTTGCCTTTCTTTTTGACCTTTCCTGATTCAACGTTGACTGTACCACTATCGTTTCAGATAATTTTTATAAAGTTTACTTCTCGTAGTCTGACTTATATGGCCATAATGACAGCAGAGTGGGGTCGTTTTACAATGGCCAAAATGAGTTTTTTCTTTTTTATCACACAAGCCAGCTAGTGAAACTTAAGTTTCAATTTTTTGATGTACTTTTGCAATTCTTTCTGTTTTATATTTTAAATTAATACAAAAAACAATTCTTAAATAATTTAATTTGTTGCTTTCATTTTCTTTCATCTAACATTTCTATCTAAATAAACTGTTTGAAGCCTAATTTAATTATAGTTTTTTAATTCAACATGAATGATCTAAGATTTCTTAATGGTTTGCTTTTGCTACAACTGTAAAGCCAACTAAGCACAAGCAATACCCATTACCAAGGAAATCTTCAATATAATTATATCAACATATTTCAATAGTATTAGACATTCAATCATGCTCAAACAACCTTCGAAACTACAAAAAACAGAAAATAATAATAATTTTTCAAATATAAGAAATTAAAAGAAACATCAACAAGCAGCCAATGAATTTTTGCTTGTCTAGACATACTGACGTCAGGAAAAGGATGTTAAGAAGGAAATCCATTTAATGTTAAAACTTAACAAAATCATACACAAAAACAGAAAGAAAGAGTGTATAGACATACAAAGCCGCATAAGTTATTACAGCTGAGAACACAGGAACGGCTGAGCTGACAAAAACAAAACAAATAAGGACAAAACAGAAAAAAGCAAACAGATTTCTACTCAAAGAGCTCCTTTTAACATTTTACCGCAATAATGTATTTATGTAGTTTTTTAAAGTCTCCTTTCTTCTTTGTCTCATAATATTTGGAATAAGGCAGGGTTGTAAATTTAAAAGAAATAAATAAATTCTACACTATTGGTAATGGGAAAATAATTACTGCAGTGGTAATAATTAACACAAAAGTCACACAGTCGAAACCAAAATCTTACAAATAAGAAACCTGCTGTAAAGCTGTTAAAAGCTATTTATATAGTTTAAAAGATTGGTTCAGGATTTATTTATAGGCAATATATTATGTTTTTGCTTTCAACGTGAAAGTGGGCATTAACAACAGTAATATTTTTTTATTAAGAGAGCATTGACAAAAGTCAAAGGTATACACTGAAAACTCTCAAAACAAATATCAGGTTTTTAACAACAAGTTGGTTTTTTAATTGTGGCAATACCAAAAAAATGATAGTGTTGACATTTATTTTTTTATTCGCAGTAACTGGATTGGTAATTGTTACAATATATTCAATATCGCACGAAAATCGCATTAAAATAATTAAAATCCACTATGAAAATGGTGGTTATGTCAAAGTATCTTTTCGTAAATTTCGTAATATTTTTGGAAAACATAATCATCCTTCTGAGACAGCTATTAAGAATTAAGTCGTTAAATTTGACAGGCTCGATATAAAACGTGGTGTTCACCAACGCGTGTTCGACTGGGTTATTCAACGGAAAACATCGCAGTCATGAGCCACAGTGTTGAAGCAGATCCAAATTTGTCACCTCAGCGACGTTCTCAACAACTGGGGTTATATAAAACCATAATAAAAAATTTTCTGCTGCATCATGGTATATTACAATTCCTGAAGAGTCTAAAGTTTCTAACACATTCGAATTAATTTGATTAGTCTTTATTAAAGATCTAAGCTTAAAATTTTCAAAGGATACACTTTCCAATTAATAAAACAAACACGAACTATAACCATTTATTACAACTAAAAGAACTTTTATACTAATACCAATGACAATTTGCTCAAAAGTTTTTCCCTTTTTTTTAAATTTTCACTTATTCACTTTGTGCAATTATCCGTATTTTTATTTTAATAGTCATCTCTATAAATTTTCAAGATAAAGCTATAATTTGACCATAAAAATATACCCATGACTCCATCTACCCAAAATTCATATGCATGCTGTATTTCAACCACATATTTTCCTTCCAACAACAACAAAAAAAAGAAACCCCTTTGCGGTTGATTCAGTTAATGACTTTAGCTATAAACTATTTTCTGTTTTTATATGTATATATCTTTCTTGAAAATAAATAAAGCCAGCAAGTGAAAAGGATAAAAATACATAAAAGAAAAACTACATGAAACAAAAAACATAAATTCTGACAACTTTATTGCATAGTAGTGAAGAATTCTCTACGTATACAAGAATGAATAAGAGTAACAGTTGAAGTACGGATACATGTTTTAAAATGTTAAGGTGCCTGTAAAAGTTTTGGGTTTATATAGTCTGCCAAAAATTTTGTTCTTTTTTAGTCGCTGTTTATATAAAAAAAAACTAAAACAAAACAATTTACATTTACAACATAATTTGGCTGTTTAGTGCAATGAACCCAAAACAACTAAACTAACTTTAGAAATTGAATAGCTTATAGTTTCGTATTTCGTATTTTAAAATGTTTTTTTTTGTTGTCTTTATATGTTTATTTTTTAATGAACAAAGAAGCATTTTGTATATTTGGTAAAAAGAAAGCTATGTTTAAAATGTATAAGGAACGTTAAATGTTTTTTTGGCAAAAAAAAAAAGAAATATTGGCTCAATGATTAATTTTTGGCTAAATAACATAAAATAAGATACATTTTAATCGTGAATATTTGTTTTTAAATTCTATTGAAATTCAATAAACTCCAACAAAATAACGTCTTATCTTAAGACGATTGACTTTTTATTTATTTATTAATGTTTAAATCCTGAAAAACAAGAAACAATCTTATTTCTAGAGTACAGGAAAGTGCTATTGATAATTAACTTAAAAAGGTAAATGCACAGACTATTCGAAATTAGCTATAAATTAATTATATCGGGGTTTTCAACAAAAATTTGTTTTTAATTTGTGGCAGTATAAACAACATGATAATTTGTTTACTTATTTTTTTTCATATTCGTAGTAGACACGAATTTCACGACAGTCAGCTTTTAAGTGGCCAGCTAGACCGTGTGATTAAACACCATTGGATTAATTTTTGGGGGATATGTTAATTGCAGTGTCTATACGAACCAATCGAGTCGATTTCAGTCTTAAATCTTAAAATCCGTGATATGATTAACGAAATAGGACCGACATTTTCCCCAAAAAGTGATTAAAAACTTTGCTGAAGGAATCCACATTTGTCAGATATTATTTTTCATTCATTTATATTTCATTTCATTGGCGAGCTTTTCTCTTCGTAATATAACAAAAAAATTAATCATATTAATTTAAAGTTTTTGTTTTATTGTGTTTTAAAAAGAAACTTCTTTGTAGTAAAACCCTTTATAATGGTACAAATATATATAATTTATTATTGAGAATAACAATTATATAAAAACTGTTTAAAAGTTTTTGCATTGCCATTAATTTGTTTTGCTTGAGGAAGGACACTCCAGTGACGCTATTTATGTATGAAAAACTGCGGTACAAATACCAGAAAACGATGTAAAGGATTACAACCCTTTTTCCCCTAACTTATCTGGTAAACCTGATGTTATCAATGCGATATTGTAGCATTTCTGAAAAAATTATTTCATAAAGGAATAAAAGCAGACGGATAATAAACAGGTTGTTGAATGAATTTTCGTACAGCTTCGAAGAAAATTGTAAAAAGTACAGAGCCGTTAATTAATTAATCCAGAAACAAGATAAGATTTGGCAAGAAGTTGAGCCAAGAAGTCCGAGCCACAAAGGAGTTAACATGGTTTGCCCAAGTAAGACTGTTATTGATTATTATTCCCAGATTTTTTAAAGCATTTGAAATAGTTATTTCTTCTCCATTTATTTAAACATCAATATCAGTAATATGATTAATAGTTTTATATACAGTTTGACTAATGAGCGTTTGAACAAAATCGATTAGCAGTTGCCCACCAACAAATTTTATTCAATTCCATATTTAGTCTTGGCATATTTTCAACAATGGGATGACTGAAGTGCTCATCATCTGCGTATATGTGGATTAGAAAAAACACAAAATAGTAGTGGTCCAAGGATTGATCCTTGAGACTCTCCCCAACATAAATGTAACATAGCAGATTGAAGATTGTTCGACAACACAAGCTGCGAACGACTAAAGAGGTATGCAGATAGCAGTCGTGTGGAAGTAAAAGAGAAATTAAAAAAGTATCGAGGTTTAATGCAGAAGAGGGTATCATGATCAATCATATCAAAGGCCTTGGAGTGATCAATACGTGCCGGAAATTTATTTTTCCTTCATTAAATTTACATCGCATATTCTGAGTTACATCCTGAGCGGAAACACATCTGATATTTCGAATTTGACGAAATCCTGACAGCCTGTCAGATAAAAAAGCATTATTTACAATATAACGACATTTGATAGAAGAATTTTTTCAAAAGTCTTAGATAAAAAGCACAAGATGGCCTGAATTCCGAGTTATTTTTGGGAATTGGCACAATTTTGGCATACTCCTATTTCGACGAAAAAGTGCTAGTCATTATAATAGTGTCAAAAATGTATTATATATTACAAAATTGCAGGTAACAATATTTTTTACAAATTTAAGGTATAATTTATTAGAGCTCACTTCATTCGACCTGATCAAATTTAAAATTAAATAGATCTATATTGGCTTACTGAAGCGAATTGAAATGCATTGTGTACGCTATCGTTTGGATTATTACTTGAAAGGTTATAAAAAGTATGATCTATTAGCGATATTTGTGAAAATTAATTAATCTCATCAACATCGAATTGGAAACTGCTTTAGCTCTAGAGAGCTTCGTGAGATTAGAAGCATAGATACTACCAACTCCAATCTCGCGAATGTACCTTCAAGTTTGTCTGGACCCTATTTTAGAGTAAAAGAATGATTAAGCATTAAGCTACTGCCCAACGAAAATATATAAATAAATTTTTTTATAATAAATTTAAGTAATTCGATAACATAATATATATAAAGTATAATTCCCCTAAAATAATTTCCTCCGATTAAATAAAATTTCTAAAGATAATTAAAAAACTCTCCTTCATAAAACTAAGCGACTACTTATTTTTTTTTTTTTAAATTTTTCGAGTACATTATTAATTTAACAGTTTTTAAATATTTTTTTCTATAATACAATTTTGCGGCAAAAAATTTTTCCATAAAAATTTTATATAAAAAATATTTCAGTAAAATATGAAGTATTATAAAAAAAATTGGGTAAAAAATTTTCAATAAAAAATTTACGATTATATAATTTTTCTATAGTTATTTTTTCACCTCATAACTCTCTAATAAAAATATTTTAATTGTACAATTTTTCTGTAGAAAATTTTAAAGTTATAATTTTGCTACAAATAATTTTTGAATTTTTTAATTTATCTATAGAATGTATTTCCATTACACAATTATTGCATAATTAAAACTACAGAATACTTTTCAATTAAAAACATTATGTATGGAATATTTTTGCATGACCAAATTATATATAGAAAATTATTCGATTACATAATTCTATAAAATACTTTTCGATTACTAAACTTGTGTATAGAATATTTTTCAATGACATAATTTTTCTATATAATTTTTCTTTATTTACCATCAGATAATTATATGTTAGAAAATTGTCAAGTATATTATTTTCCCGTATAATAGTTGTTAATTCCCCTGAAAGACAAAAACCAGCTTTTGCTAGGATAAAAAATTCGAACCTATTAAATAAAAGTAAATGAAGACATTTTGGGCTGCACGTATTAATTTTAAAAAACAAAAAATTGTTCTATGCTTTGTTTTTAACATTCAGATATTTCGTTATTGCATTAATGAGGAACACAACAATCCACAGTAAAATTTTCTGTGTAATGATCGATACATTCCATAATTCTTTTACTTCTTTGCTCGCATCCAACATTTAAAAATATTGGCGTTTCACCTTTCATTCTACATTTAAATTTGCACAGAATTAATTTAGTATTAAATGTGCTGGTTTCGTTTTATCTGTCATCTTTTATGTGGTCGCTTTTTAACGGTGTTACATGTAAGAAGAAGTCCTGAACTACACATGCCTGTTTCAATAATTACATAATCTAGACAGGCTAAAAATTTAGAGTGGCATCAATGGTAATGCTAATTTTTCAAGAATCCTTTTGCTCTGGAAAGTAATTGCGTTTATGGCGGAGATGCAGTTCTTTCCTGCCTTTAGCCTAGCAGGAATTCACAAAACTATTTAAAAAATTATTTGCTGGATAAGGAATTTCGTAGGAGCATGTTCTTCGATTTGAGTACTCAGAAGTGTAACAGTACACTTCTTTTATTGGGGTTGCAAAAAAACAAGTCTGCAAGTTTACAAACACCAACACATTGATCGAAAATAAAGCTGCTGTATCGAAAGACAGTCACATTTATTAATGAACAAGTTTAGCAAAAGAGTGAGTTATTTGACTCTAAAATATTAATTAATTAAAAAAATCTTTATGTAGTAAAAGGCAGTTTTCCTTTAAAATATTTAAAAACGAATTGTGAGTGCATTTACCTCAAATGGAACTTAAATATAAAAGACTATATTTACTGCTGTGAACAACATATTAAGAAAAGGTAAAAGTTTTTTCTTGCGGTTTAAAGTTTTTATTAAATACAAAATTTGGCTTTTACAAGTTACAAGAACTACGGTGTAAGTTTGGCGCATGTATGTTTGTTTTTTAATGCAATCCTTTCGTGCATTTAATAGGTAGTAACAAATACAGGGTGTCCGCCGGGAAGGTGTACTACTCTGTTTTAATTTTTGATTAAATGAAAGATTTTTATTGATATTTTGAGCACATTTTTCATTACATTCATCATGCGGTATTTCATTAATTTCATCACGAATATTTTGTTTGAAATGCTCAAGCGTTTCTGGTTGGTTTGAATAAATCTTGCTTTTCAGATATCCCCACAAAAAGTCGGGAGCAGTCAAATCGACAATCAACATCACTATTTCTTGAAATAACTTGTTGTGGAAAGAGGTTTTGCAATTCTGTTGTAATCCTCATTGTATGCTATGTGGCACCATTGATATCATATGTTAATGAAGTCCAAAGTATGCAGTTGTGGCGCTAAAAAATGTTCAACCATATCAAGACATCCCTTCCCATTCACAGCTAACGTTACGCCCTTTTCATTTTCAAAGAATTAAGGTCCAATGATTCTCCCTGACCAAATTGTATAACAGGCTGTTACTTTTAATGGATGCAAAGGTGACTGTTGAATAATTGAAAGGTATCCCATTCCCTAGAACCGACTATTCTGTTTATTCATGTATCCATTCAAATGAAAATGTGCATGGTTTTTCATTATGATTTTTTGATAAAAATAAGGGTTGCCATGGGCGAGCTGTAACATCCTATTGGCATATGTACGGCAGTGTAAATGATCTTGTGGAAGAAGCTCTTGTGCCAACTGAATTTTTAGTGGAAACAAATGCGTATCCTTGTGCAAAAGTTGTTCTTTGAAGACCAAGCTCCTAAGCACGGCGTCGAATTGAGGTTGATGGATTGTTTTGAACACTTTCTTGAGCAGCCGTGATGTTTACAGCAGATCTTGCAGTATGTTGACGTATATGCTTGGGCCTATCACCTACAGAGCCTTCTTCTTTGAAATCATTCACTAGACGATAAATAATGCGTTTTGTTGGCACGTTGTTTCTCCCACAAATTTCACGTAATTTTGTCATTGCCACAGTAATCAATGATTGATTTTGATAAAATGTCTAACGAAAATAACGTTATTCTTATTTTTCCATAATAAATTTGCCACGTGTCTACTTTACGACTGCCAAATATAAACTAAGGCTAATAATTACCAAAATGGCAACAAAATAAAGTAGTGTACCTTCCCGACGGCCACCCTGTATTTACGTATGTAAATATTGCTATTCGAATGTAGCGAGATTTATTGCAATACATTTTAGATTTTAGATGTTGGCTTCAAATGAAACAAGTTAAACTTTTTTAACATCATTATTGTCTGAAATCAAAAACGAGAATCGACAACATGTCATCAAATTTTTCATACAACTGAGAGTAAATTATTTACTAAATTAAATTATTTGTCTTCAAGCAAAATTTATAACTAACACTGTAACTACTTATGCCATTTTGTTGATAAACTAAAGCAAACTGTTGACAAATTGTATTAAATTTGTTGGTTACATAATTGAATTAAATCTTTACCAGCAGCAATATATTTTATTAAATAAATTTAATTTGTTTTGCCAAATTATGAAAACAAGTAGCCAAAATATATGCTCATGTCGCTACTTGACTTAAACAAATGGTGTTTTCAGTTTTGCATAATAAAGCTGCTTTCAGACGACATGCTGTTTACATATGATTTGTCAGTTTGAAAATACGTTTGGTAATGTTTTTTAAAGCTGTTAATTTACAAGACGACTTATAATTCTGTGTTCAAACGTACATGTATAATTACTTCTGTATAATCTATATTACGGTAATGTCACACGCTGTGACATCATTGAAATGAAACATGCTCTAATTAAAGATTTTTCAGACGACCTTATCATTTGGCTTTTAAAAAAACGTTGGTTCAAGTTTTTCAAATACAATTTTTGTGTTTTGTAGTGTGAAAATTGTTGTGATGTGAACATCACTTAAATAAACATAATTTTCTATAGTTTTGTTAATTTCTAATATTTTTAGCTTTTAAAATTATTAAAACTATTTCTGTTTTCGGACCAGCACTCAGGAGATGATCCCTACTTATACAATGGTACAAAGCAGAACTAGGAAATTTGGTAATGGGGAAAATAAAAGGGGCAGAAGTGTTTGTGTACATTCGATTTGAATTTTCCTACATTGAAAGTGACAGGAAAGAACTCTGGAGGGAATTTACTCCATATACGAACCGTTCTGCTAAAAAACGAATTTTCCCTGTAATGCGTAGTATGATTTACCGGCCAATCAACCACAAATGGATGGACCCTTAACAAAAAAGTGTGTCAAACACAAAAACGTGGGAGAAAAGAAAAAAGTTCCCTTCTTAATTGGAGTACTCTAATCATTGTAGTAACAGTAAAATACAACCCATATTTCGTCGATGCTCTAGAGAATCAATAGAGTTGGATATCTTACTTTGTGCTATGAACCTATTGGCCCTCTCTTGTACGTGATCAAGCAACTTTAAAATAAATCTTAAGGGCGCCGGCACATGAATGAGAGTTGTATTCTATTTTGGGACGAATATAGGAGGTAAAGATAGTACGAAGATCGGATGGAGTGAGGTATCTTTTCCACCGTTTTAACAAGCCGAGGCACTTGAAAGTTTCCTTAGAAACTTGAAAACTGTTGGTGAGTCCATCGAACATCACACTGGATTTTCATGCCAAGAACATTAAGAGATTCCTTACACTTATACCACCCATAATAACAGATGCAGCGATATTTCCGAAAACATATCTATGCGTAAGCATGCATTAAATTCCATAATTTTAAAAATATGATGGAACGCAATGAAATACTTTTAATAGTTTCATAAAAATTATTGGAGTAAATTGAAAAAATGTTTTTTAGGCGCAAATATGAATTATGCGGGTACTTTATATTTGTACATATGCCTATATATATACATATTATAATAATTTACGGTTTTATAGATTTATAGTTTTTGTAAGAGACTTCCACAATTATGGGCTGTGGACAACCAAGTCACAAGAGGGGCAGGACCCCCAGGTGCCCCTGTAGGCTAGTAGGTAGTGTACTAGCTTGTCAGTATGGGGGTTGTGGGTTCGATTCCCAACGAAGACCTTGGTTATTTTCACTACAAAATTAAAAATTGACTGCCGGTGGGGCTGCTCAGCGATGAAGGCATAGTCACTGGTCGCTGTGGTGTCTTTATACGGCATTTAATTTCCGACTATCCTTCTACTTTCACCACCTGTTTCATCTCTTCTCTATCCCTTTCCTAAAGAATGTAATTGTTGCCTGAGTGCTACTTCTCTTTAAAAAAAATATATAAGATGATTCAAATTTTTATTGTATTACGAAAAGAAAAGTTCAACAGTTATGAACGACAAATAATGTCTGGCAAAAAATGGCGCATCATCAACCACAAAAGATCAATCTTTATTTATACATTTAATTAATGAATATTGTATGTGATTAGAATAATACTGAGACATTATTCGAGTGCTATTTGCTATGTTTGTAGGTATGATGTAATTTTGCATGTTTGTCACATATGATAGGCCCTAATGCGGTGTACATGATGATGTTGTGTTGGGATTGAAAAGTGACTGAAAATATTGGCTTTAAATTGTTTTTTAAATTTATATGCATAGAGGAATTTAGAAATTGACATCTACCTTGAAAAAAAAGAAAAATATAATAATAAGAGACATTTATCTAACTACTATTAACCGATACAAAGTGGCAACTTATTTAGTAACCTAAAACCAATTCAAATCGTTGTCGTATACGTTATACATATCATATAGCCAACTTGATATATTCATAATAAAACAATATTTCACTATTCTTTTTATTAATCATCATAAAGCGTTTTTAACAACAAGTTTGTTTTCTAAAACAAAAAATTAAATTAAGATGATTCAAATTTGTATTGTATTATGAGGGAAAAGTTGGGCAGTTATGAATAAAAAATGATGCAGTCGTTTAATCGTTTCATTAGCTGTGTAACATGTGGCACCGTTCTGTTGAAACCACATGTCAGTGATATCCACGTCGTCAATAATAGGCAAAAGTTTAATTGTTAGTATCTCACCATAGCGTGATCCATTGACCGTCACCGCAATTCCGGACCCATCTTCACGCCAAAAGGCGACATAGCGCACGTACTGTAACACATTGAGTATGCAAATGCTTTTCAATAATCCCTCTAGGATTTTCAGAAGACCAAATGCGGCGATTTTGCTTTTTGATATACACTTACAAGTGAAAATGGGTTTTTTATTTTCTATTTATTAAATTTTTTGTAATAAAAAAATTTGTCACCAAAGTAAAAAATTATGATTTTGATAGAAAAAAACATATATATTTTTTGTTAATCTACGTTAATATCTGGTAGATTCCTTTAATAAATATTTTTTAATATTCTCATAAAATGTTTATTATTCAAAACAAAAAAATATACATGTATTTGAAAAGTATTACTGTGGGAGAAAGCATATCCATATGGCCATTTATCTGCTGATCATATAGCTCATCAGTGGGTTTTACCCCAAATTTTGCATAGTAAATGCGAGAGTCTTATATCGTAAGCCAAAGTGATTAAATGAGAGTTCTCATTTAAATAACACAGTACCAATACTCAATAACACAATAACATATTACAATATAATATAAAATGTGTTGTTGAGCAAGAATTATTGCTCTTAATATCGTAGCATGGTTCGGCGACGCTAGCCTTAACCTTGTAGTCTCTAATCTTGGTTTAAATTAGTTTTATCTTTGAATTCAATTATTTATGTAAAAATTATTCTAAATCAAACTAAAAATAGCACTTATTTTGTATTTACTTACTGGGTATTGCAATTAGGGTTTTCTTAGATTTTTTCAAGACAGTAAATTCTTGTAGATGCCGACATTACTAGTCGTTATTGAACTATTTTAAAACTGTACTGAAAGCTGTGATTTTGAAATTTTACTACACTTTCATTTCTCTTACAGTGTTGTTTCCTTTCAACTTTAATTGCAATGTTTAAATGTAATTTGAAATGCTTTTAAGCAAAAATGTGTCGACAAAGTCACACGTAGGTACATATTTACAAATAATTAGAACCGCAAAATTATATGTAAAGAAAGAAAATGCTAAAGGCTGTACTTTCATGTGCACAGTTGTTGACGATTATGTTTGTTAAAGTTAAGGCCCTTGCGGCCGAATGTATGTATTTCGTTGTTGTCAAATGCTGAGGGATTTAACTTTTTAATAAAGATATATTGTGAAGCCACAATTATACATCTAGTTTCGTGAGATTAAAGAAAGAGTTTACAGAAGCTTAACATACACAAAGAGTTTGGTTATATTACTGCATTATAATACAATATTAATATAACTGTTTTTGATAATTTTTACTAAAAAATATTTTTATTGATTTTTGTATAAAATTTTATAAATTGTGTGAAAATAAATGATTGTCATTAATTTAAAGTTTAATTTCGTAATATAATTTTTTGATAAACTAAATTCATTTAAGCCAGAATTGTATTCGAGAGCTGAGTTTTTAAAAGTAAAGGGTGCCCCAAATAACTTTTTTTTTTAATACTATAAACTCCTGAACCAGGGTCTTTATGAAAAATTCGTCTCAATGATGTCTCTGAAATGTTCATTTCTTGAGCACGACGCACACTGGTCCAAGATACCAATCTAGATGGAAAAAAGTCATAACTTCTGTTCAGAAGCAGCTAGAAGTATGAAATTTTGGAATTATGTATATCTTATCGAAAGCATTCTTTGTACCAAAAATGGACGTTATGTGTAAAATAGGTGTGGAAATTGTTATGAAATTTTTAAGAATATGAAAATGTAACGAGTATTAAAATATTAATTTAAAGGTGCCGAATACTCATTTTAGCAATATTTTCAAGGACGACTCGAACGAGGGTTTCAGGCACCTGTTTTTCAAAAATCAGTTTAATCGGCCTGCAAAAACGTGTAGATGATGGACGTGGGTTCTCCCATATGGTTATCGTACTTCAGCTGTAAAGGCACCAAGCAAATTGCAAACAAATATTTATCTGTTTTATGGGAATCATTTGAACTAAAGTTTTGTTTATAGGTTGAGTGGCCACTGCTACCATCGCATCCCCATTTATAAATAAAAGTCAATTCCGTATAACTGAATTCATCTATGACCTCTTTTTGCAACTTTAAAATTCTACATGCAGTGTGATCAACTAAGTCCTGCAGGGGGACTTCTGCTATTACATCGGATACCTTTATTCCATTACTTGAGTAGCACTTTTCTTTAGCTTCCAAAATTCTATAATATGATGGGTATATATTCGTGTTACGAATCTTAGCACCAGTACGCATCGCATTATAACTTGCTTTTGTATATTTTCCAGACGTAATGCTTCTTCATCTGTATATGGTACTGGTTCCTTAGATTGTGCATTAACAATTTTTTTAGTTTTAGTTGCTCTCGTTGGAGATTCATTTATGTTCTTTAGAATCGCGGCAGAATCCCTCTTGCCAGATTTATAAAGACTAACGCCAGCAGCGAAAACTAGTTTCTCCGGTGAACATCCACTAACTAAGGCCGATACTTCCAAATGCTTCCCTTTTTCAGATTTACGTGAAAAATCTAATCGAGGTCTACCAAAATTTGATGTTGGCGGTTGGATACCTAAATCCTCTGGAATTTTAATCACGTTTTCAGAAGGAAGACGTAATACTCCATTTAACCAATTTTTGTTGGAGTCTTCAAAATATTTCTTAGAAAATTTTTGCTTTTATCCATCTTTCGTTAATTGAATACGTTAATCTCCGTACAGCTAGCTTAACTTTATTGCAATAATCTTCTGTTTTAGTTTTCTGTAATCCACTCTTAGCAATAAAATAGCTTATGACAGCTTCTATCCTGTTTTTGCTTTCCATTTCGGCAATCCACACATTATATAGTTCTCTCCGTGTTATGGGTGTGCTATCTATAAATGTTTGTAAAAAGCTTACCGGTAAATATTTGCAAACAATTTTTATCCCATCTAAAGTGGGCATTACACAGATTAACAGGGCACAATTTATTTCACGGGAATCCACGGGAATCCTATTTAAAAGTTACTCGAAAAACCATAAAATGCTAAATTTTTACTACACAAAACACATATTTTCTCTAATCTATTATTATGCACACAGAACATTTAAATTCGACTTTTATTTATTATATCGCTAAAACATACCTGACATAGTGCAGCGTAAAAATATATTAACAAAAATTTGGTCTTCTTTGATGTTACGATCAGTTCAAATGTGATGCTGTCAATCGAATGAGCTGCTATTACAACAGTGACAATGCATTTGTTCATTTTCAAAACATCATAACAATGCAAATATGTAAAAAATAAATAAACCTAATATACAGTTATGCACAGTGGATAGTTATCTAACAATTACCAAACAAATTATTTGACCTTTGAAACATAAAAAAATTGACTTTTTTCCACCTGCATTGGCGTATTGGACCACTGTGCGACGGTGAATTGACGGTGATGGCGCTTCACGCACACTTTCTGCCACAGCAGCAATATTTTCGGGTGTACGCACTATTTTGGCTTTTCACGCTTTGGGTTATCGATGAGGATGCCAGTTTCTTTCACTTTTTTCACAAGATAACGAACATACGGAGCTGATGGTGATTCTCTTCTACCAAAATCCGTACGCAATTTTCGCACACATTCTGCAGCATTACCATGATTTTCAAAGTAATGTCGCAATATTTCCCAGCGTTGTTCAAGCGCAAACACAACCATATTCGTTCAGCGGAAGGATAAAACTAATTATTTGTCAAATAAAACTTGAGGTAAGTGTTATCATTCACGAAATAAGCACTTGTTGAAAAAAAAACGTTAGATTGCGGACTCTTTATTTTCTTAGTATATTTAATTTGTTGTAACCTTCCTAATGGTATTGCTTCCATATTATTTTTCTGCTCTAAAAAGTTTTCATATTTCTATTTTTCAAAGAAAAAGTTGTTTGTATTTGTTACTTGATTGATTGATTTCCAATATTGGATAAAATAAATATGCAAACTAATCTACTAAAAGAAACGATGACACATTATTCTCTGATTTTGTTTTAACGTGCTTTTTTAGTTACCATTAACTATTATTATTTTGAATAATATATCCACGGTTAAATAATCAATAGCACATAGCTAGCGGAGCTAAACAATGAGCTTAATTTACTCACCATGCGTCACATTACCATACTTGATTATACTATAAATCACGTATTCAATATAATAGGATATGCAGGTCGATATATGTATATAGGACTACCACTACCAAATAAGTGTAAAATTATGAGAGAAATAACACATAGAAAGTTCGAGCGTATAAGCGAATATTATATATAATAATGGGTTTTCAACAAAAAGTTTGTTTTTCAATTGTGGCAACACCAACAACATGATAGCCTTGACATTTAATTTTTAGTGTATTCTTAGTAGATGCATTGGCAATTGTTGCAATGAACTCAATGTCACACGAATAGCCCACTAAAATAATTAAAATCCACTATGAAAATGGTGGTTCTGTTAAAGTTACTTTTGAAAAAGTTTGTGATATTTTTCGATAGCATAATCGTCTTTCAGAGACCGCTATTAAGAATTTGGTCATTAAATTGAAGTCGACAATCTCGATACAAAATGTACTAACACCAGCACGTTTTCGAGCGTGCCGTTCAACTGAAAACAGTGTAGCCACAGTGTTGCAGCAGATCCAAAATTGTCAATTCGTCGAGGTTCCCAAAATTGAATTTATCTAAAACCACCAACATGGCAGGTTCCCACTTGTCAGCCGATGTCAACAAGCAATTTTACCATATTTGGGCTTCTGAAATTCCTAGACCGATTATTGAGAAGTCTTTGCATGCTCTACGTGTCACTGTATGGTAAGCAATGTGGTCTGGAGTCGTGACTGGGCCGTTTTTTCGAAGATGATGCTGGATATGCGGTAACGGTAAATGGATCACGCTATCATGAATGTTGTTAAATCAATTTTGACCTACTATTGCTGACGTGGATATCACGAACATGTGGATTCAACAGGATGGTGCCACATGTCGCAAAACCAATAAAACAATCAATTTATTCCAAACCAAACTGGAGTTATGTTAAGGATAGAGTCTATACGGAGCTAAGTCGAGTCAATTTCAGCCTTAAAACTCAAAATAAGTGATGTGATTAACGAAATAGGATAGCCATTTTGCCAAAAAGTGATTAAAAACTTTGATAAATGAATCAATATCTGGTAGCGTGATCGTGTTGGACATTTGCCAAATATCATTTGTCATTCACAATTGCCGAACTTTTCTTTTTGTAATACAATAAAAATTTGAATCAACTGAATCTAAATTTTTTATTTTATTTTGTTTTAGAAAACAATTTCTTGTTGAAAACCACAGAAGAATTGCTTCTCCAGGAACAAAAGAAGGTATACATCTGACATAATAATATTATTATTTTTTTCAGAATTCATAACATTTCAGGTATCTTTTGTTTAAAAGCTAGAAAATCTGTTAAAGCTTAAAAACAAGAAAACCCAATTTTACTTTGTATGACAAGTGCAAACAAAAAATTAATAAGTAGTAATTATGGGCATACACAACGTAACAATTATCTATAATCGAAATTACAAAACTGTCTAAATACGACTCTAATTTCGATTACATAAGATACAGCCAAAGTACATTTATATTCTAATAAGGGAATATAAATAAATGATATCAGTTAACAAATAAACCATTGCTTATGTAAATGTATATACTAAACAAATAATGATTGTTATATAAAATACTTAATTATCTAAAATATATAACCACATAAAGTCACCACGTATTTATTAGAACTGTTAATGGTTGTACGAGTGTATAAAATGATTTATATTTGCTATCCTAAATAATTATTTTAAATTAAACACACAATTTTTCATGAACAAACAACACAAATTGTCAATAAAATTATCGCGATTTTAAATCAAAGTTTGACCACATTTTTGTTGAGATTTGGTTAACGTGTAGCATTAAATTAAGCAACAAAAAGAAGATGAACAAATTACAAATTTAGTAGTTATGTGATTAAATCATAAATAAACCCAGGTATTTATACTATTTACAGTTTTCTATGCGGATCCATATAGGCTACGAGTTGCAGAGAAAATATGTGAGTATTTTCCTCTCTGATCTTCAAAATTAGAAAAAAAAAAATTCGAACAAAATAAAGATTATATGGATTTCATCGCATGTTGGAATACCAGGGATTGAACTGGCCGATGCCGCGGCTGCGCAGGTAAAACATAAGCCTTTACACTGTATCCAGACTTTTGAGAATCATGGTGTTTTTAATTTAATTTTAAAGGACACGCAATGGTCCCACTACCGATACGCTTACAAAAATGCCGTAGGAAGATTTTCAACCTTATAGTTAGAATAGGAATTGACCACACCAAACTATCACATGAATATATACTAGATGCTCTATACGCAACTTACCATTTTCCTTATATTGGATGAGTGTCAAATTTTTCACAATATTAAAAAAAAAAGTGTTTTGACTTATCCAATCGTCAAATTCTCCATAAATTCATGTTAAACTGTAATCTCCTTCATAATTTATAAAATAAGTTTTAGTTTTAGGAGCCGCAAGCCTTAGTAGCTAGTTTTCTTTTCCTTTGTTATTAACTATAATTGTATTTGTCTAATTAATTATTAATAAATAAATAAATAAATAATAAATATTAATTTTAAAATATGTTGTATAAAATTGTTAATAGAAAACAATTTTTTACGATTGAATTTCCTCATAAGCTCTTCTTTTTAAGTTATGTGAGGAGAACATAAAATGCCAAATCTAGTGCTTAAAAAGATATAAAATATGTTTTTAGGAGTATCAGTAGCCAGGTGTTAACTGTCATTTGGTTATTTTTTAAATAAAATGAATTACTTCTATTTGAAGATCAAAATAATGGAACGCAACTTTGCACTTAAGTATTGTGCAGATAGCTTGTTTAAGCTTGTATCTTTTATTTTTAACTCATTCATCAGATGTGGCTACGTTCCTAGTCAGTGAAAAAGCTTTAATATTATTCCTTTATTTAAATCTGGCAGTAAAGCGCAGCTTCTTGAAGCACTCATCAGTAACTTTCTAAGCCATAATATATCGCATTTATGGCGATGAAATAGCAAATTTTTGCACGACTGAGTTTGAATATTAAAGTAATTCAAAAATAACACAAAAAAGTTAATTTTAATAAACAAAATCTGTTTATTAGAAAAATACATGATATACACGCAAAAGATTATCATTTGAAAATTATTAAGGCTAAATACTACCGCGGCTGTTCTTAATCTAAATAATTTGGTAGCATAATTCAAAATTCAATCTGTTCCTGATGATATTTATTTTTATTTAAGTATACTGATCATTAAGGTCGTAAAGAGGGCGCATTATAAAAGTTTATTCGGAATTCAATCTTTTCATAAGTTCTATTAGAATAAAAAGCACTTTTTAAATCACATTTTTTTTCAATATTAATCAGTGAATAATTTAAATTTCCATTCATTAGTGACCTCTTGCTTCGCGATTCATTTTTAGTGTAATAATATTACCTTAGTATTGTTATAAAGCTAAATGCATATCAAAGTGTTCCTTTGCGTGTTTCTTTCAAACAAAAAAACTGCTAAAGTGTCTAGTTTTATTACGTTATACATATACTTATCTTATATATGGTTGCAGTCTGATTGCTATCGCTTTTCATATGTTTGAGATTTTGATACATTTCTGGTGCCGACTATACTTTACTTCGTAAATAATTTTCATGACAACCTGTAAACGTACTCATAGCCTACTTAAGCTAAAGACAAGAATTTTGGTATTAATTTGTTTTGATTTGTTCCGCCAGGAAATTAAATACTGTTATGTCCTCTACATAACCAAACACTATTTATACTTAGGGACATAATACTAACTCTGCAATATAATCTAAAAACCCGGCTTGAAAATGATGTCATTGCATCGAAATGACAACAGAACAAGAATTGTATTTGCACAAGAATAAGCGGACGTATACATTGATTTAGCCACGGATTAAACTTTTTAAACGCTGATTTTCGTTTTAATCATGTTAAGAAATATTAAGGTAGTTTGTTATTTCAAGATAATTTTTCTGAATCTATTTTGTTTACGATTACTTTTGAATTATGTTTGCAATACAAGCTGCTGTTTAAAAACATTTATCAAGTCTCTTCTCTCTAATAAAGAATTGAATAATATTTTTAATGTAAACTAAAAATAATAATATAAATAACAAAATGAATTCAAATATCTTAGTTTATATATTCTTTAAATATAATAGAATATAAAAAATAAAAATTTGTTCATTTATTACCATTTTAAGAACTATTTCTACCAAAGAGTTTTGCTTTTTCTTTATTTTGTTTGTGGTTTGCAAGAGAAACGAAATCTAAATATTAGTTATTGTAAGTGCTACAATAATTAAAAATATATGTAGTTGGGTCTCATTTGTACATAGATTTACCACAAAATTTATTCTGTACTTAAGTGTTAGACATTTATTATTTAAAATGGCCAGAAATAAAGATTAAAATACAAAAATAACTTACACAGATTTCCGTTAATTTAAATAAATAAAATTGTCAAGAATATTATTGAATGCTAAAAATCTTTAATTTTAAAAATGATTTTTGAAATTATTAAATATCTTTAAATGAACAATTTTATTTTTTTGGAATCATTTTTATTTAATCTACGTTAATTTGAGCTAGATTTCTTTAAAAATAAATATTCTATGACATTCTCGTAAAATATGTATTATTAACAAAATATTTTAAATCTATTACGGTTGGGGAAAGCATATCACATAGCTCACCAATGGATTTTACCCCAAATTTTGTATAGAAAATTCAAGAGTTTTATATCTCAAGATAAATTGTTTAAATGAAAGTTTTCATTGACACTTGAGATATAACATTATAAACACTATTATAGAATATTTATTTTTAAAGGAGTCTAGCACAAATTAACATATAACTTTTACTATATATTTTTTTTTAATTTTGACAATAACCATCAGTATAGCCAAATTCCCATTTTCAAAATTAGTATAATTAAATAAATACTTTAAGTCAGGCGGAGGCTTGCCTTTATTTCAATTTTTAATTTATTAAGAAAGAAAAATTATTTACGTGTATTATGAAAGAGAGCACCAGTTTTAGGTTTTGTGTGGATTTCATAAAAATTGTTATAGTGATTGATAATGAATTATTTCTGGTATCATATTTAATAAAATGATTAATTGAATCGATGGTGCTTACAATGCACGGAACTTATGGAAAATAGATTCAGAAAATACTGATGAGTTATGCAAAATTAACTGCATTTTATTCTATTAGTTTCTTAAGTTTATATAAGTTTTATAAATAATTATTGCTTCTTAATACAGTTAGAAATTAAAATGGCTTAAAATTTTTAATTTGGTTATAGTTTAGTACAAAGCTTTCAAAACTATCAGAGGTCTAAAAATTATTTTGTTTTCAAATAGAAAGATATTCTATTTAAATTTGCTCATCATACATTTTATCTAACAGGAAAAAAAATATCCATTCATAAACTTTCGTTCTGAAGACGACATAAGGATTTTTATGTGGCATACAATTAATTTTATTTTAAACCGTAAGCTTTATATATTATCCCTTAAGCCATATTAGTTACAACTTATAAATAAACCAAATGAGTAAAATACAAAAAGATTAAAACTTGCAAGCTTGGATGCAACATGTTGATAAAAAGGAAAAAAAAGGATACACCTCCATATTTTATTATAACAGAAGTGCAAATATTATTGTTTAATCTCTTAATTTGGTACTTAAATGGTATTTTAAATCTTATGAAAATTATTCCATATTAAAAGGAACTTAAATATACATTTCACTTTGAACTAAAATATTTTCATTATACATTTTCTTCCATAAATCAGAAAATTTTGTTTTTATTATTGTAATTTTGAAAATATGTATAAAAAAGTAAAATATGATACAAAACATAACGTCTATAATTTTGTTTTATTAAAACTTATGTATATTTATGCTAAGGTCTCTGGTGAAATATGTATATATGTAAATAGAGGTAGAGAAGTGTTTTTACTCATGCGAGCATATAGTTGGTGAAGAGTATTTTAGTTTAGTATTTGTATTAAATCTCTTTGGGTAAATAACTTACATACAATTTGTAAAACAACATTTTATACATAAGCCTTTAAGACGAAATATAAGACAGTGGTATTAAATATTATTTATATTATTGTCTGTATATTGAACAAAAAATTTAGATAAATAAAAAAAATATATATTTTTTAAATACGATGTTATTTTAAATAAGCTATAAAGCAAAACAAATAAAGAATTTCTAATTCTTAAATTTTATCCCTATAATCTTCTTAAGAACTGTCATGCAATGCTGTAATTGAGATGATTTCCATAAGCCGGACAATACCTTGAATAAAGTATAAAGTAATATTATACTGTAAAAATTAAATTCCATGCAGCAATATTGAAAGGTACAAAAAAAAGCAAGTCTGTCTCAAAATTTTAAAGAAAGAAAGGTAATTAACTTCTATAGCCGCCATAATAAGAGGGGAAAACAGCATAATTTTAGAAGGAAAAAATCTACATGAACTATATTTTGCGTAATATACATTATTTCTTTTGTCACTATTCATACTATTAGCTAGAAATTGTATATCACTGTCACTTGTGACATCGTCGGTTTTGAATCATTAATAATAATGGCCACAGTATACAACTATGAGAATGTTCCTAATCTTCAGCATATGGGATCTTAAACTTTAGAAATGAAGTCATAATACAACTCGTAAATTAATATAATTGTTTATAAAAAAGGAAACTAAAACTTCTGCTTCAATTTAAGGTGAAAAAGAGAACATGAGTTTAAGGTATTTTATGACTTTTCCACGTGCGTACTTTACACAGCTTCACACTATTTTCTTTCAAATCGAAATTATTGCAAAAAAAAAAACCCCAAAGTACATGTAGTTGATATTCAACATCTTCGGCACTAGAAAACAACACCTTTAGGAACAAGAAATTAAAATATTTGGGAAATATTGTGAGACTTTTTGACTGCAAGAATTAATAATATTTGGTAAAATTTTGTCATGTCCTGTGAATTTTGATAACATAACTAAATTTAGTTCTAGCCTATGAAAATAATTTTTGTTCTGCTTCATAATCTTCTTTACTTTGCTGGTTGAAGTTTTATGGCTGATCGGATATAAAGCCACGTAAAAGATATTATTAAAAGGCAGTCAAATAAGCAACATGCAGTTTTTAAGCTTTTAAGCATTTATTATATATGAGAAAACTATAGTTGGTTGTAACAAATCTTATATACCCTTCAACATTGCCCCCGGGGGCACATTATAGTCTTTTTGGAACCTACTATTCCATTTAGATTTGTGTCTTGCGGGGTAAAAAGGAGCCCAGGCCCCTCAAAGGCTAGTAGGAGTCACCTGGACAATCCACATATTTCCACGGGAATCAGTAAGCTCGCAGAGTGCACTATTTGTACTCTTAAGGCAAAGATGTACTCTGTACTGATTATTGAGGTTGGCCCCTATATGGGAGTATCGTGGTGGTTGTGGTTTCGGACCCTCGTGAGAGTTTGTGGGTCGGATCATTCAAATTAACACAATGAATGGTTCAGGTTCAGTGACTATGAATGCTGTCGTGTTCTTGAGAAATAAGAGCTTCATGCGTTCTGGACCAGGAGTTGGAAAGTCTCCAACTCCTCAGCAAAGAGTGAGGGCACGGCCTACTCCGGACTTTCTAAATTACTACTAGGAGTGACTGGAGGGTATACGTATCCGAAGGCCTTCTAGGGCGTAGTTGGTGTCCAATCAACTAAGTGGTTTGACGACCATCTGATTATGACCTCGCGGTCGGTGCAGATGTAAATCAAATCACGCATAACCTTCAACATTACCACCCCCCAGAGGACTGTAGTCTACATGGATCTCTTCTGCATGTTAACAGGCGCATTTAGGGGTAAAAGGCAGCAGGAGCCACAATCTGGAAGAGATACCAGATTGTCCAATCAGTGACTTAACACTCACAGTGTTATGGTTTTTGTGAAGACCCTTTGGGGAGTAATGTGGTGGCGGTTGATTTAAATCAATTTTTTTGAAGAGAGCTTCCGAAGAGTTGTTAACGCAGGCTTAACATCCAATGTCTTAGCTTGCGCATGCAACAGAACAACAAGCACTGCTATCGTGCACTCGAAAATTACTACTAAAGCGTGTATGTGTATTAGGGCGCGCGCATGGGCGTTTTCCCTACATCCAGTGGTAACACCTCCATCAGATTAATTTCAAATGGTCAGGCGCTGACGTGAAACTTATTGCAAACAATTCGAACTCATGTCTGACTTGAAAAACTTAACAATAAAAATATAAATAATTACTTAAAATTGTTTCCCATTAGCAAGAATTTTTTTCTTTCGCACCCTCAATACAAAAGGGTCACAACTCAAAATACTAAAATTTTTAGGAGAGACAAAAAACTGTTTAGTTCATCGTACAAAAGCAACACACAACACAAAAATAGACATTACTATGTTTTTCCAGTTAAATAAGATAGTGATGTGAAAGAAATTCTTGCAGTAGTTAAAGATCTGTACCCAGAATTAATTGATGGAAAAAAGACAGTTTTGGAAAATTTAGAGTTGCGACCCTATTGTATTTATGGTGCGATTTACTTTATAAGACCGTATTACGTAGCATGTTAAAAATGATAATCACACTTTGCATTAGGGACAGTAAAAATTAATATGTATTAAGAACATCTTGAATCACTGTCTTGTATAGAAAATATTTCTCAGTTGTGAATTTGAATAAAAATTTCAATATTAGTTTTCTTCTACCTCAAGCTAAAAAAGCGAAAAGGAATGTTTATGCTATTGAATAAAGCAATAACAAAATCATAGCTTTTGAAGTTAACAGAAGCATAAGGAAATTCGATTAAACTATTTTCAAGGTAGTGTAACATAACTTTGATATCTCAAAGTTAGTATTTTATTTTGCTTTGCTTATTGAACTAAATTATTAGTTATGACTATACATATTTGACACTATTACTTACATAGTAATTTTCACATAGAAAATAGTTAAAATATACCTTATACTGTAATAGAGAATAAGGACCTTAGACAATTATCTTATTATTACTTTTATAGGCGGTAGATAATGAAATCTTTAATATAATGAATTCCTATATCTAGTGTGCCTGTTAAAATATTGTTACTGTTATTGGTAAAAAGATAGGGCATAAAATACGAGTATATAGACTTTTGGTAAATGAGTTTTAATAACTTAATGATTAATTCTATGAAGCTCGTAAATCTTATTTTATTACTTTATTTATAGAATGTTAATAACTATATTAGCATTCGCTAAGAGCTATTTTTTATGACTTTAATCAAATAGATTTAAACGTTGTAAATTGTTTTGCTTGGTCGTTTTTATTATTGGACAATAAAACTGCCATATAAGAAAATTAATTTATTTAATTACAACTACGTTTTAAGAGAATGGTGGGTTTTAAGCATTGTGAGTATGCTGGATATTATTTATATATTTTTTTTATTTTAACTGCTCGTATTAATTTATTTTATTAGAAGGGTGATAATTATTTCACCATTATTCATAGAAAGTTAAAATTTATTACTCAAAACAAAACAAAAAAGAATAATAATAAGCTTGTGTTTATCGACATTTATATCGCACGTATTTAACTGCACATTTTGTTTAATTTTTAGTATACGTTTTGTTTCTAGATATTAGTAGCGAGTTTTAAAAGGATAAATATTGTGTAGTTTGGCAAATTTCAGGGATGTTTCTTTTTTAAATTCATTGATTTCAAAAGAGATTATTAGAAATTTAAGACTAAACTTCTTTAGAAATCCTAGAATATAATTAAATTTTTAATTTAATATCAAATATATATTATAAAGTACTTTGTAAATTTGCTTGTTTATTTATTTGGTTGTTGAAAAGGTTGAAAACCATTAATTTTCAGCTGCACAGATTTGAATAAAACTTGACAAAGTTAAAATAAAAGATTCGAGCATCATAAATATCACGTTAAAAAAGGTTTAATGAAAAGTATATATTAAAGACAAAATATATCTTATTAAAAAAGGGTCAAACTATTTTTGAACGTTCTAAATCTATCTTAGTCAAATTTTGTGTTTAGGTACCTTTTTCTCACAGGCGATAGATTAAATTTAATACGTGATGCCTTTAGTGAGATATTTAATATATTATCGCCTATATTACTATTCCGATTAAACATTATACTAAGTCTTTCCGGTGTGCCTCTGCACCCCAATTAAAATAATCGCAGCATAACTACTCTTGCAATCCCGTCACCTATTGCTTGATTATGCATAATAATAAGAATTTACTTATCTTTGTAATACTTTTTCCAAATGAAATTCTATTTTAACATATGAACTCATATTTATAAATTTAATCTTCCAATTCATCAGCATAACAGAAATAATTTTGGCTTTCTTTGCTCTCATCTTTTTACTTTAGAAACGGCTAAATCCATATACAGGGTGTCTGCCGGGTAGTTATACTACTTTTTTATGCCGCGATTTTGGTAAACATTAGTCTTGATAGTTCATATTTGACAGTCACAAGTAGACCCGTGGTAAGTTTATTATGGAAAATTAATAATAAAAAAAATCTTGAACTAAATTTCTGAGTTTAAATAAATGGCATCCAGTTGGTTTTCATCATCACACTCAAGAATTGGACAGAGACCAATATATCGAATTTACTTTTTTGTTCCACTTGGGTGCTTGGTAAAGCCGATATATTTCGTATTATATTATAACGATCAAGTCAAATAAGAATACATTTTATTTGTTTTTTATTTATTTAACTTAGCAGAATTAATTTTGTGCAGCTTATTTATTTCTTCCTGTTTTGGACTCGTTTTTCTACATCGGAAACCATTTATCAGGGGATAGATCAAATTAAATATTTAAGAAATTATTGGAGTACCTCTTAGTAGCCTATTTTGCTTAATTCATGCCTTTTAATATTTTGCTACTATACACAGAAGGCGTAGAGTAAACTCACGTTTTTAAGGAAATCTTTTAATAGGGTTTTCTATAGCTGTAATGTCTTTCATATATGAAATGTGAAAGAAAATGTATACCTGTAATAATAAAAATATTTGAAGAATCTGTGAAATAACCGTAAGTCTTGCACTCTTGTAGATACTCAAATTGCATTTAATTTTAGCCAGGCATTATTAAAAATACAACAGTCATTTATTTCATTCAACATACATTATGCTATACTAAAATTTAATGGTGTGAGTTTTTATCTGAGTTTAAACTGTATTTATTTATTCATTACTTAGCTGTTTATATTTAGTTTAAAATGAATTCATTCAATCTCACATAAAATGCACTTACGTTCAACTAAAATACGTTCCTTACAAACATGAATCGAGGAAAAAAAGACATATGTAGTTGAAAGATCTCTAATAGATAAAAAATCGAGCATTCACAAACGTTTGAGTGGCTAGAGGGTGCCCAATAATTTCCACAAGAAATTAAAAAAATGTCACATTTGGCAAAATAACTTTAAGATGCTTATTATTCATATGGTGCCTCTGGAACAATATGGTCATAATTTTACCAAAAAGGTCTACTCGCGGCATTAAATACCGGCAACACTCTGAGACATAATCTCAGGGTACCAACACAAAATTAAAAAAATAAGTTTAAGTAGAGTATACAGACTTACTTACACCTGTAAACGTAGTTATATAAGACAAACTGGACGAACACTAAAAACAAGGTTTACAGAATACATACGCTCATACAAACGAAAAAGAGAAGACTCCAACTTTGCATTACGCACTGACACTCACGGACACACCTAGGGAAAAGAACTAAGGCCAGACATTTTTGATAACATGGAAAACTACAAGCCAAAATATTTTAATCGTGACATTATAAACGAACAGGTAAACACGACCTCAGATACAATTTTCACACCACTAAAATTACTCATTCATACTCGAACAAACGGAAAATACACTCAGACGGACACATGTACTTAGATTATAATAAAAGACGGAAATACTGAAAATTAGCTCCGGCATAAAATAGCAGGTGGCATTGCATGAGTAGGTACGATCTTAATTAAAGAACTACCTAAACCTGAACACTGGCTCACCCGTCTAGTAAATCACATGGCATGAGAATGATGTCTTTACTTCGAAGCTGCTCACCGTTCATACCGGACAAACAGCCAGAAAATATGGAAGAAAATGACAACTTAATACCAGCTAAAAGATAATGTCAGATATGTCTTCGGTATAAGGGGCTCAATTTGCAATTTTTGGTGAAAAATAATCATATCTACTGTGAATTCCATTATCTAAAGCGTGAAGGAGTAATCTATTTTCATAGTTTAAATAATAGCTTAGCGGAAATATTGATCAGCGAAATAAAAAAGTAATTTCAGTGTTATCATATTTCTATAGACAGAAATTTTAATGTTTTGTCAGCGATAATATCGTTTCAACGATAAACCAATGGTTTTTCACATTTGTTTTTATATAATCATAGATAGTTTAGTCAGTTTTCAAATAAACTTTCTAAGGATTTACAAACTTTAGTGCTTTTATGTCAGTAAGTTTATATTTAGCGTAAATTTTGAGACACCATATACTCGTATAAAAATAAAAGAATTTGTGTTAAATTTACAATGCATTTAAAATAGAAGGAAATGCACGCTCATGCATACTTAGAAAGAAAATCTGTTGTAGAAATCTTTCATTGTAGTGCTAGTTTGTATAGTATTGAAAGAGTTACAATGAGCTTAAAGCAGTTTTCTAGACAAGCAGCTTAACGTGCGTGACAGCAATACAAATACACAGCTTAAGGCGAAAATATTACATACAAACATATGTATAAATCTTAATACACATACTAATGTATATAATATGTATATATGTATGGTTATATAAATTTAAAATTTTATACAAGGCAATGATTTTGCAGATGTCTTTGAAATTTTACAAAGATTTTAGATTTGTAAGTGAATGAATGATAAATTATAAAACTTAAAAACATATGAAGATAAATGATGCAAAGCAAAGACTTTGTAGGTCAGTATGTTAAAGTTAAACATTTCTTTAAGAATATTTTAAAGCCTTAAGGGTTAAAAGTTATATTTATATGTATTGTTCAATATGACTCTTGGCTTGTAGCCCTAATACTAGGCCATATTTACTTACTGACATGTTATATGATGATAATTAAAATGTATACATGTTTAAATAACTTTTGAAACGCCTTCAAAAATTTATTCAAACACTCTTTCCGAATATCGGCACAGTTTGTACGATAAGATAAGAGATATAAAATATGAAAATTAATAAATAATTTTCTTTTAATATCGAGTTTTTTCGACAATATGTTTTTTTTTTAATTGTGGCAATACCAAGAACATGATAGTTTTGACATTTGGCTTTTGGACATATTCATAGCAGAGGCATCGGCAATTGTTACCATGAATTCAATTTTGCCCGAAAATCGCATTACAATAAAAAAAATCCGCTATGAAAATGGTGGTTTTGTTAAATTTACATTTCTTAAAATTCGTAATATTTTCGGACAACATAATCGTACTGCTGAGACCGCTATTAGGAATTTGGGCATCAAATTTGAGTCGACAAACACAACCGGGTTGTTCAACTGAAAACATCGCAGCCGTGAGTCACAGTGTTGATGCAGATCAATTTCTCGACGTTATCAAAAATTGGGGTTATCCAAAATCACCACATGGCGAATTTTGCTCTAGGATTTACCTTTGAAGCCTTACAAGGTTCAACTGGTGCAGGATTGATCATTTCCCTCAGTTCTTTCAGGAACAACCGGCGGGTTTTTTCAAACAAAGCTCATGTTCACTGGTTAAGGTATGTCAACAAACAAAATTGACGTATATGGGCTACTGATAGATTGGTTCAAGTAGTGAGAAAGGCATTTGAGGAAAGGAAATATTGTTCTGCCCTCTTTCTAGATGTTTCGCAAGCATTTAACAAAGTATGGCATAAGGGACTATTGCATAAGTTGATGACATATCTCCCAATCAATAAGGTGAAGTTTCTGGAAAGTTACATTGTGGAGAAAAGGTTTACAGTAGCCGAAGGAGACTTCATCAGTGAAGCCGCATCGATAGCTTCCGGTGTGCCGCAGGGGAGTATACTGGGTCCAGTTTTATATCTGCTTTATACTTGTGATATGCCTATGAGCAGTAGCATTCATACTTCAACATTTGCCGATGATACGGCCTGCCTTAGTTCTCATAAAGACCCCCGTATGGCATCTCAGGTTCTTCTACGCATCTAGAATTGTGGTTGAATTAATGGAGAATAAAAGTAAACGAGCAAAAGTGTGTCCACTTAACTTTTACTCAAAAAGGGAAAGTTGCCTATTCGTATGAACGGGCACATTATTCCTCACCACTTGCACGCTAAATATCTTGGCCTAATCCTTGATCGTAGGCTTACATGGAAACACCACATCGACACAAAGCTAATCCAAATGAAAATCAAGTTATATCAAATATACTGGCTAATTGGCAAGAACTCAACTCTTAATCTGGACTGTAAACTTCTATTGTATTAGTCGATTCTGAAACCAATATGGTGCTATGGAATTCAACTATGGGGCACTGTTTCAGCTTCAAATGTGGAAAAAATTCAACGCCAACAGAACAAAATACTACGATTAATGACATTAGCTCCATGGTACATGCGAAATTTAATTATACATGGCGATTTGAATATTCCACTCGTGACTGCTGAAATTGCTCAATACGCAGGCAAATATTTAACTTAGCTCGAGTGCCACTCGAATCCCCTTGCGCGGAATATTTTGAATTTTAGAGGTCATATCCGATTAAAAAGGAGAGACACAGGGGCATTGGTCAATAACCCTCCAAATGGAAATGAAATCTCTTAAAAATAGTTTTTATTTTTTTTATATTTATTTTTGATTGTGAGAATTTGTTAAGATATTATTTTATTGATGTCACTAGAATTATGTCTGACACTGGTCGGGCCTAATGTTTATACATTTAGATTTAAGATTTGAAAAATTGTTGATAATTCATATTATATATGAAGATACAATAAATAATTTATATAAGAAAAAAAAAATAATAATTTCACGAAAATCAGCAGTTAAATGACTAGCCAGATCGTGTGATTTAACACCATTGGATTATTTTTTGTGGAGCTATGTTAAGGACGGAGCCAATTAAATCGATTTCAGCCTAAAAACTGAAAATCCGCGATGTGATTAACGAAATAGGATCGCTATTTTTACCTAATAGTTATTAAAAACTTTGGTGAAAGCATCGACGTCTGTCAGCGTGGTCGTGGTGGTTATTTGCCAGATATCATTTTTCATTTATAATTGCCGAACTTTTCTCATCTTAATCTAAATTTTTTGTTTTATTTGTTTTAGAAAACAAGTTTCTTGTTGGATAACCCTTTATACAGAGAAAACTTAGAGAAGAAGTAAAATTTTAAAAACAAATATTTACCGAATGCTTTCTAGCTAAAGTAAAAAGCTGTCTCGGACCATATACTGCACCTAAATTATTTCTATTGAAGCATCAGCGTTTTGTAAGAGCGAAATTATAATTCTAAAGGGTATATATACAATAAACCCCAAAATAACTGTCATCTCTTAAAACGATTGTGAAACAAAATATATTGGCAATCAGAGATTATTTGTTGCTAAAACGTTCTGTACTGCATAAAAAATGAAAGCTAAGGAAAAATATTTATTGAAAGCATTAAAATCACACAATTTTATTTTAAAATAATTACCAAAGTATAAACTGAAATTATATATAATCATTATAAATTTATTATGCTATACTTAGCATACTGTTGGACTATAACTCCACCATGTTATTGTTAAACCTTAGCTAAAATTCACAGACGTTTAAATACAACATGAAGCAAATTTTTTTGTTCTACCAAATATATTTCCAGAAATAAATTTTCAATGAATAGTAATTATTATTTTTCTCAATTCATTCATTACGAGTAAAATATGGAAAATATAAACGAAAGAAATCCAAGTTATAATTGTTCAACAATTTTAACCTAAATCATGGAAACTAATTGCAAAAAATAAAACACTTAATTATTTACAATTTATTCTTCCATACTGTGTATTAACTAAACGTGTTGGTTTTGTGGTTTTTAAGTGTGCTCTTTTATCTTAAAAACGAGATGGAAAAAGTTAAATGGAAATAGAAATATTCTAGCACAAGGTTAACTTTATTTATACTAACATCATCCTCATCATCGTCATCACCAACAGCTTTCATCAAAATTCTTATTTGTTAAATACCCTACAGTAGCTGCTACAATAATGTTATAGCGAAGAGATTTAGGTAACACATTAAAAAGTACAAACAAATATTTTATTATAAACTGAAAAATTTTCTAAAAACCCGAAATTGCTATACATACAGAATATACTCTTTGTTGTTAGCAGCAGCGCTTTGACAGCTCCAAACTTTTTGATTTAGGATGAAATATTAGTTAGATTAGTTATTATAACAACTCCATGTAGTTACGTTTATTCCTTTTAACAAACTTTTTGTTATATTGAGTTATTTTATCGCAACATACTAACACAGCCCATTAGAGTTTTAATTAAATAATTTGTTTAATGTCAATACACACATTATGGTAACTACGCCTTAAAAGGTGGATCGTTGTCTATTCTCTACGATGTCTCAACTTGAATTTTCATTTGTTGTCAAGCGGTGCTTATATAGTTGTTTTAAGCGCTTTTCGCTTATATAAGAATATTTTACTTTAACAGCACCCCAAATTGTTGTTGTTATTATAATTTATTCTGTGTGTTTTGTTTTTGTTCTGTGTTAGTTATTTTTTTTCTGTTGCTTAGTTTATTTCGCGGAATTTCTTAAAAGCATGTTGTTGTTGTTTTCTTGTATGTATACGATTTCTTAGAAAACTATGCAGTTCGTAAAACACAAATATGTAATTTTGTTTACGATTTTACTGATAATAATTTTCTTTGAAAACTTTAACAAATCATCTACTTAAAAACAACAAAAAATCAAATCCTTATGCATAATTTGTCATGTGGTGGTTTTGGATAATTTCAATTGTTGAGAACGTCGGGGAATTGACAAATTTGGATCTGCTTCAAAACTGTGATTGATGGCTGCGATGTCCTCAATTGAACGACTCTGTCGAACACTCGTTGGTTTTCGCACAATTTGTATCGAGCCTGTTGACTCAGTTTTTAACGACCAAATTCTTAATAGAGGTCTTAGTTGTACTAAAATATGACAAATTTTACAAACTTTAACAGAACCATATTTTTACATTGGATTTTTATTATTTTGATGCGAATTTCGTGCGAAATTTAATTCATTATAACATTTGCCCATGCGTTTACTACGAATACGCCAAAAACCAAAGTGTCAAAACTATCTTTTTTGGTGTTGTCATAATTAAAAAACAAACTACTTTTGGAAAAAATTGATACAAACACATTTCCTAAAAAAATACAAAATACACAAAGATTTCGTTATCCTTTGTGTAGATGAAAACAAACAAAATATTGATTTTTTTCAGTATACGTTAGTGTCCCCGTAGTACTGTATTTAATAACTTTAAAAAAATATCCGGACTTTTCATAGTGTTTGTGTTAATCACTTCTCAATCCTGCAAAATTTTGCCGGCATTCAACTTAATAAACTATACGTAAATCTTTGATTTATATATTTGTTGTAAAGTAAAGTTCAGTACACAACGGTAACGCATTTTTCTTGTTTATGTTTACCGACACAAACGATGAAATAACTTTAGAACAGTAAATTAAAATAAGTTGTTGTTTGAACACTACCTTGCTTTAGCATACTACTTTCTTCAAATACTTTCCATGTGTTATATACTATTTGTCAAACAATGTAATACAAAAATATATTTACCAATATTTAGGTTTTAGGTCTGGTATTGTAGCGTATACCCTTTTCGATATTTACAAACTGTTTTCACTTGGCAGCTTTTATTATTTTCTATTTTCTTTTGTAACTTTTGAGTTAAGGAAAAAATTATTTATATATGTATATTTGTAAAAACTTTCTACCATTGGTTTTTATTTCAGCAAAGCATATATTTAATAATAATTTCTTTACATTTTTTTGGTAAATGAAGCATGGGAAGTCGTCATCTTTTGTATATAATTTAACATATTGTATCCTGTATCTAGGTTGAGCTTGTCAAAACAGTTGTATCTTTTCTAAGATTATATCTTTCATACTGTTAAGTTAAAACAAAGCAAAAAGTACAGTGTGATGGAAAATTAGGCTTATGAAGAAAGATTTTTTACCAAGAAAGTATTTTATCATTATAAATTGCATTATAGCAAATTAAAGCAAAAAATATTTTAAATTGTAAATAAAATCATTTATGAAAAAAATATCTTTTAATCTAGAGTTACATGTTAAGAACTGCGTTGTAAGTAGCATAAAATTTTATCAGATTTTCTTGTGACATCCTAAAACAATTTCTGTATTTTTCATTATTGGTTGAACATTTTTGTAGTTTTTAAAGTCGAAAGTATAAAAAGTAAGTGTGAAACACAGCCGTATTAGAAGTACAAAATTACGACCTCATAAACAATTTAGATTTTTTCAAACGGATCTTAACCCACTTCTATTTTGTGCATGTAAATTACTTGAAAGATAATGCCATTATCGTACGATCATAATTTTTTTGTCTTTCAGGAAAAATTATACTTTGATAATCTTAGATAGCCATATGGTAAAGTTAATTGTTGATTTTAATTAAACTTGTTTTATCATATGGCGCCACACTTGATAAAATAAAATATTTGGTTACCCGAAAAAGTTAGCCATACACGCATAGTATGAATGAGGACAGGTTACGATGTAGGACAACAGGATAATAACGAAGATTATGCCGATCATAATAATCTTGTTACAATTTAATAAAATTAAATAATATTTAGTGCTCGCCATAAATTTCTGGTCCGTGTGAAAAAAATCTGTGAGCATACTTGTAAAGCCATTTGGGAGATATAAAAAGTCTCCAGTAATACCTAAGAGCTGCGGGAAACGGTAAATAAAAATTTATTTTTTATTATAAACATACAAGTATATAGCTTGCTGCAAACAAAATATAATAAATTTATTCAAAATGGTAAGAGAGATAAGAACCAACAATTTTCTATAAAAGAGTGCATAATAGCTTGAAAGAAAACAATATCTACACTTTATATACATCTATATTCGTTTTGGCCATTTTACCCATTTTTTAATGCTAAAATTGTTTTTAGTGTTATTAATAGAATTTAGTGTTATCGTTTTTATTTGATACTTTTTGCACCGCAGTGTTTTTGCAATATTCAATGAAGTTAAAAAAATAAAACTAAAGACATTTTTTAACAAGAAGAATATTTGTTATAAAATGCAAATACACAATTTTATAGCATTTAGAGAATTCTCTAGTTATATAAAAATCTAAATTAATGCTAAATAAAGAATAGATATAGAATTCTTTTCTATAAAATTTACTTTTAATTTCAACATATATTTTATAAGTGAAGTTTAATTGGAGAAAAAATAAACTAGCAGCTCTGGAATTAATTTTAAAATATTAAATATTGCTATTTAAAGTTTAACTTAAAAAAGCGCTTGATTCAAATTTTCAATAACGACGAATTATTTTCTGAAAATTTCGGTAGTTTTATTCAAATATAGAATATACTTTAAAATCAGAATATAACACTATATAAGTTATATTTTAGATAAGAAAAAAAAAGGAACTGAATAAATTGTGACTTTCAATACTGGCCTTGAAACAGAATTAACAGGAAAAATTAGCTACAAATCTATAGGTACTGCGATTAGAATCCAATAATCAACTATTGTGTAGAGCAGCAGTATATAAGTTAGCGAAGGCATCAATAGCTTATAGCAGCCGATGAAATACTTAAAGAGCTGTAATTAGAAAATAATAGCTGCGAAGTTTAATGAAGCCTCTATAGTAAATTTCGCATGATGGTATCTTCAGAATACAAACAAGAAATTAGAAAAGGAAAGCAAAAGGTATACAGGCGTGATAGATTTGTTTGTATAAGCTGTTATATATAAATAAATACTAGATAAGCTATTTAAAGCGCCAGTATGATAAAAATAAAGAAACCTATTGGAGTATTAATTACTGATAAAATTAATAATAAAAAAACGGGTTTGCCAGCAATTGTTGAGGTGAGTTAACAGAGCTGTTCGGTAAAATAAAAGATTTTGGCTAGAATTACGTCAGAGTAGTATGGAGTTTTAAGAATCTTTAAGCTTGGAACATTCAAGAGAGCAGGGTGCAAAGAATTTTAAATGTGAATATTTACTATCAAAGCGGTGTCATTTTCACTTTATTCCTTTCTAAAATTCGTGCAGTTTTTTTTTTGGTAATCAGACTCCTTCTGAAAGTACTGCGAAAAATTTTATCGTTAAATATAAGGCTCACGGTATTGTTGATGATAACAGTGGCCGTAGTGATACAAATATATCCTCCATACAGCAAAGTGTTGAGAATGAGCCGATTACACCAAACTGTCGATGTTGGTAATAATTGGACATCATTGAAGGTAACTTGTGCAACATTTAGGATAAAGATCGTCTTCACGCTTATAAAGTTCAACTTGTCCAGAAACAAAATTGTTGCAAATGAACTTCACAAAAACCACAAGCATTTCTCGAAAAATCATTGCGTTCAACGAAATTGACCGAATGATTTTTTCGGAGGCACGCAGTCTTGGTTGACACCTTCTCATCTTGACATGTTCCTCTGGGTGTAAACGGCGGAGGAACTGAACCTTAAGAGTCCGCCTAACGAATTACCAACTGATACCACGGAAACCAGTAGTTCAAAGGGCTATGGCCTTGCGCTGGCTATTAGTAAGGCCCTTCGCGGAGTAAAGTGGCTTTAATCCAAGCCGCGGGAAGATATCGATTTTCCCTATCCAATGTGTTGTCGCACTGCTATAGAATGTCACTAGTTATTGCAGTGCGACTGGAGCTTAGATAGTCTCCGGCTCTCAGGCAAAGAGCAATAGCACGACCTTGCATGCTGTACTTCTGTATTTCCACCTGGGGAATGTTTTGTGTCTAGGGAGCGTTGGTAGATACAAAGTTTTTCATCTGGTGGTAATGTTTTTTGTTTTTTGAAATGTTTTGTAGTGTTTGTATGTAGGTGTCTTTGAGTCTTGCAGTCTGTGCTATGTTGATTTTATGAAAAATTCTCATAGAATCAGTTGGGCTTTGGATATAAGACTCTTAGGTTTTTCTATGGAATATTGGAGTAAAATTCACTGATGAGCTACTTGAGCAATAGCGAAATTGCAATATGGATGTGCTCTCCCCCATAACAATGCATTTTTAAATATTTTTATTTTTATTTTTATTTAAATAAATTTTATTTTTTAATAAAAATTTTTGTAATAAATATTTTGTGAGAATATCATGAAATATTTATTTTAAAGGAATCAAGCACGAAATAAAATTGCTTATATTGAAGATGATTCCGAATAATTATAAATTACTTATTTAAATTTTATTTATAATAAAATAATGATTTTTTGTGTGCATGTTAGTTACAAAAAATTTTTGCTTTGTGTTGGGAATAAAAATAATCAATTTAAATCATACATTTTTTTAACGTTTCATTATTTTATTTAATTTTTTTTTACTATTAAAAAAATTTGATGAAACTATTGATATTAAGTTTGTTTTTGCACCAAAGTTTTCTTAGAACTTTCTAAAAGCAATTTTGTGTTCATTACATTTCTTTTGTGTGTATTTCAATCGCAACAAAAAAATGTAAAAACTTAAAAACAAGCCACTAATTGCCATTATTGTTTTAATATGCTTTTAATAACAATTTAAATAATTTTTTCATATCTCTTAACTTACAGCGTTAAGGTTTTTTTTTTAATTGATTTTTTTTCTATCAGATAAATCAGTTTGTGTTACAATTTCTAACGTACTACAATTAATATCACACAAAGTTGACCAATAAAAGATCTCTCTACTGAAAAGTATTTAAATGAAATTAAGTTTTAGTTTTAATTGTCTACTATTAGTTTGTAATAACTAATGCCTTTTCAGTTCTGAAAGGTTAAAACCAGTAAGAGGCTGAAATACATGTCTGAATATGATTCTGTTTGTTTTCAACCGAAAATATTCTGGCACACCCGCACATATGTACTGCCATAGAAACAACTTTCTAATAGAATAAACAGACAAGCGCTAGTGCATTTTAATTGTAAGTTCCTGATTTGGCGGTAAAACTTAATAAACAAACTTTTGTATACTTTCAAGTAAATAGTGCTAACATAACTTTGGTATGTTGTTAGTTATTCAAGACTGTTAGTTAACTAGCTACCTACGTAAATTTGGCTTTCTCAACTTTGTTATTGATTTAAGAAAATAAAAAAAATTTGGCCAAATGATATTTTGAAAATTTGTTATCATTTAAATGGAATTTAAAGAAAAAAACTATTAATTATTAAAAATGGATATATACAGAATAATTTTTGTTGCGTGAAAGCTCTATTTGATTATCGAACTATAACTTTGTATTGCTTTTGTTGTGGAAATATATGCGAATGCCATTGTACATTCTTTGGTGAAGTAACAGCTACAGTACTCAGAAGATAACCCTAGTTCTGGCATAATGCATTGTATGTGAATCTAGATTATGGGGAGAAGGAAAAAGAAGTAGCGTTTGTGGATATTTGATTTAAATTTTCCTACATTGAAAGTGACAAGTAAGACCTCTCTGGCGGGAGTTTATTACACATGTGAACAGCTCTGCTAAAAACGAATTTTAGAATTTTATATGGCTTACATAAATACAATTATGTATTTTTATCATACCGATAAGTATTATACACCAAATATAATGTAGCAAGAAATTTATTACAGACTTTTTGAATTTTTCTTAATATCATTTAATTTCACAAATATACTTACTTTATGTAAAAAGACACAAAATTATTAGTTTTTGGTTATCTTGCAGAATATGTTATTCAATTGATCCTACGATCAAATAAAAGTTGGTTCGTTAGCACTAATTAATTTTAAATAAAAAAGTAATATTTTCTTCAATATGTTTGCAATAAATTGTTAGACCAGTTCAAGTCCATTACTTATTTCATATTTTAATCAAAAATTTCTCCTATTTAATTATAAAAATACTATTGTATTACTGCAAATAAATATTATTATTGTTATTATGTGCTTTCCCATCTCTCGCGAACGAGATGCCATAATACGATCATTTAGCCAAGGTGGACGCTTTGCCAACATTGCCTAAAAACGTGGCCTTTGTGGCCAATTGATATGCATGCATAATGGAGATGTTAGTCTCCCTGGATCACTTCATGCGTTGGTCTTTTTTCTTGGGCACCACGGAGCTAGCACTAGGCATGCCCAAGCCTTCATCCCCAGATGGGTTATTTGTGTCGCCATAAGTAGTGCAGCGCCACCATATTAACATAGACATGTGAGACATATTTCAAAAGTAATTAAGGCAAAAAAATACGTTTTTTAGTTTGGTAGTTTTTCTGTTCTGCTTAATTATCTACGATGGAGAAAGTACATGCTCTATTCACTTGAGTGTTAAATAACAGACTTCATAACAATAATGACTAAGAGTGTGTATTTCGCTATTAATATTTGGTATGAATTCCTTTAGTTTTTTGTTGTTTTTTTCGGAGTTCGCCTTTGAGCTTTTCGCGATTGAGAGTACATATATACGGAAAATATTGTATTTTACAAAAAACCCTTCCAGATATAGGCCTGCTACACTTCCTTCTTTTGTGATGTGCTAAATAGCGTTCAACATTAATTTAGTACAAAGATTTGCTAGAAAATTAGATTAATGTGAGAAGGGGAGAGAGAGGGAGAAGTGTTTGTGTACATTGGATTTTAATTTTTCTACATTGAAAGTGACAGGAAAAATTTTTTAAGGGAGTTTATTCCTGTTCTGCTAAAAAACGAGTGCGATTCACTGGCTAATCAACCTCAAATGAATGCGCTCTCAACGCAGAGCGTATTAAACGCAAAATATGCGAGTAACAGAAACAAGTCCCTAATTTTATTAGAGCACTAATCATTGTAGTAAGCATCAAAAAATAAAATATATTCCACATTGCGTCGATGCTCTAGAAAATCAATGGGGTCGAATACCTTAATGTCCCCAATGAGCCTTTTGGAGCATGGGGGGTCGGCCCATGCATAAGAGTTGTACTGAATTTTTGGACGGATATAGTTGGTAGCAATAGTATGAAGATCGGATGGAGTGAAGTATCTTTTACACCGTTTTAGAAAACCCCGGGTACTTGAAAGCTTCTTTAGAAACCTGAAAAAGATTTGATGCCAAGAACATCAATAGTTTCCAATTCCTTAATACTTATATCACCCACAATAACAGATGCAGCATCATTTCCGAACACATATATGCGTAAGTGTGCAACATTGAGTCTTAGAGGCATAAAATTGACTCTATTCACAAGACTCCATTTGGAGATTTGTGCAAAATCTTAACTGAATGCATCATCCATATTTTGCCTTTTAGGAACTCACCTACAACTGGTTTGGTCTATTTCTAAATGAATATGAATGACAAATGATACTGTCTTCTGCGAATGTGTTGAAAGCGTTGAAAGTTTGACAAAAAGATTATTATGAAATATAAGAATTATAATAATAAATACCTATACCGAAATTTTCTTACAGGAATTTAGTTAATTGAAAAAACTTTATCAGTTGGCATCACTGAAATGCTTTTTTTATATTAGGTGAGTAAATTCGAAGTCAGTTAGTAAATTGTCTATCAAATGATTAAATAACTAAACTTGAGCTGTCGTCCTGTGTGGCATTTATGTAGCAAAAAGTTGGCAATTTAAATTGTGAACATTTACTATAAAAATGGTGAAAATTTCCCTGTATGACTTCGTAAAATTTGAGCAGATTTTTCTCGTGCTTAGGATACTTCTGAAACTACTGCTGTATAGTAATACTCAGCCTTTTTCTTCTTTCGAACCAATACAATGAAAATGTATATTTACCACTAAGTAATGAAATTATATACCGTACTCAAATAAACAAATAGCACTGATTGGCATTCTATTTGTCTGAGCCTGTAAATAAGCACGCTTGTTATAGTATATGGAAATATTAGTACTAATAATTATATATAGGAAATTATTCGCACATTATATTATATATTTTGTGCGTACGATTAGGTGGCCATATTTTATTATTTTTTTTTTTTTTGTGATTATAGTTAATTTATTTATAAGGTAAAATTTCTTATTATATATGTATGTACTTATCACTTAAATATATAAACTGAATTTGATAAACTTATTTCGTTTTTTGGTATACTAAAACTTATACAATATAAAAAGCAGAAATAAATAATTTTTATAGGTAATATTCCGAAATATTTTAATTTTATTAGTAACATTAAAATTATGAAATCTACTTTGGTAAACAGCATATACATGTGAATAGTTGATAATGTTTATCTCTCAAATTTCCAACAGTTAATAGAGCAGACTACTAAATCCTTTTTCTTTTCTGGGAATACGGTTGTTAGCTTTCTGATTTTATTTAAATTTTAGCTCTTTAGCTATGTTGAAAACCCTGTGATTAGATGAGTATCAGAAAGTTTTCATAGTCAAACATTTGCACTTTATATAAACTATTAATAATATTAAGTACATCTTTGTTTTATCTCTGTTTGTATAAATATGATTAAATATTTATATTGAAAATAAGCACAAAATATACGCAAAAATGTTCGTTTGCATATAAATAGAAACCAAGTAGCAATGCGTATACTTAGTAAGTCAATCTCACATTACTCATACGTGCAGCAATTTAATTACCGCGTAGCAGAACTAATATTTTGCATTTTCATAATTAGGAAATCAAAAATAAAACTATTTTAAATAAATTTATAAGGATATATTTTATACAATCCATTCTCTATTATTATTTTTTCGTGTAAGTAACTGGTGAACATCAGAATTTAACTGTTGTCATATATTCCGGTAAAAACCGTCGTTACTGGCTGTTTGTTTGGTATGATTAGCGAGCACTTTAGATGCGATGACATTACTACTAAGTCGCATTCTACATAGTATTAGAAAGTTAGTGTATATTAACTGATAATGAATTATTTTTGGTACCTTAAATTCTTAATTTAGTTGGTTAAACTATATTTAGATATATAGGTTGTACAACCTAAGATAGATAGATATAAAGAATGCTAATTATTTTTAAAGTGTTCCCAAAAAGCAGCGTTATATTTTGCTGTTATCTCGACTAATATTTTTTCTTTCTTAATAAAGTTATAAATCAAAATATATATGAGCTCAAGCTCGATTAGTTAGTTAAAAAATGAATATGTGGAGCCCTTTAGAATTTTGCAAAGTAAAAAATTTTCGGTAAATTAAATAGTAACTGGCAATATTGAAAATCAAGTTTTTATATTTAGCAAATAATAAAGTTCTATTTTCTATTTGTTATTATTTTAATAGCTTGAATCGGCTGTTTGTAGTATTTTACATAAATTTAGTAAGACTTGATAAAAATAGTTAGATGAAAGTTATTACGGTTTAGTTAATATCCCTAGTTTGTTCCTTCCCCCCCCCTCCTCCACCGGGGGCACAATGATATGTTTTGCCCGAATTTCAGCGTCATTACATGTGTAAACGGGTGTAAAAGGGAGCCCAGCCCTCTCAAGGCTAGCAGGAGCTAACTGGACAATTCCACTAAATTTCCACGGGAATCAGTAAAGCCTCAGAGTTCAGCTATCTGTCTTTTTAGCCTTTTAACTGTTCTCTGACTGATTATTGAGGTTGGCCCTTCGGAAGTATCGTGGTGGTTGTGGCTTCGGGGCGTTCGTTTAAGTTTTGTGGGTCAGATCATTCACAATGAACACAATGAATAGTTCAGGTCCAGTGAGCATGATTCCGGTTGTGTTCCTAAATTTGAGTAAGCTTCATGCGTTCTGGACTAGGAGTGGGAAAGTTTTCAACTCTTCAGCAAAGAGTGAAGGCTGCGGCCTGCTCCGGGCTTTTGAAGTTGCAAATAAGATTGACCGGAGGACATACGTATCTGAGGGCCCTTTAGGGCGAGAATGACGCTGCATTTCATCTATGGTGGTATGATCCACCATCTGGTTATGGCTTACACAGCTAGGTACAGATGTAAATTTTATCACGCATCTCTGCTTTGTTTAATTCTTCGTCATTACGAATGGTCAATTGGAAATGGCAAGTATTAATTCTTGTCTTTTTATTATCACGAGCAATATTACCGGCCAATTCTACAGCTCCAGCAGCGAAGCGCTCCATAATGGCGCCTTATTATGCAGGAGCACCGACACCAATACGTTCGGCAAATATCATTAAATACGACCTACAGGAAATTGTAAACTAGCGCGGCTTAAATTAAACTTTGCCTTGCCTTTAACTTTTTCAATTATTTTTCACTTTTGTATGTACACAAAACTGTTTTGACCCCGCGAGGCATGCAGTCTCGATAGATCTCTTCCCCATACTGACATGTGCTTGCGGTGCTAAAAGACGGTACCTGTCGCCTTGCCTAGCGGAAGCCCCAACCTGGAGGAGACACAGGAATCTCAAAGTCCGAGCAGTAATCTAAATAGATATATAGTGGTCTCACGAGAACCAGCTGGCCACAGGGCTACAGCTGGCCACAGGTTGGGAAGCAACGTAGTGGCTGTAGTTTAATCTGGCTTTGAAGAAAGTACCGAAAAGATGTTAACGCAAGTTTAATATCTAAAGAGTGGGGGCTGCAGTACAGTAATTAATTGTGGAAGCTTTTTCCCACGCCCAGTGGGAAATACGCAGTGGTCTACATGTCAAATATATTTTATACTTATCCAGAATCCAAGATATTGAATGATTCTTTTTAGACTGTGAATACGTATTTGTTCCACACTCTAATCTCATGCCCAGAATATATATGTATATTGCACCGTTGTAATTGTAATAACATTTTTGAAAAGCTATTAAAAAATGCTACTTAAATGAAAATGCAAAATAAACATTTTCAAAATTGTAATTAAGTGTTGTGTTATACAAATAAAATTGCATTATCAAATTGTTTGGCAACTATGATTAAATTAATATCGAAAATCCATCAACCCTTTATATAGTTATGAATTCATACAAGTCAAAATAGGCATAAACTCCATATATAAAATTAATTTAAATTTGCAAAAGAAAGTAAACAGCACTCGTTTGCTATAAATCTAACTGACATTAGCAATAAAGTGAACGTTAGTTGATTGTTGTAAAGATTAAAATCATTTTATTTTATTACACTATGCTTTTAGTGAACAAATCATTCATCATCAATATTTTTATTTTCTAGCCACAAATAAATAACACACTTACAACTCTCACACATATAGACTTAAATGCTCCCCAACTATCCGGAGATTTATTTATTACACGACCTTTAGCATGAAAATATTTATTAAAATAAGAAAAAAGTTTTTTACTTTAATACTGCTGACTGTAAGTTTCGAACGATGTTTTGTATGAATAGTAGTAGTGGTAGTAACAGTAGTGGACTACTTACTCAATATCCGTGGAATATAAATATTACCTCACGCAAAATAATCATAAAATACATTCCAGTGAGCAATGATGATGGTCATAGTATGAACAAAAATAGCAGAATAGCAGTTAAAGTGGCACTAATAGTACGTGTTTTAGCATTGGTAGATTCATGCAAACAGATCTACTAAAAGCAACGATGCCAACCTTATTATTCATTGCTACTATGTATATATATATATATATATATATATATATATGTATATATATATATATATATATATATATATATATATATATATATATATATATAATATATGCTTTGAAGCTTTGTTAGTAACAATACTGTTATTGTGTTGAAAGCATGATAATATTATTTATGTACAACATGCATGAAATTAACAGAAAATAAAAAATAAAAAAAATGAAATATTAATAAAAAAATTGTGAATTAAAAAGTTTTTATAAAAAAAAATATGAAAAAGACTTACAACGATCTGAAAATACTTTTGTATTAAAATGCATAGAATAAAAGAAGAATTTTAGCTTCTTTGAGTAACTAATTTCCCTATATAATTTTAATATTAAGGCATCCTTAAACTGAGAGAATGATGTAAATTCTGTTTTATGTTCTTTATTATTAATTCCCAGTTTAAAGGAAATAATTATTATTAAATGTTATCCAAAACTTATTAAAGAAATTTATCAGTCAATTTGCATAATATTCTTTATTTTATTATTTAATTTCTTTAAATTTCAACAACAAATTTAGACTAGCCGATTTATATATTCATAAAACAAAAGTTTAATTATTTAAAACCAAAAATATCTAAAATAAAATAACAGCGGTTTTGAAAATTTTAATACCTTTAACAATTCTAAAATAAATTAAAGCTTGTACATAATTTAGTAATTAAAAGATATTTCGTAGTAATTAGCTGGCACCATATTTAATTTTAAGTTTTTTTTTGTTTATTTTATTGTGCTTTCAAAAATTTTTATTATATACGATATCCTGCAGTTCAATAGCCTTAATAAAACAAAATTATCTTTTATTGGATTGGTGAAAATGTTTGTTTCTTTAAGGTTAATCCTAATATTTTTTACTAATTTAAAAATCTTAAGAGTTTAAGAATATAAGGGTCCGTCTCAATTTACATTGTTGTTGGAATTAAATTGGAAAGCGAAAACTACAAAAAAAGTATTTTAATGGCACTAAATCACATGTTATCGATTTTATGTCAACTAGCTTAAATTAAATTTTTGGTTTTAGGTGACACATATTTTTACTTATTTATTGGACGAACGGTTATTGCGAAAATATAGAGGCCTTTTCAACAAGAAGTTTGTTTTCCAAAACAAAATAAAACAAACAATTTAGATTAAGGTGATTCAAATTTTCATTTTATTATGAAGAGAAAAATTCGGCAATAATGAATGAAAAATGATATCTGGCATTTGCCAACCACGACCACACTGACAAATGGCGATTATTTCCTCAAAGTTTTAAATCTTTTTTGGCAAAATGGCGGTCCTATTGTCTTAATAACATCATGGATTTTTACTTTTAAGGCTGAAATCGATCGACCTTAACATGGCGCCATAAAAAACAATCAAATAGTGTTAAATTCCACGATCTGGCTGGCCACTTAACTGCTGATTGTCGTGAAATTATGCGACGGGAAATTTGGTTTGCAATAAATTGCCAGTTTTATTGGCTGTGTGACATAGGATACAAAATTGAGTTGTTAGCATCTGGCAATAGCGTGATCCATTTCCACATTTCTAGCATTTAAAATAACGGGCCAATCACGCCTTCAGAGCACATAGCGCACCATACACTGATACACTGAGCACGCAAAAGCTTTTCAATAATCGCTGCAGGATTTTCAGAAGCCCAATGCTGCAATTTTACTTGTTGACATACCCTGGCAAAGTGAAAATGGGATTCGGCTGTTTCAGAAAAACAATTCCAAATTTGTCATTTCCTCGATGTTCTCAACAATTGGGTTTACCCAAAGCCACCACATGACGAATTTTGCGTAAGGAATTATCTTTGAAGCCTCAAAAATTTCATTTTGTGCAGCAATTATCCATTCACTTAGCTATAGCTTCGCTTAGTTCATTCAGAAACAATCGGCTGGCTTTTCTCAAAATTAAATAGTGGAAATTAATATGCAATCTTAAGCGCCCTATATAGAAGACACATCAACAAATTAATACTAATAAATCATGTTTCAAAAATTTAATAAATTTTACGATCTGAAAACTTACCCAATAGTTTGTTTATTTAAAATTATATTTCCAGCACTTAAACAGACTGCAGGTATGTTCGTTTACCTTAAATGCATGCAAATATTTTTGGCATGCAATGTAAGTTATAAATGTAAAATGCTTTTAGATTTCCTAATGACTACAATTTAAATCCAACAAACTTACAAACATTCTGTTGTTCATGCATGCATACCACGTCAAGCATGAAAAAACTGCAATTTGGAAAAACATTTGGGTTAACAGGTATTTGTATATGCTATAATAATTATGTACATATGTATGTATGTATGTATGTATGTGTGTATGTATGTATATTATATATGTATTACAAATTTTAGAAAATACTAATTAACCAGGATATACAAGCATTTAGTTTAGTTTTTAATTTTAACTTGAACATTTAGTTTAATATTATTTACATAAATTTTTTTATAATTTGAAATAAAATGAGAAATCTGTTGAAGTATATAGTCTGTTAGTGGATATAGTTTATAGTTTTCTTTACTCTTTTAATGCAAAAAAAATATTACAATTAATATTATAGTTTTGATAACTTACAGCTTGTAAAGCTGTTACTGTCACATGAAAAAGAGTAGAGAAAATAAATTAAACTACAATAAATAAATGGAAAGTAAAGAGAACATAAAGAGAACAGAAGAAAAGCTAATCTGTGTCCACATAATTCTGGCAAACCACAAAAATTCTATCTAAAAAAGACCATTTTATATGTTAAGCAAAATATAAAAAGAATTTAAGAAATAAAAATAACATATCACTACGAGTTAAAAGGAAATGAAAAATTAAAAACACACATACTCATACGTATATGTATTATACACGTATATCTCAAGAATGCTTTTACTTCATTAGAATTTAAATACACATGTTTTATTCAAAACCAGGTTATAAAAACAAAATTCTTTTACGAATATATTTAAGTAAATTGCAAAAAGGTAAATTTAACAAGTTTATAAAACAAAAACTTATTTCACAATTTGTTTTATATTCTTATTTAATAAAGAGAAATTTACTCCCAACTCTATCAAATAGTAAGAAGGCGAGATATTTTTTTTTTTGAAATTTTAATTAAATTTCCACGAACTCTATTTTAATTGAATTTTATGGTAAATCAATATTATTGAAATGTTACCTTAGTTTGACGTTGCACAACCACAGCAGACAAGTATTGGCAAACACAAGATTAATATTGTTATATTCAAGGAAAATAAGTGTGCAAAATACATCAAGAAAAATATTTTTAATACAAAATTTATTTAATTCTAAGATATTCACTTTTAAGATAATTTTAAAAAAATGTATAAAATTAATAAATTTTTTTTTTTTTATAAATAACTCATGTTAATTACTTTTGGGCTAGATTCCTTTAAAAATAAATATTTTTTATGGTATTATCTTAAATAAATAAATATTTTAAATAAAGCATATCCATATGGCCATTTCACTACTGCTTATATAGTTTATCAGTAAATTATACCCTAAATTGTGTACAGAAAACTCAAGAGTTATATCTGCAGCCAAACTTTATTTTCTTTGCAAAAATTAAAAATCATATTTTTTACGCATGTTCTCTCTTTCGCTTTTACAAAAACTTCAATAGATAGCGAGGTTTGCGAAGCTTTTACAACTTAACTATATCCTTTTTATACCAGTAGATGGTACCAAAGGAAAGTTTATGACTTCTAGATTAACAATTTATTAACATTTTAGTTTGTTAAAATTTTAAATGTCAGTTACCTTGAAACCTGTGAATTTCATGTTAAAGTGGTTGTTCGAAAAATAAAATTTAGAATATGAATTGCCACATAATTTAAACAGATCGAGATATTTTTACAAAATTTTGAAGCAATATATAGAAGGGCTCTGAAATGGTAAAATCCCATTTTAGTTTTTGGAAAAATGTTCCAAAAAATAGCTTTTTTTAGAAAACTGCGAGACGGAGCCTTAACGATCTGTTTACTTTTTTTAAACGATGCTTTATTCTCCGAGTAATTTTGATGTAATTCATACGTTTTTTTTCAAAATCGGCTATGTTTGGATAGGGCTAAAAGGTGAACCGTTACAATTTTTTATACAATTTTTTCTTATCCACATTTGCTATATGCTGTCCATAAAATATTCCAAAAAAATTTACTAGTACTGATATGTTTTAATTATATAAGCAAAAAAAAAAAAAAACACATGTCACCTTTTTGTGGAAAATCCTAAACAAACGGCAGTTTAACATTTTTTTTTTCAATTCAAAGGCTTGTAACTTCTTAACGCAATATTCTATCAAAATATTACTGTTCTATAATAAATTTCATCAAGAATACAGCCAATACCTTAGAAAAATAATCCGAGAATAAATAATAAGATCAAAAATTAAAAAGAAATTTTTCTGGTCCGATTTTCTCCCAAACAAAAAGGGATAACTTTGCATATTTTTTGAAGAAAATTTCAAGTCTGCTTAAGTTCAAAAATTCATAACATAATTTTAGTCAGAAATACCTTTGTTTGGCCTTTGTGATATTTTAGTAGGATATCTTACGTGATTTATGAGCTACCGTATTGTTTCCAAAAAAAAAAACACGCTGCCTCAACAGGTGAGAAATTTAACCAGTGTGAAGTCAAATTCTTTTCAACTAATACTGTCCATGACTGATGCAAACAACTTAATATTACAAAACATTTTTAATTGACAAATTAGTTATGCAATAAATTGATCGTTTCATTAGCTGTGTGAATGTGGCACCGTTCTATTGATATCCACGTCATAGCATGATCCTCATTGAAGGTGAGGCTGGAAATGCCAAATCACGCCTCCAGACCAAATAGCGCACCATGTGGTGACACGTTGAGCACGCAAAGGCTTTTCGATAATCGCTCTAGGATTTCCAGAAGCCCCTGTAGGCTACTAGGTAGTGTACTAGCTTGTAAATATGGGGGTTGTGGGTTCGATTCCCAACGAAGACCTTGGTTTTTTTTTTCACTACAAAAATAAAAATTGATTGATTGTCGGTGGGGCTGCTCAGCGATGAAGGCATAGTCACTGGTCGCTGTGCTGTCTTATATACGGCAGTTAATTTCCGACTATCCTTCTACTTTCACCACCTGTTTCATCTATTCTCTATCCCTTTCCTAAAGAATGTAGCACGGTACTTGACTAAATAGGCATTGTTGCCTGAAGTGCTACTTCTCTTTAAAAAACAAAAAAAAAATATAATTTTGCTTGTTGACATACAATAGCAAGCAAAAATGGGCCTCATCTGAGAAAGTATACCTACGGCAATGAGGATAATGGATTTCTACTCGAATTTATTTCGGCACGCGCTTATGTTAAGCTGTAATATCTTTTAATATAGTTTGAGACATAATTAGAAGATTTAATACATAACAGTAGATGCCCACTGGATTAGATAATTTTTACATTTTTAATTTTTTAATTTGAAAATTTCGAAAAACTTTCGTGATAAATTGGCTAAAGAGATGAGTTCCCAATTTTCATCGTAACAAATATAAACAGTGGCATGCCAAGAATTCAAGTTTAATAAAATATTTCTCTTTTTTTATATAAAATATTAAATTAAAATAGTTTTCTAAAATAGTTATAAAAATAATTTAAAATAGTTTTCTGGGAGTAATTATTTTATATTAATTAAAAACCCAAATTTATTTTATAAGATCACTAAATTTATTCTTAGTAGTAAAGCTAATTCCATATAGCCATATTTCATTGAGTGCTCAACTCAAATCGTTAGGGAACTTTTAACTATATTTAAAGTGGCTTTAGATATAAGACTCTTGAATTTTCTCACGCCAAATTGATTTAGTGAGAGTTTTTATTAAACCATATTTATTTATTTTTAACAACAAAAGTTAGATTATATTAAAATGATTCCAAAAAATATAATTGTTTATTTATAAAAAGCCGCTTTTTCTTAATGTAGTTAGTGATTCCCAGACGATTCGAATATAAACTTTATTTTAATTTTGTTTTCAAAATTTCATTTGTCATTGTCATTTGGTGGCATCTTCTGGAAAAGTTAAGTTTATAAATAATTTAAAAAATTAACGAAAAATGTTTTCTTTTCTTAATTTGTTTGTCAACAATTTTTCATTTATTCTTTTATGATCGAAATAAAATAAACTTTATTTAATTTTTATATAAAAACCTTGTGCATGAACAAATTGTTTATAAAACATTAAAAAGATCAATTAACTACAATTATTATTTGTCTATAAAGGTCTTTAAAAACATACACATTAATATGTATATTGTTATCAATAATTAAAAAAGTTTGATTTCCTATATCATAGCAAAATATTCATTTAGCTTTTCTAATTTGTTTACAGTAAAGTTAAATGCTTAAAAAATTTCAACAGCTTTTATGTAACATCTCTAATGTTCAGACTTAAAACTGTCATGTTCGTTTATCAAGAGCACGTCATCCCTATAGCTCTTAGTTATTAAATGTTAACTTTAATACAATTGACGAGGTTAAGTAGCCATAAAGAGTTTTGTTACTGATTTATAGCAAAATATATTGCTTTCCGGGTTAAGCTATTAAATAATATTATGCAATGTTAAAAATGCAGTATGAATTTAGGCAAATTTATAACATTTTTGGCCGTATTTACAATACTAATATTTATTTATTTTTATTAAATAAAATGTTGGATGGAAATATATTTTGTAATCGGTTAATATTCGCAAAAAAAGTGTATTAACGTAAATTCGTCTATAAAGTTTTTTATTGTTGAAAAGCTAACGTGTTTTTCAACGAGAAGTTTGTTTTTCAATTGTGGCAACACACACAATAATAACAGCAATGTGTTCGTAGTAGATGCACTAGCAATTGTTACAATGAATTCAATTTCACACGAAAATCGCATTAAAATAATTAAAATCCACTATGTAAATGCCGGTTCTGTTAAAGCTACAGTTCGTAAAATTCGTTTTATTTTCGTGCTTCTGAGACCGGTATTAAGAATTTGAGCCGACAGGCTCGATACAAGATATGCGAACATCAGCGCGTGTGCGACCAGGTCGTTCAACTGCAAATTGCGCTTTGGGCTTCTGAAAATCTTACAGCGATTATTGAGAAGCCTTTGCATGCTCAATGTTCCACTGTGGTCTGGAGGCGTGGTTGTACCGTTTTTTTTTTCTAAGACCAGGCCGGAAATGCGGTATTATTGACGACAAGGATATCACTGACATGTGGTTTCAACAGGACGGTGCCACATGTCACACAGCCAGAAAACGATAAATTTATTGCCAACCAAATTTCCTGATCGCATAAAATCATTACAATCAGCAGTTAAGTGGCTAGCCAGATCGTGTGTTTTAATACCACTGGATTATTTTTTGTGGATTTACGTTAACGATAGAGTCTGTACGGAACCAATTGAATCGATAACAGCTTAAAAACTTAAAATGCGTGATGTGGACCACCATTTTGCCAAGAAGTGATTAAATAGCTTGATAAAAAAATCGATATTTATCAGCATGGTCCTGGACCTTTGCCAGATGTAATTTTTCATTCATAATTGCCGAACTTTTCTTTTTGTAATACAAAAAAAAAATTGAATCATCTTAATCAATTTTAATTTTTATTTTTTTGCTTAATTTTGTTTTGGAAAACAAAAAAGTCTTGTGGGAAACCGATTTTAAAAGTATAAGTTAATTTTAAATAACATGTTTTTGTGACTGCTGGCCTTATGTTTATACGATATCTTTCATAAAATTATCTTCATTAATATAATAATTTAAGTTAAGTAATATGACTTTTCTATAATATACTTAAAACTCTAGTATATTTCAAAGCACTGCTTTTATAAATAAGTATTCCAACAACAATACAGGGACAAAAGAGTTTAAAGGAATATTTTTGCCTATATTTAATATCATCATTTGTTTGGCTCTGAACTTCCATCTTTGCAAACCCTTAAATGATTTCATTTAATCTACATTTTATTTCAATTTATCAGGCAAAGTTTTATGAAATTAATTCAATAAAATTTAGAAATAAAAACTGCTTATTAGTGATCATTTTTAATATAATCTGGACAATCAGTTGGCAATACCAAAAGCCAAATTACACTCAAAACTCAGTGTGGTCCACTTTAAAATTTGATCAAATATACTTTTCCCTAATGAAATCCGGCAAATTATAACATCACAATTTGTATGTAAATGCAGTAGTAAAGCACCGACAAAAATGTCTTATATTTAAATTAATAATAATTCAAAAATAGTAGATTGCGTATGTTGAGATATATAAATTAAAAATAAGCTTAAAGCAAGAAGTGTTCAATTATAATTTAGATTTTAAGAAATTTCCCTAAATTATAATTTAAACTATTTGTATAATTTTTAAATTAGTGCCGTAAAAATCGGCAATATTTTTAGTATCATTTAAAAATATCTCAGCCAAGTTATAGTAATAATAATAATACATTAATAAAGGCTGTTTTTTATAGCCCACTAATTTAAAAATTGTAAATAATAATAAAAAAATTAAATATTCATGGAAAACCAAATTTTTATTGAAATACATGGCATTCATATTTGATATGTGCATATAAGATCCGACGGGACTTACTTTAATCTCATTTAGGTATGGTTTTACATCAACCCTCGTCAAATTTGGTTTGTGAACAAACTGGTTTCGGCTATTTGCCATCTTCAGTGTTCTCTTTATACTAGTTGCGTTTTTTTTTGTCAGCTGTGTTAATATAGCTCGTCTTGTTCGTGTTCATATTTTCATATTCATATTTGAAATGATTTCGGGCTTATGGCCATCAGGCAAAGCGAATTATGGACGTCTATTTTTGGACCACTGTTTTTAAGCATACTGCGTGTTATCCACACCACAAACAATAGTAATCTCCAAGAAGGAATAAATCAGTGATCGTGTGGTTCCAACTATGATGGCCGGAAAATATCAGACCTTTCAACCTTGACGACCACTCGTAGGTTCGTACCCTGAAGTTTTAAGTTTCAACCGTTTGGATTTCAATAGCTCAATGCTTACAGTCACCGTATGGCAAGAAGCGCCCTTCTTAAACCAAAATCATTAATGACACCCTATTGACCAATCGCCGTCTTGATTTTTGAATAAAAAGAATCCATGAATCGCATTTTTGCTGGATGTAATGAAGTTAGTGGAACCTGTTGTGATTAGGTTTCACTTATAAACCATAATTTTGTTTGCGAAAAACCCGTAAAGGCTTATTTACGAAAAAAAATTTGCGATACATTTTTTAATTAAATTTATGGCTGATTTTCTCATTAAATCAAGGGTCAATCTATTCATAAATAAATGCCAAAGTAAACTAATGCTTTGATCGTTTGATAGTTAATCCATTTGTAAATTTTATCGGAGTTAAAACCACCCGCTATAAGGGCTTAAGGAGTTGGCTTACGTTTAATCTCGGCTAAATTAATAAACTTTAAGCATTTAATGAAGAACAAAGAAGTGTTTGGCGTAAACCTGCATGGAGCTGCCATTTGCAGAGATCTTTGTGGTATTAGCAAATAAAGAAATGAAAACTTGGAGGAATGAAGTATAGAAGGCTTACATGTGAACTGTGGTTGATCACAAACTAATCGGTTCTAATTTTAGTACGAAAACCGCAAATTTTCAAGTAATAATGGAAAGTGTATATTTTTTTTTACATAGAAGTTCACCTCTTGAATAATTTTGAACAAAAGGGTTTGCGGTACCAATTTCGTCACCCTTTGAATATCCGGTATTAAGTTACTTGGATTTGTTTCGAGTTTTTTCTGTTTTATAATCGTACTACCATGGAAGTCTTTTGAAGAGAGATATGGTAGATGAGTTAAAAGCGAAGAAAGATTAAATGCAAAGCTATAGAATAAACAAAATCAAAAAATTTTTATATTACTACAATCAAAGTAATTTAAATTTAAATTAGCATAATGTAAAATTTACTAAATAAATGGGTTTTCAAATAGTTTTTTTTCCAGTTTTTATATACTGCTTAATCTCTGGAATACTGTTATTTATTGACCTAATTTTTTAAAAATTATATTTTTATGGTTATTTAGCCTGCCAACGTTTTATTCACATACCCAATATTTTTGCTATGTGATTCTTATTCTTGCTCATTATTGAAGTAGGTAGTGGAATAAGTTGTTTCAATTTCAGTATAAAATTATTCATATTTTCTATATTGTAAACATTTATGATCAGCATTTAAAAAGAATCGTACATGCATATTGTCTATTTCTTTATTTTTAAAACTATAAAGGAAACATATACTGATACACGCTATTTATATATAACAAATTTATGTGCATACCATAAAGGATGCTAAATCAAAATGTTCTCAATAATACTATCCTCCCATTAAAAAAATTTATACGTTAATAAAGTTCAGAATTATTATTTGATTTCCATCCGTATAGTCGAGTACAATTATTATGCAATCACAGTTTTAATTTTTACGATTTTTTTAAATCTCACATTCTTGCTCCTATTTATTTATACCAATTGGATAAAGTTTCATAGATTATTAATATATGCACAATAAAAGGCATAGCACAATAGTTGTAGTTGATTGGTATTTTAATAAAATCGCAACAATATATAGAATTTTTTTTATAGTTTTATTTTAATAAATATGTGCAAAAAGAACACAATCTATCGAAAAGTTGTTGATAGAAGTGCTAAGCTTAATAAGCAAAATTCTTAAATTAAAGTATAATTTGTGTAGTTTTACATTTTCTTTAATGAAATGAAATCTATGGAACTCTAAAAAACTAACCCCAAACCTGGCTAAATGTAAACATTGTATTGAGTATTTTAAAGCAGTAAATATTTCATAAAATTTTAAAAATGTTAAAAGAACACTTGCTATATTTTGAAAATTATGGAAAAAGTTAAAGCATTCCTTCTGATGCCTATTGCTTACACCTAAATTATCTAAGCGGTTGAATAATGTTTTGAGGTGAAGTTTGATAGGCAGATGGTATATACATCCATTTCCTTTGTGTTTCTTGATTGCCTTTAATCAATTTCATAGTGGGACTAAGTAGATGACTAAGTTACTCTTGAAGAATTGTTTTTGTACAACAAATGCAACTAGGTGGGTGATGTCTGCAATAACAAATTTATTTATGTCATTTCTCATTTTCCTTACCACTGAAAAAATATGAGTTTTAGTTAAGCAATCAAGCAATCATGCAAATAACAAAATAAATATTTTTAGTCTTTTTCATTTGAATATTTTCCTTTATTTTTTGCTAATTTGAAATATTGAATTATTTTGGCATATAATTTGGCTTTCAGTTGACGTAGCAAGTTATAAATGTTCTTAATATGTTCGATATTTATAAAATTTTTTTATAAAATATATATAAAATATCAATCGCGTGATTATATTATTATTAAACTTGATATTAGAAATATAAAAGTATGTAGCGAAAACCATAAATTACAAAATTTTTATAATAATTTTTGTACAGATAACTTTGATATATTTATTAGTTTATAATGGCAGCTGAATTTGTTTATTTCTCACTTTTCATTTCTAAAATAATATACTTCAATTTTATTATTTATTTATTGCTTTTATCAGCAAAACAAAAGAACAAGTTACATAGTAAGTAAGTACAGTAGCCTACTTTATTCAAATCTAAACGTTTTTCTTGAATACAAATTTACTTGAGAGTTATTTTTAGCAAAGGCCGATACTGCTGCCAATACGTTTACTATGTCTACCAGTAAGTAAATTTTATATGGATTTTAAACTTGTTGTGCGCAGTCGGTTGTATTTGTAATAAATAAAAAATACTACTTAATATGGTACAATGTGATACAATATAAAACATAAATTTTCTTCGCAAATCTGATTTTCCATAATATTTCAAAATGTATTTTTTACAGTTTCTAAAATTTCTGATATTAAAAGGAATAAAGTCTGGAAATTTGATCATTTTATATTGTATCATTTTTCTTTAATAATAACCATTTATTGACTTTTTCTTTGCATAAATGAATTTTATAATTTGCAACTTTTTTCTAATTTAAATAATCAGTTGAAAAACTTTCGATACTGCTCATATTTTACCTTTTTTAAGAAACAGTGATTTCAGTGAAATACACTCCTATGAAAACTTTCATTAAAACATAAATGAGCTATTCTAATCGGTAATAATGGAATGCGAGCGGAAATTATAAAAATTATTATTTTTATTTATTAGAAATAGTAAAATATTTGTAAATGTAATGTAAAGATAATATTGATAGTAGTGTCCATCGTAGATGATTTTCTAAAAATGTTAAAGGCTAGACAGTCAGTTCCTTCTGTCAGTATAATGCAAGTTTCTGTCTTTTTCTTTTCCATTGTGTATGTAGTATTGTAACGGTGAAAGTCGTGCCCTCGTTTTCACCTACACAATATCACTACTTTATTAATACTTTTTTATTACTGGATTATTATTTACTATTATTATTATTATTACCACTGCCGAAGGTACCACTGCCGCCTGTGCCACTGCCGCCTGTGCCACTGCCGCGTGTACCGCTGCCGCCTCCCTGGCCTCCGCTGTCGCTATCTCAGCAACCAGCGTAAACGAGTTATTACAGTATTATTGTGGATTGTGTGTAAGTTTGTTAGGTACTCTGCCGAGTACCTAAGGTAATTTGTAGAAGTGGTTATTAAATCTAAACACTTAAAATACTCATACACTTAAACAAACGAAAAACAGCCTCCACTGGCGAAACATACCCAAACAAATTAATACAAAACTAATTTCACTATGATGTTACTGGTAAATTAATAATAATTATAAAAATCGATTTAAAATTTTTCAATCAATGACTTCAGAGTCTCTACTAAGGAAAGTTGGTTTCAATCAGAGTAGTTGGTGTTTAAATTTCAATATTTTAAGAACTTTTGTAATACTTTTGTAGTTCTAAACTTGTATAACAGAATTCCTGCCAGCGTTCCGTTTATCTTCCTTTTCTACGAAGTGCTGTCCAATTTTTGGCGTTTTAGAGTTTTTTAAAGTCTCACTGGTTGCGATAGATAATACATCTTCAAAGCGTAAATGTGACTAAAGCATTTTTCGTTTTTATGGTTTTCGTTGCCAAAATGACCGGGAAAAAATAATTGAATTAAAAAGTTTTTAAATAAATATATTATCATTGTAACAGTAAGCTATTGTCTATCATAACTTTGTTGTTCTATATTTTCTATGAATAATTAACACATGCACAATCATGGGAATATCATTTGCTTATTTTCTTTCGCTTAAATTAATTTGTTTGTTAGTTTGTTGCCAACAAATTAATGAAAAGGTCTTTATTTATTGCGAAATGTTTTAAAGCCTTTTTAATGGCTTTTATAAACTTTCGTAAATTAACGTTAATAGCGCTAACTAGAATAAGTTGTTATAAGTTGTTTTTGTATATCCGCTGCCAAGTTTGATAAAATTTATCAATTCAGAGTAAAAGAAATGAAATATAAATTAAATTAAAAATAAATTTTGGTAGAAAGAAACTTATTGCGAAATGTATTATAACTGCAAGCGAAGGCGTTAAAAAAAATATTAATACAGTTGAAATAGCTACCTCCTAATTGTTATTTTAAAATATAAAGTATATAATAATGTTAACGAAACGAAAGGAATGTTATGCACCACAGACAAATATTACTAGAAACACTAATTCCATACAATGGCAACAGAAAGTAAAACACCTGGGGATTATTCTTGATCCGAAAATGAAGTTCAAAGTGTGGGAAATTAAGCTAATATATAAGCCCGTAGGGTATCCTTTATAAAATACAAATCTGATCTTAACATTGCTACTAAGAAACTCATTCTAAATTCCTTTTTAGTGCATGCCTTGGCACTTTCAACCATGCGTCTTATTGATATTGTGGGTATGCTATTAGTTCTAGACAGGATAAGTATACTTACGCAAAACGTCATAACGAAATTGATGAATTTTGAGTGTATTTATATTAAGTAATAGCGTAGTACCACCTGCGCATTCAATAATTAAGTAGTATCAAATATAAGTTAAATAAGTTTTTTGCCATTTATTCTCCTCGCCATATGGAATTCTCCTAAATATAAAAATATTATTAAGTTGAAAAAGAAATCTATTGAAAACTTACGTTGGGTTTTTCAACATCAACTTTGTTTTACAATTGCGGCAACACCAACAATATGATAGTTTAGACATTTAGGCTTTCAACAAATTCGCTTGGCAATTGCTGAAATGAATTTAATTTTGCACAAAAATCACATTAAAATAATTAAAATCCACTATGGAGAAGGTAGTTCTGTTAAAGTTACATTTCGTAAAATTCTTGATATTTTCGAACAGCATAATCGTCCTTGTGTGACCGTTATAGGAATTTGGTGGTAAATGCGCCAACACCAACGAGTGTTCCACTGGGTCTTTCGACTGAAAACATCGCAGCCGAGAGCGACAGTATTGTAGCAGATTTAAATTTGCCAATTCTTTGTCGTTCTCATCAATTGGGATTATCCAAAACCACGTTCACCTGGTGCAGGTTTTGAAGCCGACAGACCGTAGATTCGTTCATATCATTAAAGAATAATCGGGTGGTTTTTCTGAAAAAGCATTTTTTTAAACGAAGCCCATTTTCTCTTGCCAGGGTATATTAACAAGCAAAATTGCCTAATTTGGGCTTCTGAAAGTCCTAGAGCGATTATTGAGAAGCTTTTGCATGCTCAACGTGTCACAGTTTGGTACACTATATGGTCTGGATACATGATTGGGCCGTTTATTTCGAAGATGAGGCTGGAAATGCGGTAAAGGTCGATGGATCGCTCTATCGCAAGATGCTAACAGCTCAAGTTAGGCTTACTATTGGCGACGTGTATTGATATATGGTTTCAACATGACGATGCCACATGTCACACAGCCAATGAAACAATCAGTTTATTGCAAACCAAATTTCCCGATCGCATAATTTCGAAACAATCAGCAATTAAGTGGCCAGCCAGATTATGTAAATGAACACTACTGGATTATTTTTTGCGGGGCTATATTAAGGACAGAGCCTATACGGAGCCAACGGAATGGATTTCACCCTTAAAACTCAAAACCCGTGATGTGATTAAGGAAATAGGATCGGCATTTTGTCGACAAGTGACTAAAAACTTTGATGAAAGAATCGACAGCTGTCAGCAATTTCCAGACAATATTTTTCATTTATAATTGCCGAAATTTTCTCTTCGTAATGCAATAAAAAAATGAGTCATCTTAAACTAATTTTTTTGTTTTCTTTTATATTATATTTTATAAATTTAAACGAAAATGTAAATATTATGGCTAAATAAATGAATTTGAATTTCATGACAATATTTCACCAAAACAATTCAGTCAATACTTCTTAAATTTTAGTAATTTTGTTCCGTAGATATGAAAATAACAAAATATTAATAAAAATATAAAAATATTAAAGTTTAGGTTTTTCTAAGACAAAATATATTTAAGAAAACTTTTACTCTTTTATTATTATATTTATTACAAACATTACACTCATTATTATTGCTTTTTTTGTTTAAAACTTTCTTATATAAGATTCCATTCAAATCTTGGTTCAGTAAAAACCCCCCAAAAACGATAAATAAATTTTATGCGACATTTTAAAATTGTCTATAATTGTCGTTTTTAAATTATTGTATCAGATAGATATGCAGAATCCATCTAATCTTTTTTTTTTTGTGTTTATGGGTTTTAGTAACCTAAAAAATATACCGCATAAAAATTTCCTTTTTTTAAATAAACACGTTACTGCAACACCAACTGTTCTCTCAAGTGCATTTGAGGTACAATGTTGGCTGCAGCTTTGCTTTTGACAATAAATTATAAAAAGAATGAATATAACCCCCATTATTATCAACTTTTTTGGGAAGTGGCATTAAATTGCATAGACAGATTGTGTGGTTAGAAAAAGTTTATTTGTTCGTAAAAGTTTTATTGCGCGAATAGATTTATATTTTTATTTCTAGCATTTGGAGGTAAGGAGAGCACTTGATTTTTGTTTAATATTTCTAAGTGACACATTTAACAAAAATTTGCATCAAATTAAAATTATTTTATATTTTTTTTGCGATTCGATAATAGTATTCAGTTTGTGTGCTAGATTTTAAAACCCTCTTACATAGTTTTATAGTTTTGGATAATAAATAAATAATACCATTAAATATGGAGGCCAATTTTGGATGCTGCAATTTTTTGTTACAGTAAATGCCAATGCTTAGTTTGGGAGCGACATTCAATGAAACCTCAAGTACAAATCTGCCAACACTTTGTGAACATAAAGACTAGCAAAGCTAGATTATGGAAAAATAACTCCAAGTGTTAACCAAATTTTATAAACTATAAAAAAATATAAATGCAAATTCAAAAGTTGCTTATTGTTTCTTTAAATTAGTAAATATTTTAATTGTAATGCACCGAAAAAATTAATTCAAAATAAATTAGTAGTTTATTTAAAAATTATCTAATTCTTTACTATTTTTGTTCTAATAACATTTTTAAAGAGTTTCATCTAAACTCTTTAAGTTGTTATAAACATTTAAGCCCATGCACTTTGTTATTTCGAGCACATGTTCTATGCTGTAAATTACAAGAAAATGTGAGTAAAGATTGTTGTAAATAGTGATGATTTTCTTCTCAATGTTATAGTTGGTGCGTGCAAGGACGTTACTAAAAAATTTTTGAAAAGGATTATATTTAACCACATGGTGACTACAAACAATACAATGCAGTCATACATACATTTCTCGAAATGTTAAAAATTACCTACAGGAAGTATTTCTCAGGTATGGCAAACATACATGCAAATATGTGTTATGTGATTATAGCCGAAGACTTCTTGATATTTATTAAATTTCAACACAGCGTCTTCAATCAGTTTTTGTAAGATTTTGGCGGTGCTGTCTGATACAAAAAGGTTATTAGTTATAAATTTGTAAAACATTCTTGCTACTTGTAAAAACGTTAACCTATTGCTTCGGCTACAATATTCATCTATTTAGCACAGGCCTCTGTCTCAGGAACAGTAAAATTTTCATAAAAGGTTTGTTACTATAACTACTATACTATAACAATAAACTTTAAAAATAAAAAAGTGTTCTGAAAGTGGTATGAAATTTATAAAATATGTTTGATCTGTAAGATCCAGAAGCGTCAGTAAAAACTAGAAAAAATAAAACTGTCACTTTAATTTTAACAATTTTAATGTTAGCTTTAGCTGCAAGTACAAAAAATTAAAGGCGAAACTAAAATATATAAGGGTGGTCCTATAGTAAAATGATTTAAAATTTTTAGCTATTTAATTTGTTTATGTTACCAATGTAGTCAGAGTATGTAGACATACATAAAATTAAAGAGTTTACTATAGACGGCATGATAATTTACAAATTAGACCACGAACAAACAGCCACTAAAGATGGAATGAAATGACAATAGTATGATATATGTGGCTTTATTTTTCGAACTGTAAAAAAAGAGTTTATAATTGATGCAAAAAACAAACCCGAAAAGTTTACATTACAAAAAAGCTTATAAAATTTTTCCAACGAATGTATGTCTATATCCGATGTAAAATATAAAATTAAATAAAGTACAATTCTAATGTAGTATAAAGCCCTTACTGTTTTAGTACAACATGAAGTTAGATAATTTATTTTAGTTCCCAAGCAGTTAAAACTCCCCGTAACACAATTTTAAAGATCTGGTTACAAAATCATTTGTACTTTTTAGTTTTAATCGCTGAAGCAATTAATTTCAATCGAACTAAAACACAACTATCTACGTAAAGGGTATTTGTCTCCACTGTTAAATTTAAGAGGCTAAACATGTCTTGAAAATCTAACTATCTACAATTATCCTTACCTATAGAAAATCAGTATATTGTTGATTCACAATAACATATAATCATTAAAATCATCTAAATAACCGTTAAATTTTTACAAACTTACAAATTAGTTGATGAAAAACACTTTTTTTTCTCACTTCACATTTTTTCAGAAATCGAATAAATTCGCCTACCAGATATGGGATATATATTTACATGCTACGTTTCTTCTATTAACACAAAACCAGTTTTTTGATTGCAATCCCAACTAATACACATATTTTCGATAAAACAACTACATATGTTTAAAATTTTATTGAAAACAAAACAGCTGCAAATGCCTGTTTCCACTTTTTTCTTTTATCTGAGTACTGCCATAGTAAATGGCTATACTGTTACGGAGATGGCTTGTTTAAGCTTTTAAAGAAACTAAAAAAGAAAATTAAATCAACTATTGTATGTTTTACAAAAACAGCATAATTTCCTAAAAAAAAATCCTATAAACACAAGACAACAACAATTTGCTTATAAGAAATTCCACAAAATAACATAAACAACAGAAACCAAAAACAAGTAACACAGAACAGAAAAATGTACCCAGCCAGGCGTCTACACTGAACGATATGAACAACAACAATATGGGGTGATGTTAAAGCAGAATATTCTTGTATATGCGAGAACCACTTAAAACAACTATATAAGCACCACCTGCAAGGCAAATGAACTAATTCAAGTTCAGATATCATTTAGAAAAGACAACAAAATAATAAAGCATCTTTTTAGGCGTTAGAGTGGTGAAGTTACCATCGTATTTATTCTGTGTTTATTGAAAATAAATTAATCGTTTAATTTAATTTTAAATTCTAAAGTATTGTGTTATAATATTATATTTACAAAAAAAATACTTAATATAACAAAACGTTTATTTAAAAGAATAAATACAACCATACATATTGAACTTTATACACCGAGGCCTATGTGTATAACTAGACAGTTTAACCATTTTACCGCACGTTTTTCAAATTATAATGAAAGAATTGGAATTGATTAACAAAAATATTTAGTTAATTTCGTTAAATTCTAAATTATTCAACATATTAAAATTTTCGTCACCATTCCTGTGTGCCAGTATCAACGAGGCACCTGTAACTACGTTTACATAAAAAATGTGTAAATATAAAATGTACAGCAAAACTATTTTTGCTGCAAAGCACTACAACAGTCTATTACTTTTCGACTTAAATATAAACACTAAATAAAAACATGCACCCACAGTGCTCCTCATGTTTTAAATTAAAACTCATTCACAATACCTCGTAAGTGGATGTAAATTCTACATGCAACACATAATTTCAGTTAATGTGTTTTTTTGCATTTTGTAATCTGCTTTCACAAATTTAGACAAACTTGACATAACGTGCTTTGTTTTGCAACAGGCCTAAAAGCTAAAATCATCACAGTACTTGCACGCATTTCTACTTTAAATACTTAAATTAGTCGTTTATAAATGTAAAAGGTGTTCTTTATAGCGATGTAGAACTTTGAACGGGAATAATAAAATAAAGATGATGATATTTTAAATTGACATGAATTTAAATGCGACATTACAATTTAAATGTGACATTATAATTTAAATGCGACTTCTGGCGCATGACCGCGACAATTGGTAGTAGTCTAATATGAAAATTAAATTTTCGATGACTTTTCATTTGTGTATATTGACATCGACAATTACGCAGCAAGTGTTGTCCTCAAGGTCATCAGTCGTTTCAAACTTATCGGCGTACACTACTGACCTTACATATCCTTAGAGAAAATAGTTTAGTCTATTTAAATTTCGGTATCTTGGTATTTTGGAGGCCAATAAACAGCCCCTGAACGTGTGACGTGCTGTATCGTTTGGTTGAAACAGCAGCTTTTGTACATCACGGTTATTGAAGTGATAGACGAAAAAATTAGTTGTCGCGGCTATATGACGCTCACCATTTACTGTAGCCTTTTGACCAGCATCATTTTTAAAGAAGAAGAATGGACCAATGATTCTGCCAGCCCATAAAGCACACCAAACTAATAGTTTTTCTGGATGTAAGAGTGCCTCGAGACAAAGTTAAGGATTGTCATCACTCCATATAACAGTTTTGTTTATTGACGTATCCATTCAAACAAAAGTAAGCTTTATCGCTTTGCGTTGTTCAGGCGTGGGTTATTTATGCTGGAATGTCAAACCAAATTAAATATAAGCTACCTGACAGCTGACACAATGGCCAAATGCTATACCTTAACAAAAAACACCCGATACTAAAATATGCTCTTTCTAAAATTTACCTTTAAAAACGTGTAAAATGTTAATTAAAAAATGCACAAAGTAAAATGTTTTAGTAAAGAAAGACTGGGAAAAATTGTAGTTAATTTATAGAGGTAAGTGGTTTTGTAGACATCAAAAACTCGCCACTTAACAAACACAAATTAAATTTTATATTTTTAACGCACTACTTTATGGAAGTAGTGTTCCTGTAAGAAGTGTGCACTATATTTTGGCCCTCAATATATTTATTATTACTTCGTAAACATCTTAATTTATTACTAAAACTTGGTAATAATACAAGAAAACAGGATAGACTTCACAGAAGCTAATACTGTAGTATCATTCACTAATCTTTCTTAACGATTATTTTTCGGTTAAAATAACTAACAAGAAAATTGTCAATTTCGCTATTCAGTAACACGTTTAATGATATTCGCCATAGCTACTAATCAGTTGTTCCTGTTGGCAAGTTAATTTTCATTTTGAAAACTTAAGGAACATGCTTATGAAGATCCCACAAATATACGGTGTAATGGATTTATTGGGCTTAGAGAAAATATTAATGATTAAGCAAAAATTTACGCATTAATAAAAGATAAATAACCAAGTTACGTTAACAATCAAAAACTTTTGTTCCCTTCATAAATGCACATTTGATTATACATTTTCAGTCTAAATATATTTAAGAGTAATATTCGCTTCTATTTTTCTATACTTTTAGACTAATATCTTCTTAAATTTTATAAATAAATAATTGCATGAATTAAAAATTTAATTATAAAAAATCTTTAATAGGGGCAAAACGAGGAATATACAAAATCCAAAAATATTTCCTTTTCTACCCCTGTTTATTTACGTTTTAAATCTTATGGTTATTATTTGTGGATTTTTATTATTTTGCAGAAAGTATTCTAGAAAAAACTCACAAATCCTGAGCAAGAAGTTTATTTATTTGGATATTGTGTAAAGGGATATAGTTTAGTAAGTAACTATAAAATCCTTTGAGTAAACGAAAAGTGCTATTGTTTCAGCTTGTAACGAACTATACTGACAAGTGAAAAATTGTTAATTGAAACATATAGATAATTTTACAAACTCAGCTTGGATACATGCTGTAGATGCTTAGTATAATATTCGTGAAATTATTCTTATAGCCCACAATACATAAATAAATAAATACAATAAAACGTAATAGCTTTGCACTTTCAACAAAACTTCACGAAATTTAATTAATTGATATAATAAGCTTGAATAATTTTTATGGAAATTTGTATTGTTTCATAAAATATTAGTTTTACTGTACTCAAGATGTTAAAACGTCAGTAGTAAATACTGTAATCATTCCACATAAATCTATGAAAGAGATTTTGATTTTAATTTTGTGCTTTAATTGTGTTATTAATGTTTGGTGCCACCGTTGAATTTTATTAAGAATTAAAGGGTTTATAAAATGACAGACATTTGGTCTTCATCAACGAGAAATATACAGAAGGGGTGAATTGTTTAGTGGGAATGAATCCCCACTTCATATTGAGAAATTGTTTTTCGATATTATTGATACTGACAAAGTTTTTAGTTATTGAATACATAAGTCTATTCGTAATTAAGAGATTCATGAAACTAGTAGAGTGAGTAACTAATCTATTTTTAACAATTATTGTTATCTTAACAATTATTGTTATCTTTAACAAAAAATTGTCGATTATTCTTTTGACTAATACGTTGAATGTTGCTGTCGTTGTGTAAAAATAGCTATAGTTAGCGGGTTGATCAATAATATAAAAATAATTACACTTTTGCATTGTTTAACCATGGGATAAAGTAGACGATAAACATATCAAATTTATTTTAAAAATAAATTTCTTAAAAGGTAAAATTTATGTGTTGAACCAGCGTATTTAACGAGAGGTAATTGGAAACTGTACACCCAAAACATTTTTTACGGTTTTGTTATTGTCATACACACATTTTTAGAAAATACGTTTTCATGTGTGCAAATTGATATTGTAAAACAAACTCCTCTATGTATCTCGCTTGAATTCATAGTTTTTACTCTTCTGTATGTTGTTTTACGTTTAATATTTGACGCAGATGCCACTTTATTTCAATTTGTTTAATTCAATTCAATTTGTTTAACAGGACTGTAATAAAGGGGTTTTCAGCAAGAAGTTCTTTTTCTAAAACAAAATAAAATTTAGATTAAGATGATTCAAATATTTATTGTATTATGAAGAGAAAAGTTTGGCAAGTTTGCCCACCAAGACCACGCCGACAGATGTCAATTTTCTAATCAACGTTTTTATCACTTTTTGGCAAAATGGCTGTCCTATTTCGTTAATCACATCACGGATTTTGGGTTTTATGGCCCACACAAAAAACAATCCAGTAGTGTGAAGTCAGACCATGATTGTCATGAAATTATGCGATCTGGTAATTTGGTTTGCAATAAATTGATCGTTTCATTGGCTGTATGACATGTGGCACCGTCCTGTTGAAGCCACATGTCATTGACATCCACGTCATCAATAATAGATCAAAATTGCTGTTAGCATCTCGCGATACAATGAACCATTGACCGTTAACCCATTTCCAGCCTCGTCTTCAGAAAAAACGGCGCAATCCCGCCTCCAGATCACATAGCGCACCTTACAGTGACACGTAGTGCATGCAAAGCCTTTCTAAATAATCGCTCTAAGATTATCAGAAGCCCAAATGCGACAATTTTGCTTGTTGACATATCCTGGGCTTCGTCTGAAACATATTATCCCACATGACACAACAGTCACTGCCAAAGTAGGCAGCAATTGATCTATTTTTGCTTTAGGTTTTAAAATAGACAAGGTTAAGCTATGCAGGTGCATGAATATTTCTTAGAAAATAACAAAAAATTCTTTATAATCTCAAAACATAGGTAGATATAATGGATCATTTGTTTAGATCTATGTAATTATGGATCCATTTAAAAGATCTTTTTCATATTTAACAAAGGGAAAATCAATTGAAATAAAAACAATATATCGTTACGAAATTAAACATTTAAACAGAAATTAATTTTCAGTAAAACCCTTATACACACACAAGAAACAACAACAGGCGTATGAAAAATTCCACGAAATAAAATAAACGACATAAAACAAAAACAACTAACATAGAACATAAAATAAAAAAAACACACAACCAAATAGGTATTTATAGCGAATGATGATAACAACAACAATATTGGATGATGTTGAGCTAGAATTTTCTTTTAGGCATTATAGTGGTAAAGTTACCATCGTGTTTTTGTGTGCATTTATAGTGAATAAATCGTTTAATTTAATTACAAACTCTAAAGTGTTGTGTAATTATTTTGCAATAAAAGAACTGAATACAATATTATAATAAATCAAATATTTTACATTTTCGGGTTTTATTCGAAAGTGAAATCATTAGCTATTAAAAAGTTTTGTGTCTCTTAAACTCTAATTGATTATTTTAAGTTGCCAATATAAATTTTTATTTCGCTTTATCAGTTTTAACTTTTATTACAATTGCAATACCACATGTTGGCCTTCGTTCATTCCCATAATATATTCAATAGTGTTTACAGTCATTAAATGCTTTCATCATTTAGTTAACATCTTTTAACAGCAGCAAAATCGCTTTAATTTTATTTTCGTTTGTGCTCATATTTTCGTATGTGCGGTCCTATTAAAGCAAATGATGGTGGCTTTGTCAAACCGTGCGCTTTTTTACTTTTAACTACATGTAAATTCCCTACAAACATTTTTCTCTGGAAGTATAATTTAAGCGTAAAACTATAAAACCATCACTTGTCAAAAATGAAGTAAACAAATACCATTCCAAACTAAGATTAAACGTATAAAACAAAAAATATAAATAAATCTTGCCTTTGTATACATACATACATACATTTGTATAAAATAACGTTTAATTCAAATAATCACAATATGGTTTAACATAAAGTGAGGATTATTATTAACACGTTGCACTTTATAAACCGAGTTTTAAAATGTTGGCAGGGTATTCACATGTAAAGGTTTAAACTTGTCTGCATTTTCGTTTTATACTTAATGCATGTCACGCATTTTAACTACAAACAAACAAACACACACACACACACCCATAGACACACATTAACCAAGCAAATAATGCCATTATTTTTATATGTATATGTGAAAGATTTCATTTATGTAAATGTTTATTTTATTAGCTCAGAAACATGCTTAATTTATCTAAAGAGGTATTTTTAAAATGTTTATGGAATTTACGTGGGTTTATTTAGACAAAATTGTTTCGCTGTTAAATTTTCGTAGATTAGTTTTTACTTAATTTATTTTTTTTTACATTATTCATAATATTGTGTTTTAATTCTGATAGCTAATTTTCAATAAAAATTTAGAAAACAACAATTTTTTGCATCGATTACGTTATTAGTGGCAAATTTGATGAAGTAACTATTCTTAAAATTATTATTTTAGAGATAATTAATAAAAATATGAGTTAATCTATCTATATATTCTAATAATTCTGTTATCTCATCTAATGTCAAATGTCCTTCCATATGACATAACAGAGATAAATAATAAAATGCTGCAAGCAGCAATAAAAATAAAGCAATTTTAGAATAAATAAATTATAATAATGTTTAATATCAATCAGGCGCAACTAGAAGATAAAATAAGACTTTTCAATACAAACATATATACCGGGTTTTTTAAATTGTTTTTTAATTGCGGCAACACCAACGGCATGATAGTTTTGACATTTAGTTTTTTGACGTATTCATAGTAGATGAATTGGTAATTGTTTCAATAAATTAAATTTCGAACGAAAATTTTATTAAGATAATGAAAATGCACTATGAAAATAGCGGTTTTGTTAAAGTTACATTACGTAAAACTTGTAATATTTTCGGACAACATAATCCTTCTTCTGCGACCGCTATTAAGAATTTAGTCATTAAATTTGAGTCGACAGGCTTGGTAACCCGCCCTTTAACTGCGAACATAGTAGCCGTGAACTACAATGTTGAAGCAGATCCAAATTTGTCAATTCCTCGACGTTCTCAAAAATTGGGGTTATCCACAAGCACAACATGGCGATTTTGTGTAAGGATTTCCCTTTGCAGTCTTACAAAGTTCAACTGGTGTAGAAATTGAAGCCGACCGACAATTCACATCGCCTATAAGCATATTGTTGTCGTTTTGTGTATAGAAAATTTCTTAGAAAAATACGTAGTTTGTAACAGACCCAATAGGTCATTTCTTTTCAATTATAATTTGCTTTTTATAAAACTTAAACAAAACATTTTAGTAACAATATGTAACTATTGTAACGTTACTATTAAACAGATATAACGTATACACTTGTTTGTATACGTAATATTATATAGTTAGCCGTATAATACATATAAATAAGAGTTTATTCGGTTAATGTAAAGAGTTTATCCAGTTAATTTAATAATTGAATTTTAATTCTGATTTAATGCATTGTACTATCTTTTAGCTTAATAAAAAGGTGCTTAGAACTGTAATTTTTAAATATATACGCTAAGTGAAATTTCATTTCCAATGAATCCGTATTATGTGTTCTCTCTGTTATAATTAGCTTGTATTCCTTTATCAAATACGATCCAATACAAAATCTCTGGGCTAGAACTATAATTGCAAAGTTTTTAAAGTAGACGTAATTGCACATACTTAGTGGGAATTCTAAATATTTACATACGGCAATTGACAAACTAATATTGTTCGCAATACAATTATCACACTACAGGAGTATTCTTTATATTTTAAGTTTAATTAATGTGTTATCTTTGTATACATTTGACGTGGCAGCCACTCTTAGTTAAAAATAACATTATTTTTACAAATATACCGTTGCTTTCGGAACACAATTTAATTACTGCAACGGTTATAATCATACACCTTCTGTGAAAACATCAAAAGCTTTTCATTCGAATAGCGATGCATATCAATATACTCCGTGGCTTCGACATTATTCGAACATCCGATTTTATTGAGTAGGTTTATACAATTTTGTAAACCACGACTACCACACATACCACCCCCCGGGGGCACATAAATATGGTCTTTATAGAACTGCGACTATCTAGACACAGTGCAACTGGGGGAAAAAGGGAGCCCAGTCCCCAGAAGTCAGCAGGGGTAAAACTGGAAACTCCACGATATTTCCACGAGAATCAGTGACCTGCAGAGATCATTATTTGTCTCTTTAGATATTTAGTAGTTCTCTGGCTGATTATTGAGGTTGGCCCCTATATGGGAGTATCATGGTGGTTGTGGTTTCGCGGCCCCATAACAGCATAATGGTTATTATGGTGGCCAGGATCATCTCACTGTTAATGACACGCTAAGTGAATGATCCAGTCCAGTGAGCATGCTAGACATGTGTTCTGGACAGGAGTTGGAAAGTCTCCAACTCTTAAGCAAGGAGTAATGATTTGCAGCCCTGCTCTGGAATCATCGAAGTTGCAACTAGAAAGTTTTGTTGCATAGAATTATGGCTTCGGCTTCCTAGGACGAGCATGACGTTCCAAACTATGCAGTGGTTTGATCCACCATCTGATTAAGGCTTCATGGCCAGGCACAGATGTAAATCTAATCACGCACTACCACACATACATGTGTTATGTTATTACATTCTTTACTAACTAATTCCCTGTTAGGAACCATCTCATATTCTGTTCTTATAAATACTGCTGTTGCTGATGCTTCTTGCTTAAGTTTTAAAAGAATATAATAGTAATAAGTAATAATGTAAACAACTGGGTATGTTGTTTACTATTTGCATAGTTTTCTAAAAAAAAGTTATGCACACAAGACAACAACAACTATCTTAAAATAATTCCGGAAAAACTTTAACAGCATAAAAAAAACAAAATACACACAGATCAAAAGGCGTTTATACATTGAATAAATAAAATAACAACAACAATGTGATACAAACGGAGTAGAAAATTCTTAATTTTTCTAGACCTCTAGCGGACAAATATAAAAGACAGTGTGTGAATGGATAGTTAGTTAGTTAGTTAAAACATAAATCTCCTGAAGTAAAGACTTACATCTTTAGTAAATTGTTCTGTAGTGCCAACGAACAAATCTTGCTTTGTGTGTATTTATTTGAAAACTCTAAAATCTGCAATAAAGAAATCAGCAACAACAAAACGTTTATAAAAGTTAATAAATGTTACAATATTGTTATCTTTTCAATGTTCGCTCCTTTAAAATTTCATAATTTCTGGAACAATTTTGAACATGTTCTCTGTGTTAAAAAATGGTTCGGTTGAAAGAAAAAATTTATTTTAAAATAATATAGTTAATTGACCTTTTTAATCTTTTATAAATAATTTGTTCTTCAAACACAAGGTTTTTAAATAAAAATTAAGTAAATTTTTTATTTAAAATTAAATAAATTAAATAAATTAAATTGCTTATACATTTTTCTTTTTCCGATGATGTCATCCAATATTGTGGCGAAATATTCAAATCAAATGTAACAAAAAAAAATTTACTTAATTTTTATATAAAGACCTTGTACTTGAAGACATAATTATTTATAGAAAATTAATTTTTTTACTTATCTTCTGAAGCATAATTGCCAGAGAGTCCAAACTGTTATAAAATATGAATCGGAATTACCTATTTAAACAAGGAGCAATAAGAGCGACCAAACAGACGAAAAGACATTTGAAATTAGTTAAAACAGTAAGTATTGAAAACAAGATTAAAAATTAAGGCGTCATCCCGTAGAGATCAGTTTTAACACAGGAAATAATAGAAAAATATGTTTGGTTCGCAATAAATAGACGCTTGAAATAAAACAAAATAAGTAATGAAAATAACGAAATGCTATTTTTAAATTGAGAGGTTTAAAAAGAATTTTTCTATAGTGTTGTGTTAATATTGTATTTTTTTCTTATTTAAAAATCAGAAATCAGCCAAAACTAAGTAAAAATTTCAACTTTACATTACAATGTGAAAGTGATGATTAACGTTATGCCAAATTATATTCACCAATAAACTTTTGCACCTTTACTCCTTATGTTTAGATTCACATGCTATTTTTCATTTTCTGATATAATTCTGTAACGAAGAAGTGTTTGTATTTTTAAATTCTTAGTTGGATTTGTATCCTTACTGCCAATAGTGCTAATGCTGATGTCTGTTGAATTAGTGCTGACACTGCATGTGTCTAAAGAAACAAAAGATTGATGAGCCGTGTAGGAAAAATCTACAAGTACTCTTAAAACTGCCATACGTTGCTATTTTCCATCATATTACAACAATAGCAAGACAACAACAGAATATGTTGTTGTTGTGCTTATCCCCGTAAGTGTTTAGGCTTTTGCAACGTTCATTGTTTTATGTTTTTACATAGGGAAATCTTCAACCCTTCACACAAATCCCACAGAGAATTGTGTGTAGATTTCCTTTTAAAGATTCTTTATCAGTGTGCTACATGTTTTAACCATGCCATTTTTGCAGCTTTGTTGCTGTTACTTTAAACGTGATTAGCAACTACTTAACTTTGACTGAGAAGAAAACGGATTTTCTATGTTCAAACCAATGACGCATGCAAAATGCATCATCATTATTAAAGAACTAGGTGTGTAATATTTATTGTTGTAATAGCTTGCGTATAGTGTATGTGGTTTTGCATCATGTCTTTAACTCTTAAACAATATCTTTTCTCTACTACTGTAAGTAATTGTTTTGTAAAAGCTTTTTATGATTAAAAGACAGGCAGTCTTTAGACTTTATATAGTGCAAAACATAAATCTTGTTAAACCGTTTGAAATTCAATTAGACTTTGTTCACGAAACGTGAGGAAAATTCTAAAAGAAAATATTTTCTTTTAATAATCATACGCAGCCATTGGGCTTAGCCAGCAATAATCTGTAGTTACTTTCAATAACACCAATTCAGTAGTTTATGTTATAGAAAATTACATTGTGTTGTTTATTTTTTTTCTTTTTTTTTATTATACTTTCAACTTTTATTTTAGAAAGAAAAGAAAGCATTTACGTTCGTAAATTAAAAATTTTAAATCCCTAAATTGTAAGAAATTTTTATGAAAAATGAGTTTTTAAAAATGTTTTCATAAAAAAGAAATACTATTTTGGTGAGGTATCGTCTACGTGTAACCTTAAAATTAACGCTAATTTGCCTAGTGGTGACAATAAAACCCGAATTTTAAACACCAGTCTTCATAGGTGTAAAAAACATGGTTGAAATGAGAACAAATTCATTTCAAATTCAAAACTTTTATTTATTTAAGAAGTATAAAACTTTCCTTTACAATTATCGAATTTAAATTTTAACCTTGAGATATAAAATCTCATCCGATAACGCATAATATTACTGTAAATGTTAAACACAATAGTAATATTAGGATTATATTAGTTTCAGTTGTGTAAAAGTATTAAGTATATAACTCCTCATCATATATCGTGTCTCGTATATATATTTATTATAAAACATAAAAAAATTATGAAATAACTATAACAAATACTGTATAAATAACCAAAATTCACACAGCAACGCTTAAGCATATTTTTTTTTAATAATTTTTTAACTTCGAACTCGAGATAAAATTAAAATTATATAAATATTAAATTTTTCTGCCTGAGCAGTTTTAAATTTACATTAAAAATTCTTGGAAGTTGTTATTAGATTTTTTTGAGTTAGCAGTAACTCTTAATCTCTTAATTTATAAATCGTTTTATTACTACCTTTTTTATTTTTACTTTTTGTTTCTTTAGAATTTTTTGTTAAGAGAAGCTATCCATTAAATTTCCAATAAGGTGAAAGTGTTTGTTAAAACTAAAAATAGAGACAAATTTTCCTTGGAAAAACACAATTTGACCCTTTTCATTAAGCTCTTACAGACATTTCGTTAAAAGAATTCATTTTGAAAATATATTATATATTTAATTCTGCTTCAAATATTTACCCATTTCAGCTCTTACTGCAAGCTAAACAATCAATCATACACCATGTGTGAGTCTTTACTTTGCTATTTATGTATAGACAATAAACATACATTCCCGAAGGTAAAAGATAAAATTTTATTTTATTAAAATAGACAATAATGTAAGTAAAAACTTATTTGTCCTTGTTTGTTCTGTAAATTACATTTTAAATTTATGTGATAAAAAAAGAATACAGAGGGGAACTAGAAGTCTTCTTGTATTTATATGGGAAATATATTAAGTTTTTCAACAAGAAGTTTGTTTTTCAATTGTGGCAACATCAACAGTATGATAGTTTTGACACTTAGTTTTTTTTAAGATATTCGTAGTAGATACATTGGCAATTGCATGAAAGTCGCTTTAAAATAATTAATATCCACTTTGAAAATGGTGGTTCTGTTAAAGTTACATTTCGTAAATATTAGGTGCCCCTGTAGGCTAGTAGGTAGTGTACTAGCTTATCAGTATGGGGGTTGTGGGTTCGATTCCCAACGAAGACCTTGGTTTTTTTCACTACAAAATTAAAAATTGGCTGTCGGTGGGACTGCTCAGCGATGAAGGCATAGTCACTGGTCGCTGTGATGCCTTTATACGGCAGTTAATTTCCGACTATCCTTCTACTTTCACCACCTGTGTATCTTCTCTATCCCTTTCCTAAAGAAGGTAGCACGGTACTTGCCTAAATAGGCATTGTTGCCTGAAGTGCTACTTCTCTTTTTAAAATAAAATAAAATAAAATCGTGGTATTTTCGGACTAAATAATCGTCCTTCTTAGATGGCTATTGAGAACTTGTTCGTTCAATTTAAGTCGAAAGGCTCGATACAAAACGTGCGAACACCAATGCATGTTCCACCGGCTCGTTCAACTGAAAAGATCACAGCCGTGAGCTATAGTGGCGGAGCACATCCAAATTTGTCAATTCCTCGATATTCTAAACAGCTGGGGTTATCCATAATTACCACATGGCAAAGTGTGGGCAAGATTTGAATTTATAGGCTTACAAGGTTAAACTGAAGCCTACTGACCATTAATATCGCCGTAAATTCGCTTAACTCATTCCGGAATAGCCGGCTGGTTTTTATGAAAAAATTATTTTGTCAGGCCAACCCCTTTTTCATTTGTCAGGGTTCAACAAGCAAAATTGCCGTAATTGAGTTTCTGAATATCCCAGAGCGATTGTTGGCAAACGAATGTATCATTCTATGGTATGCTTTGTGGAGACCTGATTGGACCGTTTTTTTTTCGAAGGTGAGGCTGGAAATGTGGTAACGGTCAATGGATCACGCTATCGGGAGATGCTAAGAACTCAATTTTGGTCTGTTATTGACGAGGTGGATATTACTGACATGGAGTTTCAAACGGACGATGCCACATGTCATACACCCAATGAAATTATCAATTTATTGCAAACCAAATTTCCCGATCGCGTAATTTCAGAACAATCAGCCAGTGGTGCTTTTTGGGCTATATTAAGGATACAGTCTATGCAGAGCCAATCAATCGATTTCAGCCTTAAAATATGTCAGTGTGGTCGTGGTGGATATATGTCAGATGTCATATTTCATTCATAATTGCCGAACTTTTCTTTTCGTAACATAATACAAATTTTAACCACCTTTATCTAAATTTTTTGTTTTAGAAAATAAACTTGTTATTGAAAAACCCTTTATAACGTAAGTTTCAAAGTTCTAAAAGATTTCACCGTATGTATATCAAAGGGTAAGCAGGTTTGGAAGTTCATCTAGGCGGCTGAGATTTTGAATAAGTAAAAATTAGTTGGTACCCGAGTAAAAGGATTTTAAATATAATATCTGAAAAAAACCCTTTAGAGATTAAAGCCATTGTGATAATAATAGCTTTTTTAATACTTTTATACAGATAACGTAAGAATTGCATCCACATTTATTCATTTGGTTGAAATATTTTCTTTGATATAATACAAAAGCGTCTACACAATATCACACACGACAACAACACTGTGCTTATAAGAAATTCCACGAAATAACTTAATACCTCAAAATGTTTACTTAAGAAATAAACATATTAATATCATCTTTCATTAAGCAAGTAACCATACTACCAATTCTATTTCTGTGGGTGAGTAACTTCTCTTAGCTTTCTTTGCATTTATTCTGTGTAAAATTACCTTACTTTTTTATCTTAGTAGCGGAAATAAACATTTATTCTGATCTGTTTACTATACAGAAAATAAGTTCAATCAGTTTAACTAGCAATAGCAATTTAAACTTTGTCATTTTTTATCGAAATAGAATATAAATAATATATAGACTAGTAATGCACTTACACATATCTCTTAAATACTTATGTATATAAATTGTGCATTCAATATCTTCTGTCCTTTTGGCTTGAATATCAATCGAACACATAATTTTTCTTTGGTCATGAACCTACTTTATCATGTGTCACTCTTAGTAAAAAAATATGAATAAGTAGTCACACACAAACACTTACCCCCAAACATACTATGTGCATGAAAAGGATTTCATAACATAAATTAAGCTCTTTAATAGGTGCGTTTTATATGAATGAATGTGCCTTCATAATTATTCTCCATTGACTTTCGTCCACTACCGTATGTATGTACAGCTGATCATAATAATCTCTAAGTATTTTCCAACAATTTTCCCAAGTTGATAGTTAATGATGATTTGCCTTTGTTTAAAAAATATTAACCAAGTAAATCACAGTTTCGCTTTATTACTGGCAATTTTTATTCGTTTCGTTTTGTTTTTCTTCCTCTGCACGAACATATTTGTACGTATGATGTAGTCAAACTTTTTGATGTATATGCTTAAAGGTCAAAAATCAAAAATGTTATATTTATTTTCAATGTTAATACTTTAATGCCCTGATATTATGCATAACTCACTAAGTGTAGCAAATTTGGTTTAGTTTCCACTATGGTCCGTATATATGCTTGTCCCAATCACGCACATAAAATCACTTAAGTATGCGTAATAGCTGGTAATCATATTTAATATTGGGAATAATGTCATCATTAAATGTTTGGACAAAATTTACACGTTTCCTATTGCAATTTCACGGTGTGAGAAAGTACAAGAAAAATATAAAAAGATTTAATGGAAACAAAACAAATCACTAAGTAATTTATTCATTAAGCACTAAATCTTAATATAAAAAATTAAGTTTATCCTTATTTTTCATTTTAGTTTTGTTTTATAGTTTTGTGCACCAAATCTTTATAATTTTGTCCATTTTTCTATCTGCATTAAGGCCCAACTATGCATAAGCATATGCTGGCTTAAGGCATAGGTAGTGTACTAGCTTGCCAGTCTGAGGGTTGTGGATTGGATTCCCACCGAAGAGCTTGGTTTTTTTCACTACAATAATAAAAATTGACTGTCGATGGGGCTGCTCAGTGATGAAGGAATGGTTACTGGTCGCTATGCTATCTTATACAACGGTCGATTTCCGAATATCCTTCTACTTTCACCACCTGTTTCATCTCTTCTCTATCCTTTTCCTAAAGAATGTAGCACGGTAGTTGATTAAATGGGCATTGTTGCCTGAAGTACTACTTCTCTTTAAAAAAAATATCATTTGCTTAAGCAAAGTACGAAACTGATCGGAAACAGCTGATTTTGCGTTGTGCATTGTATTTTAGATACATTAGTAAACAAATTCCAATGGAGGACGAAAGCAAAAAAATATTTTATCTGAATTTAATAGAAAACGTACAGAGAATAAGAGAGATGCGTTTTACTATAACGGCAATTTAAAGCACCGAGCATGGAAAGAAGTAGCAGAAAAATTCAGTAAAAGTTGTAAGTAATACCTTGAAGAATTTTTTTGCGTTTTTCACTTTCATACTGGTATGAATTATATAAAGTCACAGAGTACAAACAGATGGAAGCTACTATCGGGTAGTGCAGCCTACGATGGTTTTGAAAAGCTCTCTTGCACCACGAGGGTATACGCATTTATATTTAATATTTTTTACTTTTTTACAATGTGAATCTTTAGTACTCGTAATAACGTTGAAGAACTAGACTTAAACTTGGAGTTTAATTAACTTAACCGCCTTTAAATATTTTAATTTAATTTCGCACACAGTTGCGAAATTTGTGTAATTTTACTTTCGTAACCTATTAAAGAAATTTTTCTTTCTTAAACTGAACCTATTAAAGAAATTTTCTTAAAACTATTAAATAAATTATAAATTTGTATAAGAATACTATTAACGCCTTTTTGTTAATAAATTTCATTTATTTAGAAAGAAATTATTTTTTTGCAAATGTAGGAATAAAACAAATGTGCAACTGTGCATAATAATTGTTATATTCATGTAAGTACAATATAGCCACCTTAAAGTCTTCAATGGCTTGCTTAAGCATATGACAGATTTGTCGTTGAATTTTTGGCATTAGCTTTTGCAGGTTAATGTATATTATAGTTGGGCTTTTATTTATATTATATTTTTGTCGATGGTACTTAAATTATTTGCAACATTTCTACCATATATTGACGTTTATAATTATTTTCTGGATTTAAAACTGAAATATTTTCAAATTTAGAATAATGTATAACTTTCGAACAATGTGAACTAGTATTATTTACGTATTTTAGATCTAACTTATGTCGTTTTTAATTTACTGTTTCCTGTGCCTACATAAACTTAATTACAATTCCCCTTATCATTACCGTTATAACGAATTTTGTGCACTATATTTGACATATTTAATTTTTTTTTTTAGTTTTACTAAACAACCTATTTAATATGTTAGTATTCTTATATGTCATCTGATATTTATTGGTATCAAAAATTTTTGATTTCTCTATTGTTTCAGATAAAACAGGTATATAAGTTATAGGTAACCTTTTTTCTCCTGTTATTAAATTGGTAAATCATCCTATTAGTTAATCGTATTGGAAAATTGTTATCAGCTAGTAATTCTAATCCTAATCTTTTCTTTATTCTTTCCATGGAATTCTTTATCACCTGAAGCAATTGGGTTTTGGCACCAATCTATAATTATTTCTTTATTTATCTTATTATTAAGGTATCTAAATATGGAAGTTTTGGATGGCATTGCTTTTCAATTGTAAATTTTGTTGCGGGGTCAATTTAATAATAACACAAAGCAATCAACATATTTTGTTCCAATTTTCAAATAGTGACATGCTGCATAATAAAAGGGCCATCGAAAACTGTCTCCAATCAAATAAGAAAAAGTGAAATTTCTAGATATCGAATATTGTGATGATGGCGATTTTTCACAAACAAAAATCGTAAAAATCTTGAATAGAAGATTTGCAGAAACGACATTAAAAAAACCACCAAACGAGAAATTTATTTAATTTTAGACAAACATTCGTTTGTTTTTAGAAACCGACTTAAACTAAAACATTTTATTTTTTCATATTAAATAGTTTAAGCGAATACATGTGCGTATCTGCGTTACACAATAGGCTCAAGTGTAAACATTGGTGTTATTTTGAAACTGTTGACACGATGACCTCAAAATCTAGTACATCTTAAATGCTTATAAATAACAAAATCACCGTTGTGCATTCAGTTGAATTCTTTTATTTCAATTCACATTCATTTTCTTATTTCTGTTTTTTATGCTTGGAATAAATTATTCATACATTCATCATATATACATATGTATACACATACATGAATGAGAGTATAGTATATATGGCGGTATTTTCTATGCGAGTACATAAACTATGTCACGACATTAACACTTGAAAGCTACATACAACACCGCATTATATAGAACTCACCTTTAAATACAACAGTAGCTGATAAAAAATACTATCGTAACTATTTGAAATTATATAATTTTATACTTATAAAACTCTATTTCATATTTCTAGAATTTTTGCCAATATTTGAAAGACTATACTATTGGTCCTATTATAAAAAGAATAATATGGGTATTCTTACAACATATGTGTATCAATATTACATATCTTTTGAAGCGTAATTGGCATAACGTATAGATATGGTACCTGCATCGCAAACTTCTAATAAAAAAAAAGGAATACAAATTTCAGATACTTACATTTAAAGACACAGTGAGCCATAAAGCAAAATATATCGAAATTTTCAATTGCGGCACAACCAACAGTTTGTTGATAGTTTCGACATTTAGTTTTTTGACGTATTTGTAATAGATGAATGGACCATTGTTATAATGATTTCAATTTCGCGCGAAAATCGCATTAAAATAATCAAAATTTACCATGAAAATGATGGTTCTGTTAAAATTACGTTTCGTAAATTTTGTAATATTTTCGGACAACATAATCATCCTTCTGAGACCGCTATTAGAAATATTGTGGTTAAATTTGAGTCAACAGGTTCGATGCAAAATGTGCGAATACCAACGCATTCGACCTCGCCCTTTAACTGCAAACTTAGCAGCCGTGCGCCACAGTGTTGAAGCAGATCCCAATTTGTCAATTCCTTGGCATTCTCAACAATTGGGGTTATTCAAAACCAGCACATGGCGAATTTTGTATAAGGCGTTGAATTTGAAACCTTACAAGGTTCAGCTGATACAGAAATTGAAGCCAACCGACCATTCACATGACCGTAGATTTGCTCAAATAATATAGCAACAACCAGCTGGTTGGACGAAGCCCATTTTCACTTATCAGGGTATGTCAGCGAGCAAAATTTGCGCATTTGCGCTTCTGAAAATCTTAGAGTGATTATTTAAAGGCCATCGCATCCTCAACATGTCGTTGAATGGTGCGCTATGTGGTGTGGAGGCGTGAGTGGGCCGTCTATTTTTTCGAAAATAAGGTTGGTATTGCTGGAACGGTCAATGGATCATACTATCGCGAGATGCTAGCAACTTAATTTGGTTTATTATTGATGACGTCGATGTCAGTAGCATGTGGCTTTAACAGAACGGTGCCACATTTTACACAGCCAATGAAACGAGCAATTTATTGCAAACCAAATTTTCATTTTTCAATCATAACTTGCGAACGTTTCTCTGCGTAATACAAAAAAAATTTAATCATCTTGTTCTAAATTTTTTATTTTATTTTGTCTTAGAAAATAGACATCTTGTTGAAAAACCCTGCATAAATACTAAGTAATGTTATTATATAAGATAAGACTTCTACCGCTTTATTATAAAATTCGAATTTACATTGTTCTTTTTTGAAATTTACTGAAGATGTATGTAGCTATTAAAGCGGAAAAAAATTGTTGACTGAATTCATTTGAATTTCAAGTCTATATTTTGTTTCCGAAAATTACTTCACCAGCTTTCCCATACCATTTTCTTCACTACTGTTTTCTTTAGAAAAAAAATTATAAAATCTTTTTCTTTTGATTTTTACTCATGTGCTCACATGAATGTGAATAAACATTTATTATTGTTGAGGTCCGTTGAGCATTTAAAAATTATATTTTTTTATATATGAAAATAGAAGCATAGGGTATTGCAATTATGGTATTAGATTTTAAATTATTATAATAAATAATCTATGGCAAAGATGTTAAATAACGATTAGATAATGCTAATGATTGCTAATTAACCTTCTTTTATGAAATTCTCTAACTCATTAAACAATTAGAATTAGTTCAACTAATTCCAATTAGATAATTGAAATTTTTATTCCAATGGTAAAAATAATTGCAATTAGTTGCCATTAGCAAAAAAAATTGGTTTACTTTTACAATTAGAAATCTAATTGAATCCTGCTAATCCAATTAGATATTAATTTAGCTCGAATTAGAATCAAACTACTACTATATAAAAATCATTTTTCTGTACTTAAGTAGTAAAGGATCAATCATTATATATTTATGTAATAAATAACAAAATATCTATTTAATAACGCTTTTAAATAAAATAAAAATTATATAAACGAATTGAAATAAGTTGTAACAATGACCCCTTTCAGACAGGCAAATTTTACTTTGCAAAGTTTTGATTTTATGTGAGAGCGAGGGAGAAAGCATGATTGAGAGTACAGACTTTGATATACTCGCAAAGTTGCTTTGTTTTTCTTTCGTCGCTTATACACAGTTGTACTTATACACAGATTACATTACAGATTACATTGACTAAAACAAAATTTGTAAAAGAAAACTTTTTGTGTTTGAACACCAAAGAAAGTTTAAAAGAAAATTAAAAAAACTTTGTCAAAGTAAAATTTGCCTGTCTGAAAGCGGTCAATACTTACATTAGATAACACAATTAACTAACGTTCTATTGATACAAGATTACGAAATCGCTCAGCAATTTAAACCGCAATCAGAATAACATTTTTTACTGCGCATTGATTTAAGTTTATGCCTCATTATGCTTATTAAATTTTATTCTCAGCTTTAACTAAGGAAGTGTAGACTCTGTTTTAGTAACTTTGGGACATAATTAATTTTTTTCTTACGTTCGCAAACTGATAAGGTAATGCTGCTTCCATATTGTATCAAGAACATTTTATTGTGTTAAACGATCTCTATTTGCCTTTTTTCAACATAATAGCCATTTTAAAAGAAAAAGATAACGCACAAAATAAGAAATAGAATATACTCTGCCATACAAATCAATTTAAGATAGTCCAAATGTTAATTAAATTGTTACAACATAAATATATTTTATATAATAGCTATAGTTTTTTGACCTTTTTAATATTTTTTAGTAGTTAATTATAAAGCACTAGTTGATGCTAACCAACGGTGTGGCGAAATATCGAAAAAATAATAAAAAATAAAAGTTTTTAAAAATTTTGTATTAAATAGTGACCTAGTGCTTTATAATTAACTACTAAATAATAAATATATTTTTATTACTTTATTAAATATATAAGTATTAATCTTAATAATGGTCTTTTTAAATAAATTTATGATATATTTTCAATATTTCGCTTTCGCTTTTTTAAAAAATTAATTTTCTGAAGAAGCTTTCCAGCGGAAAGCAAAATATTGAAAAATATATGTGATAAATTTATTTACAAGGACCAATATTAAGAAAAAAAAGGTCGAATAATAATAATAATTTTTTATTACTTTATAAAATATACAATTAAAGTGTTACCCTATTTAAATGCTAAACAAGTAGTTTATGTCAAATTTTCTTTAAAAGCCTGTGAACTTTCTTGTAAACAATTATTTTAAATACACATGTTTTAAATACAGTTTTGTCAGTACTTGTATTTTATTTAATCATTCTTGAAAGTGGTTTTCTCATGTATTCATAGGTCAATGGCACTTCTTTTTAAAAAACTATGAATTGCATTTGTTGAATAGAGATAAAAATTTAAATGAGTTCTTTACAAAATATACAAAAGTATGTGCATGTTTAGAGTATATATGTGCATGTTTTTAGTATATATATATATATATATATATATATATATATATATATATATATATATATATATATATATATTCATTTCTTCGATATAAAAGAACGCTATATTTCTATCTTTACGTTTTCTAAAGCTGTATATGAAACATTATATTTAAATTTTTGTTGGTGGTGCAGATAGTCATCAGTTCAAAATGGAAAATTCCAATAATTTAAATTTAATTTGTTTAATTCTCTGCATAGATCTTATAAAAACTAGGCGATAATTTTTTTACCCCAGCAGATATTATATTTCTAAAAAACGGGAAAATGAAGAACAAGCGATTTCACCTATTACCACTTTTAATTATACACATGAATACATTTTTTATTGTTACGTTTATTCCTTTGTCTTGCGTGTATAAGATTTCTTAGAAAACCAAGCAGTATGTCTAATGTACCGTAGGTTGTTTCGTTTACTTATTTTTACTAATAATTATTTTCTTTTAAAAATTTAACAAAACCTATTCGTAACAATATGCTATCTAAATAATTTTACATCAATTATATTCATTCTCAGGCTAAAGAGAAATTTATTTTTGAAAATGGACTTAAACCATTAATTTGATACCCATTAAATTAAATACAAAACTTAGTTAAACAAAAAACATTGCCATTCTTTTCCGTCTTTGCTGGCTGGTTGTTCGGTATGAACAGCGAGCGTTTTCGATGTGAAGACATTATTCGCAAGCCGTTTTCTAATCTGTCAGTATGCGGGTTTAGAAAGTTTTGATGTTAACGGTCTACCCATGTAGGCAAAATGCCCGCCACCTGGTACTTTATGCGGTGTTAATTGAAAATGATATATTCGCTTCGAAAGTGCTCGCCGTTCATGCCGAACAAATAGCCAGCAAACACGGAAAAGAATGACAATATTATTTTTTTAACTGAATGACAACAAAAAAAATTTATTTATGGGCAGAACAAAGCCAAACATTTAGGCAATTATTGCTGCAGATGAATGTGTTAGCATTTTCTTTTTTTTGTGGTTCTTATCTTTACCTCAATGTAGTACAACAATAGCAATATTAACAGGGTCTGCCACGATATATGCAAAAATAAAACATGATACCAAATGTTGCAAAATGTTTTAGAACGCAGTAACCTCGTTTGGGCGAAAAGCGTATTAACATAGCATACCTGACTAGGTATTAGGATATATTTAAGACAATTTTGTCATTCTAAGAACTGCCCTTTATAATTGTTTTTCTTGAAAAGACATTAACGTTAAGCGATGGTTTATTTCGAAGAGCATTCTACAGGTTTTATAAACATAGGTCTATAGGTTATATTTGGAAAAAAATATATTGACAGCTGTTGTTACACAAATTTTCCTTTGTGACATCCGGAACTCGTTACTTTGAAAATATGCACTAGAGATATCAAAAGACAAAGAATGTATGAAATATTTTGGGAGCCTGTAAAACAAATTTATTTCATAAAGATTTTTGGTAAATATATGTTATAAAATATTTAATAATTGCTGAACTAAAAAACTTTTTCGACTATTTTGTTTTAGATTTTGACAATATTATATTTATCACTCAAGAAATTTCGCGATTTACTTAAACTAAATAACTTTGCTGCTGTTATAATTCCCCTTCAGTTTCGATTTATATCTTTTATTTGACAGTTTAAATACACAAAAGAAATCTATAGACCATAAGAACTTTTTGCATCGCATCAGAGTTTATGTTATGTCGACAAACAAAGTAAAAATAATTCTTCCTTTGAACTATATAAATTCTCAGCATAGAAGAAAATTAAAATATGTACTTATAACTCTAAATAAAGGTTTTTAATCTTTAAAACAAAATCGTTGTATTTACATATAATAAGTGATCAAAATTCAAAAGTTTTAATAATTTTCTTTTAGATCTTATTATAAGTAAAATGCCTTACGTCATTGCATTAAAGGAAAAAACAACAAACAAAAAAAGGATGAATTTTTCTTAATTTTAAATCATTCTCTTTATGCCTTAACTCTTCTTATCTTATTGAGTTCGCCTTCTTTGAATATATATAAGGGACACTTAAAACATTTAACCTTTTTGAATTGTATAAATTTATTTTTTAAAATGGGATTTGCATTAAATCCTCTATTAAATAAAGCTTTTGCAACAACAACAGCAACATAAATAAAAGGGTTAAGTTGTTAGTGTTTTTACTTGATGATATCTATTATTTCTATTTTAATATTTTTAGCTCAATTATTTTACGTTATTTGGGGAAAAAGTTATTTCTTAAATGCATAAGTATAATTAATTTTTCTTCTATCTTTAACAATATAACAATAAATAAAATAATAGTTGATTCTTTTACAGTCTGTTGTATGTGTGGCACGTCATCTTCGTTATTTACTCTTACATATATACTTTTTAATATTTCCGTCTTTTATTATTATCCAGGTACGTGTGTCCGTCTGAGGGTGCTTCTCGTTTGTATGTGTCGTTTTAGTCGTGTGAAAATTGTCTGCGGTCGTGATTACATGTCTAGATTCCAAGAATATATAGTCTTCGTCCTTTTTTGGTAGAATGTAGTATTGTCATACAATTATCTATTTTTCTGGGTGTGCATCCGTGAGTGTCAAGTTATAGTACAAAGTTGGAATCTTCTCTTTTTTATTTGTATGAAAGCATGTGTCCTGGAAATCTTGTTTGTAGTGTTCGTTTCAGTTTGTCTTATAAGTATAAGTGTGCCTGCAGGTACAAGTAGCTCTGTATGCTTTGCTGGAACTAAATTTGTCAGTTGTTTCTGTTGATATCTTGAGATTATGTCTCAGAGTTTGCTGGTTTTTAATGTTGTGAGTAAACCTTCTTTGTGAAAAAGATTAGTTAATCTTCATATTTCTGGTTCTGTGTGAGTATAAGTGTCCCGTCGTGTTTTATCGATTGTCTCTTTGTCTTCTTAGTTCCTGTTTTTAGTGTTGTATTATCTAGTAAATTTGTCGATACTAGTGGGTTTGTAGGCGATATTTTTAGCTATGATGTGTAATTGTGTCCAGTTCTTTTTTGTACTTAACTCAAGTAAGTGGGATTATCTTAAGTCTGTGTATTATATGTCTAAATGCTGCTAGTTTATGCAGGATATTGTCGTTAGCGGTGATGTAGATGGTAGTGTCCGTCACAGTTGGTTTTCTAGCGGTGTCAACTTTTAAACAGTCAGTTCCTCGTGGTATTGTGACGTTAATATAATGCAAATTTTTGCATTGTTCTTTTTCCATTGCATATATAATGTTATTATGGAATGTGTTTGTCTGTTAGAATTTGTTCGACGTTGTCTTGTTCGAGAATGCACATGATGTTATCTACATATCTTTACGTATCTATTCTGTGTTTTTTCATTAGTATCTTTTTATGAAGTAATTCGAGATGTTGCATGAAAATTTCCATGAAGATAGCTAAAGTTGGGTTTTTTCATGGCTAGTCCATCAGGTAGTTTTTTAAAGTGGTTATTAAATCTAAAGTAGTGCTAGTTTATTATGATCTTTACAATCTCTGTAATGCCGGTGATGTATTAGTTTCATATAAATTATCTAAGATGTTGAGTAGGATAACTAAGGTTTGTTTGTTATGTGTGAGGTGTAGAGATCACTAAGGTCAACGGAAACGATTCGCGTGTTTTCTGTTATCTGGATGTCTTCGACAAGGTCATGTAGATTACGTACGATATGTGTATTTTGTAAATTTATTTTTTCTTTAAGTAGGACGGTGAAGTGTTTAGCCAGGTTATATGCTGTTTCAAGTCTGTAGTTTAAATTTGATATGTTTTCTTTGTGTATTTTCGATTGTGCTTTGAGTATTGGTTGTCCTGGATTCATGTTCATATTTTTTGTATACTTTATCGTCAGTTAACATTTTGCAGCATTTTAATAGGCTACATATATATATATATATTTGTGGAATGATTCAGTTGGGTAATTTTGAAATATATTGCAGTTAGTCCGTTGTATAAAAGGTTGTGTTTGTCTGTATGCTATAAACTATCGCAATATCTTTTTCGCTTTTCTCCCTAACAGTAATAATACCATCAAATGGGAGCCCCTTGAAAGTATTTTTGGATAATCGTAAAGCTTTTGTAATCATCTGAAATATATATTTTTCCCAATATGTTACACAAACTGCTTATTTGCAGAAAAACACTGTTCAAAAATTTTCGTTCTAAATTTTATCACATTGCTCCTTCACAATTAAAACAATTCCAACTTTAAACAATTATAAAAACCACTTACTACAGTCAATCTTCAAAATATACTAAATACGTTTCTTCATAGTTTGCTCCTTAATAACGTAAAGAGTTCATTTAAGATTTTTATCTAAAAAAAATTCCTTCAAACTACCAAAATCCTTAGAGAAATAAAATTTTATAGCATTTAAATCTTTTTGATTTCAATGCAAGAAATATTATTCTAACTTCTGAAATAACTTTTTATCATTATCAAAAAACAAGCACTTTAAGAATTAAATACCCAACAATAAAATCTTAATTGAAAATCTACAATGAAATATGTATTATTGTATATTTATTCAAAAGTTATACAAATGTATTTAGTTTTAAGGAAAATATAGAAATATTAAGTCCTTTGAAATAATCCCACTTTTGACTTTTAACATGAAATCTTTAAACATTCGTATTTTATTGTTTTAATTGAAGAACTTAAGTAGAATATATGTATTTATGTATTTATCCTTTTGTGGTACATAAAATAAGATACAAAATTAAGCAGTGATGAGGGGAGGAATTTTAAACAGCAAAACGTATTATTTCAATATTAAATTAACTCAGATTATATTGTGTTAAGGACGATATGGAATGAAGTTGTCAATGTTTTGCGTATTTAAAACGAATCAAATAAAATGTATGTAAAAACTTAATTGGTGTAGCGCCTGGTCCGTTCGCCTAATCACATTTTAAGTAAAAATATTTTGTCAAGAATTCTTGTTGCATAGCGGTTAAGACATAAGGATGCAAAACAACAGTAAACTAAAAAGTAGTATAATATTAGATGTGAAAGAAAACAAAGATACGTGCAATATTAAATGTATATCTCGTTTTTCGTTTTCTGAGATACCAGTTTGTTGAATTTAAGCCATTTTTGAGCAGAATTCAGTTCTGTGAAATGCCTGTGTTAATATTAATTCAATTAAATATTACAAATGTATAAAACGAGATTTCGCATTTGTTAATTCCGTTAAATTCCTTAGAAATAAAAATGTTGCTGCGACATGTAAAGTAAAATATCATAAATACAAGAATTTATTTTTTGCAATCATTTTTCCTTTAACCCACGTTAATTTGTGCTAGTTCCTTGAAATATTCATATGGCCATTACACTATTGCTTATATAGCCCATTAGTAGATTTTACCCCACATTTTGTATAAAAAATCAAGAATCTTATATCTCAAGCTCAATTGATTAAATGAGAGTTTTCTTGGCACCAACACAGCAAAAAGACAACCGAACTCAAAAACGCTTCTATGCAAACACTTTTATTTTAAATCTTTTTTTTACAAGGGTTTCCACTAGAAGCCATTCGTATGTAATTTTAAAAATAAAGAAAACAAAAATATTTGTAAAGAATGGAAATAAATAATTTTATATTTTGAAATCTTTGTAATTTAATCTACGTTTTTGTATTTTGTTGCTTTTTGTTATGTTTGTTCAATGAAAGTTCTCATTCAATCAATTTGGTTTGAGACACAACGCATTTGAACAAAATTTGGAATAAAATGCTCTAATGAGCAGTAGCGAAATGGCCATCTGCATTTGTAGCCAGTAGCGCAATATGATGCATACACGCCTTAGTGACAATCGAGTGCATTGTAGCAGGGCCTTGGCTCCACTCCTTGCTGAAGAGTTGGAGACTATCCAACTCCGCGTTCTGTTGCATATACCAGTTAGAATATTGGTATTTAGCCTGCGTTAACATTTCTTCGGATATTTTCTTCACAGCACCGATTAAACCAACAGCCACCATGTAAATCCCGGAGGGACCTCGCCAATAAATAAAAGAGGGGTGTAGCTCTGCGAGCAACTGGTTCGCGTTATGCTAGTGTGGGTGCATTTAGTTCACTGGTCGAACTTCGGGAGTGCTATGTCTCTTCCAGTTTAAGACTCCTGCTAGCCTAGACGACTGATATCGCCATTTTCTCCCGAAGCCATATTTCAAGATGTGGAAGAGATCCTTTAAGACTGCGTGCCCCCGAGGAGACCGTTCTACTTGAGCGTGATAAGATTTACGTCAGTACCTAGCTGTGTAAGCCATAACCTGACGGTGGATCATAGCACTGTGGATTAAATCAGGGTTCAGATTTTTCATTTATGAACATTCAAAAATCAACATTCATGATATTTTTCATAAATGAGAAATCTTAAATTTTATATTTATTTTTCACGCGCATAAACGAACAAGAAAAAATGTTCTGCTTATGTTCATACATGAATGCGCACAACAAGAATTATTAGTCTTATTCATATGTGAAAAATGATAAATCAGCTTCTTCTCATTGTTATTTTTCATAAATGTACATGTTCATTTATGAATGTTGAAATTTTATAAAATTTCTCATAAATGAACGTGAAAAAATTTTCTACCTTCGATCGCAGTTTACCGTAAAATGTAGTAAAAACACATGGGTACATATTAACTCAAAACACAATATTGCAATATATTCTAAAAGAAATAAAAAAAAACATTTTTTTCCTGCATACGCCGACAATTGCGCATTATCAAATATGTGCGCTTATGTAAGCGAATGCTTAACGCACATATTTTTACGACCTTTTCATTTATGAAAATTTATCAAAATTGTACATATTCAAAAATGAACACTTGTGTGTTTCTCATTTTTTCACTTATGAATAGAAAGAAAAAAATAAATCGTCGCATTCATAAATGAGAAAACGCAAAATATTTTTCAGTCTCTCACACATGTATGAGAAGAAGCGGCTAAAAAATGAAATGTACATATTCATACATGTATGAACAGTGAGTGAACACTTCGCTACTCTGGATTAAATGTAGCGCCATCCTCGTCCTAGGAAGCTTTCGGATATGTCTATCCTCTAGCCATTAATAGTTGCAACTTCAAGAGATCGGAATAGGCTAACGCCTTCACTCCTTGCTGAAGAGTTGGAGACTATCCAACTCCTGGTCCAGAACGGATGAAGCTTAATAAAATTTAAGAGCACAACCCCAATCCTGCTCACTGGACCTGGACCATTCATTGTGTTCATTGTGAATGATCCGACCCACACAACTCAAACGAGGGCTTCGAAACCACAACCACCACCATACTCCCGAATATTCAGTCAGAGAACAGATAAAAGGCTAAAAAACTAAAATGCTGAACTCTAGAACTGATAATCGTGGAAATAAAGTGGAATTGCTTAGTTGGCTCCTGCTAACCTTTTTTTACCCCCGGTGACACATGTAATGATGGTGAGATTCCGTCAAAACATATCAATGTGCCGCCGGGGAACCGTTTTACTTATATTGATTTGAGCCGAACTTATTCAAAGAACAAATAAACCATTTAGTTTTATGTGTAATAACATCTGGAGGAATAGCGAAGCAAGCGGCTTGTCTGTTACTCTATAGGGTAATCAACAAAAATTATTATTCAACTATCCAGAGTTAATGTTCATTTGGTAACCAGGAAAATTCAATGACAGTAACTATTAAATTTAATTTCCTAATTACGCTTAAATGTTTACATGCTCATTTTTCTTAAATTCATATTGTTTTCTATTGTGGAACCATTGCACTAACAGTCATTGCTGTTCACTGATAAAAGTATTGACCCTTTTATTTAGTTTTATATCTTTTAAATATCTATTATTAAAGATATACATACTGCCACACAAAAGAAAAATCCACTTTAGAAAAAATGCAAAGAAAAATTTCAAATATTAAAATAACAAAAGCAAAAAATATAAAGAACAATAACCTTGGCAATTTTATTCTTAACAAAACCCAATTTACATTATAAATGAAAAAGAAACAATTTTGTTTATTTTTTAAAATTGTTGCTTTAATTTTCCATTTAAGATTTTGATTTTATTTTTTTAATTTAGCGTAAACACCATCAAGTAAAAGTTGCATGAAATTGCTTTCACCTTGTGTCAAGTGTACTTTCAAACAACAGTTCTGTTAAAAATCGTATTGTTGCTTTAGACACCAGTAAAAGTAAATAAAAAAACCATCCCTGAAAATCTTTATGTGCGTACATAGAAAAAAACCAAAAGAAAGAGAGCATTACACTGTTAAGTTTTGTTTTTTTTTTTTGTAGTTTAAGCTTTTTAATTGACCATTAAAAAAACAAAAAACAATCAACAGTTTCACCACCTACAGAAAGCAATAAAAATACAATACAAACCGAAAACAATCAACAAAATATAAAAGAATTCAATTGTCCTTAGTTGCCTCAAACATAATGATATTTAAAAAAATCAAACAAAGAATAATAATAAAAAAAAACCAGAAAGCATCGCTATTTTGGCTAAATAAAGTAAGAGAAAAGAATATAGAGACTAAAAGAATATCTGTTCAATGTATAAATATTAAATACATAAAGTGAAAAATTTGTGTAAAAAGTTCGTTTTGAAATAAGTAAGTTAATTTAAAGCACAGTGGTTAGGTAAAATAGTAATAAAATAATTTAAGGAAAGCATTTTAACACTCTGCGACTGATATGACACGAGACACCAAAAACCCCAAAAGAGTATTTTGTGACGTTCTTAGTGCGTACTCATGCATATCCGATTATGTTTAGATCGATTGATTATATCACACATGCCAGTGTAAGCCAAAAATTGTCTGCAAGTCAAACATGCCAATTTTAAGGTAGGTGTATGCGAGACAATCACATCACTGTTATTGTTTTATTTTCATAGTATCGGCCAAGCAACACGTAAGCAAAACTGATAGTTTTTAATTTCGTTTTACGAAACATTCAAAACCATCGCAAGCTCCACACTTTTCTATGAAAACGTCAATTTATAAACAGCGATGGGATAATACGACAGTGGTTGGAGGTAGAGAGTAAGTATAAGATTAGCGATATAGATGATGAATGAAATGAAATGGAACTTTTAGATAATGATGAAATTTCAAATGACAAAGATGATGAGGAACAATTTGCGACTGAGCGACAGCATCCCACTATATAATAAAATTACCAGGTCATCATCATATTTCTATCTTTGAAGGATATTTGTAGCTTTGGTGCAAAATTTTTTACGCATCCTTGTTGGAATTACAAAAATTCTGTAGTTACGGAGAACAATTTAATAATCCTACACTTCTATTTTGCAATATAATGATGAAGATCTCTAAACAATTTTCGCAACTGATGGCAGTAGCCATGAAATATTACGTTATAGTATGTCCAATTTGCCATTTTCGTGTTTCGTTTTCGTTCCATGTACTTTTTTACGAATATATATACCCTACCCTGTTTTGCTGATTTCGTTTTTTCACCATTGTTAAGAAATAGATACTAAAACAAACAAAAATAAAATAAAAAACAATCAAACAAAAGGAGGAGTTGACGAAGTTGAGAAAAACGATATAAATGTTTATGTAGCTAAAAAATTTTTCGATGACCTATGGCGGTACTTCAAAGACTACTAGGTATGGTTGACAATATATTTATCTCCATCTAGGTGCTAGGCTATGCGTGATAAGATTTACATCAGTGCCTAGCTATCTAATAGTGGATCAAACCACTTGGGTGATATACAGCGTTATCCTGGCCCTAGGAAACCGTCAAATATATCTACCTCTAGTCACTCCTAGTTGTAACTTCGAGAGCTCGGAGCAGGCCGCCACACCAACTCCTTGCTGAAGAGTTGGAGGCTATCCAACTCCTCGTCCATTTTACCCCCGGTGGCACATGTAATGATGGTGAGATTCCATCAACATATATCTATGTGCCCAAATGTGGGGGAAGGAGGTGGTAGGCTATATGAAAATCCGGGTATATAATGAAAGGTTGCCACGAGAGCTAAGAATGATGATCACTAGGGTTTTCAAACTATTCAGTCTACTCTTCCAGGTAGAAGCAAACTGTTTTCAATTTGTTCCCTAAAAATAAAAACAGTAGCAATGTATTGCTATTGTGATTTCTTAAAGCCAATTTGCCTCCAGTGCTTGTCAAGAAAAGTCGTAAATTTATATGTGTAAGTTTTCATTTGCTAAAAATAGATAAGTGCACTAATTGCGAAAATATTACACATTTTGATGAAGAGGAAAAAAATCGTTTGCAGAATTTCGATGAGTGTAGGATGCATATAAGAAACAAAGATGAGGTCAAGGGTAATATTTGAAGAGATCAAAATGAAAGCAAAAATGTTTCTAGTTTTGTTAAGCCAGCCACGATTTGCAAAATGTTTTGAATACTCCGTTCGGAAATAATATAATCCTTTTTTACTCACGCAAGTACGCCTACTACAATTTCAGCGTTTATGAAAACGGCACTAGAAATAGCTATTGTTATTTGGTGAGCCTGATGGTAAGCGAGACTGGAATGAAATTTTCACAGCCCTGTATAAATATTTAATAATCGTATACAAAAGAAAGACAGTTAAAGACGTAGCCCTATATTGCGACAGTTGCACTGGTAAAAACAGCAACAAGGCTATGCTGAAACATTTTTAAAAGTTTTCAAACTTCGTTGAAAAAATTAAAATAACATATTTACTTCCCGGTTATATAATGATGCCAATTGATTCTGTACAGAGCACAATTGAATCATTTGTACGCAGGCGTACCAAGTGGGCCATTCACTTGGAAGCCAAGTGCATGGCCCACAATTATTCGCAATGCACGACCTAATCCATCGGGGTACAACTGTTTTTTAATAGGCCACTCAGAGTTTGAAAACTGGAAGTCCTTTGCAAATCTGTTACTATCAAATAAAGTTAAACTAAACATAAATAAATTTCGCATAACTTTATTAGACCAAAAATCAAAAGTAATTAAACTAATTTACAGATATTCCGACAATTCCACTTAAACAACTATAAATAACTTTAATTTTACCTTTACGTTACAAACAATTCACCTTTGTCTATCTCTTTGCAAAAATCCAATGATTTGAAAAATCTATGTTTAAAAAATAGCGTAAAATATTCCATACGCGAAAAAGACGTGTTAAATGAAAGCGACGAAGAAGATTAACTCACTTATTATTGTTATTGGTTTTTTTTTAGTTTTTTTTTATATATCTTTAAAATATTGATTACATTAGTTATTACTTTGTACCATTCTAAGTTAAAAAAATAAATCTTTGTTTAAATTTATATATAACACTGACAAATGATATCGTAAGTGCCATTTTCTACACACGCATCTTCAAAATGTTGTAAATGAAATTAACGTATGTGTAAACAATATGTTTTTGTCGGAAAACTTGAACTTCTCCACCGGAATACTTTAAGGTGTAGTTATATAAGTTAATTATCTAAGCACATGTATATTGTCATTTCGATATTGCAAGCGAAAACGGAAAAAAGTAGAAAAATAGTTTTCCTGTGGAACTTGGTTTTTGTAGCATGAAAATTTCGCGCAAAGGCGTCGATATCATAAAATAAAATATTGGTCTTCTGTTGTTATTTTTTAATTTATTTTAGCCACTGAATTAAATTTTTTTTTGGTGCCCACTGATAAATTTAAGCCTAAAAAATTAAATATGCTTAAAAATTAAAAAATACATAACCTAAGTCAAGTTGAAATTATTTATTCGCTATTAATACTTAATTTAACCCAAAATTGCACACATATGTATGTGGTTAAATTTCAATATCAGACACAATAACCACAAATTTATTTCCTCATTTCTCACATCATATCTCTTTCTACCGCAGGTTGAAGGTGTATTTGTTTATTATCCTTTAGGTGGTATGTTGTGCATAATTAACTTTATTTTTAAGTTTTGTCTTTCTTAAAAAAATTTACAAATATTCGGAGGCATTTTACCTAATAACGTGATATTATATTATTTTATTTTTTTATTCCTACCTAAAGTCAATAGCCATCACATTAAAAAGTAATCAAAAAATTCTGTTATTTAGCTATAGATTGGCACAATTTCCATATATTATTTATATATTTGCAACCTTCAAAACCATGTTTTAATATTTATTAAATTTTACACCAGACAAAGTTTTATAATACTCTGATGGCAATAAAGATAAAAACAAAACAAATGAAAAATTCTTTTGAAGAGGAGGAAATAAATAAATACAAAAAAGCATGAAAAAAAAAAATAAAATAGATTTTTTTATTGACACACAATCTTATTGTAAGAATCATCCTAATAGTGCCGTATGGTCCCTGCTAAAAACATGTCAATCACAAAGTAAAAAAACGACCTTTTTAATGCATAACTTATTCGTTATTTAGCAATGTCTCTATGTGTTTGAAAAAATCAAAAGTGAAAAGGACGCTAAAGGTATACAATAAAATTAACCAATAATAAAGAATTTTACTCTTTTATTATGAGATCAAACTTTATTTAAAGAATTTAGATGGATAAGTTTTTTATACAAGGCCGCAAGGAATAAAATAATTTAATTATTTTGCAGTTGAAGAGCTAAAGTGTTAGTAACTTCAAAAAGAAAAGAAAAATATTAAATTATTATAAAATTATTTCACCAGCATCAAGGTCTTCAAAATTTTTAATATTCAAGTTCATGTTTGTGCGATTTATTTATGTTTTTTAATTCTATTCCAGAATTTATTTTCTACTTTCATATCATGGCACCTACTATCTTGCCAATACCAAATAAGAAAACGACATGAATTTCACGTTTTTCCCCATGTGGAGGTAGATTTAAATTATTTGGTTCTGTCTATCATCATTTGAGCCATTTATTTTAATAGTGGCATGTAACTTTGTTTTTAAGTCGATATATTTAAGGGTTTACGTTTAAAAATATGGATGATACCTTTCGAAAAGTATCAGTATCATCTAATTTCTCAGTATAAATAATTTCGTATAAACATTAAAATATCAGCACTAAAAATAATACTTCACACACACTAATTACATGTTTCTATTTCTTTCACACTAAGCCTCGTTTTCAATTTCCTGAGAACAACGACTTATGCCACTTTCAAAATAAACATGTTTGTTATGCCGTTAATTACCAACACTACTCTCGAACAAATCTCAATAGTTCTCAACATATTGACTACAAATTTTTTAAACATGAAAAGGTACCGTTTAATTGTATTTAGCATTGCCATTAACTCATTTTTTTTTAAAGTGACTTATGCCACTTTCAAAATAAACGGCTAATTTGAGGTTATTACAGATAATTTTTTAGCATTAAATACTACTTTTGTCTCAGTTTCTTGTTACAATAACACAAATATCAGGAGAATATAAAATATATGGGAACATATATAGAACAGGGAGAACGTGGGGGAAAAAACAAAATATCGTAAATAAAAAAAATCAAATCGCCATTGTGTAAGTATTCGATTTAGATACAAGAGCGTAATGTAGTTGTTTAAGGAAAAAAATATTTTTTCTTTGCAATTTTAAAACAATCATGCTTTAGACACACAATCTATGTCAAGGGTTTTGAAATTACCACAAGATTAAAGCTCAAAAAGTGGGTCCAGTACGATTTTTTCTCCAATTTATTGGGTTACTTTTATGAAATGATGTTATGATTGAAAATAAAATTTTAAGGTAATATCAGTTGAATAACCCCTTTATAATATCACCGAAAACAATACATTAATTACTTAAGTACTCAAAATCAAACTGTAAATAATATATCGTTGCGAAGATGATTTATTAAGTTTTAAAAGAAAATAATTATCCGTAAAAAAGTAAATGAAACGATCAGTGGGTTTTGCACAATCTTATAAACGCAAGGCAACAACAACACGTCTATAAGAAATTCTACTAAAAAAGATAAACAAGGTGCTTTCAGGTGCTTTTGAATAATAATAATGATGGGTTTGGGCTGATTAAGTTCAGTTTTGCATGTGTTATTGAGTTTGAATTAGTGAGAGTTTCGTTCAGATTAGGTGAAATGTGATAGGATATGACAATATTCGCCCCAAGTTTTTAAGGTTTTTAATACCTTTTCTTCTGCCGTATATAACTTCTTTAATTCAATTATAAACACAAGTTCGCTTCCTGAAAAATCTAAATAAAAAAATACAAAAACAATACCAATTCCAAAATCAAAGAACAATTTTCGGGTCATAGCTATATAATGTTTTCTGTCGAAAGCATTGGTAAAAATCTTGCAACCACAAATAATTGGGCATATTTTTGGGACTAATTTAATGTGTGTAAGACAATCATCTCTTCGACATCATCATAGATGTGTAACTGCCTTGGAACTCATTAGGATAGAACTTGAAAATTAGTTCTTTGGTGGTTCTCTATCATTCGATAGTATTTGATGCGGTTGGCAATTTGATGTTTTATAGCAACTTCAGGTGTCTTTTTAGGTTTCCTTTGACTACTGCACAACTTATATTGTCTTATCTGACGCAAATAACACAATCAGTATGTGTGAAGGAGATAGTGTTCAACCCAGTTGGATGACATTGGGCCGACCATTGCTTTTACAGCATTTTATAGTGAAATTATGGTTGATGAAACTATTATGGAGAAACATTATGCCTGATTTGTAGGAAAAATTTGATTATGTGAACCTACAGATTCAAAATGCTTGCAATGAATTGATATAAAATGGATCTTCTTCCAAAATTCTTGTTGGCTTCAGTTATCCACTTAAGACTTCTGTAAGTTTTATGGAGATTAGAAAAGTGCACTATATGTTTACCAATTATGTTCCTTTTACTATAAAAAGTTAAATGGTACTAATTGCAATAAAACACTTCAGGGTCCATTGAATAAACTAAACCTGTAAACTCAAACTGATATTGCTAATAGTAGCCCTTAGGGTATCAATCCAGCGTTTTTATTTGTATAAACTACACTTTAATATTTGCGTTTTTTTGTACTTTGGTCTTTTATATAAAATATTTTGTGGGTAATAGTTGCCACAAAGGTAATCTGAATAGATGTTAAAATTTATTAAATAAAAAATAAAAATAAAATATCTTGCGAGGACGAAACGTGCAATAAAACTATTTTACAAATGTTTTGATTTCATTTACATATCTTTAGGGAATTTTTTTAATAAAAACTTTTGTACGAAGCATAAGCTTTCTCTTTGTGACCCAACATTGTATAAAAATGATTTAATTTAATTTTGGTTTTTGCTTTTCACTCTCTTTTATTGCTATTACCAATATTTGATGGAATATCTGTTGGGACTTAAATAATCTTAGCATAAAACTTTTCTGCTGATTATGAAGTTTTATCGAAAAGTAAAAAATAAATAAAATTGTATGGGTAACAGGTGTAAACAAATGTTTTAAGTTGTTAAATTCCATGTTATAAATCTTATTATTTTCAAATTGAAAATCGAAGAGTTATTAGACCGTAATTTAACAGAAGAAGTAAGAGTATGTGCCTGAAATAACTACAGCTGATGCAATAATTTAAAAAAAACTAAAACTTAACTTATAAAACTCCCATCGAGTACAAAAACATAATTTTAAATATGACAAATGATTTTCTAATTTGCATTCTAATAATAGGGATAAATTTTGAAATTTCTAATGGTAAACCAATTCGAAAAATTCACAAAATATTTGTTTAATTAAAGTACTATATAAATATATGCAAAAGATACAAACTCAAATATTAAACAATGCTTAATTCCATTGTTTTAGTTGTTTCGTACAGCACAAACTGATTTGTTTACTTAATTGCAGTTTATTTTTATTTTATGCATTCAAAATGCAACTAGTTCTACAACACATCTTATATAAACAAAAATCTAGAACGAATGGTAGTTGAAGCTAAAATAAAAGCAAAAATTTGTGCAGGAGACCACAAAAAATGTTTGATGACAAACGATTAACTATGTAAATAAAATCACCAACCTAGAAATTCATATACATAAATCCACAAACGTACACATCACTAGCTAAAGATGCGTAGCGAGATACTCTTTTGACGGACCCATTCCTTAGTATAATTTTTTATTTTGTTACAGCTTAAAGTTTCGAAACCATTCAAAACCTAGACCATTTAGCTGGGTAACTTATGATATATTTCCTTTACTCAAATTCAGCATTTGTAAATACTAACATTAATCTTGAATTTAGGACGATTAACTCTGAGCATTAATTAGTAGCAAATTTCAATATTTATTAGAGCAATTAGTTTAATTTGATAATTACCAGTATAAGAATATAAATTGAATAATTACCATTAAATCAAAGTCAGCAGTTGGTAACATTTTCCTAACGATAATTGACAATTATGTGTTCAATCGCATGTTGCTGTATATAAACTTCATAATTTTTAACAAGCTTCAATATAAACAGGCTTTAATATAATCTTTAAGAAGTGTAGCTTTTCGAACTATTATGGGAAAACTTTAAATATTGTTAAGATAATCTATTCGAATGGAAGCTTCTTGAACTATTATGGGAAAACTTTTAAAAATTGTAATGTATCTTTATGCCAGCTAAACCATTTTGCAATAGTTTTAACATATCCTTTGGACAAATACTTATAGCATATTCTTTGAATACAAATAAAATATCGCGGACACCCTTTTTTGATAAGGATTTATGGTGGGTCACTTGTAGCCTCTTTGGTATATAATAAAGCAGAAAAATTTTGAAAGCAGCAAATTCCAGGAATTAAAAAAAATGTATAATATTGTTACTTTTTTTCGTTTTAATAAATATTTTGTTATTTGAGTTCTTTTATTGCAAAATAATAACGTAACACTTTCGAATTTTACATTAAATTAAACGATTTATTCACTTTCAATTCACACAAAACAAACACGATGGTAACTTTACCACCATAACGCCTAAAAGGTGTTTTATTATTTTATCGTCTATACTTAACTACGTTTCAAAGTGAATGCATTCATTTGTTAAGGGGTGCTCTGGTGTAGAAGATATATATTGTTGTTTTATCATCTAATGAAAGTACCTGTTTGGCTGTGTGCTTTTTTGTGTTAGCTGTTTTTGTTTTCTGTTGTTAAGGTTATTTCCTAGAATTTACTATAAGCCTGTTGTTGTTATCTTCGTAACAATATACAATAAATAGAAGTTATGTTTAATTTTTGACGTTTATTTACGTCATATCACTCTTTAGTCTTAAAATTTATGTTCTGTATCATGATATTAAAAGACGACTTAGTGTTAGTGGCGTGGTGATATGAAAAGTTCACGGCTTTAAAAACATTTATAATGGCGATGGAATTTGTGGTAATAATATTCTTATTCCAAATTGGCTCTTATCAAATAAAAAGTCAACAATTCTTTCAGTATCAGAAGTGCAGGTATCGTCTACTACTACATATTAATTTCTCCACGACTGGCTTCCTACGGAAATAATTTCCACCTTCTTTTGAGCTAATACAGCATGTTTCCAGGCTTTCTGTGAAGTTATTTGGAATTTATTAGAATATTTCTATCAACACTGAACAGATCAGAGAAACTTTCAGTTTTTAATTTTTAAATATAAATAATTTTTAAATAATTAATTTAATTATGATGTTAGTAAACAAATTTAGAATATTTAAACTGACTATTACTTACAGTTTTGTAAGTTAATCATATTTTTGGGTAATTGTTAATAAAATAAAGTGTAATTAATTTATGTAACAAATTATTGGCAAATAGTTTTGTGACATTATTATTTCCTGCCACTATAATCTCCACACAGAAAGGCAATAAATGTATACTATTGTTGTATCTTCAAATATGTAGTTTGTGATTAATTTTTGTTGTTTTGACGTACGTCTAAATATTTTTTTCAGCTATGATGCCGTAACCCGTCACAGGATATTGCTTTAGGCATTGAATTATAATATATAAATTTATTTTTTACTATTCGCTAATAAATGACTTTATTTAGCTGAATTTTTGGCGTTATATTCGATTTTAAAGTTGAGTGTTACTTGACTATATTATGCGGATAGATAGGCGGGGTGGATAATCTATGTTTTCTGAATGAAATATATATTACCCACTTATTTTACATTCTAAAATGAAAATTATAATGCTATAAACTTCAAAACGCTAATTGAAAACTTTTGTCAAAATAAAATAAATATTTTTAGTTGTTATTTAATGTCAATATAACGCCAGTATGTAAGATGTTAATATTGTAATATCTAAAATATTTTCTTCTAATTAACCTGCGATTAAGTATAAGTTTTCTAAATAGTTTGTATTAATTTGTTAATAGGCTTTTTGTTTGTCATAAAAATATGTTTTGGTTGGTCATGGAGTGATTTTTTTTCACAGCCATTTTTCGCCCGAGTTGATTAGGACGAAAATGGTATTCATAGTATAATGGGTAGTATAGTATTTGTCAAATAATTTAAAAAGTATTTATTTTTTGCTGCAATATGATTTTGATGCAATAAAAACTCGTTACTCCAGGCTCTAGTGTTGACTTAATATTATTTATATACTAGTTAGTTGTAAACTTCCATAAAAGCATCACAACCAATTTATCTGCACATATAACGTATATATATATATATATATATATATATATATATATATACACAATACAAATTTTTATTCTTATTTACTATTCAATACAAATGTTGCAGCATTTGTGAACATTGTCAATATAACATTTATAGATAGTAGAAAAAAATAGTGAAAATACTATTTTTGGGGCAAATATATAAACGCTCTGCTTTTATAGCAAACTTGTGACGAGCTGGTATAAAATGCTGGTATTATTTGGTTAAGAAAAAAGCATAATTTTTTAGTCTCATTGTTTAATTTTTGTTTGAGTTAATTTACATTTTTCCATTTTACATCATGCCGTATTATTCTTGAGATATAAATTTCTTAAGTAGTTGTTTCTAGTGTAGAATCATACCATGAGTCTGAATTAGACTGCCATTCTTCCTTTTTTCCTCGATTATTTTTTTTAAGAAATTTTAGATGGTGTCTTCTTCAACGCACTTTTAGTGTCCTTTGACCAATCCACATACTTCTTTGACAGCCCAGAAAAGCAAAAGCTACTTTTATACTAATTAGCCTTTCGAATACTAATAATCGTTTATGATTTTTCTAGCGTTAGTTTTGTTAAACTGCATTGTTGGTGAAAAGTCGTTTTACTAATACTTCTCACAGGAGATCATTGGCTTATTTGAAATTATTTGAAATTATCCTACTTGATTTGTTTCGTTGGAACAGGAACTAACTTCTTTTGTTGGTTACAGTGTTACTTGAAGCTTCTATTAATGTAAAGTTGTTTCAAAGAGGCTTTAGCAGCTAATAATGTTAGTCGTTAAGAGATTTTAACCAGTTTTGCAAGTAGTAAAATGTTTTGCAATTTATAGCTTATTTTTAGTTTAAATATATTTTTTTTATCTTATAGTAAAAGAGTAAAGTAAGTATAAAAATCCAACAAAATCTTTAGAAAGTGTCTACCTCAAATCGTATGCAGTTTAGTATAATATATGTGCTGTTGTTTTACTTCAAAAAAATTTAATAGAAAAAAATTTACTGCTTTCATCTGAGTAGAATAACCTAAAAATTATATTTTACTTTGAACAACTAAATCATTTTTAATATTACATATCATTTCGTTAATTATTTAAATTTAAAAATTATTAAATAAAAAGTTTGGAAAAATAATTAGGAAAATTAATAATTAAGATAAATATAAATAAAATATAGCAAACTTTTATAGATTTATGACAATGCTAATGTAGCGCCGATCCCAAAAATGGTAAGGCTAAAAACCCTGGAAATTACCGCCCAAATCATATCCAAAAATGGTGAAAAGTTTGATTAATTTTCATTTTTTTGAGATGCTTGGAGTCCAACATCTTACTTGGCGATCGACAGTATGGTGTGTGCAGGGGCGATCTACTGGTGACTTGCTAGCTTTCCTCTCCATACCTCATTTCGGGGACAATAACGTGGTGGCTCTAGATAATTCTATGGCGTTTGATAGAGTGTGGCATGATGTAATTCTGTCAAAACTTGTTGCTTTTGATGTCGGTAACAATTTCTCGGGATTAATATCGAGTTTTCTCAGGAATCGAACTACTGAGCTGTTAAAGATAAAATTTCGTCAGACGAGTTCAAGATTAATTACGGAATACCCTAAGGAGTAGAGTCGATTTTAATGCCCCCAAGACTCAATGTTGCATCCTTACGAAGAGATGTGTGTTCGGAAATGATGCTGCATCTGTTAATATGATTGAGGAAAGTATTAAGAAGTCGCAAGCTCTTGATGTTCTTGGCATGAAAATACAAAGTAATGTTCGATGGACAAGTACATTATTTAGGTTTCTGACGAAAGTTTCGAGTTCCTTGGTTTTCTAAAACGGTGTAGAAAATGCTTCACTCCGTCCGATCTTCATATTATTATTATTTTCGTCCAAAAGGTATTACAACTATTATGTACGGCCGGTGCCCCAAAGTCTATATTGGATATATATTGGATCAACTGTGAACAAGAGAGTCCACGACCCTTATTGGGGACAGTAAGGTATTCAACTCTATTGTATCTCTAGAGCCTCGACGAATTGTGGGTTGTATACCATTATTTTATCGTAACTACAATGGTAAGTGCTCTAGAGAAATTAAGAAACTTGTTCCCTTTAGTCGCACATTTTTGTGTTCGGCTATTACTCTCTATTCCTATTTATGGGGTGGAATAACACAGTTTTATTTTTCTGGTACAAGGCATTCTTTGAGTAGGGCTCATCCCCTAAGTACTGTTCCGAGAAAAAAAATCCCTTCTCAAAATAATTTTTTCTCCTTGTCTTTTGAATCAATACTTTTATGTTGTTTACTTCATTGTGAACAATTTACGTAAACAATTTGGTTTTACCATTCCAGAGTAGTTTTATTCCTTTTAACTCTCGCATTCATTTGAATTTTTAATAGAACATTAAAAATAGTATACAAACATTAAGAGTGTTCAAGGAATGTGAAAATAATGTTAATGTGAATAGAAATGTTGCCAAGTGTCCTGATATTTTGTACGTTTTCTGTCTGATATTCCACATTACTTAAAATATTTATTAATGAAAATCCCTTTAGTTAACATATTAAATACTGTCTTCTGTGAAAAAACGTTCGATTTTTGAATCCACATGGTGACTGAAGTCCGAACTTAGTTTTGACTGGAACTTGTATCCAATATTCTGTTATTACGTTACTGCCTTGTCGATATGATATGGTAATTAAGGACATCATCTGCTGCCAAAGAAGTACGAGTAAGATGGTGTTTATGGCCTGTGCCTGAAGAGGCAAAACGACATCGTATGTGAATGTGCTAAATTTTCTCTTAGTAGGATATTATATGGAAAAGTCACAGTTGACATCTTTTAAACATTGGCAACGATGCTGAACTAAAAATTATGCTAAAAAATGGGACCAATCATGTATGAATGGAATGCCTTAAATCACTAGTCACCAGTATTCGAATTCTTTTTAGCTCAAACAAATTTTAAATTTAAAATAAAATAAACTCAATAAAATTAAATTTATTGAGTTCGATACAAATAATGATGCGAAATAAAAAGCAGATTAAAAAGAAATCCAATCTATCTAAACGTGTTCTTTTATGTTTAAGTTTCGATTATTGAAAAATACATATTGTACATTCGTATAACAGTTTCAAGTCATCCTAATATACAACCACATATATTTGTGGCTGTGCTTTATAGTAAATTATTTTTACTTCATAACATTACTGTCGCCACCGGCATCAGGTTAAGCACCTTTTTAAACTGTCAAGTGCTTGCTTCAAGGTGTTTTCTTAATAATCCTGAGTTCTTTTTATTTTATTTTTGTTGAATCTGCGGCTGTTTTCCTTATAGTTGTTGCTGTAATTTTTCCCTATTGTTTTTGTTGTATGTTATTTATTTTTATTTGCTTACCACACTCAATCCGTTACATGTTTATGAACATAATGATGATACTTCCAAAGCTGGCGCTGTTTATGGTTTCCTAGTATTAAAGTTGATTTTTTATCATGGTTTTCATCATTCTCTACAATTTGTTACCATTTTCATCTCATCCTTTTATCACTGTTAACAATATGTACTTACATTTATTTGTTTTGTTTTAAAACAAAGCATATATTTTAAGAACACCAGAGAGGCGTTGGTTTAATGTGTTAAAGAAATCCCAAAAGTATTAAAGTTTCTTAGAATTTTATTATGAACATGCAGAAAACTTAGCAAATTATAATAATAATAACAAGTTTTAAGCAGGAAAAGGTGGTGAAGAAATTAAAAAGCCATCAATAAGAACAAATTTTAAAGAAACAATTTTAGAAAAACAAAAACGTACTTAACAATTATAAATTATCTTTAATTTAATATTAAAGTGTTGGTGAATTTTAGAAAGTACAACAATTGTAATTTAATAGACTATCGTAAAAATATTTCGATCAATTATAACATATGTTAATTGTGTAGCTTATATTTAAGGCTTTTGAAAAGCGTTTTCAGAATTATTCTATTTTTGTTTTAAATAATTCCAAATTTAAAAAAGTTTAAAATTTGCGAATATTTAAGAAACAAGAGGTTGAGGATAAAATTAAACGATTTATTCAATTTCAATACGCACAAAATAAACACGATGGTAACTTCACCACTGCAACGCTTTAAATATGCTTTATTATATTCCTGTCTTTTCTCCAAGAGGTTCCAAATTGAATTCAACTCATTGGTCCAGCAGTTGGTGCTTATATATCTGTTGTATGCATTTCCTTCATATACAAAAATATTCTAATTTAACATCATCCCATATTGTTGTTGTTATTAACATTCATATCACTGAATTGTGTGAGCGCCTGTTAGTTGTTTTTGTTTTCTATTGCTTAAGTTATTTCGTGGAATTTCTTTTAAGCATGTTGTTACTGTCTTGTATATATAAGACTTCTTCGAAAATTATGCTGTTTGTAAAATATACAATAGGCCATTTGGTTTACTTTTTTACTGATAATTATTTTCTTTCACAACTTAAACAAATCATTAACGTAGCAATATATAATCAAGTTCAAATAATCTTTTGAAATGTTCTTTTAAAATTTATGTTTGTTTTAATTTACCAATTTCCCTACATTTGATTATAGTTAGAAAAGTATCCAATATAAACACATAATCGGATAAAAGTATATAAAATTTAACCTATAAAGATTTGTTTTTCAAATAAGCATTCCTATCGTGAAAGTTTTCTTAAAATATTATTCCTTTGCCTTAAGTTCTTATCATGACTAAAGCTCAAAAACAAATATTTACTTTGAAAAAATTTTTGCAATGAATGAATTTTTCCTTTAAATTTACTTAATTTACTTTAATTTAATTTAATTTACTTTACAATTTTACTGAGCAGGTATATAAATCACATATTATTTAAGTTAAAAGTATTAAAAATTTCAGTACATTTCCTGTTTAATTGAAGGTCAGTTGCTGCAGGATGATTTTATATGCGACACAATACCGAACAAAAAGATAGTTTCCCAGTAAGATTGAAGTGGCTTTTACAGACGGTATAACAGGATATAATAAAGAGCTAAGCAGTCTAGCTTCTTATTAAAGGTGTTAATAAAGAGAAATAAGAAAGGTGTCTATTCTTAGATAATCTACAAAAAATCTAATGGAAAAGTTGTCACTATCTGCGATAAATTCAAGGAGTTAAATGCTCCTGGAAAAATCCAAATAAATGATTGGTAAAGACTATTTTTTTTTAATACGTATAAACATTTTTTTATTTGCTCATAAGTCAGCTAGCCCAACAAGATGCATTTATCTTATAAATTGAAGTGCTAGTGATATTGTAAAGTTATTTATAATATAATAAACGCATATATAACTCTAGTCAATCAAAATGTGTGCAAGTGATAAGGATGGCCATATTATAAAATATATACGTATTACCATAGTCAATAAAAACATCATTTTTAAACAAAGAGCCGTTTCCAAGCTTCTGAGTATAGTATGGCAAAGAGTTCGAAAGACTGGTTGTATAAATGAAAAATTGTCGTTCAGATAGTAGACTCCTGCATTTTCTCTTGATTAAATTTTTGCCAAGTAAAAATTCTATCATATAATTATCATATAATTATGATGGCTGTTGAGAAATTATGATGCTGAGCAAAAAACTCAGGTTAATTTCGATTGCTTTCCGAAAATAAGTTTAGTGAAGAATGAGATCGTGGCGGCCCTTTCTATAGCGCGAAATATTGTTGTATATATTGTTATGGTATAGTAATATTGTATACCTGTGTGTACTGTCAAAATTAGCATAAATTTCACAGCCGTAAAAGAATGAAGAGGCAGGTAAGCCTTTGCCAATAGCATACGCTAAGCTCCGCCAACAAAAGTATTGAAATGATTACTTCAGGTTAGTCTAGCATTAATAATTACGCCTAAGTTAGGCACAGAGTTCACGAAATCAATAATATTGGCATCAATTTGCACATAAATATTATCAAAAGTTCTTCTACACTTCGATAGAATACATTTTGTCTCTAAAGCGTTGATATACAAGCTTGTCTATTGCCCATCAGTTGATCATGTCCAAATTGTCGTTTATTCATCCTACTTAGATGGGAACATTATCCGCGCTGCTCCCATTATAAATCTATAGATCATCAGCTTGCATATGCATTTTACTGCTGATAGCAAGTAAAATTATTTATGTCAGTTATGTATATACAGAAAAGAAGTGGTCCAAAATAGAGCCTCAATTAACCCGAAGGTGATCAGACCCCCTATCATTACCACATGCTACCTAAGACCAGTCAGCAAAGTAGAACGATATAAATTGCCTGAGAAATATAATAATTTTAATACCAATACTAATTCTTTTTTGATTTATATTTAAGCTTTAGTTCTAAACATTTTCTTTACTATCCTATTTAAATTGTTAATTACATTTAGTGTTATGTATTCTTGAAAGTTGTTCAATGTATAGAACACATACGATTATTTTCGATGGATTAAAAATTGTAGGAAGGAAGATTTGGAAGGTTCTTTGAATGCCCTTAGAACAATTTTTATAGTAAATAAATATTTTTTGCTTCTTCCAGTAAGCATAGATAGGATTTAAGTTGTTTGGTTTTGTTCCACCAGTAAATGATTTACTGTTGTCATTTTTTCTCTTCATTGCAGGCTATTTGTTCAATATGATGGGCGTGCACTTTCGATGTGAAGACTATACTGATGAGTCAGTGTTTGGGTACAGATAGTTCTTTATTAAGTTCGCATTTACTCGTGTAGGTAAAATACCCTGGCAAATCTGGCATTTTATGCGTAACTAATTTTTAATATTTCCATTTCTTATTATCTAGGTAAGTAGGTGTGACCGCTGTTTTTCGTTTGTTCGAGTGTATGAATAATTTTAGTGGTGTGAAAATTATGTCTGAGGTCGTGTTTACTTATTCGTTTATAATGTCACTATTAAAATTTTTTGTTTTGTAAATTTCCATGTTTTCAAGGATTCTATACTGGCTAAGATTTAGTAATGTCTTACATTCATCTACTTCTCTTGGAGTCTGTGGGTGTTAATGTGTAATACAAAGTTAAAGTCTTCTCTTTTTCGTTTGAGCTTAACCCCCGGGGGCTCATATATATGGTCTTTATAGAACTTCGACTATCTAGACACAGGGCAACTGGCGGAAAAAGGGAGCCCAGTCCCCTGAAGTCAGCAGGGGTACAACTGGAAACTCCACTTTAATTCCACGGGAATAAGTGACCCCCAGAGCTCCGTTACTTGTCTCTTTAGATACTGACTGATTATTGAGGTTGGCCCTTTTTGGGAGTGTAGTGATGGTTGTGGTTTTGCGGTTAATGACACGCTAGGTGAATGATCTAGTCCAGTGAGCATGCTAGACATGTGTTCCGGACAGGAGTTGGAAAGTCTCCAACTCTTAAGCAAGGAGTGATTATTTGCAGCCCTGCTCTGGAATCATCGAAGTTGTAACTAGAAAGTTCTGTTGCATAGAATTATAGCTTCGGCTTCCTAGGACGAGCATGACGTTCCAAATTATGCAGTGGTTTGATCAACCATCTGATTAAGCCTTCATGGCCGAGCACGGATGTAAATCTAATCACACGATTCGTTTGAGCTTATGTGTTCTGCAAATCTTGTTTGCAGTGTTCGTCCAGTTTGTCCTATATATAGATGTATTTATAGGTATAAGTAAGTATGTATACTCTGCTGGAACTAAGATTGGCTACGTAAACTCCTAAAATTCGTATGGATAACGTGTAGGATATGGTGGAACATTAAAACAAATATTACTTATTAAAAGATGACTGGACACAATAGCTTTAATAAGAAGGAAGTTATAATATAACAAAGGCAAGAACTGTTTTTAAGCAGATTCGACAGTAATACTATGGACATTGTAGATTGGGGTCCAAAACTAAGAACCATATTTTAGAATATATCTAACTAAATATGTATACAATTGCTTCGTTATATAAAGTTATTTAAATCCTAACATTTGATTAATCCCAAGACAGTTCGGGCTTTGTTCACTGTAAATGAAATATGTTGTATAAAATTTAGGATCAAGTAAAATGGTTAGAAATTGTTTCAACTCTGTGCAATATTCTATTGTTCAAGATATAATCAACATTAAAATATGTTGTTCGAAATACTGCTGCACTTTTTACAATGGAACTGCATAAGATAGTTTTACAGCAGGAACTAATCGCATCGAAATCATGTTGCAAGAATTTATGATCCTAAAAATAATTATAAGTTAAAAAAAATTTGACGTCGAGACATACATGAGGATATTCAAAAGCTTTTTTACTCTTGGTAAATCATTGATGAACAAAGAAAACAACAACGATCCGAAATGGCTTCATTGTGGTAAACTAGATTTAACGTTTAGATGTCTGATTCTTAAAGTAAACTTTCTGTATTTTGTTCACTAAATAAGAGCATATCCATCTAAAATAAGAATAGTTTTCCACAACCCATGTTTATTTAAGTCTTGGTCTCTGTTCATTTCTTGGACAGTGCTTTCGATACACCGTGTTGTTGTAAATATATGTTTGAAAAACGTAAATATAAATAAATTGAAAATAAATATATTGTTGAATAAATGTAATTAAAAGAGAGGTGATTTAAATTCAATATTATGAATATGATATTTTTTTAAGAGCCGCATAATATATGTGCCATTTTTTTTTATATCAAAAGTTATCCTAATTATTTTTATTAAAAAATAATATTTATATATATACTGCTGAGTATATAAAATAGCAGTTTTTTCTTAAATTTACCAACAACTAATTACATTTTCATTAATAACACATGCACACATATAATGCATGCATGATTGAAAATGTGAATATAATTGGTAACGAATGTTTTACTTCAACTCTTCTTTTTATTAACACTATTACAATATTATTCTAGTTTATTATTTGTTTTAATCTAATAAAGTTTGCAGTGGCAATAATAAGGGAAGTTTTATGTTCAATATTAGCCGACTGTCGAAACACTTTAAGGATTTAAACGGTCGAGGGTCATATAATTTTATAAATTAATTTTTGTGTTGATACTTAAATAAAATTTTTATGCAAACCGTTGTTCATTTTGATACACTTAAGAATTATTCTGAACCTAAGGCATACTATTTTGTAACCTAGTTTTTTGAAAATACTGTTCATGCTACAGAGTTAAACTACTCTGTAAAACAATGATATAACAATATTATAGAAAAACAAATTTAGCTTATGTTAAAACTAATAATTTTATTAAATTTAAATAAAATTGTAAAGATTTTACTTTATGAATTTTAATTAAAGATTTCATACTTAAAAAACAAACAAAGGTGATATTATATTGGATTTTCCAATTAGAACTAATCGATTTATGTATCACTTTTTTTGTTATTCAGTTACTAATGCCAAATTATTTTTTTTATTGCGTGATAATAAAACCGTATTATACAAATATAATTATTATTTATGTTATTATTATTATTATTATTATTATTATTATTATTATTATTATGATGTACTTTTGGAAACAACTAAAAATTACCTCAAAAGTATTATCATATTGCAGTGCAGTTTTTGGTAGCATTTTTTAAATAAATACAAAATTTATTTTATACTCCTCGATCATATTTGGTTCAAAGAACATGGCTACTTGCTATATAAAAAATAATATAATATGTAGACATTATATACAAAAAATAATTTAATTTAATTGAATCGTATATATTGGTCTAACCTTTAAGTGGTAGCTTGCGTAAATAGCACAAAGTTGCTTTCTAACAACAAAAATAATTTAATTGTTTTTAAAAAAGAAAAACTATTTATGATTACTTCTTCAGGAGAAGCTATTGATGGATGAGATGGAGTATTTGGGAGTAGTTGTTTTTAAATGCCATCACAATTAACTAGTTCTAGGGTGTCCGCCGGGAAGGTTTACTACTTTGTGTGTTTATAATTTTTGATTACATGAAAGAGAATCGATCTTATATTGATAAACCTTTTATTTAATGTCGGCAATTATGTATGGAATGAAATATCAGATAAATGGCCGCCCCTGTTCGCCTTACAAATGCGATCCCTATTGAGCACATTTTTCGCTACATTATCACACATTTCGCGCAGTATTTCATTAATTTGATCACGAATATTTTGTTTAGATTGCTCAAGCGTTTCTGATTTGTTTGCTTAAACCTTGCTTTTCAACTATCCCCAAAAAAAGAAGTCCGGAGCAGTCTATTTCTTGAAATCACTTATTGTGGAAAGAGGTCTCGCAGTAATTCCATTGTAATCCTGGCTGTATGCGATGTGGCGCCGTCTTGCTGATACCACATGTTAATCAAGCCTAAAGCATGCCAAATGAAAATCTTCCTCGTCAATCATTATGTTTTTTTTCATGAAAATCAGAGTTTTATCCGCGAATATTTTGCCATGATAAATTTTCCACATATCTACTTCACGGCTGCCAAATATGAACGGTCAAAACCAATGTTTACCAAAATGGCGGCAAAATATAACATTCATTTTCACATTGTTGTAAAATAGCGTCAAATCTTAAAGCAAAGTTTTATTCATTCAATTTTATACAACACTGGGTGTTTGTTTTAATATTATGGTAAACAATTTAACAGGATAACTTGCTATAATTTACAATACAGCTGTTGAAAACCTTGTTTTTTCAAGTCCAAGAAGAGAATAAAAAGAAAAATATATGAATAATCAAAAATAAAATAAGAAAAGTAGGAGATCAACAAAGCATTCAGACATATTGAGATCGCTCTAATAATATAATATTAATAATAATAATAATAATAATAATAATAATAATAACAATAATATATAATAAAAATATAAAACAAAAAATAATGTAGTCATTAACCATCATATATTCTATATAATTTTATTTTAAGATATTTACAACATCGCCCAGTTCTAATTGGAAAACGTCGAATATACTATGCAAGCATTAAAATATTAAAGTATAAATAATATGAAAATAATTTTATAAAAATAAACCTTAAATAAATGCTTTATATGTGTAATGAGACCAATTATACATTTTTACAGGAAGGCAGTTCTTAAAGACTAAAAAAAATTATTTCTTCTTAAATTTTAAGTTTAAGGGCTTAATTTAAGTTCTTGGTTAATAGAAAATAATAATAAGAATTTTAGTATGTTTTTCACCTGAATAGTGTAAAACAAGATTTTTAACAAACTCGACTTGATGTTACTACTTTGCTACATGTTTATCTTAATGAATTTGCACAATCATTAGATCGTAAGTCATATAATATTCGTAGATTGCAGCGTTTTATTCACTGAAAAAACTATTTTTTTGGTTTTTGGAAAATACATTTTTTTATAAATAATAAAAAATGAAACGCGTCATTGTAAATTGACCTAATTTTTCATAGCTCACATTTCTTGTTACTTTCATTTTGTTTGGTTTTTTTTAATATATTAACCACAAAGTTGCGGTTGTTTGTAAATTTAATTTCATTTTTATGTATTATGATTCGTTACAAATATTCATACAACCGTAATAAATACATAAATATATAAAAACAAACCTACGAAATAATTTGTACTTATTTGTTTGTAGGGCAAAATCAAATATGATTTTTTTTAAAATGTTTCAAAAAGGCAGGCTGAAATTCTTTAATAACAATTTATTATAATAATGTAAATTTTTGAAGATAAATTGTTAATTCGACCATATTAAACACTTCTTATTAAAAAAAACGCAATGATTTATGTTGTGTTGAAAATTGATTTTCGAGAGGGTCCATAATATTTTTTAAATATACATAACGCAAATCTACAATTTTGTGCCAGCAAAAAGACATTGTTATACATTGTTATAAGTTTTGAAGTTTTAAAAGAAAACAATTATTAATAAAAAAAAGTAAACAAAAAGTCTCACTGCGCAGTTCACAAACTCTTCTAAAAAAATCTTATACACACAAGACAACAACCACATGCTTGTAAGAAATTCTACGAAATAAGCAAACAATAGAAAAGAAAAACACTTAACACAGAACAAAACGAAATACGCAGCCAAGCAGGCACCTAAACTGAATTATAATAATGATGTTAAAGTAGAATATTCGTGTATATGCGAAAACTGTTTACAACAACTATGTATATATGCACCACTTGCTGGGCAAATGAATGAATTGAAGTTGAGTCATCAGTGAGTAACAATAACAATGTAACCACCGTGTTTACTTTGTGTATTGAAAGTAAATAAATAGTTTAACTTGATTGAAAACTCTAAAATACTGTGTTATTATTTTAAAATAGAAAAACTCACAAAAGCAAAACATTAATTAAAAGGAATAAACGTAACAATATTTCTATTTTAAACAAATATTTCACTACTATTTAATCTACGTTAATTCCCATAAAATAGTTATTTTTCAAATGTACTAAAAAATATTTCAAATGTACCACTGTAAGCAAAAAGCACATCCATATGGCCATTTTACTACGGCTCATATAGCTCATCAGTAAATTTTATCCCAAATTTGGTATAGAAAATTCAAGTTTTATTCCTCAAGCCGAATTGATTAAATGAGAGTTTTATTTGAACCAATACAGCAAAAAGACAAGAAACCTCAATAAATACATCTATACAAAAACACAGCAAACATTTCGAAAACAAAAACACTTAATTTTCAATATTTTTGCATAAGGGGTTTCGTTGGACGCCATTCTTATATAGTTTGAAAAATAAAAAAAACAAAAAATATTTGTATAGAATTTTACACAAACGCAAGCTGCGCATGCAATGGAAATAAATAATTTTATTTATTTTTTTAAATCATATTTAATTTAAACTACGTTTTCTTTTGCCATATTCCTTTAAAAATAAGCACATTTATATCGGCTTTTTCAACAAGAAGTTTGTTTTTTAATAATGCCAGTTTTGACATTTAGTTTTTTGATGTACTCGTAGTAGATTGTTACAATGAAATTAATTTCGTACAAAAATCGCGTTAATATAATTAACATCCGCTATGAAATGGTTCTGTTAAAGTTACACTTCGTAAAATTCGTCATAGTCCTTATGAGACCGCTATTAAGAAGTTGCCCCTTAAATTTGAGTCGACAGCCTCGATACAAAATATACGAACACAAACGCGTGTTCGATCGGATCATTCAACTGAAAATAATGCAGCCGTGAGCCATAATGTTCAAGCAGCTCCAAATTTGCCTATTCCTCGACGTTTTCAACAATTAGGCTAATTCAAAACCACAACATTGCGATTTTTGCGTAAGGATTTGACTTTAAAGTCTTACAACATTCAACTGGAGCAGGCACTGAAGCCGACCAACCGTTCATATGGTAGTAGATTCGCTCAATTCATTCAGGAATAACCGGCTAGTTTTTCTGAAAACTTCATTTTTTCATACGAAGCCCATTTTCTACTTGCCAGGGTACGTCAACAAGCATAATTCCCGTATTTCGGCTTTTGAAAATCCTGAAGCGATTATTGATAAGCAGTTGAATGCTTAAAGTGTCACTGTATGATGCGCTATGTGGTATCGAGTTGTGATTGGGCCGTTTTATTTTGCGAAGATACGGCTGGAAATGCAGTAAACGGTCAATGGACTACGAAATCGCCAGATGCTAACAACTCAATTTTGGCCTATTATTGACGAGGTGGAGATCACTTCAACAGGATGATTAACCATGTCACACAGCCAATGAAACGATCAATTTATTGCACACCATATTTCGTGGTCGCTTAATTTCAAGACAATCAACGGTTAAGTGGTCAGCCAGATGGTGTGATTTAACACTACGAAATTATTATATGTGGAACTATGTTAAGGAGAGAGACTATAAGGAACCAAACAAATTGATTTCAGCTTTAAAACTCAAAATCCGTGATGTAGTTAACGAAATAGGATCGCCATTTTGCCAAAAAGTGATTAAAAACGTTGATGAAAGAATCGATATCTGTCAGCGTGATCATGGTGGATATTTCCAAGATATCAGTTCTCGTTCGTAATACAATAAAATTTTGAATCTTCTTAATCTAAATTTTTTGAATTATTTTTTTTTTTAGAAAAAAACTTCTTGCTGAAAAACCCTTTATTACTATTATTTTACCCACCACCTGGTTTTAAATGTTTTAAGTTATTGGGACAGTTGTTAATAAAAATAAAATCATGAGAATAAATTAATTAATAAATAAGCTTTCACTTGCAATAATCAATATTATTTGATTTAATTTATTAAACCAAGAATTCGTTTTAACAATTTACATGTAAAATAAGAAGAGCAAACAAATCATAAAAAGGAAATTTTCGTTGGATATAAAAGGGTAGGCAAACAATAAGAAATCTAACCAAATACAATTTAGATATGAGTATTTAAAATTTATACTTTAAAATTGATGAAAAAGGGCAAACAACCGTTCCAAACTTTGAACAAAAACTTTTCGCTTTTCCTTTAACATGCAGAATTAAACATTAAGTGTTAAAATCGTCTTTTCCATTTGCTGTAAATGTTTTTATTTTCTCTTTTTAGTTCCCATGCTTCTTTCTTTTCGTTTTAACAAAACGTTTTTTAGTTTTGAGATATTTCCATTCCAATATGTATTTTTGTTTCCCCTCTTCTACTTTTTGGTGAATACTCGGTACTTTTCTGCTGTTACTTGAAATGTAATTGAAAAAGTTTTCATTTAATTTAAACTTTATTGTTATCGTTTGTGTATAGATGTTTGAGAGAGTTTGTAGTACCAACTTGGTGTATTGAAAAGTGTGAAAAGAAAGTTGTTGGTTAGATTTTGTGCGTAAGAAAACACATGCCATCTTACATGCGAGCAGACGATAGCAGCTTGCTGTTGTAAGGAATAGAAATTGAAATGAAATTTGAGAGTAAAAAAACAATCTCTCGATACAACAATTGCCAATGTAAAGATGGAAGATTATTGGAGCAAGCTTATAAGAGAACGTTCGAAATTAATAAATTTTACCGTGCCATTAGGAAATCAAAGTAGTTTGATTGAATTATTTTAATTGTCTGTATTAATTGCGCTTCTAAAAGGATTATTCAAAATCAAATTCGAGTAAGATATGTAAATTTAAAGCGCTTTGCTTCCATAATTTGGAATATTATTTTTTGTAGATTTGAACAGGGAACATTGATTTTATATGTTTACTGCTGGCACATCTCTATAAATACCTTTTTCATATATATATTTTCCTCTTCAACTAATAATCGCCAAAAATTTTCACGATATTCTGCTTTTTGCCTCTGTGTTATAAAATTCTTTTTATTTTTTTTTTATCAAACAGGCATTAATAATACTCTTTATTTCAAATTGCTGTTAATTTTAAGAAAACAAAAATTGGCGGAAAGTTCATGTTACCAAATTTCGAGTGAGTGAAAATTTCGCTTAACGATAGAGGCATTCGCAAAAAATTCATTAATTTTATAATTAAATTAAAATAAAAGGGGCTGCAGCAAGAAGTTTAAAAAATGATATCTGGCAAATGTTCACCACGACGACGCTGACATATGTTGATTCTTTCATCAAAATTTTTAATTATTTTTGGCAAAATGCCGGACCTATTTCCTTCATTACATCAAGGATTTTAATTTTTAAAGCTGAGATCGATTCAATTGGCTCTGTGTAGACTCTGTCCTTAACATAGCGCAACAAAAACTAACCCAGTGGTATTAAATCACACGATCTGGCTGGCCACTTTTGTTCATTAAATCAATCGTTTCATTAGCTGTATGACATGTGGCGCGATGCTGTCAGCGTTGTCAATAATAGGCGGAAATTATGTTGCTAGCATCACGCTATAGCATGACTCATTGACCGTTACCGCATTTACAGCCTCATCTTCGAAAAAAAAAAAAAAACGGCCCAATCACGCTGCCAGACCACATAGCATACCATACAGTCACATGCAGAGCATTCAAAGGCTTCTCAATAATCGCTCTAGGATTTTCGGAAATCCAAATGCGGCAATTTTGCTTTTTACATACCCTGACAAGTGAAAATGGGCTTCGCTTGATAAAATGATTTGTATAGAAAAACCAGCCGATTATTCCTGAATGAATTGCGCGAATCTACGACGATGTGAATGGTCGGTCGGCTTCAATTCCTGCACCAGTTGAATTTTGCAAGGCTTTAAAGTCAAATCCTCACGCAAAGTTCGACATGTGTTGACTTTAGGTAACCCCAACTGATAAGAAAGTCGGCGAATTGGATCTGCTTCAACACTGTGGCTCACGGGTGCGATGATTTCAGTTGAACGACACATTTTGTATCGAGCCTGTTGGCTTAAATTTAACGACAAAATTCTTAATAGCGGTCTCAGGAGGAGAATTATGTTGTCGGAAAATATCACGAATTTTACGAAATGTAACTTTAATCGAACCACTATTTTCATAGTGTATTTTAATTATTTTAAGGCGATTTTTGTGCGAAATTTAATTCATTTTAACAATTGCCAATGCATTTACTAGAATACGTCAAAATACTAAATGTCAAAACTAACTATCATGCTGTTGGTGTTGTCACAATTGAACAACTTCTTGTTGAAAAACCCGATACATTAATGTAACGTTAATTAAATTAATGAAATATACATACATAAGCGCTGCCAAGTTGGGCACTGCGAAATAATGAAAATCATGCAAAAAAATATTCCTTACAAATTCAATATCTTTTGTTTGTATTTTATTAAATTTTAGATAATAATCTACTAAACGCCTAGTTATATTTGATGTTATACTTTATTTTTTTGACATCTGTATGATATTTATCAAAGATATTTATCCAAGAAAAATATATAACTAAACGTGAATGTTTTTATTGATTATAAATAAAATACTCAGCTAAATTTTCGCGTTGGGTTTAAAACGTGTTAAAAAATATAGCTGTTCACATATAACACTACTATCAAAAGGAATGTTTTGCTTATGATGTTTTTCGTAACAGTTAATACTTTTTTCAGCCAAAATAGATAAATAATAATAACAAAAATATAAAATTAAAAAAACTGACTTTAACTCCATGCACAAGTATATTATGAGAAGGCTAATATTGTTACCTTTATTCCTTTTAATCAATCTCTTGTTATATTGAGTTCTTTTACTGCAAAATATTAATACAGTACTTTAGAGTTTTAAATTAAATTAAATCAATACCTACAAAGTAAACACGATGGTAACTTTGTTATCTTTACTCATTGATAATTCTTGAATAAATGAATTTGTCCAGCAAGTGGACGGTTTTCGCATATACAGGAATATTCTATACATATTGTTGTTATTATCATTCAGCCTGCTTACGTTCTGCTAGGCTGTGTGCTTTGGTTTTGTTCTGTGTTAGTTTTTTTCGTTGTTTTTCTTATATCTTAGAATTTCTTTTAAGCAGATTGTTATTGTCTTGTGTGTAAGGTCTTTTAGAAAACTACACGGTTTGTAAAATGCACAGTCTGTCGTTTCTTTTACTCTTTTAATGATAGCTATTTCCTTTCCTAAATCATCTTCGTTACAATATTATAATTATGTTTATATTGTGTTCATTAAAACAAAGAAACAAAGGTGAGCAACAGAAAGGTTCGTCTTTTACTATTTCAAAATATGTTATTTTATTTTGAACCCTCGTGTATAAAAAACATTTATACTTTAAGTTATGAAACTTTTGTAGAATTATGGTTAATAGATTAAGTACCATTCGTTTGAAATATTCCGTCCTTAGAGGGATAGAGATGTTCGTAATTCAGATTTTCCTTTCCTCAAATAACAATTTCATCATTAATCAATTTAATATTTATTCGAAAAATATATTTCAAAAATTTTGTTTTGTTAGTGATACTTATTTGATATAATATATTATATATTATGGAAAAATCAAATAACATAAGGTAAATATCCCATTGGTTTCCCTTAGATTCTCTAGTTTATTATTTCGTGACATTATTAGTTTTAAATATTTAAAAATTTGATGTCAAGTATACGTACCATCATCTTTTCAATGTAAACTCTCGGTATGACAAGCGAGCGCTTTCGTTATGATGACATCTTTATCAAGCCGTATTCTATATTGTTCTCGAGAGTTAGTGTTCGAGTTTAGGTAGTCTTTTCATTACGGTTGGTTATACCCTTGTAGATATTTTGTCCGCCACCTGGCATTTTATGCGGGACCAATCTAAAAAATATTTCGGATTTTATTCTTATCCAGGTAGGTTTATCCGTCTGAGGGTATTTTTGTACTCATACACTCTTAGACTGTATGAATACAAAGGGAAACAACTCGATACCAAATATATATATTGTGAAGGAAAAAAAAAACCCTCTGCTGTTTTGGTTAAAAATCCTATGCAGTAAGATTAAACTGTTAATATAAACCGAGGCAATACGCTAAAAATAGAGTAAACTCATAATATTTCAGTTAATCTATGTTAATGTGTGCCAAAATATTTTAAACATTAATATATAAGGATACTGTTATAAAATATTTATTATTCATTAGATTAGATCCACTGATGTGCTATATGAGCAGTAGCGAACGTCTATATAGGTTCGCTTTCACCCACAATAATACATTTAAATTTTTGAATAATAAATATTTTGGGAGAATATCTTAAAATATTTATGTTGAGAGGAATCTACCACAAATTAATATCGATTAACTGAAAAGTTGAATATTTCTATATAGGGTGTTTTATGCAAAACAGCACAGGTTTTTCTTTCTTTGACAGTATATATTCTTGGCTTTGAGTTGCTTGGATTTGTACTCTAACAAACGAAAAACACCCTCAGACGAACACACCTATCTGAATAAGAAGAAAATTGTAAATAATATGTTAGTTCTGAATAAAAGGCCAGGCGGGGGGCAATCTAGCTACAAGGCCAGAACGACCCTTATGAAAGAACTACCAAATAATAATTTGATTTACCTGTATTATTTTTAAAACAAATTCTCATCCACAACATTACGCACAAATTATAATTAAAACGCGACATCTACACTAGTCTAATTAGCAAAATTTCGCTATGAAGTACAGTTTTTTTATCACCTTTTTTCATTTGTTCTCTTGGCTCAAGCTTGATGAGAGGAATAATCACCTAGAAAATCTTAAAATAAACATTAGTTTAACTTTATTTACAATTTGAAAGTTATATAAAGGGTTTTTGAACACGAAGTTTATTTTCTATATAGACTCTATCCTTAACATAGCCCCGCAATAAATAATCAAGTGGTGTTAAATCTCACGATCTGGCTGATTGTCGTAAAATTATGCGATCGGGAAATTTGGTTTGCAATAAATTGATCGTTTCATTGGCTGTGTGAAATGTGGCACCGTCCGGTTAAAACCACATGTCAGTGATATCCACATCATCAATAATAGGCAAAATTGACTTGCATGATCCATTGACTGTTACCGCATTTCCAGCCTCATCTTCAAAAAAAGACGGCGCATTCATACCTCCAGACCACAAAGCGCACCATACTGTAACATGTTGGGCATGCAAAAGCTTCTCAATAATCGATCTAGGGTTTTCAAAAGCCCAAATGCGGCAATTTTGCTTTTTGACATCATACCCTGACAGGTGAAACTGGGCTTTGTCTGAAATAATGATTTACGAAATCGTAAGAGATAGCACTTGTAGTTTTTGTTATTTTATTTATTTTATGATATTACGCTTTCATACTATAATATCTTCTGCACTTGTGTCTGTAAAACAGTAGCTGTTTTAGTTCAAGAAGTTAAATAAGCCAAGTATGCAATTAATGTAGTATTATCTTAAATGCGATATTGCCTAATCTAATAAACAAAAAAATTATATATACTTGTTTTTCTTGCAATTTGTATGTCTTTTTTAAGTTACCACTAAGTTAAGCTAGGTTAAGTGAAGTATTTGAAGTGTGACATTGATAGAAAAAAACAAAAACTTTTTCTCCAGTCGTTTTGCGAGAGTTTTGGTACACAATACTTAAGTGGAATTTAGAAATAAAGTCAAATTAATTAAATATATATATTTTCATTTTACTTTCACAAAAGCTTTGTAACAAAAAGAAAACAAAGGGGTAGAATTGTAATAGATAAGTTTATACAATAAATTAAAATTTACAATGGAAAAGAGGTCATTGTACTTTGACTAAAGTAATAAAAGAAGAATGAAAAAAAAATGTAGAGAAAGTTTAACCAAACACATTTAAACACATTTATAGTTTTTAAGCTAAAAACAAGATTAAAAGTTAATGTTTTATAATAAGAAGAATAAGAATTTCAAAAGAAATTTAATTGCGATCGACTTTTATGTAGAGTTTAATATTAAAGAAGATATTGCGACTAAAATGTTTTGTAAATGTTTAACCAGAAAATAATTATCAATGAAAAAGTAAACGACATGACCTATTATGTCATTTTCAAACTGTGTGGATTTCTAAGAAATGTTATACACATAAGACAACGACATCAAGCTTTTAATAAATTCCACGAAATAAGGTAAATAACAACATAAATAACTAGCACAGAACAAAAACAAATAACACAGCCAAGCAGGTGCCTACACTGTATGATAATAACGACAACAATATGGGGTGATGTTGAAGTAGAATATTCTTGTATATGCGAGAACTGCTTTAAACAACGATATAAGTACCAAATGCGCAAATGAATGAATTCAAGTTGAGTCGTCAGTGAGTAAAGATATCAACATTACCACCGTGTTTACTGAAAGTAAATAAATCGTTCAACTTAACTGAAAACTCTAAAGTACTGTGTTATTATTTTTCAATAAAACAACTCACAATAGTAAAATGTTTGTTAAGAGAAATAAACGTACAAATATTTTTATATAAAAAAATATTTCACTATTATTTAATCTGCATTAATTCTCATAAAATTGTTATTATTCAAAAAATATTGCAAATGTATGACTGTAGGCAAAAAGCACATACATATTGCCTTCCAACTACTCTGCTCATATATTTTATCAGTAGATTTTACCCCAAATTCGCTATAGAAAATTCGAGTTTTATATCTCAAGCCAAATTGCTTATTTTTATTCCTTTGAACCAACACAGCTGAAAGAAAAGAAAACTCGTATGTAATTTGAGAAATACATGAAACGAAAAATATTTGTAAAGAATTTTACAATAACGCGAACTGCACATGCAATGGAAATAAATAACTTTATTTTTTTTTAAATAATTTTTAATTTAATCTACGTTATTTTATGCTAGATTCCTTTAAAAATAAGCACAGTAATATCTGGTTTTTCAACAAGAAGATTGTTTTTCAGTTGTTGCAAGACACACATCATAATAGTTTTGACATTTAGGTTTTTGACTTATTCGTAGTAGATGCATTGGCAATTGTTACAATGAATTCAATTTCGCACGAAAATCGCATTAAAACAATTAACAGGCAATATGAAAATGGTGGTTGTGTTAAAGTTACAATTCGCAAAATTCATGATATTTTCGGACAACATAAGCGCCCTTCTAAAATCGCTATTAAGATTTTGGTCCTTAATTTGGTGTCGACAGGCTCGATTAAAAATGTGCGAACACCACGACAATTAGTGATTTAACACCGCTGGATTATTTTTTATAGGGCTATGTTAGGCACAGAGTCTATACGGATCCAATTGAACAGATTTCAGCGTTGAAACTTAAAATCCGTGATGTGATTAACGAAATAGATTTGCCATTTTGCCAAAAAGCCATTTTGAGTAAAAGCTTTGATGAAAGAATCGACATCTGTCAGTGTGTTTATGGTGTACATTTGCAAGATATCATTTTTCATTTCCAAACTTTTCTAATACAATACAGATTTGAATCATCTTAATATAAATTTTTTATATCATTTTGTTTTGAAAACAATCTTCTTGTTCCTGTATATATTGAAAAACCTAGAAGTAAATGTGATGTATATTTCGCATCCGAAGCCGGCAGACGTTGCTCTGCCTCTATGCATGAATTTATCATGTGCTGGGGAAAAATTAAGGAAAATATTTTTGCTATATGATGGAAGGAACTTGTGATAATAAAACTAATCTATCGTAACACGAGTGGTTTTATCCATTGACCGATGACAACATCGCGATGTGTTTTGTAATTGTATTCTTTATCGTAATTGAAAACCACTTTTTTTAGAGAGATCCTTGTTCGATCGTAAGCGTTGTGCCTCACTCTTTTCGGGTGTTGCAGAAGGTCTTGCAGTGGACGCTCTGACTCGTTCAGTTTCCCATTGTCCTACTTACTGTTGTGGTATTGCAGAAGCTCTACGTTTGGTGACAAATGAGTCGTGCGAAGATAGAAGACAATGACTTGCAATGAAACAAAACAATGAAACATATGCAATCTTTCTTCCTCATTTGGCTGCAAGTGAAAAACTGCATATATTTGGCGTACGTATTATCTCCATTTGCAGTGAAAAATATATTTTTTCATTCTCGAATTTTCATATGGGTATTGGCAGTGAACATTAAATTTTTTTTTATACCCGAATTTCCATATGGATATTCACAGTGAATGCAGAATAAAATATTTTGTTCATGCTCTATTTTCCATATAAGTATTCACAATCAACACTCGTCAAGCAGTCGTGTGCATGCACGCAGAATTGAATGAGGCAATCACTGCACCGAACATTTCTTTGGGGAAGGAGGATTTGAAAAAATCCTCCTCCACCAATGCCTCTGCCACGCTGTAGCGATCGCACAAAACTCAATGGTTTAATTTTGTAAAATGCAGGGCCTATAAAAAAATGAAGATAATGCAATATGACGTACAGCAACTGAAAACATTTTAAAGGGAAATGCTTTTTCGTATCAAATTGACTCACCAATAACTAGTCACTGTCAAAGTTACAATCACAATGTATTGAGGACATTAAAAATCACTAATTATTTTCTACTATCATCGAAATCTGTTTTATGGTAAGGCCAACGAAAAAACTATGTTGCTGTATCGCTGCTGTTCCAATGTTTTGACAGAATCTGATGATCGTTATAAAACAGTGCTTTAAAAAAATTATTCTGCAGCGCCATCTAGTGGCAAGTTATAGAAAATATATTGGAATTGAACTGATATACAAATAAAAATATATGGAACCAATGAGCCCTTATGGCTTAGATTTATTGCAGTATATTTATTAGTAGCCATTTTATCTATATAAATTTAGAGTAAAAAACTTTAGAAAAATTTAAGTTTTATTATTAGTTGACTTAAAAGTTTTTAAAAGATTTTTTAAATACAAATTCTATTGTCCTATACAACTTATAATATAAGTATAATGTTTTAAGGTTTTAAATAAAATAGAAAACAGTTGTCCTGTCATAAAAATTTATTGAAAAAAGAAATAAACGGAAAAACAAAAATAAAACAATAATAAAATTAATGCATCTTTCCTGAGTGTTTGAAATAGACATTATGTCTACATTACATATCACATATAGAGACAGATGAACCTTTAGATATCAAAAACAAAATTGTGTGGGCTGTTGCTTTTTACAAATAATTGGGATCAAATATTTACAACAATGAAAATGTTTTACATTTAAGTATATAGAAACTAACCCAATGTCAAAATGTAGCATATACATTTAAAAATATTGTATCTGACTTATAGCAAAGACAACAAAAGAAAATATTTTTTTTTAATTATAGTTGTTCTTTACTTATCCATTTATTTGTTTTTATTTTTGTATAAACATTTTAATTTAAATTTTAAACGACCGTGTTACTCTTATTGTGACATTTTTAAAAGTTTTATATCAATATTTACCCGAAAATATTAAATTGCTTTATTGTGTAAATATTGATTTTATTATTAATAATTTTTTACGAAAATTTGTATTTGCGCTTCGCTAGCCCAATGGGAATAATCGCTGCTAATGTTGTTATTTCTATCATCGCTGTTATTTTTTTCTTCATTTTAGTATTATTGTTATTACAGTTACTTTCTATCAGGGATACAAAGCTCACTGCCCCAATCCAGCTAGAATTTTATTTCACTTGATTTTGTCATGGTAAAAAATAATATCGAATAAAAAAATTTCATGAAATGAGTAAACTTATAGCCATTTCAACTAAACGTGCATATATAAATATACATATATATGATAAATGTTACTGGGCGATTGGTGCTAACACTCAATCATAATCGCAATATGCAAAGGAACTTGAAATGAATTCTAGTTAAAATTAAAAAAAGTTTTTGTTTTTTTTTGATATCGCAGATGTTGACAGATAACAGTACTATTTAATAATACTTTTGATACTGAAAAAAATTTTCGGCAAATTATAATCAAATACCCAAAATTTGGAATTACAAATCTCATCATCAACCCCATTTAACTTTTTAAATGTTCACACTTTTCTGGGTTAAGTTTTAATGAAACCTGTTTGACTACAACTCCATACTTGTAGGTATTTGACAAACAACTCTTCTGTTCTCTTCACTATTTGCCTATGCTTTGAGATGTTTGGAAAGAAATAAAGGGAGAGAGAGAGACGCCTTATGTATAGGCCATAAATGGGACTAAGTTATCATATTCTTATTTGTACCATTTCTGATCGTGGAAATGTAATTTTTTGCTTATAATAGACACAAAAAATTGTCACTGTATTGAAAAAATAAAAAATGCTTAATTATTGTCGTGGGTCGATTCAGTGTCGTGGGCTTCAGCTTTTTAATATTAAGATTTTATTATTGCCGCATTTAAGAAATTTAAGTACGTGTAATTTCTATCTATCATATCTAATTAGAGTATATTTAAATATATTTTAGTAGATTTAATATATGGTTCAATATATATTTCAATATATTTTAGTTTATTTTAATTCCTTTAGTATATTTTAGTATATTTTAAAATATTTTTGTACATTTTAAAACATATTAATCCTTTTAACATTTTAATACTTTAATACATTTTCGTGTATTTTAATATTTTAGTATACTTGAATATATAGTATATTTGAATACTTTTGGGTATAGTTTTATATAAATTAAAATATTTTTTGGTATACTGCAATATATTTCAGTATATTTTTAAATATATTTTAGTATGTTTTAGTATATTTTAATATATTTTAGTCCATAATACTTTAATATTTTAGTATATTTTCATACAGTTTAGTATATTTCAATATATTTTGGTATATTTGAATGCACTTTAATATAGTTTAATATATATTAAAATATTTATGGTATATTGCAATATATTTTGATATATTTTAAATTACATCTTAGTATATTTGAGTATATTTTAACATATTTTGTACATTTTAGTATCTTTAAGTATATTTTAGTATATTTTAATACATTTCATAATATTTTCATATAGTTTAGTACATTTGTTTTTGTATATTTTTGGTATATTTTAACATATTTTATTATATTTTGATATATTTTAATAAACATTAGTATATTTTAATAATTCTATATGTGATATCTATTTGAATATTCTATACGTAACAAATTCATGTAAATAAACACTGCAACTATTGCATTGTTTTTTGATCTCTTATGTAACTGAATATAACTGGAAAATAGTTCTGAACATATTTCGAATCAAAGTTGGCTTGTTTAGGGCCAAAAGCTGGATGGAACTACATTGCTCTCATACCATTTTTAAAATTTAAGCCCAAAGTATTTAAACCTTAATTATTCTTAATCTTAATTTCTTACACTTTGCCATCACGATGAACTCCGTACTAGGTAGCTTATATTTCAGTGACTATTCTCACAGTTAAATTGATTAGATTGGCGGAGGCTGGGTAGTTAGCATATGATCACTATTTTCGCTCAAAAATATTCGTACCCATTAACGGTTTTATTTTTTAGATTGAAAACTCATTTAATAATTTTTAACTGATCCAACCATTATTATTATTATTGCATTTAATCAAATATATAATCGATTCAGTTGGTTAACTAGAAAACTATATTTTAAATTAAATGTGTAATTGAGGCAACTCAAAATATTGCAAATTTTAGACCCAAATCAAAAAGACTTTGATACCGGAATTTTTTTTCTGTGTACGATCTTATAATTCAAACTATTGGATCACCCTTTTTCGTTTTCTGCTAGACAACCATTTTTTCAGTTGAATATTTGCAGTTTTTGATTAAGAGAGGATCTACACTTTCATTATATTTGATTTAATAGTAGCTGATGATGATAGTATGTGTTGATCATGAAGATGAAGAGCTTTCGAAAATGTATAAATTTGCATTTCTTTTTTTACGGCTGAAACCATTGCCCATTAACACTTTTTCGCAGTTTTTATTTGCTAAAAGTGCAAAAACCCTATAAACGATAGCAATAGGCACAATGAAATTTTTAAAATTATTAATTTTACTGCCCGATTTGTGTTATCTTAATGTAATATTGGCAGAACCAATAACCAAATATCTGTCGAGTAATAAAGTAAAACAAAAAGTCATACAACAAAAAAGAGATATTGATCTTAAGGGAAAATGTTTTAAAGTCTAAAAATTTGTCATTGAGTATCTTTAATATTTTAAATGGCTGATAAAAGAGTTCCGATTAGATGTGACTATTTTTTTAATGTTTTCCAGTCCCTTGCTACTCAAATGGATCTTTTATTTTTCACTTACAAATCAGCAACTTATGAATGTTTCTAAGTTTCTCCATATTTAAATTTGTGCCCTTCAATTTAGGCGCTTGCGACTTTCATTCTTGCAAAAGCGGCGCAGTTTCTATCTGTGAGAGAAAGCAGATAGATATTAATTTTTCTATTTTTACCAGTAGCCATTTTGTTTATTCATCTATGGCTACGTCAAGGTTTTATTCAACCTTTCTATTTCTTAAATAAATAAGTATTAATCTTAATAATGGTCCTTTTCAATAAAAATTTCCTAAAGAAGCTTTCCAAAGGAAAGCGAAATATTGAAAATATAGTGTTAAATTTATTTAAAAAAGACCATTACTAAGATTATTACTTATTTATTCTTTATTATGATTTTTTAGTACACAACCATTACCCCCCGGGGGCACATATATATGGTTTTTGGAGAAAGCAACATCTGGGGGAAAAAGGGAGCCCAGTCCCCTTTGGCCCCTATATGGGAGTATCGTGGTGGTTGTGGTTTCGCGGCCCTATAACAGTTTATGGTTCTATGGTAGCTGGGTTCATTTCACCTTTAATAACACCTACCTGGTGAAATGTTCTCACATCCAGTGAGCATGCTAGACATGTGTTCTGAACAGGAGTTGGATAGTCTCCAACTCTTTAGCAAGGAGTGATGATTTGCAGCCCTTCTCTGGAATCATCAAGGTTGCAACTAGGAAAGACCTGTTGCTAGAATTAGTCTTCTGCTTCCTAGGATGAGCATGACGTCCCAAATTATGCAGTGGTTGACTACATAGTCAGGCGCAGATGTTAATCTAATCACACAGTACACAACCACTTTACTTTGCAATTAAAAATTGGTCTCTATATTTGATCTGATCCTTAGTTATGACTAGATGAATATTAACTTTTCCGAGAATTGCTACCTTTTTTGGTTCCAAGTGCCAATAAAATTATTACGTAATAATTATGTATGTTAATAGCTAAAATGGAAAAAAAACATTACATACATTTAGTATAAATAACTGCAATAAATGTTTATTATATAAATTCCATAATTTTATTTGGTTTAATGAAACATTATTCCACAGCATTTATGAAAGTATGTTTTCTATACAACCATAACCAAATTGATCATGAATATGTTTTAATTTTTTAATTTCTCTTGACTTATTATTTTATATAACACTATTTGAAGGTGTTCTATCCTTTATACAAATTTATTTAAAACATTTTAGAGTATTCTGGTGCAAAATTAAATTCTTTGAATGCTGCATTTTTCATTACATTTGTGTCTGTGTTGTGCCATAACCTTTAGACTTTTGCTGGCTATTCTAATCCTTAAGGAGATTTAAAATGTTGCAATAAGCTTGAGTGCTAACTTATTTATCTGCAAATTTTTGTCTGTCAAATTCAAATACACATTTCTGTACAGCAAAACTTAACATTTGCACAAAAACTCAAGATGACTTACTAAGCTTCAAACAATAGAGACTTTGAAATCCTGTTTCACATTCATCTCTAAATTGGTGCAAATTTTCCATTTATTTCAATTTCTCTTTTATTGTTGGCCATTAACATTATGCAAAGTAATCCATTGTGTGTTTTAAATAGTCTCTTCTTGTTCTTTTAATTCTGTTTTTTTTTCTTTCTTTATTTTTTTTTTATTTTGAAAACACTCTAATGATTTGAAAAGGACTGCCTTAATATTTGTGTTTGTTTCAAAATTAAACGTATATGTACATGTTCTCATTTCAATTGAAATTAGAAACCGGAAATAGGTTCTTAGTTTTAGCAAAGAAATTTACCTTTTTTTGGTAAAACATTTGAAAAATTTATTTTATTTTTATATGAATGCAAATGCAACTTCTGTGTTAAAAAGTTCAAGTTAGGGAATTAATTAAGTTTAAACAAAATTTAAAATATGTGCGAACTATATTAACACAGCTGACAATAAAATGCAACTAGTATAGAGAGAACACTGAAGATGGCATATAGCCGAAACGGGTATGTTCACAAGTCAAATTTGAAAGATGAAACATACTTGTACAAAATTATAAAGTAAGGTAATGAAGGATGTATTGATACCCTCCGAATACCCTCCGAATGGCCAAAAAAACACAAGCCTTCTTGAGGCATAATTTTGCAAGCTGTGTCCCGCCTGAAAGCGTGATGTGGGTAATGTCGCAAATGTATATATCTGTGTTCTTTGTTTTTTGCTTTCTAGTTTTATTCAAAAAGAAAGAAAGAAAGAATATATAGATGCTCTTAGTAGTTTTCGCATCTACTGCTTAAGGTAACATACTTAATAATCATCACGTATTTAACCAATTCTTAATGGAAATATATAAGACAAAGATCTCGATATTCATTGTTATTAGCTTGGACATAATTCATATAAATGAAGTAGAAATCATTAAAAACGCTTCAAAGTTAGCATAATTTGCTCTGAATACTTTAATTGCCAATGGACACAAAAATAGCGCATAGCACAGTATGGAACATTAAAAGAAATATTGCTAATCAAAAAATCTGAACAGACATTTTCTTTTATTAATTTAAAATAAAGATGACATCAACATCGACATTCCTTCGGCTTTTTACAGCTGGCAGCTTTATCAGAGCCAGCCTACTGGTGTGGGATTGTACACTTAGGGGATTCTATTGAAAACAAAAAAGGAAGTACGTTTTAGGACCAATTCTAGAGTAGTTCTGAATCCAAGAACGGCACGTGCTTTGTTAGTGGTTAAAGATGTATGCTGTAAAAAATTTAAATTAGTATTCAGTAGAATATCAGGATCTGAAACTACACTCAGTTTGTCAAGTTCGTGATCGTTTAAAATATTTGTATGACAGCTTCCAAAAAATACATGTGAAGGGTTTTTCAACCTAAACACAATAAAACAAAAAATTTAGATTAAGATGATTCAAATTTTTATTGTATTATCAAAAGAAAAGTTCGGCAATTTTGAATGAAAAATGATATCTGGCAAATATCCACCACGACCACGCTGCAACATGTCGATTCTTTCATTAAAGTTTTTAATTGCTTTTTGGCAAAATGGCGATCCTATTTCGCTTATCACATCACCAATTTTGAGTTTTGAAAATAGATGAAATAGATTTAATTGATTCCGCATAGACTCCGTCCATAACATAGCCCCACAAAAAATAATCCAATGGTGTTAAATCACACAATCCGGTTGGCCACTTGACTGCTGATTTTCGGTAAAATTTACGATCGGGAAATTCGGTTTGCAATAAATTAATCGTTTCATTGGCTGTGTGACATGTGGCACCTTCCGGTTGAATTCCCATATTAGTAATGTTCTCAATATTGATTTGTTAACATTACGCAATAGCGTGGTTCATTAACCGTTGCCGCATTTCAAGCCTCATCTTCGAAAAAAACCCAATTACGCCTTCATACCACATAACACACCATACAGTGACGCGATAAGCCTGAGAAGGCGCTCAGTAATCGGTCTAGGATTTTTACAAGCCCAAATGCGGCAATTTCGCTTGTTGACATACCCTGACAAGTGAAAATAGGCTTCTTCTGAAGAATTGATTTTTTTAGCAAAATCAGCCGGATGTTCCTGAATGAATGAGCAAATCTACGGAAATGTGAATAATCAGTCGGCCTCAATTCCTGCATCAGCTGAACCTTGGAAGGCTTCAAACTCAAATCTTTACGCGAAATATGTCATATGGTGCTTTTGGATAACCAAAACGTCGAGGAATTGACAATTCTGAATCTTCTTCAACACTGTAGTTCACGGCTGAGATGTTTTCTGTTGAACGACCCGGTCTAACACGCCTTGGTGTTCGCAAATTTTGTATGGAGCCTGTCGACTCAAATTTAACGACCAAATTCTCAATAGCGGTGTCAGAAAGACCTTGTAAAAAAATATCATCAAATTTGGGAAATGTAATTTTAACCGAGGCACTATTTTCATGGTAAATTTCAATTATTTTGATGAGATTTTTGTGCGAAATTGAATTCATTGTAACAATTGCCAATGCATCTACTACGATTACGTCAAAACCCTAAAAGTTAAAACTATCATGTTGTTGGTGTTGCCACAATTGAAAAACAAACTTCTTGTGGAAAAGTCCGAATTTTGCACTTTTTAAGGTTCGACTCCAGGAACTAAAGGTGCCCTTTTCCAGGAGAATTTGATCAGCATAACGATTGTTTGTTCTAGATTTCTTAACGTCGGCTGCATATAATAGAAATTTTGAATGTTAAATGACATTGGGTAGATTATTAATGAAACAAAAAATAATAAAGAACCCAGATTAAACAAAAATTACTTTGAAAGTAAGCATATTAAAACGAATGTTTTGAGTTCTATTTGACAGATATTATTTCATTTGCATAAGGCAATTGTTTGTAAATACCATAAGGTCAGGTCTCTTAATTAGAGGTTTGTGGGTTTTCTTATCAAACGCTTTAAGGTCGGTGTAAATAACATCAGTATGTTTTGTTGAAGCAATACCACATTGATTAGCGTTGTTAATTCTATAAGAATAAGTTGAATAACTTCGTATAAAACCATGTTGTGCAGGATATTATATATTGGGTGATTCATTTCAAGGTTTCCTATTTTTTTAAAGAAAAAAACGCCAAAAATTCAAATTTAATGGGGAAAGTTTTTTATCATTTGAAAGAACATTCTTTGGCATTTATTTTTTGAAGATTATGTCTTTCAAATGTTGCTCGCGGCTACGTCTCGTTCGAGCATTTCGAGTGGTAACTGGCGAATGACACGCGTGATGTTGTGCTCCAAGGCCTGAATCGAAGCAGGATTGCCCGCATAAACTTTTAGTTTTACATATCCCCACAGGAAAAAGTCTAACGTAGTTATATCACACGATCTTGGGGTGTGTGATATCACACACGAAGAGAACAGTAGTGTTTTCTCAATAAATCCATTAATTGATGCGATGTGTGGGAAGTAGCGCCGTCTTGTTGAAACCAAACGTCGCACAGTGGGGCCAAATGCATGAAAAGTGGCGATTAATTCATAGAAGTCGTAATTTAAAAAAAAAAAATATTTTTTATTAATGGATATTTATAAATACATAAAAAACCAACATTTAAAAAAAACAGAGTGAAAAAACACAGTTTTTAACCCTTTATGGGCCATTTTGTGTTCTGTAAAAAATCCTCTTGTTTCTCATTCTTTGCTGTATCTTTGGAACGGTGCGCTTTAAATTATTCAATTAAATTGCAAATTAAAGCATACTAAATGTACTTTAAGAAAAATAAGTAATATTTTTAAAAATAATAAGGAATAAATATTTTATAATCAATTTCATAATCATAAATTAATTCGTTACAATAATCTTAATCTTCATCTCCATCTTCATCTCCATCTTCATCATTGCTATTCCGATTGCTGGGAAGTACAAGCAACTCCAATGCAGATTTTGGCATTAGCTCTTTTTTCTTTTTAGAACTATTGTTCATGCTTGTTATAAACGGATCTGAACTTATGAGAAATCTATTAAAGATATCTTCCATTGTTTTTTCTCGACTGCATTTACGGACAAAATTCTCCCTATAACTTTTAAAATCTTTATTTCTGGCTTCCTGAGACTCTTCGGTTAGCTGACCAATTGGCAATGGCGATAATGATATAATTTCAGGCCCATGAATAAAATATTTGTGAAGAGTAGGAGGCATATAGTACCATGGATATTTTTTTACAAATAGCCTGGCAGTGTTATTAGCGAAGTTTGTAAATTTTTCAATTTTGACCTCAATACCACTAGAAACTACAATTAAACAATAAATAAACGTGTCAGTACCGAATCAATAATACCCTACGGATGGATAGAAATTCTTAAAAATGTATTATCATTATATTAGTAGGTTGATATCACCAGCTTAAAACAAAATTAAAACTTTACTCGTATGATGCATGTATATGACCAACAGTTATTATGTAGGACTCAAATAAATGACAATAATAAATAGGGATGGGAGCGTGACCTCCTTCAATTTTTTAAAATAGTGCACTTGTGCCATATACAATTTTCTAATAATTTAAGATTAACAAATGTTTAAGTAAAATTCATTGAAATATCATAAAGACATGTAAAATAATTTAATTAGTTTTATTCATAGTAAATAAACCCAACATACGCAATCACGTGAGCATGTGTGAATTAAAGTTACTCACGCCCCCATCTCTAATTAAGAACACTTTTTTTAGCTACAATAAAAACTACTATAACCAAAATAATGACAAAACAAAGTAAAAACAACTTGTGGATTTTTAGCATCTTGAGTTATTTCACAAAAACAACGATAACTCAAAAGTCGCCAAAAATCGCAAAAAAATATTTTGGGGTTTATTAGTTGAGATCTGATATTATAACACTATATAGACGATTTTACGCAAGCTCACGAACAAAGTTGTTGAAACTCCATATATAAATCAAAAATAGCCCATTTTTGGGCTAATTTTATTTTATAACATTTAATATTTTTAAAACATTTATTTAAACAAAAAAACATGTACTATATAGTAAACTACCTGAAGTTGAACCGTCAACTTATTATAAAAATATAACTTTTAGAAGTATTAATAGAAAAAATTATCAATTGAAATATCAAAATTTTCACTTTTTTTCAATGTGCACAAAAAAAATAACAATTATTCAACTTTAAGTGCTCACTTCAACTAAAGCAAACAACTTAAAAGTATAATTTTTGCAATTAGTGATGCAGAATTTTATCCACTTTCACCCGGTACCAAACACGATCATGAATTTTAAAGTTCATATTTTGAATTAATCGCCACTTTTCATTCATTTGGCCCCTCTGTGCGTCGCCGAGTTCACGAGCTGAAATGTTAAGCATCAAATAGTCGGTTATCATGGCACGTTCTCACCGGCATCATTATTGAAGAAATATGGACCGATGATTCCACTGGCACTGCGTACGGGACGTAGTCGAATATTTTCCAATAGTGAATGCTGGGTCTAAAAATGGGTGATGGTGTTATGTTGCCCATAAGTTAAGCGCAGTTTTCGTAACACATTCCTCACAGTACGTGAATTTTCGTAATAAAGTTGAACGATTTGTAAATGTTTCCCATGCGTTGCATTACGAAATGTCAAACAACATTAAACAAAACATGACAGCATGACACGACTCGCACGTGATCTGTCAAAAAAAAGGTTATTGAAAAAAAATCTACCTGAATCACACGTTATACGATACTTGATGGGGGATATCAGTAACAAATTTCTTTTTTTAAAGGTTTATATTATGGTTATATTAGGTTTTATTATTCTCAAAATACTGAACTGATCATATAGAAAATAACACATCAATTATTAATTTTAATAATTTGTTATACAGCTTTTCCTGAACTTTTTCAAAAAGTAATTTAACTGCTGATTTTATTCCTGTAGTAAATTTTAAGATAACATTTTGAATATAACAAAATAATAATATAATATTAGTATATAACTTGCAATTTTTTGTGGGCTATTTTATTCATTTTATGACGCAAATAAAACAATTGATTTTATATTTTTTCTTAACGTTCGTCGGCTCTTTCCGACGTCTTCAGGTGAAATTTTTAAATGTTATTTTTAATGTGTTATTTTTTAATGTTGAAGGCTTAGTTTAATACTTATTTTTTGGTTTATATATTAAAAGAAAGTTAATGAAACTACACACCATGATACGCTAACACATAGAATGTAAATAATAATAATTAATGAATAAATTTTACAGACAAACTTAAATTAATAATAGATTGAACTCCTAAATAATTTCTATTGAATATTGTAGTTTGATGTTATCCTTGTTTTCTTTAGAATACGTAAATTTATTTATACGTCGTTTTATTTTGAATATTTTAGTCCATAAACAACATAAACAAGAAGAAATGTAATTGTTTTATTAATTTTATATTTTTAATTGTGTGTTGCTGTATTAAAAAGTTATGTCTAAGTACCGACAAAAATATATATATAATATTATTTTCGAATTAGGTACTCAACAGCTTTATTTTAATGATAAAAATAATTTTAGTGTTTAGTAAATAATTTGAATATTTTCATCAGGAATATAAATAATAATAATTATTTTCTAATTTCATAGTTTTTACTAATCTCTTGCCGGATTTAAAAATATTTAGTTGAAAATAAGCTGTTGACGTTTAGCAAGAGGTGTTGGTAAAACAAATTAGTTCTTTTGTTGGTTTATAAAAACAACAGTGGTCAAAAACTATTAAATTCACTTTCTTGCAATGAATGTTTTAATATTATTATTTTCAGTTAAGAGAATGGCGAAGCGAATTATATTTTCTGCTTCAATCTAAATTTTTTAATATTCTTCGTTTATACTTGAAAAATTATTTAATAGAAAAAGAATTTAAGAAATGATTTCATTTCAAAAAATCAAATGAAAAGAAATTGTGGTATTGATTCCAAATATGTATATATTTTTTAGTTGTCTGTGTAATACTTTTAATTAATTTTAGTTAAAATACAACAAAATGATTATTCGGATAATACTAACTTCTAATTGGTATGATAGGTAAGGTTGCTTAATTCTAGCTTTATATATTTTATTGCAAATAACATTATAAATGAGATAACGTACTATGGAGTAAGGAAAATTTAAGTAAATATACTTAAGCAAGAATAATGGCGGTTTAAGCGTAGTACATTTGATCTAGTAAAAATTAATTAAACTTTAATTCTACTGCTATGTAATTAAAAAAAGTTACCATTTCGAATATTAAAAAAGCAGTAAAGTATATTCGTATGAGTTATGATTAATGTTCAATTTTAATTTAAGAAAGAATTAATTAGAAATTTTTACAAGTTTTTTATAAATAAAGTGATTTCCAACAAGAAATTTGTTTTTTTAAACAAAATAAGACAAAAATTGATTAAGCTGATTCAAATTTTTATTATATTACAAAGAGAAAATTTCGGCCATATGGAATGAAAAATGATATCTGGCAAATGTCCATCACAACTACGCTGAGAGATATCGATTCTTTCATCAAAGTTTTTAATCACTTTTTGCAAAATGGCAGTCATACTTCTTTAATCACATCACGGATTTTGAGTTTAAATGCTGAAATCGATTTGATTGGCTCCGTATTGACTCTGTCCTTAACAAAGTTCCATAAAAAATTATCCAGTGATTTTAAATCGCACCATCTGGTTGGCCACTAATCTTGTGATTGCCGTTATATTATGCGATCGGGAAATTTGGTTTGCAATAAATTGATCGTTTCATTGGCTGCGTGATTTATTGACCGTTACCGTATTACGTTTTTGGAAAAACAACGGTCCAATCATGCCTTCAGACAACATAGTGCACCATACAGTGACACGTTGTGCATGCAAAGACTCTAGGACTTTTAGAAGCCCAAATGCGGCAATTTTGCTTGGCGGCATACTCTGACAAATGAAAATGGGCTTCGTTTGAAGAAATGATTTTTTTAAGAAAAATCAGCCGGTTGTACCTGGATGAATTGAGCGAGTCTACGGCGAAGTGAATGGCCGGTTGGCTTTCACTGCTGCACTCTTTAAGGCTTCAGAGTCAAATCCCTACGTAAAACTCGGCATGTTGTGGTTTTGGATAATCCACAATGTTGAGAACGTTGACGAATTGATAAATTTGGATCTGGTTCAACACTGTGGCTCATGGCTGCGATGTTTTCAGTTTCAAGATCCGGTTGAACACGCGTTGGTGTTCGCACATTTCGTATTGACACCGTCGACTTAAATTTAACGACTAAATTCTTAATAGCGGCACCAGATGGACGATTATCTTGTCCGAAAATGTCACGAATTTTACGAAATGTATTTTTAAAAGAACCACAATTTTCATGTTAGATTTTAATTATTTTATTGCGATTTTCAAGCGAATCATTGCCAATAAATCTACTTCTCGCCTTGGAAGACGAGATACAATACTTAGCCAATGTGCTCGAAAATAGATAAGTGTTCAACATTTTTTTTTTATTACTACACGATTTAAAGTAAATTAAATTTTAATAATTTTTATAACTTTATATTATTAAAGTTGTTGCATATGAATAGCTGTGGCTATTGGAAAAATGTGGAAAAATATGTGATTAAAATAATCTGTGTCACCCTTTTGTTAATCAAAATAAACATTTAAATAAAAAAATATATAAAAACCATAAATCACATTTGCAATTTGCATAAAGTTTATGTTTCATTAAGGGATTTTTTCAATATTTATATATGTATGTGTATTGTTATCTATTTTTACAACTGAATAACAACAAAAAAAAAATTAATTAAAATTCTAAATAATTATTGTTATTATAGTAATCCCAATTGATATTAATTGCATTAATAATAACACTAGAATAATTAAATTTATTCCCAAAAATATTGCATATGTTTATTTTTATGTAAAATAAACAGTTTTTAAAAATTTGTAGTAAATTGATAATAACGAAAATTGTTTTCATAAACGTTTGTAATTAAATATTACACAATATTAAAACGGTTTAGTGTAGTTGCTTAATAATGTTTAATATTTTTACCCTAAGCTATATAAAATATTAAATAAAATAATATAATTTGTTAGGTACAGCAAAAGCAACTGTATTGAAATTAATTTCGTTTAAAGGACTATTTCCGGAAATCATTAATTTTATTGAAAAATTATATTATAATTAAAATATAATCTTTGGTATTTTGTGCTAGATTGCTTTGAAAAATAAATATTCTATGATATTCTCATGATCATGATCATTTAATAATGGTCTATATTAATGGATTTGACCTCAAATGAATATAAATTAAAAATTTTATTAAAAATAAATTTTCTATAAGTACAGAAACGTTCGACCGCATGCCTAATGATCTCTGTTAAAAAAAGTGATGAAATAATTACAGTCTTTGTAAGGCTCTGCAAATTGTTTTAAACGAAATCTCTTAAAAATGCTGATGTTTGAATAGAGTACGATTTTTGTGAATTATCCGTTTTTGTAAATTTTCAAATTAATAAGAGAATTTTGGGAATATTTTGTTGTGTTTAAATGCATATTGATTAAAGTTACTGTTAGCAGATAAATTTGCTCAATGAATAATTTTAAACCGGATTAACTAGTTTTTTTTATTTTTTAAGAACAATAAAGTCTTTATAAATGTTTGGTTATTTCATTTTAAAGAAATAAGACAAAAATTAAATACTACTATTAATATATTATTTAATAATTTTAAATGATAAATTGTAGGAATTGTGTATATAAAAAACGATATTAAATATGGACAATTTTATGGATATATGAATGCTACATATAAGTTAAAAATTCAGTTCCTTTAAAAAATATATCTATCTATTCAGATTAAAGAGATTGTTGCGATATTTATTTAATTAAGATATCAATGTCTAAGTTTCATTTTTTCAGAATATAACTTCCTTAACATAAACATTTCTTGAACTTATATTTGTATGTTATAAGAGAATTGTAATAAGCATTATAAAAAGCATATTAGTTAACACACTGTATTACTCATTCTAAATTGCCGCCTAAATTTCGTAGGAAAACGAGATTTCTTGAAACAAGATCATAGCTAATGAATTATTGTTCCTTCATCTTTTAAAGTAACTTATCGTTCATCTTAAAAATCTATATTCGAATTTTAAATATTAAATTGTTTTTACTTATAACTCTGAATTGATTTAATAAATCTAATCAGTTGTTTTCATATATGTATATTAATCGCCATTTTATTTCGCTTCGATTATCTTTAAAGTGAGCATAAACACTGAATTAAGGAAAACCTAATCCCCTTTAATATCTTCTTTAGTTTCCCTTAAGCTAGTAATTACTTCATTTGGAATAATCATAAATAATATCTCCTTCTTAGATTGGCGCGTAATAATTTGTTGCTGTCTTTACTCAGCAGGACTGCAGGAGTTAACTAAATAATCTAAATATGGATTGGATTCAATTGACTCCGCATAGACAAAACAAAATGCAGTGGTGTTAAATCACACCATGTGACAGTTCACTTAATTGCTGATTGTCGTGAAATTATGCTGTGCAACATTTATCATCCTGTTGAAAATACATTTCAGTGGTATCCACGTCGTCAATAATAGGCAAAAGTTGAATTTTTAGCATCTCTCGATAGCGTCATTAATCGACCGTTACCGCATTTCCAGCCTCATCTCCCAAAAAAAACGGCCAATCACGCCTCCAGACCACATAGCGCACCATGTAGTTACTCGTTGAGCATGCATGGCATACCGTGACAACTTGTTGATATACTGTGTCAAGTGAAAATGGACTTCGTCTGAAAAAATTATTTATTTCAGAAAAACCAGCCAGTTGTTCCTAAATGAGTTGACCGAATCTAATACGATGTGAATGCTTTAATTCCTGAACTAGTTGAACCTTGTAAGGTTTCAAAGCCAAATCCCTACGTAAAATTTTAACAGCGTTCATTTTGGATAACCCCAATAGTTGAGAACGTCGGCAAATTGAAAATTTTGGATCTGCTTTAGTGCTGCGGCTCACTGCTGCGATGTTTTCAGTTGGTGTTCACACATTTTGCATCGAGCCTATCGACTGAAATTTAACGACCACATTCTAAATAGCGGTCTCAAAAGCACCATTTTCTTGTCCGTAAATATCAACTTTAATGCAACTTTAACCACTTTTTTCGTAGTGGATTTTAATTATTTTAATGCGATTTTCATGCGAAATTGAATTCATTGTGACAATTGTCATAGCATCTACTACGAATACGTCAAAAATAGTGGTTTTGTTAAAATTATCTTTACATATATTCGAAAAGTATATATGAGAAACCTAAGTATTTACATGTACCATTTACCGATCAAAAATGTAAAATATACAACGGAAATACATTTGAAACATTCATTACTTCTAATAAAACTTATTAAAAAGCTGATTTACGATTAAATTAATTTGTTCATTTTATACATGAATAAGTTTTAAATGTAAAACTATAATTAAATAATAGATATTAGCGTAAATGTAAATAAAACTGAAAATTGGAGTACAACTATAAATAGAAAAGTTTCTAATTTCTCTTCTTCAATGTTTACCTAATAATTTTCAGTTAAAAAACAAACCCAAAAATATAACTTAGAAATAATTTGTAGACCAATGCTGGAGCAGGTTATAGGATATTTTACATAGTGTTTTATTCGAATTTTACAAAATACAAACAATGCATCTAACTTTAAAAAATAATTCATTCACTGTTGCCCTACATTTATGTAAATGTATGTGGTTGGTCATTGTGTTATAAATATAAAGCCAAATGTAGAATACCGTAAAGATTGTATGGTAAATGTAATTAAAATATTTGTTTAGTCTTCTGCATAGATTTATATACGAAAACAAATATTTCTAATTAATTAGCAGCCAGTAAATTAGACTAGTATCAGAAGCATTAACAGCATATCAAAATACCGAATGAACATTTGAAAGGATTAGCTTCAATAGAAATTGTATGTTGATGACATATTTTGCAATATCCTTTCTAATAAATGAATACTAATGAAATATATGTGTGTATACAGAATTTCGATGAATATCTTTGAAATAAATCTAACCAACAAACTTTGTAGTTTCATATCATAAGACACAAAGAATTTGTGTCCTTGTGATTGGGAATAGTCTTTTTCATTAGTATTTTTATCCTTTTATATAATAGAAACAAAGATTTGTATGTTTGTAACTGTGAACTGCTTTGTAAAACTTTTGTAATTTTTTATAAAAGGAACTGTATTGAAGAAAACTTATTTAAAAAATTGTAAGAAAATGAAAATATAAAATAATAATAAAAATAAATAAATTTGCGAATTATCTCTGAAATATATCGTAACACAATGGAAAAGAAATTTATGAAGAATAGGAATGAAAAAATTCTTGACACAATTTTAAATAATTATTGTCAGACATTAATAATATTAGGACAGTTCTTCAAATAATGTAGTAAAAACCTTGACAAACGGAGAATTCCTGAACGATAAGCTTGTTTAATATACAAATGGGTGAAATAAGTTCTTTATTATAATAAAAAAGTGAATATTAAGTTTCGTTCTGTCGATGATCGAAAGGGTAATTAAGAGCTACAAAGCACGGCCAGTTAAATACTGAGCCTAGATGACTCAGGTATAATGTAATATACTATTATCCTATGAATGCACACTTTATAAAGTGCGAACATTTAGGCTTTAGCTGTTTTTTTTTTAAGAAGAAGAAAAAAGATAACCCGGACACATTTACCAGCTGTGCTGGGTATATGTATTTTTGAATACTATGTCCAGTATTATACCGTTATACTTAAGTTAGGTTAGTGATATTATGCCATGTGTTATCAATTAATACGTATCGATTATTATGATCGTTAATTTATTGTATTTAATTATTATAACTTTACAATAGGCATAATACACTGTCTTTGAGGCCTACTTTCCATTTTTTATAAATTAAGTTAGATATACTGTTGTCATTCCTTTCGGTGTAAACTGTCACTGCTGGCTGTTTATTCGCAATGATCGGCAAGGTATTTCGGTGTGATGCCATCATTATCAAGCCGTGTTCTAGACTGCAGTGGTGAGTCAGTGTTCAGGTTTTGATAGTTGTTTTACTGGGGTCGTATCTACTAATGTAGCTAGATTGCCAGCCACCTCGTATTCTATGCAGAGCTTAATGTGTAAATAAGTGTGTCCATCTGAGGGTGTTTTTCGCTTGTTAGTGGTGTGTAAATTGTGTGTGAGCACGTGTTTACATGCTCGTTTGTAATGTTTTCCAGATTGTCCTATTTTGGATATAGTATGTCATACACTCATCTATGTCCCCTGGTGCGTCTCCGCGAGTGTCAACGTGTAATGCAAAGTTGGAGTCTTCTCTTTTTCGTTTATATGAGCGTACGTGTATCGTCCTATATAAGTATGCTTACAAGTACAAATAAGATATATATACATATTCCGTTGGAGCTTAATTTGTCAGTAGTTTGCTGTCGATATCTTGAGATTATGTGTCAATTTTTAATGCTGTGAGTGAACCTTCTTTATGAAAAAGGTTAGTTAATCTATATATAGGGTCCGCCAAATATTTTTTTTTTGTAATTTTATAAACACAACTACACAGCTTCGACTGTCTGGCATGTAGCGCCGTCCTGTTGAAACCAAATGTAGCCAATATCATCCTCTTCTATTTTTTTAATTAGTGTTTTTTCCATTAGTGTCTTTATATATAGTAATTCGAAATGTTGCTTGAAAATTTCCATGAAGATTGCAGTTGGGTTCCCATGTCGAGTCCGTCAGGTAATTTGTGAAAGTGATTATTAAATCTAAAGTAATTTCGTTTTATTATCGTCTTTGCAATATCAATAATTTTGTTGCTGTATTGTCTAGTGTGTTGCGTAGAATAAGTAAGTTAGAAATGTTGCTATCAATATGGCACCATCATCATCAATGTAAGGCGAAAATATGTTTGTGCCATATAAAGTAGAAATTTTTCATTATTTTACTGTAAAATGCTTATTTTTGACAGACACTAAACTGTTATTGGTAAAAATTTAACTTGGCAGTAGCAACGCTTAACCATGGTAGCCAAATTTGTATTCTAAATTTAATTATTCGATTAAAAGCAAAGCCAACAAGCCTTTACTACTCAAAAGTACATTTATAGCGTTTTCTTTTCAAATAAATTAAATGAATGGCAGCTATGTGTGTGTGTAAATTGCAGTTTTACATTTATTCACTTGATTTCACATCAAAATTAACGAAGCGTGTTTTATGTTAATTTTCTTGCAGAATAATAATATTTTTCATACCTGTAAGTTTTCAGTCATGTGCAAGTTTTTTACCTTTATATACATAACTGATGTGTAAGATTAATTGTTTGTGTTATTTTTGTTTGTAACGTAAAATATATGACTTTTATTCTTGAAAGTTACAAAAAATAGAAAATTCATTTGTGTAAAAGTTAAGCTTTAAATTGTTCATATTTTTAGTTTCATATTATCGTCCAAGATGTTTCTCAGTATCCACTATAACGAGCTTTTAATATATAATAAAATCTATTACCAAGAATTAAATACCAGTAGAATGTTCCACATCATAGTGCTTATATATCTGTTTTCAGTGGTTCTCGTTGTTACCAAAAACAGCCAAACAGGCTGTTTCGTAGAATTTCCCATAACTACATACATGCTTATATAAAGTTTCTTAGAAAACTACGCAGTTTATTAAATACACACATGTATCGCTTACTTTTTTATACTGATTAGTATTTTTTTAACTAAAACAAATCATCTTCGTAAAAATATGTTATTATCTCCGATTTTCATTGTAATGCCTTCCGCTTCGAGACATCCCTAAAAGTAAATTTTTTTTTTCATTTCTTGTCGAGATAAAATCAATTCTTGTCATATCCAGTCATCAAGGCAGTAAGCCTACTGAAGCCATTTCGAACATAAACAAGTTTGTTTCCCTATCCAGGTGAAACTAAGGCACCCTACAAGCTTGCTTATTTATGCCATACCATGCCCCAACGATATTTTCGATTTTAGTTCACATCAGTTTCATCGCGTCTCCACAGAGGTGCTTACAATTTCATTGTACGAGTTTAAACATGCTTTTCCGAAATAAAAACAACTGTGGGCGTAAATCTTAACAATAATGTCATGAATGTTATTTCACAAAATCTATGTATCACAATCAATAAGAGGATTTAATAAAATGGTAAAATAAAATTAAAATTTTTATTACTTAAACGGGGAACATTTTTTCCTAAAAATTGGTTTTTATTTATTTATAAAACTGGCTTTGGTAATTACGGGGCTGTCAAACACTTATTGCGGTATGCAACCAAGAAATGGGCTTTCATAATTTACTTTTCTTCATTCGGTGTAATGCACTCCGGTGAATTTATATGCAATACATAATTTTTTTTTTCAAAATTAAAATTTTTATTCGCATTTCTATAGGTTATCTTTAAAATAGTGCAAGAAAATTTACTAATACCGAAGAAAGTTTTAATTATATAAGCAAATAACCATACCACCTTTTTTAGGGGAAAATCTTAGTTTCTACAGCTTCCTAATTCAGAAGCTTGTAGCGTTTTAACGAAACATGCTATAGGAACCGAATTCACTGCTGTTTTATTATAAATTGTACCAAGAATGCAGCCAATGTCTTGTAATATCCGAATAATAATAATAATAATAATAATCCGTACATAAATAAGTACATAAAGGTCGGCCAAAAATTTGGTCATACCCAGAAGAGGCCGATCGTCCGCAACTTCACGCAGAAATACCTCCAAAATAACACGTTTTGAAAGCACTCAGAACTGCATTTTAGGAATACAGTATATAGTATAATAGTATAATAGAGTAATAATAACCCTCTAAATTTATAACTCCCTACATATACTTATGGGTCGTATTAAGAGCAGAGTTTTAATAGGGATTCAAATTCACAGCCTTCTGCTGACTGGCCATCATGCTATACGTATTCTTAGGGTCTTAATCTTTAGAATATTATTATTGTTGATTTCACATTAAAATTATAAAAAACAAAGAGGAAAAGGAAAATTAATTTTTTTAAATTAATAAATAAATTTATCCTTGATAACGGCAACAAGCAAATAATTATAACTTATTTTCCAGCCAACAATACTAATTAAAAAATCTCTTATAATCTGTACGGAATTAAATTTATTGTTTTTTACCTTTATCCATTTATTTTTTTACTCCCTTTTTTTGTTTTATTCATACCAACAACGAAATACTGCTTACAAAAGCAAGAAAAAACGGCGTCCAATTTATATGAAATGCTAAATAAATTTTATGAAAAATATTCAACCGACCATTTAATTTAGAAGCTTTGGCTACTTTGACTTTGAAAAGGGATTTAAACCACACACCAGACATGGGCTTACCACACAAACCTAGAAAATATTGCGGCGGTATGGCTGTGATGAGATATATATTTTTTTATATATAAAATTTATAAAGTCAAAAATAAAATGCAAATTGTAGCAGAAATAGGAATACAACAACAAAGTTTGTAAAATGTTTTTAAAACTGTAAGGAAGTTTATCAAATACATAGAGTAAATATGTTGTAGAGCAGAAAATATGCATGTTTTTGTTTTGTTCCTTTATAAAGGGTGAAAAACAATATTTAAATATTTGACAATAAAGTATTGTGGTAAATTATAATTTTAAAGGAAAATGCAAATAGGGATTGTTGTACTACAAAATCACAATTGCTTTTAGCATAATTGGTTTGGAAAGCTTTATTTCTTTACATTTATATGTAAAGAACAGAACAGATGAAAACTTCTAAAAAACCCACAAATTTTGTTATATATTTGTTGTACTTGATTTTCAAACGTTTCTTTAAATATTTATAATAAGTTTACGTTGTTTGGCGATTAGATGTTATAAACAAATGTAGTATTGTTAGACTTAAAGTTTATTTAGTTTCATGATTTAATATTAGGATTTTTCAATCGGATTCATTTAGCTTTACTTATTAAATATTTCCAAGTATTTATAAGTATTCCGGTTTTTACGATTTTGTTCACTGGCATTATTACGATTTCTCCATGCCGTGTTTCTCAACTTAATGTCCGTTTTTACTTTTTTCATTCTCACGGTGTCATGTCGATTTGTTTTCTCTCAATAAGCACACATTTTTCATGAATTCCAATGTTGGAATTTAGTGTGAATCCAAGCTTGAATTACATTTGAAATTCATCCTCTTTCCAGTCTGTTTGAAGCAGTTTGTTAAAAAAGCAGTCAGAGTCAGCTTTGTACTCTAAATGTCAATCATAAAATATTAATGGTAAACAATTTTATAACGCAAAAGTCACAAAGTTTTTTAAGTGAAAAAAAGAAATTAAAGTGAAAATAAATAAAAAGAAAATAAAGAATCGAAAATAAAACAATATAAAGAAATTTGGAATAAATAAATAAAGGGTATGTATTCAAAGCCAAAAGCAGATGCTCGTAAAATTTTTGCACTGCTTACCCAGAATCAGCATATTCTTGGAAATAAACAACCAATAGGAAAGAATTCCAACAATGTCCCCGTCGCTTTGAACGATGAACTGTCTTTGTACGTTGGTGCAATTATTAACGAGAGGGTATAACTGATACCCAGGGACTTAAAAATACAGCTGGCTGTATTGGCGATCCAACATAGCATTGCGAATGCTGCAATAAACAGTTTACTGCAATTCCTTAACCAGTATCATAAGGATTTGGCATCGGATGCCCGGACTTTAAAGAGCACTCCGAAATGTCCAGATATTGAAGCTATGGGTTCGGGTGTATTAATGTACAATGGCCTTAATATTATAACACTATTTAAATACTCTCGGAACATTGCTTGAATAATACTGAAATTCCATGCTTGAATTCAAGTATAAAAACAGGTTCGATTCGACTTGAATCACACTGTTATTCAAGGCTGGAATTACACTGTAAAGGTACTGTTTTGTTCGACTGCAATTCAATGGTTAATTTTGCTGGATTCGCTATTGAATTCAACTGTGTTTCAACTGTAATTCAACGCTGGAAATTGGAAATTGTGACTGGCTAAGTCATTGCCTACTTTTCGTTAATAGTCTTTTCTCACGGTGTACATCCTGTGTAGCGACTAGAAGTAAACACTCATATATAATATATATGTAAACTGTACTGCAGTGCACTCAAGTATGTTCCTTTAGCACTTTGATAAATGTCTTTTATGCCATAACCCTTTTTTTGTACCAAACATATCTATGTTTTGGAAACTTTATAGAAATAAAATATTTTAAATTTTTAATATGTCCAAAAAAATTTTAAATTCTTTATTTATTTTTATTTCTATGAATAATTAGGAAGCATATATCCCTAAAAATATTATTAGTATCATGAATAAAATTTGTTAACATGTGATTTGTGTGAAGCATAAACTAAAGAATCATAAATATAGCTAATATATTGGGAATACAAGTTAACAACGGCTATTTTTTTCTCTCGGATTGGTACCCAGGGGATAACCCCTTATGATGCCAGGCGTTGTAACAGAACTAGGAAAACAGGTTTTGGAGAGGAAGAAATAGGGTGTAGTGTTTCTGGGCATTTTCCCACATTCAAAGTCACAGAAAAGACCTTCTGGAGGGAGTTTATTCCACATTCAAAAAGTTCTGCTAAAAACCTCTGTAATGCATAGTATGATTTAGTACCCAATTAAGCACAAATGGACGCGCTCTCAACGAAAATCAAGTTAAACGCAAAAATTTTCGATTAACGGGAACAAGTTCCGCGATTTCTCTAGAGCACTTACCATTGTAGTAACGATAAAACAGTGAAATACCACGCAAATTGCGTCGATGTTGTGTCCAAAGAGCCTTTTGTTTCCGGTCAAGGAACTTCAAAATAGACAATGGGGCGCCGGCTCATTATATAGGTGATATAAATAGTAGGAAGATTGCATGAAGTAAAGTATTTCTTACACCGTTTTAGAAAACCGAGGCACTTGACAGCTTCTTTAGAAACCTGAAAAACCTACATATTCCATCAAACATCACATTAAATTTTCATGCCAAGAATATCACGAGTTTCCGATTCCTTAATCATTATGGCATCGCAGTAACAGATTCCGCACCATTTCCGAACAGAGATCTATGCGTAAGCATGCAACATTGAGTCTTATGGGCATTAAAATCGACTCCATTTACACGACCCCATTCGAAGATTGTTGCGAGGACGTGATTGAGCGCTTTATTCATGTTCTGGCTTTTGGAACCCACCTCCAACTGGTTCGGTCTACTACTTAATGAATACGAAGGATAAATGGTGCTGTTATCTGTTTATTTGAAAAACATTAGGAAAAAATGTTATTTTAATTGTAAAGATCTTTCATTATACTTCAGCATTTGATAGATGCCAAAGTGTAAATACATATTCTTTTCAATCGCAATAATTATATAGAATTTTGTGCCTAAAAAAGATGTTTCGCGGTAAAACTTGATAACCTTATTTTATTTAAAGCAAACGACTGCTGAAAGTTATCGATTGTTGGTAAAAGCTTATTGCTAACATGCATCAACTCGAAAAACTTTTGGTCGATGGTTTGCGCGATTAAAAAATGCTGATTTGGATATAGAAAACAAGGAGTGTGCTTATCGGCGGAAAAAAATTGCAAGGGAGGAATTGTAAACATTACTTGACGAACATTATTGTGAAACGCAAGAAGAACTTGCGTTATTATTGTGACTCACACAAGAATCCCCCCGGGGGCACATTTATCGGTCTTTATAGAATATTTGACTATCTAGACCTGCGCAACTGGGGGTATAAGGGAGCCCAGTCCCCTGAAGTAAGCAGGGGTACAACTGGAATCTCCACGTTATTTCCACGGGAATCAGTAGCCCGCAGAGTTTCCGCTATTTGTCTCTTTAGGCATTTAGCTGTTTCTCTGATTGATTATTGAGGTTGGCCCTTCGGGAGTATCGTGGTGATTGTGGTTTTGCGGCCCCAAACAGGTATTGTTTTATGGTGGCCAGGATCATCTCGCCGTTAATAACACCCACTGGTAAATGATCCAGATCCAGTGAGAATGGTAGTCATGTGTTCTGGACAGGAGTTGAATAGTCTCCAGCTCTTCAGCAAGGAGTAGTGGTTTGCAGCCCTGCTCTGGAATCGCTAGAATTAGTCTTCGGCCTCCTAGGGCGTGAGTGGCGCTGCTTTTCACTCACAGTGGTTTGACCACCACCTGGTTAAGGCCCACGGCCAGGTGCAGATGTAAATTTTATCACGAACATGTCACACAAGAATAAATTTCCCCAAGTGTAAAAACATTAGGATTCATTAAATCCAAGCAAATTGCGTCCCATATGAATTGAAGCCGAGAGATGTTGAAAAGCGATTTTGCATGTCAGAAATGACCGGTGCAAAACGAAGTCACATTTGCATCTTATTGTTACTGATGATGAAAAATCTACACGTTACGATAAACTCAAGCGCAAAAAGTCGTATGTAAGACCCGACTTACTAGCCGAATTAATGCCGTAGCCATCCATTATGCCCAAGTAATGCTCCGTTTTTGCTTGGATAAGAAGGATGTTTTATAATATAAGCTGTTGAAATCGCATTAGATAATTGATTCATTTGAAGAGGCCATAATCTCTTATTATGACAATGGTCGACGGTATAAAACTATTTGGAAGACAATGAATCAGTAGTTATGTCGCCCAAAGCATGTTCTTCTAACTAAATCTGTTTCCATATATGCAGAACGCCCTTACTGGAAAATGCTTTACTTTAGAACAGGATATCAGAAATAAGCTTGATTCATGGTTTGAAACTGTTCTTTTAACGCAGAATTCTTATGCTACCCAAAAAGATTGGAAAATATAGTGGCTAACGATGAACAAATTTTGAATATGTATCAACTCAGTTTATTAAAATAAAAGCATTTTTAAGCTAAAAAATCGACATTATTAACTTGTATATGTATATAGGTACATATACCAAAATACCGATTTTAGTCAGGCATTTTTAGCCAACTAAATGTCTCAGTTGCGATTTTAGATTAAAAATGATGTTATTTAATTAAAATTCGTAAGTTTATTTTAAAGTTTACTTTTTTACTTTAAAGTTCATATTTTTCATTTAAATATTTTAATCAGCATTCCGAGAAATGTTAAAAGATTGGAATTTTGTCAATATTGTTTTATATTATCTATACATCTTTGTTAATATATTTGTATACGAGCATATATGGATGTGTAAGATTACAATATCATTTTATAAAAGAAAATCTGTAAACCATAAAATAAATTTTATTTTTTAAAAGAAAGTAAAAAAAAGTTGTTATTTCTACATTGAATGGATTGAGTAACGAAAACTATTTATTTGTTGGTGTCTGTGCAGCTGTTGTCATACCATCAAGCTTTAAAGCTTTTAAGAAAACAGGAAGTTATAAAAAAGCATTCAACTGAATTTATTGAAAATTGTAAATAAATCAAAGTGCGGAAGTGCAGAAAATTATTTATTTTCATCTTCTTACTTTTCAACTAAAATAAAGAAATATGTATCGTTTGTTTATATAAAGTAGACTGCGAAAATAAGTTTGTTATTTAAAAATTATGCATCTTAAAATCAATACAAATATTTTCACTTAGATCCAAGAAATTTTTGAAACCGCTGCTGGACCTAAAATTTTCGCGTATTATTTGCTACCATTAAAAACCCTTTTACAACCGGAAGTCTCGAATATATATTAAATAAATTACAAACAGAATGAAAACAAAAACTAAAGTAGTTAGAACCCTATACTCGGCTGAAATCTTATAGACGCTTAAACAGAAAATTTAAAATTTAATTTTGGTTTTCGTGAAATCGTTATGGAAATATTTGACTTAAATAACTGAGACTTTTATTTTATTTGTTTGTGGTTTTTTTTTGCATTTTAATCAAATTAAAATTATTTTGTAATTTAAATTTACTTCTGAAAGGGAAATAGTTTATTACAATTTATTAATTTGTAAAAAATTTATATTTTGAGGGAATTTTAGCTAAGTTTTCAAAATAATAAATACAATTTTTGACAAGACTTTCTTTTATGTAAAATTTTTGAAAAATCTGATATTTTGGTGAAATTTCCCTCGGCTAGTTAAGTTTGGAGAAAAAAACAAAAAGAACATAATATCGCAAATAACAAAAATACCCTAAAATTATGCCCGATAGAATTCTGGGCTTATATTTTCTCTAGTTGACTGTCATATGTATGAAAAACCTCTAGACTATATATTGAATGGGTTGGGAAATAAATACTAGAAATTACGAATGAATGACAAAATGGAACATAGTGGTAAAATTTTTTACTTAAAGGTTTTAGTTCGAAAAAAGGAGCCAATTAATTAGTCATCTAAAAATCTCCTTTGACTTTTTTTTAGGAAGTTTAGATTCATAACATAGTCATCCTATACAAATAAGAAAAAAATTTAACTAAAAATTTTAACTAATTTTTTAAGTAGAAAATATTTAGTGTTAAAAGATTTTTCAGTGAATATATACTTTTTTGAATTCTGTTAAAAACTGCTCATTTACAGCATTTTTCTCTCCCGACTTGTTCCACACAAAATATATTAAAATTTAAGAACCTTCGGTTTTGAAGAAAAAAGCATTAATGGCTGTAGACATTCGTTCCAAAAGTAGAAGGAAGGAACTTTGTAAGCATTTTATTCTGTATACAAAAGAGAGTATGCAGAGTATTTTACGAAAATGATTTGTTTAAGCTTTAAAAGAAAATAATTATCAGTAAAACAGTAAACGAAATGGCCTCTCATGCTAAAATACCCAAATTGCATAGGTTTCTAGGAAATTCTATGAAATATATTAAACCACAAAAAAACTTAATGTAGAAGAAAATAAAACACATTGCCAACTATATAAGAATCACTTGCTGGGCAAATTTATTAAATCAAGTTAAATCATACTCAAGTGAGTAAAAACAAGAAAACTAACATCATGTTTATTTTGCATGTATTGAAAGTAAATAAATCTTTTAATTTAATTTATAACTCTGAAGTGCTTGGTTGTTATTTTGCAATTAAAGAATTCAATATAATAAAATTCTTATTAAAAGGAAAAAACGTACGAATACAGCATAGCTAATGAATATATTTTAATCTATGTAATATATATTTGGCCTTGTGGGCTTTGTATTACAATAAATTGATCTTCAAATGAAAAATGAAATGAAATGAATATATTCTAACTTAATACAATAATATTTTGTCTTAATAACTTTAATAATTATTTAATTTATGCATTTTTTTTCATAAACTTATGCTGCCATATTTTATTTTTCCTAGAAATGTTAATAATTTTCAATAAACTGTTTAGAAACAAAGCCTTTAGAATATTCTATAAGCTCATAATACTCTTAATTCTCTAATGGATAATTAGTTTTACTTAACTTTTATCAACGGGTAAATATATATTACAATTGTTATAAATATAATTACTCCAACGCCATAATGTGTATGAACATCTACGATGCAATAAATTTTCCAAAGTCAAATATTGTTTAATAAATATATAAAATAAATTTTATTTCTAAATGTTCATATAATGATAATATAATTATGGAAAACAACAACATTAAACCCATTGAATACCCCAAAAAAATAATATAATTTTGGTAACTTTTTTTTAGTAAAGCTTTTATAAATAATATCAGTTATACACTATGCCGCGTATAAATATATATTTTACATTTTCTATATGACAAAAAATGGCAACCACATCGATTATTGCCATCATCATCATCATTACCCTTACTTACATCGTTGCTAACCATATTGTTGAAGGCTGCGTTGGTTGGTTGACTTTTTGCATTTTAAAGATATCTAAACAACAATAAAAAACAAAATATTTTAAAAATAACAAAAAAGTTAAAAGTTTTATCTAAAATACAGCTATTGCAGCTACTCTATTGTGGTTTTACAGCTTGAAGTTAGTTTCAAAGTTTAAGAACTAACAGATTCTCACATATCCGTGTGCACCAACTAACAGCATGTAACACACAAATAGAAAACTTCTCAGTAGGTTACAGAGCACAACTTTATATGTACTTAATATTGCAACAGAACAAGGGTAACGTAAAGTAAATGTTTTTCCATTTTATATAACTTTTTATAAAAAAGCAATCAAATATTAAATTCAAGATTTGCAGGGAAGACTTCAGTTAAATCAATATTTCTTTACAAATATAAGAAGATTTTTCTATCAAAATATAATATACCGCATCTTATTTTATATTATATTTTTTTAGTAACACTAATTAACAGGGATGTTGGTTAAATTTCTTGTTTGGATGGGCTACTACAAATAATAAAGAGTTTTCCCTGTTTAAACTCTGTGGTAAGAAGAAGTTTATAAATTATGGCTTTTCCGTTAATTGTTAAAATATTTTGTTAATGATAAATTCACTACATAAGTTCAAAAATTTTTTAAGAATAATAACCGTAAGAAACAAAAATATTAAAAATGTTAATAAGATTTAAAGATTTTATAACCAAATATATAATTTTAATACGGCCTTTGTTCTTGTAGGTATATTTTAACTTTTAAGATCATTATGAATGAAAACATATTTGCTATCCTTATATCACTAATTATTAGCAATACTTTACGTCATTACTTCATACATATATATATTGTTTAAATAAAAATTTTAGTAATATCCCATTTAATCCTCAATAGTTAAGGAAGTAGATATCCTCGCGCATCCTTCTGCTGTATTTACCATTCCCAAAGGAAACGCAAAATTTTGCATCATAAGTCTAAGTCAATATCTTTAAGTTGCTATTTAAATTAAGAGATGGAAAATTCCAAAAGTCAAAAACTTATTGGTTAAACCTCGTATCGGGTTTTTCAACAAGAAGTTAGTTTGAATTGATTTGTGGCAACACCAACAACATGATAGATTGACATTTAGTTTTTTGATATTTCGTAGTAGATGCATTGGCAATTGTTACACTGAATTAAATTTCGCATGAAAATCACAATAAAATAATTAGAATCCACTATGAAAATGACGGTTCTGTTAAAGTTACACTTCGTAAAATTCGTGATATTTTCAGATAACATAATCGTCCTTCTGAGACCGCTATTAACAATTTTATCGTTAAATTTGAGTCGAGGATATTAAATGTGTGAACACCAGCGCGTATACTACCGGGTCGTTCATCTAAAAACATCGCAGCCGTGAGTATTGCAGCAGATCCAAATTTGTCATTTCCTCCAGCAATCCAAAACTACCACATGGCGAATTTTGCGTAAGCGTTTGATTTTGAAGCCCTACGAGGTTCAACTGTTGCAGGAATTGAAGCCGACCGACCATTCATATGGCAGTAGATTTTCTCAATTTATTCAGGAATAACCGGCCAGTTTTTCTGTAAACCTCATTTTTCACACGAAGCCCATTTCCACTTGTCAGGGTATGTCAACAAGCAAAATAGCCACATTTAGGCTTCTGAAAATCTTAGAGCGATTCAATAGAAGCCTTTGCATACTTAACGTGTCACTGTATGATGCGCTATGTGGTCTAGAGGTGTGATTAGGACTTTTTTTCTAAGATGAGGCTGGAAATGTGGTAACGGTCAGTAGATCACGCTATCGCAATGTGATAATAGCTCAATTTTGGCCTATTATTGACGATGTGGATATCACTGACATGTGGTTTCAACAAGACGGTGCAACATGTTACACACCCAATGAAACCATTAATTTATTGCAAACCAAGTTTCCTGATCGCATAATATCACAACAATCAGCAGTTAAGTGGCCAGCCAGATCATATGTTTTAACATCACTGGATTTTTTTTTGTAAGGCTATGATAAGGACAGAATCCTTAAGGAGCCAATCGAATCGATTTCAGCCTTAAAACTCAAAATCCGGGATGTGATTAACAAAATAGGACCGCCATTTTGCCCAAAAATGGTGGGCATTTGCCAGATATCATTTTCATCGATAATTGCCAAGCTTTTTTATTCGTAATACGATAAATATTTTAAACATATTAATATAAATTGTTTGTTCTATTTTGTTTTAGAAAACAAAGTTCTTGTTGAAAACTAATCTACATATTTAACACGTACGTGTTAAGTAGTAACAATTATGGTCGCATTAATACCTGAAACAGTTAGCCTCTTTTAATGAGATGCAAAAGATGCACTAAAGCTCAACAATATCTATAAATAGGTGAAACAAATAATATATTTTGAATAACAACGGTTTTTTAAATTAAAAATTAAAACTTTATATACCCTCGCGAAGACAAAAATTTGCTTTTGGGGTCCAGTTAAAACAGATTTAGGACAATTTTAGTTCGTAATTAATATCCGTAAGATATCCTATAAAATTGTTGTTTAGTTATTTATTGTTATTTAAAGAATATTTTTGGATTTTAATGCACAATTCACCATACTGAAGTAAAAAATGTGTTCACTTAAATTTCAAACTATTGATCAACAAAAGTTAATTAAAATATAGTTATTTTAAAATATTTATCTTACTTTCTTCAAATACATTTATGTGTTCAATACAAATTAAGTTTAAAATGTATCTAAAAAATATGTATAAAATTTGTTTTATTGTAAACTATATTTTACAAAAGGAAACTCTCTTAAGTAATTTGAAGTGTTGTACAATAGCTTAATGATATGTTTACAGAAGTAAAACTTGCAAAAGAAAATAATAATAAATTTACTAGTTAATAATAATTCTAAAATATATATTGATTTTGAAATATTCAACATATTACAACAAAAATATCAATATCTCTCTATCTGTCTATCTTCTGAAAACATGTTTATTAAACTATTTCTTTTGTCTACACACTCATATATGTAGGTATTAATTTATAATTATGAATATAAGATGTAATTAAATTTTATTGGGTTCTCTAGCAATGACTATTCGGTAAACATTGAACTTTAAATACACAAATACCAATGTGAATATTTAGTTAAAATTATACAAATAACATGTTTAATGACGTCTATTAAGATATAAGTAGAAATAGCTAAAGAAATAAATGGATGGAAATCATGCTTATTATGGAACACAGAGATAAGTTTGTTAAAAAAGTATATGAAATTTAACATATTTTGTTGATGTATTTTATTAGAAATTCCAATTACAAACTAATTAATTACTTTCCGTAGTATATAATCACGTCTCTACTGTGTTATTCTTTGAAGCGCATTTGATAAAAAATCTAAAACCTCTGTTTTCGTAAAAATAATTTAATTCCGAAAATTATGTGAAAATAAACAAAGAAATTAATATTTTCTTAAAACGTTATAAAACGTATTTTTATTTCAATTAAATATAAATTGGAGTTAGATTGTACAACGTACCTTGAGCGGGGTATACAAAAGTATGAAATGTAGCTTAGCCAAAAAATTTCTCTAAAGCGATGAGAACAAGCAAAAGAGAATTTCGTTAAGCTTACAATAGGGAGGTTCGTTACTTTGCGTGTAAACATCCCGCCCCCCTTGCACGGGTGCAACAAGAGGAGCTAAGGAAAAAACACATGCAAATATGAAAAAAAATAAAATTTTACATAACTTATTCTATAAATTCATTATTCTTAAAATTAATTAAAAATTGATAAAAAATGAATAAAAAGAAATAAAAATGAATATTCAAACAATGTGTCCTGACTGGACGTTTATAACGATAGTAGCGGGTTGGCCATGGTAACTTCCGTAATTCGATGGAGTTGGCCGGTAATAGCGTTGTTGCCAATGTTGTTGTTGTAGTTGGTGGCGTTGATTGTGTTGCTGGTGTTGTTGTTGTTGGAGTTGGTGACGTTGATTGTGTTGCTGGTGTTGTTGTTGTTGTCGTTTTTTAGCGTGCCTATTCCTGTTGGCTCTGGGAATATGAGATATAATTCTGGATCGTTTTTCCCTACTCGAACCAGGTGTATTTTGATGCCGGGACCTATGTAGCATGGTATGGTGCTCCTCAAGACATTCGGTACACCGGTCCCTACTGTTACAATTGCGCAAAATATGTGTAGTCGCAAAGCAATTGAAGCAATACTTTAGCCTTTTCACCGTCCTGATACGTTCATCGACCGACATTTTCCTAAATTTGAAGCATTTGCGCAACGGGTGATTCCTTTTGCACAGCCTGCAATTGGAGTCCACCATTTCCCCACTAACATCTGTGACTGCAGCTAAGGCTACTGTCGGTCGGTGAACTTCAAGGCGTCGAGATTCAGCCATAATATTCTTAGATGAAAAGAGAAAGAAAAAAACGAGAAAAGTGGAAGAAAACGGGTTAGAATTATTCGGATGCGGGCAAGAGGACAAGCTTAACAATAGGCCGAGTCAAAATGCCTGAAGCTGTTCTTATATCACAAACCCGTGGTCTAGAATCAGTACCCAAATAAATTTTCTCAACTCGTCCCAACCGCCACTCATTCGGTGGCAAGTTGTCCTGACGAATAATGACTACGTCACCTACTTGAAATTCCTTCTTCGGATACTTCCATTTAACGCGTCTATGAAGTTCCTTTAAGTACTCTTCCTTCCACCGAATCGCAAATTGGTGGTGAAGTACTTTCAATTTCTGCGATCTGTTAGCGTGACTTATCGAAAGATCAGACATGTCAGGCTCAGGAGGAGTAAGTAGGGGTGCACCAATCAAAAAATGACCAGGTGTTAACGGAGTAACATCATAAGGGCTTTCATTCATAGGGCAAAGAGGCCTCGAGTTCAAACATGCTTCTATTCGAGTAAGCATGGTCGTAAACTCCTCATATGTGAACTTCTGAGCATTTGAAATTTTCTTTAAATGTGTCTTAAAACTTTTGACACCAGCCTCCCAAAGACCACCCATGTGTGGTGCCCCTGGAGGTATGAAATGCCATTCAATCGCACTTAAGCTGTTCCGTGCATTAACCTTTTCTCTCAGAGCAGAGAGAAATTTTCTTCGATCAGCTTTGAGTATATTCGAAGCACCGACAAAGGCAGTCCCATTATCGGAATATAAATGGGATGGGCAACCACGCCGTGAGAAAAATCTACTAAAGGCGGCCAAGAATGTTTCAGACGATATATCGTTAGTCGCTTCAAGATGTATTGCTTTTGTCGCGAAACATGCAAATACAACCACATAACCTTTCGTTACTTTGCAACCCCTTCCAACGTAAGATTTTATCTCAAATGGCCCGGCAAAATCTAACCCCGTATGGGTAAAGGGCCTGGAAAGGATTGTTCTTTCGGGGGGTAAGGAAGCCATCAATTGCTGACCCATTTCCTTTCTAAATAGAATGCATCTTTTGCAATTCCGAATAGTGCTACGGATAAGATTCTTTAAATTTGGGATCCAAAATTCCATTCGAATAAGACGCATCATCAAAGCCTGTCCACCGTGAATTGTGCACTTATGGACATGTCGTACAAAAAGCTTTGTAAAAGCAGCCTCATATGGCAATATTTTCGGATATTTTTCATTATATACCAAACCCGGGGCTTGTACAAGACGACCGTTCATTCTCATAAACCCATCCGAATCTATAAAAGGGGTTAAAGAGAGCAAACGGCTCTTTGAGGGTAGTGGTATTCCTTTCGACAAATACCCATATTCTATGAAATAAGTTCGTTGGCATATACAAATTAGTCGATCTCGTACCAATCTTACTTCAGATTGGGTTATCTCAAAAGTTGGATACAAACTGTCGCGCAAACGGAGAAAGCGCAACAATCGAAAACAATATGCAATTACTCTGATTGCTCGGGGTAGATCTGAAAACCTTTCCAGTATATCAATTGGTGTTCGGGTTTCTGTATCCAATTTAACACATTCTAGGTGCGCCTGAATGCTAACAGATTTTCGAGGCCATTCGTTTACTGGTTCCGACAACCAATGAGGCCCATGCCACCATAAGGAATTTTCTATTAAATCAAGTGCCAAAGATCCACGACTTGCTATATCAGCGGGATTATTTTTGGAATCAACGTGACACCAATGCTCAATTCCTACACATTTAGCAATTAGTGCAACTCTATTTGCAACAAAAGTTGGCAAATCACATGACTCCTTTTTTAGCCAGGCTAAAACTATAGTGGAGTCAGACCATAGAAAAATCTTGTTCTGGGGGAAATTTAACTGACATTTTAATGAATCCACCATTTTTGCCAATAATACTGCTCCACAGAGTTCTAATCGGGGTAAAGACTCAAATTTTACTGGAGCAACTTTTGTTTTGGAAGCAAGTAAATGCGATTTAGTCTCAGACGGGGAAGAGACAGAGCGAACATAGATTGTCGCAGCATATGCTTTCTCTGAAGCATCACAAAATCCGTGAATCTCAATATCATTCTCTCGATGAAAGTTAACCCATCGAGGAATGAAAATTTTCTCGACATTCGGGTAATCGTCGAGAAAAGTGTGCCATTGAACCAACGTAGAAGGGTTCAGACACTCATCCCATTCTGTCTTGTCCTTCCATATTTGTTGCATAATCATTTTTGCAACAACAATTTTCGGGGAAAGCCAACCGGCGGGGTCGAATAGTTTCGCAATTTCAGACAAGACAGCACGTTTTGTGACCACATTTCTATTAGGCTGCGTTACGAGTTTAAAATAAAAACAATCCCTCTGAGCATTCCAACGCAAGCCTAAAGTTTTTGTTGTGCTCGCATCTGAAAACTTCAAAAAATCGGCATCAAGCAAATTTTCATTTGGAATATTTTCCAAAAGACGTATATTATTAGCGGTCCATTTTCGGAGAATAAAACCAGCTGATCGAAGAACTTCAATGAGCTCATCACGTTTCCTTAATCCGTCTTCTAGATCATGAGCACCAGCCAATAAATCATCGACATACATATTGGCCTCTAACATTTCAGATGCAGCAGGGCTGCGAGCTTTGCAATCTTTTGCCAATTGGAGTAAAGTTTTTATAGCCAGGTAAGGCGCACAGTTTACTCCAAACGTCACGGTTTTTAACTCATAGTCTTTTATTTCGTCATCAGGATTACATCGGAAAAGAATCCTTTGAAATGTGGAATGATTGGGATGTATGAGAATTTGCCTGTACATTTTCTCTATGTCGGCATTAAATACAAAACGATAAAATCTCCAACGGAGAATTAAAATAGTGAGGTCTGCTTGTAATATCGGACCCGGATATAATACACTATTTAAACTTAAGCCACTTGTAGACGGACTAGAAGCGTTAAATACTACTCGTAGTTTTGTAGTAACGCTATCTGGCTTAATAACTGCATGATGAGGCATATAATAACAATTAGCCTCAGATTCGGGGGGACTAGTTTCACACATATGTCCTAGTTCGATATACTCTTTAATAACGTTATCATACTGGGATTTTAAAATGGGGTTCTTCAATAATCGGGTCTCATTTCTTCTAAATTGCGAGAGAGCAATATTTCGGGAATTGCCTAGAGACAAATACTTAGGAAATTCTGGCTTAAACGGTAAAGAAACTACATATCGGCCTTCTGAATTTCTATAAGTTGTGTTCCTATAAAGCTTATCACAGAATTCTTCTTCTGTTGATCGGGGTGCGGGGGAAACTTCTTCAAGTTCCCAAAAGCGGGCGAGTTGATTATTTAACTCGATATGGTTAAAATACGTGAAAATGGGAACAGATGGCTCCGATCGAGCGATTTTACCAGTAACGATCCAGCCGAATACTGTCTTCTGTGCTACGAGATTGGCATTAGGATGTTTTTTCATTTCCGGAAGTAATATTTGCGCATAAACATCACCGCCTAAGAGTATATCGACTCGGACAGAATTAACGTCTACCGTTGGTTTTTCGGGGAAAAAGTCGAAATCCGTAGTCGGAATATAAGAAGGCAAACGTCCTGTAAGTTCCCCAACTACGTAAGCCTCAGTTTGAATTTTAAAGTTCGGATCGATTGGGGATCCAATCGATATGAGACAAATTTTCGAAGACTTTGCCGCCACGCTGCCATTCAGACCTGTAATTTCAGCCATCGGAGCAGATCGGATCGGAATAGCAAGCTTCTTTTGCAACCTTTTCGAAATAAATGTTGCTTGAGAAGCTGGATCAATTAATGCTCTTGCTGAACTTATAACATCTCCAGTTCCCACTTTGCAATAAGTAGTACCTAACAATACGGTATGATCGGGATTTAATTCCGCTTGGGTACTATACGTTTGAAAGGAGCGAGCTGCTGCCGAAGTAGACGGCATATTATCAACGTTAGTGGTAATAACAGATTGACTAGAATCATGCGCGTTCGTATTTCTTGGTACAAATACGGGTGAGTTATTCGGGGAGTTATGTTGTACCATATTATTAGAAGAAAATCTAGTCGGCTGGTTATCCCTATGTAAAAGTGAGTGATGTTTTTGCTTACACAAAAAACAAACGTGAACACTTTTACAATTTTTAAATTCATGTGACGTTGCTAAACAGTTAGTACAACATTTAAAACGTTTAACGGTTGACATACGATCTTCACCACTCTGTCTTAAAAATGTGGGGCATAATCTTAACGGGTGTTGTTCCTGACAAAGGACACAACGACTAACTCCCTGTGTGGTATTAGTTTTAGTTGCGAAACTACTAATTCGCTTCGAATCATTTTGAGCTCTCTTCGAATTATTTGAGCCACTGGGATTAGAATTTCTAATCGGATTTTGAACAGAATGTGAGCCCTTTATGTCATAAACGGATTCCAGGGTCTGATAACGACCCGTCAAGAATTTATCCATTTCATCCCACATTGGCATATTCGCATCACGTTTTAACGATTGTTCCCAGAGACCTAAAGTATTATCCGGTAGTTTAGTTGAGCATATATAAACAAAAATTACATGCCAACTTTCGGTATTTACATTAAGCAGAGACAGATTTGTAATGCAATCGTTTATAGTGCGTTGCAATAGTTTCAAATTTGGACCGGTTTCACGTGTTACGGGGGGAATATTAAATAAAATCTTAAGTTGAACGTTAATGAGAACTCGTTTGTTTTCAAATCTATCTACTAAATTCTGCCAAGCTAGGGCAAAGCCATCATTTGTCAAAGGACAAGTTCGAATAATCTCATGGGCTTCACCTTTCGTTTTCTGCAGTAGATAATACAACTTCTCTACTGGACTTAATCGGGGGTTATTTTTATACAAAGCGGAAAACATGTCTCGAAAAGTAGGCCAATTGACGTAGTCCCCATAAAAGATTTCCGTATCGCACGGTGGTAAATGAATATTCGGAACTAAAGTTTGTGTTAACTCATTGGCCTGCTTAAGAGAAATAGCTTTTAAACGTTCTAAATTATCAGAAATAAGAGATATGCCCCTTACATACGTACTATAGGAAGACATATACTTCTGCTTTATCTCCTTTTGAAACTTTTTCGATTCCTCTTCGCTCAATGAGCAATCATAGGATTGTCGAACTTCTTCCCACAAACGATTTAATTCCTTTTCATGGGTTGTTAAAGAACCGATTTTATGTTCCGCTTGAGGTATTACCGAAATAAAAGCCTCAAAATCGGCTAAACGGTCGCATGTCTTAATCAAATTATTTATGTCCGACATTTCCAGGAAATTATTCAAATATGAATTAAATTTTCCAAATTCGAAAATAAAAAACCGTAAAATGGACAAAGAAAACCGTTTCCAAGACAAAAAAACCTAATAATTTTGATTAAAACGGGGAAAATCTGTTTATTCCAATAAAAAACGGCTAAAATATTTTAGAAAAATATGGAGAATCGGTAAAAATGAGAAATGAAATTACACTGTCCTGCGATTATCCGAAATAAAATTTGAACAAAATTCAAGAAATATACAATTCCCTATTCACTTTCGTCCAAAACAACTATTTCGTACAGTGTAAAGGCACTTTTTATCAGAAACAATTAGTTGCAACAATTAAATTCCGTACAAATTTCAATTAAAAGTTACCTCAAAAACGAGAAAAAATCCAAGTAAATGTACATATAAAAAATAAAATTCACGAATACTCGATTATTCGCTCAGTTAAATGTTGCAACACTAATATAATCAAAGTGAGTAACACAAAACATACATATGTATATACACCAACCACCAGTAATGATATTAGCTCTTCTGCATTTATTATTTAAATATATATTCCTATATTTAAAACTTTTAATATAATTTAGGCACAAGGAATAAATCTTAGGCAATGGCCAAGTAATATCAAAAATAAGTTGCACAGCACTTTATTTATTTATTTATTTATTTATTTGTGTGATTTTTTTTATTCTCTTTAAATCTGATTTATCTTCTTTTTTTTTTACAAGCTGAAAACAAACGGATTAATAACAACAGTGTTAAGAGCGGGATTAAATGAAAAAATTAACACTTTAAAGAGAATTAATTTCCTTTTTATTAAAAAAACTCAAGAGAAAAAACTTGGCGGGAATTATTCTAGTAGTTTTTTATGCACTGGTTTTGTTGGTATCTTTTTCTAAAAATTTTTGACGAGAGTTTCATATACGTTTGTATGTATATACATATGTATTCACTGCACTTTATTTTTGTTATATTTTTTCTTTTAATTATTTTGTTTATTTTGCACTTTTTAATTAACACTTTTCCTATGGTCAATAAAATTTCAGAAACATACCTTTTCTATCTGGAATAAAGGATTTAAATAATTAATTACGCAAAATCTCCACTGAGACAATCTGAAAATAAAATAATTTTCGAAATAAATTATTTTACTTAACGGATAAGTTAAATTATCCGGCTCGAAAAGGACCAAATGTTTTCGTAAAAATAATTTAATTCCGAAAATTATGTGAAAATAAACAAAGAAATTAATATTTTCTTAAAACGTTATAAAACGTATTTTTATTTCAATTAAATATAAATTGGAGTTAGATTGTACAACGTACCTTGAGCGGGGTATACAAAAGTATGAAATGTAGCTTAGCCAAAAAATTTCTCTAAAGCGATGAGAACAAGCAAAAGAGAATTTCGTTAAGCTTACAATAGGGAGGTTCGTTACTTTGCGTGTAAACAACCTCTATGTGCAATTTTTAATTCTGGTGCGAAATTAACTCGTTATCTCTTCTTTATAAAACATAAGCCACAACCAATACCATCAAATAATTTTGATGCTTTTAGTTAACAAAACAGACTTCTTAATCAATAATGCATTCTGACGAAAATCATGAACTTCTTGTATTAATTAACAGAATGACAAGTAACGTAGATGAGCGATGACTATTTTGGTACCGAGTAACTGTTTATTTATTATTTATATTTTATTTATTTTTTATATTTATATATTCCTTTTTTTTTCTTTTAATAATTTTTGTTGTTATATTCAATTACAACTTCTCCCTTTAATGTTATGTGTACGTCGCTTTTTCAACTAGCATAAATAAATAATATTACAATTTAAAATTTATTTTTTAACAATTTTTTCATCCTGAGTTTCGGCCAATCAATGTACGCAATTGTATAGCAATTAATATTTCCCTAAAAACGTGATTTTGCCAGTAGGAACTAGGTCCAGTAATAACCGCAAGTACTCTGCTGTAGCTTGCGTAAATTGCAATTTCACTTAATTTATTTGAAAAGATTTATAACTAACTATTGGTGCGGCTGCTATGTTTAATAATAAAAACAAGCGCTTTTTAAATGTACAATACTTTTTGATGCTGGATACAATTCCACAAGAATCGACTGCAGCTCACACAGTTCCTAGCAGGCAATCATGCTGGAAGAACAGTGGTTAAACTCCATACATCAATTTGCAGAAAGTAAGGTGGTGGCTCTAGATATTTCCAAGACGTTTAATAGAGTGTGGATGATTCACTTCTGTCAACAATTGTTGCTTTAGGTGTCGATAATTTTTCAGAAGTCGTACTATACGAGTTGTTATAGAGGAAATTTCGTCAAACGAGTTCAAGGTTACTGAAAGACTCCGTTTCTTCCTCTACCCTATTTCTAATTTTTCTGAATGACCTTCTTTGTTAAACTTTCATCCCTATATACTCTTTCACAGATGACAGCATTATTTGCAAATGGTATTCGTTCCATAATAGGCCGAACTAGTTGGGAGTGGGTTTGAATAGGCAAAATAACAAAATACGCTCAATCATGATCTAAAAACAATGTCCAAAGACTCAATGTTGCATGATTACGTATAGACGTATGTTTGGAAATGATGCATCTATTATTTTGAGTGATATAAGTATTAAGGAATGGAAAGCTCTTAAAGTTCTTAACATGAAAATATAGTGTGATATTCGATGGACTAAGCCAAGTGACTCAGTTTTCTAAAACGGTGTAAAAGATACTTCACTTCATCCGAATTTCATACTATTTATTCCATCTATGTATATCCATCCAGAAAGGAAATACAACTCTCACGTATGGGCTGGCGTCCCAAAGTCTATTTTGTAGTTGCTCGACCACGTACAAGAGAGAGAAAAGAGGCTCATTGGGGGCATTAAAGTTCAAACTCTGTTGATTCTCTAGAGCGTCGACGTAATGTAAGTTGTGTTTCACTCTTTTATCGTTACTATAATCGTTACTGCAATTGTGTGTGTTTTGCCGGTTAATCGCACTACGCATAACAGGGAAAATTCGTTTTTTCGCAGAACAGTTCGTTTGTGGAATAAACTCCCTCCAGAGGTTCTTCCTATCACTTCCGATGTAGGAAAATTCAAATCGAATGTCCACAAACACTACTCCTTTTTTCTCCTTCCAATAACCTAATTTCCTAGTTTTGGCACAATACATAGATAGAGTAGGGGTCACCTCCTTAGTGCTGATAAAAAAAAATGCTAAAAGAAATATTGCACAATTCATTTATCTAAAAAAAGTGTACAAACTTTATTATTTGCTTGTTTCACATTTTTATTTGTAGACTCTTGACAGCATTTCGCACGAACTTGTGAAGGGTATACCATGCTATACACGAAAAGTCTTTTGTCAATTTTGGTCTTGGTGTAAACTAGAATAGGACAAATATAAGAGTAATTACAACAATAAAAATATTAATAATAATAATGCCCACATGTTCGGTCTACAAGGTTAGGAATATTAAATATTGTTATTTATTTTTAATACAACTTCATCACTCTTCATATTTCATGTTATTACTAGGAAGAAACCAAGGTGATATTTAAGAGCAATTCTAGCTGGTTAATCAGCATGAAGTTGTAAAGATATCGTTCTTTGCCCCATTTTAATTTTAACTTTAATAAGCGGTACAGCTAACATAACGATATTCTTTTGAAAAAATATCTCGCCGACTCATATTTTCAAACCAAAAAGACCAAAAAAATCTTCTTAGGATACCGAACTTCATCTATCGTAATATGAGTTATGGTATAATTTTGAAGAATATAAAATGTTTCTATTAGGATGTAAAGCGCTTTAAGCCACGCAATTTTTCCTAAGCAATATTCAATAAATTGTTTATTAATGAGAACGTTAAGCTAAAAGTTATCCTCAACCTACAACATACTTTTGGAATACTGTCTTTATCAGCAGCACTTTATGTTAGTGTAGAATGTTTTCGTTCCTGTTAACAACTAATCTCATTTAAAAGCAAACTTAAGTCTAATTGAATAACAAAAATTCATTTGTAAATATTAAATTAAGAATACTAAAAATCCAAACATAAATATATTTTCTGATTACATAAAAAATTAATTTTTCTATAAATGAAAATTTTAACATAATTCTAATTATTTAATTTTTTTTTTCATTATAATAGATACAAAATGTTATCAGTATAATTTTAACTATTACAGTTGATTGACTACTTAAATCATTTAAATGCAATCATTGCACTGCATTTACAATCCTTACTATCCTCTGCAATACTGTTCACTTAATAAAAAGTAAAAACAAATCCCTGCCATTGTTTTGTATAAAATTCTACTGGTGCTATGTATTTCAAAATTATAAAGCTGCGTTAATGTTTTCCGTTAGTTAAACGAATGCGTGTATATATATATATATATATATATATATATATATATATATATATATATATAGTGCAAAATATTGATAACGTTAGTAAAAGAAGCTAATAGCCTTTTGGCAATAGTTTAAATGGCATTAGTGTCAGTATGACAGTAATGTGCAATATTAGAAGTGGCTGGTTTTTATTTATTTTCTTTCTGTAATTCTGCAGCTGCAGCTATTGTATTTCAGTAACAGCTAAAGGACACAATTCTACAATGGCATTTGTTTTAATAGTGACTTATTCATGTCACTGTAGATCTAGGATAAATTATGGGGGTAATCGTTTCTTTTCATTTGTTGAATGTAAAATATATATACGAACATTTTTCATGTAAATACATTCGTATATTTATAAATTTGCTGCTATTTTTCAAGATAAGCAGCATAGTTATCGTTTGCCTTTTTATTTTTATGCTTAAATTTTAAACAAATTTTTTTTTTGCTTTTAAAAAATTTTTAAAATGAAATATATAAGTATATTATAATTATAACCATTTTCTCAAATATGCGTTGTAATAAGAAAAATAACAAAATTGCGAAATTAAATGGGCATAAATCCTTTAGTTTTTATTTTAGTATAAAATACTGTCAAGCTATCTACACACTTTTGGTAATAAGTTCATAAGAAATAAAATAAAAAAAACATAAAGACTTTAAATAGGTATTAGGAAAGTTAATATAAATCTCAATATTCTCTTCTGTGCCGCTTATTACTTTTCTTCTTCCTCTTCTGTTGGAACACATCATATGGCTTCACAATATTATTAGCTTTATATTCAATATTCTAGCAAAATGTTAAATTAAAATCTCACAAAAACCCATAGGTCTAATAATATACCAACTGGAAGAACAAAAAAATGTGCATTAAAAGCAATTAACGCCAACTGTTCAAAGCGAGGGTAATCAACACATAAACACACTTGAACGAAAACAAAAAAAAATGCCAAACGCACACACACGCTATCACCTACAGCAGACGCAAACAAGGAAAGAACTTAGATAAAAACCAAACTATAGAATACAGCAAAGGCATACCCAACAGACGCACTGGCAAAGCGTATTTTTTCTCTCACAAATTGTTTATCTATTAGGTACTTTACACTTGTTTAGCAATTTACTACTACTTACAATAATAACAGTGGAGATACTTATAAAGTAATGCACTCGTAAATATTTAATATTTTCAATCAAAAGCGTCATCCTTTTAAAAGGTAAAAAATTGTGAATAGTAAGTATAACACATCACCTAGAGGACTTATTTCTGGTTATTGCTCTGTTATTTTACGCCATTTTTGTACGACTAGATATAACCCAATATCTACATACTAAAGACTATGCAATAGTTCTGACTTAACAATAGACTGAAAATGTGGAATTTTTTCTTTAATTTGACAACCAAAATATAACTGAATAAGTAACAACGGAATTAATTTAAGGTAAAAAACTATACATGATATAAGAACTGACAAAAAATTATTTTTAAAAGCTATCGATAATGATTTACTTTCGGTAATACAATAAAAAGTACACGCTAGCTTTATACCGTCTTTGGAAAGAAATTTTTAGAAATAGTTAAACAATTCGCCTTAATTCCAGTTATTAGTTTTTGAGGTAAAAAATCACAGCAAAGCAAACTGAGTATTAAAAAAGAAAAAATTACTCGGAATTCAAACGCATGTTAGTGACTATCAGCAAATTTTTATATGCCTTACATATAATTTTATCATCATATTGACTGGTTTTCAAAAATACAGTATTTAAATAATAAATATCACAGTACAAAGTAAATTAGTTATTTAACTAATTTACTTTGTATTCAGCAATTAAGTAAAAAAAAATATTCTATTTCGAGAAAACATCCGGCAACCATCCAAAATTGAAAATAATTAATAAAATTTTTGTAAAACAATTTTTCAATAAAAAGTTTTCTTTTTTTTATTTTTTTTTTTTTTTAGAGAAGTAGCACTTCAGGCAACAATGCTTTTTTCGTCAAGTACCGTGCTACATTCTTTAGGAACAGGATAGAGAAGAGTTGAGATAGGTGGTGAAAGTAGAAGAACAGTTACGGAAATTAACTGTCGTATAAGACAGCAAAGCGACCAGTGACCATGCCTTCATCACTGAGCAGCCCCAACGACAGTTGATTTTTATTTTGTAGTGGAACAAATAGCCAAGGTCTTTGTTGGGAATCGAACCCACAACCCCCAGACTGACAAGCTAGTACACTACCTACTAGTCTACAGGGGCACTTAAACATTTTTTAATTTTTCACTAATTTAAATCTTTAAATATATTTTTCCAAAAACTCTTACCTCTTTAGAAATAGAAACATGGTTGAATGAGGTCGTCAGGAATCCCTGAGATCCTGCAAAGGGTTGCAATTTAGTCGGCATGAATTAGCAGCTTTGTGTGCTTTCCTTATGTTGACGAACTATGTTTTATAATGAATGAATACTTCTTTCGCTTTAAATAGCATAAGGACGACATTTTTAAATAAAAATGTTTCAATAAACGCATTTTTAAATTGTATGCAATAAAAATTGGCAAAGAAGGTTTTATTCCAGGGCAACCAAATTTATAAGTATACGAATTTACACATCATTATCTTTAATTACATACAAAGAGTTTAGTGAGAAGCCAAAGATATTCAACGTACTAGTGCAAGAAAAACATGAATATTAGTATAACCCTATTTGTTATCAGCATATTTCAGAGTGTGAAATTAAGACAGAATATCTGTTTAAGATCACGATTTACAAAAAATTGCTATCAATACCATAATTCAAAATATACCAATTGAATTTTCAAACTTCCATATAGATGTATTCACATTAAAATAACTTTCTATAATCGCAAAATATATTTTATGCATTGGTTTAATTTTTTTCCAACACTGTAATTTCGATAACACTTTTGTTCTTGTACATTTTGTAAATACAGTACTAGCATTGCTAACGACTGGTGCCTGTAAAATCCCTAGATGTTAATTATCTTTTGTGTTACAATACAGTTTCTGTCCTGTTCTACTGATGCTAGTTAATGCTTTCAAGTGTTAGTCGTTTTTGACCCATATCGTTAAGTGGCAATATTAGCATTTCTATTATAGTACTTTGATTAAAAAAGGTAGCACATACACACCCACCAATAACAAAAGTATTAGAACGATAAGTACATTAACCAGCCCCGCTATTTTTATTAACAACGATATAAAAAATTTAAATTACAAAATAATGAATTAAAGGTCTAATGAAAAAGTTTGAGAGTAGATATTTTTGAAAGAGCAAAAAATAAAAAGAAGAATGTCGAAGCTTAGAGAATTTCTATTTAGAGTTTATTAATTTAAAAAAGTTAACATTAAACTACAAAGACTAAAATTTTTAACATACATTACAACTAAGAATTTTTTTGTAATTCTTTCATTACCTATGTGACCTTTAGTTAGTCATCAATTTTTTCCTACTTTATAAAGGGGTTTTCAAGATGATTCAAATTTTTATTGTATTATGAAGAGAAAAATACGGCAATTATGAATGAAAGGTGATATCTGGTAAATGTCTACCACGACTACGCTGACAGATGTCGATTATTTCATCAAAGTTTTCAATCACTTTTTGGTAAAATCACGGATTTTGAATTTAAGGGCTGAAATTCATTCGATCGGCGCCGTATAGACTCTGTCCTTAACATAGTCCCACAGAAAAATAATCAAGTGGTGATAAATAACACGATCTGGCCGACCACTTTACTACTGATTGTCGGGAAATTGTGCGATCGGGAAATTTAGTTTGCAATAAATTCATCATTTCCTTCCTGTTGAAACCACATCCACGTCGTCAATAATAGGCCAAAATTAAGTTGTTAGCATCATACGATGACCTTTACCGCATTTCCAGCCTCACCTTAAATAAGAATGGTCCAATCACGCCTCCAGACCAAATAGCGCATCATACAGTGACGCATTGAGCACGCAAAGGCTTCTCAATAATCGGTCCAGGACTTTCGAAAGCCCTTGAGAAGCGAGTATTGGATCGCCTAAAGAAATGATTTTTTTCGGAAAATCCAGTCGGTTGTTCCTAACTGATTTGAGCGAATCTACTGCGATGTGAAGGGTCGATCGGCTTGAATTCCTATACCAGTTGAATCTTGTAAAGCTTCGAAGTCCACTCCTTACTCAAACTTTGCCATGTGGTGGTTTTGGATAACTCGAATTATTGAGAACGTCGAAGAATTGACAAATTCAGATATATATATATATATATTAATTCATTTAGCTAACTATAATTTTATTCATAAGTTATGTACAAAACAGTAACTTTTGGCACAGGTATACTTATGTTATTTAAACCAACTTAAATAATATAAATATGAAAACAGGCGCGGGCGCGTTACAGTAGCTTTGCTTTACTTGATTTAGTGTAAATGTGAGCTTCGTTGAATATCAATAGTTTCTAGGTTCATTTACAAATTACAAACTATGAGTTACATAGATGAAATGAAACGATCCTAGCTGAGTTCTGCAAATAAATTCAAGGTAGTGCATTGATCATAAGTAAGGATATTTTCGGAAATAACATTGTTACGAAGATGTTTTGTTTAAGTTTTAAAAGAAAATAAATATGAGTTTAAAAAATAATTAAATGACGAAATAATGTAGTTTTTAAGAAATCTTATGCACATAACACAACAACAACATGCGTATTTAAAATTCCACGAAATAAAAACAACGAAAACAAAACGAAGCGAAACAGGCACCTACACTGAATAATGATAACTACAACGATATGCAATAGTGTTGAAGTAAAATTTTCTTGTACATTTGAGAGTCGCTCGAAACAGAATATATAGGCTCCATCTGCTAGGTACTAGTCAGTTTAAGTGAAAATACTGTTGAGTAAATCCATACTGATAGTTCTTAGCAATTAAAGTGGACGAGTTGCCGTCGTATATTTTTGTGTGTATAAATAGTGTAATGTATTTTATGACTCTAAAGCGTTATGTATAATTATTTTCCAATAATCTTCTATTCTGCAAAAAAGCATTTATTAAAGCAATAAATGTAAGATTATTATAAGCTGGCTATGGAAAAACTGTTTCTACGCCGTAAAAGTAATTGAAAATTACATACTTAGAAATTCCATTTAACAGTTAAAAAAGTAAAACATTGTTAACACTAAAAGGTATTTTTAATTTTTCGTTTCAAAACAGTTAAAGTTAAAACATTGTCAAGTGAAGCCGTAAAGATAATAAAGCATCATGTAAAATGGTAAAGTTACCACGTTAATTTTTGTGTGTATAAAATTGATTAAATTATGTTATTTACATTAAAAACTCTAAAACGTTTAGTAAAGGAACAAACGTATTAATATTAATAGTACATTGCTGATTGAACGTATGTTGCGCAGCCAATTAAAACACATTTGAAAACAACTAAATAAGATTTCTTGACTATTTTTTATACACTATTTCATATAGTTATCAGTTGTTCCACTCCATGATGCTACATGGCCTAGCTGGCAACCGATTCCGAGCTTTTGAATTGTATATTTTCTTAAAGTTTGAACCATTTTCACGTTGCGAAAGAAATAAAAAAGTTATGATTATACTCTTTTTTATTCAAAAAGAAATTAATTTACGGTAAAACACAAGGTATTTATTTCGGTATGATTTTACATCAACCCGCGTCAAATTTGGTTTATGAGCAAACCGGTTTCGGCTATTTGTCATCTTTAATGTTCTCTCTATACGCACATATCACAAGCAATTTACATTACTAGAAAACGAAAGGAACGATATGCACCATAGGCAAATATTAATATATACAACAGTTCTATACAATGAGGGCAGAAAGTAAAATACCTGGGGATTATTCTCGATCCGAAAATTAAGTTCAAAGATCATATACCTTATTTGGTAAATAAATTTAATATATTTAGCCGTTTCTTATACCCCCCTATAAATCGCAAATTTGGTCAAAATCAGCATTGCTAATAAGGAACTGATTCTAAATTCATGCAGTAATATTCTATGCAGTCCGCGTTTGATTTATGGCGCCTCTTGCCATATTAAAAAATTGCAAATAACACCAAATAAGTTATTAAAAGTAATATTTAACTAGTCTTGCTACCATACGTCTTCATGATATTGGGGGTTTGGAGTTAGTTCTAGACAGGATAAATAGACTAAGTGTGTGTTCATAACAATGAACTAGTACTTCCTGCGGATGCATCCAGTCAATAGTTAAGTAGTTTTCAATAAAAGTTAAATAGGTTTTTTGCCACCTTTTCTCCTACAATCAAAATCATGTAAATAAGTATATAGAATTATTGTATATATAAAATTATTATTAAGTTAAAGAGAAATTTCTTAAGCACTTGAAATATTTAAACGAACATGTAAATATTGTGGGTATACTTAATTCTTAAATTTTTTACTACCATATAAAATCTTAAAGCCTTTTAAGAAAAAAGGCTGTGTACAAAAATAAAATATATAAAAACTACAACGTACATTAAATCAAAAAATGCTGCCAACAAAGGATTTTTATTTTTATTTTTCATATTTTATATACATATAAAACAAAAATACATTTACTTTAATAAAGTATAATATTGACATGACCTAAATCTCACAGCATATTGTGAATCATCATCATGAATAGCGATTACAAAATATCTAAAATATCTTTTATTTTGTTCTAAATGGCAAAGTGCTGACAAAAGATTTTGCACAAATTTCTGACAATAGATTTAAATTATACGTACAAGTTTTTATTAAATATTTTATTTTATAAAACTTTCATATCCTTGAGTAAGGCGATAATGTTAAAGTTTGGCAAAAGAAACTTCATAGAAAGTTTAACAGTAAAGAAAACCAAGCGCTGTTTATTAATTAAATTTCTTTATAAATTAAGAGTTTTTGTGAACTGAATTCTGAACAAAAGAAATTTTATTAAAATTTTACAATAAGTTTTTTTTTGCATTTTAAATGATAATAAAAAAATAACTCGCATTTATGCAGTATAATTCAAATTTATTTATATTAATATTCAAAATTTTTACTGTTATTTCCCTTTTATATAATTAGGGTTTTCTCTTTGAAAATCCGGCCATTGTTTTCATATCTATTACTAGCATCATATTTGCAAGTTTTGTTTTGATATTTCCAATTCTTTAGAAAACATTTTCTTTTTGCATCGTTTGTCAGAAATTGTATGATGAGTATGAAACACAGCGGAAACCGCATATATGATAGTCAACAGAGTAAAAATAAATAAAGGACACAAAAATGTATAATAGAGTATAAATTCAACGGAAGAAAAATGTCTAAAAATCTGCGATAACAACAGAAACTGACATAAAAAGATGTCGCTTTTTCACATTAGTTTATTATCAACTCGAATATTAAAATGCTTTATATCTTATTAACCTGTAAAGAAGATTTTTGTTTCCCATACAACTTTTCGCATTTAAGGCCAATTTGATTCTAAAACTAAACACTGGAAAAATAAAATAAAAATCTATGCCATAATAAAGACATTTTGTTGCTGGAAACTGTTGTTTAATCGGAAATGTAACAAGTTGTTTCTTTTTGTTGTTCAATTTTATTAACTTGCACACACAAAAACAGATATACGTAATAGCACTCTGTGTATATATTTAAAATTATATTTTAGCACAAAACAAAAAGAAAATGTGTTATGTTTCTTCCTTCGTTTTAAGTTGTCTATTTTTGTTCATTTTTATTTGTAATAAATTTTGCGGAAATATAAACTTGATTGTTATGTTCACACAACATAGTTTTTAAGATTGTATGAGCATAAGGTCTTTGTCACACACACACACACAAACATTTGTGGATATATTGCGGAATATAAGTTTTATATAAGTTTTATTATTCTGGTTTTTTCTTAAGAAAATATAGAATTGAATTTGGGTTATTATTTGTTTTATGTTATCGCCAGCAAATATAAGTTGTTCTGTGTTATTGGTGTTTTATAAAAAATTTTATAAAACATTTTCTCTATAAAGGTAACTTTTAAAAAGAACTTGGATATGATTGTATGTTAAGGTTATTAATAAATTTATTAGGAATGTATATATTGTTTTACGAGCTTTAAACTGTTAGCAGTATAAAAAATTATGATATTCGTAAACAGAACTACAAGCATTAGAAAATTAGCAGAAAAAGTCTGTGGAACCATATTCTACTAAATATGGATATTATTTATATTTATCAAACACTAGATATAATAAAACTAAATAATTAATTATTAATTAAATGAAAAACAATTATGTTAAATTTCACTGGCACTTCAAATTTTTATTTATTTGCAGTTTTAAGGCTGAAATCGAATCGATTGGCTCCGTATAGACTCTGTCCTTAACATAGCCCCACAAAAAATAATCTAGAGGTATTAAATCACTCGATCTGGCTGGTCACTTCAGTGCTGATTGTCGTGATATTATGCGATCGGGAAATATGGTTTGCAATTAATGTTTTGTTTGGCTTTATTAAAAAAAAACTACATGTGCCATATTTCGGATAAAACATGTAATATTTGAAAAATAAATTGAAATATTAGAAATAGTTAGTTAAACGTAATTTGTCATGCAATTACAGATTTTTTAATAAACGTTTTGTTGTATTGAGTTCTTTCAATGCAAAATAATAATATTATATTTTAGAGTTTTTAAATCAAATTCCACTATTTAATCACTTTCAATACACACAAAATAAATACGATGGCAATTTTATCACGGTATATATATATTAACTCAACGATGTTTATATTTAAACTAACTTTACTGCCCAGCAGATGGTACTTACATATCTCTTTAAAGCGTTTCTCGCATATACTAGAAGATTTTACTTTAGCATCTAGTTTAATAAATTGTTGTTAATATCATTCAGTGTATGTGCCTGTTTGGGTGTGTGTGTGTTTTTTTGTTCTTAGTTATTTTTATTTCATAAAATTTTTTATACGCCTGTTGTTGCTGTCTTGTGTGCATAAGATTTCTACGCAGTTTGTAAAAGACAAAATAGCTTATTTCGTTTACTTTTTTACTGATAATTATTCTTTTTAAAATAAACATTATAATGTATTTTTTCCACTTATTAAAATTTAGAGTTCTGTTAACTGCAAATACCAACATGTTAATTATTATTTTCTGTGAGTTTACTTATGTCGCAGAGCCATGGCTAAGGTTGTTGTCATGGTTTTAAATGAATTATCTCAGCTATTCACATTCATTCACTATGTAAGCATGCAGTCTTAATGCGAGCAAATATCTAGTCCACAATATGTTATGGTTCCGACGAAACTCAAACTGACGATTTGATGAACGTTTGGAACAACACATGTGCCTTAACTAGCTCATGGCTACACAGCAGTTGCTTTCATTTTTACCATGGAGACTCCAAGGGCTTATAGCTGCAGCTATGTATTTAATAAACTTTTAAATCATTTATCTACCATGGCTACTGAACAGAAGTTAATTTTCTTTAAGCTCATGTTAATGATCCTCTGTCGACGTACCAAAATTATAGCCCAACTAGTGTTAGGTATTGAATTTTGGTGTTTGTACAAAAGTTTGTAATTTTTACTGATAACCTGCCACCACTTTTAACAGACGACGCTAATGGCCCAAGTAAAAAAGAAATCAATGTGGCATAAACTTAACTATTTATAGTGCTTTGAAACTCATGACAAATTATTTGCCTTCATGTTTAAGACTCAAATATGTTAACTTTTGCCCACCTACTTAACAACTTTAAATAATCATACTGAAAATCGTTACCAAAACTCAACTGTCGACTAAATCTGATTTAGAAGTTCATATACACATAAATACACAATATTATATTACAAATTAAATTACTAAACCAAAAACTTAATGAAAGTTTTATTAAAATTAAATTGTTTGCATTTACCGAATAATGTATTATCAAAATTTTAGCATTTCTAGAATGATCCAAATTTACTCTTGAAAATTAAAAATTAATTTTTACCAAAAATAACGCAATTTTTATAAACCGTTTTAATTTATTTAGTAAAACTATACAAAAAAAATTATTTATACTATAAGTGGTATAATAAATTGTTATAAATAATTGTAATTTTATAATATATATTTGTCAACAACTAAATAGTAGCAACAGTAATAAATAATTTTAATTATTTTAGAATAAATAAAATATTTTTGTAAATAGCAATTAACCCAATTTGTCCTGGAAAAATTCTTTTAATTTTTTTTTTGTTTCATTTAAATACTTTTTGAATAGCGTTGTTTTTTTTTAATCGTCTGAATACGAGTTCTCACTAAAAATACGTACAAACAATATATTTTAAATTTAAAAATGCCTCCTATAAACTGCACAACAAACTAATGCACCCATAACTACGCTACAAATTTAACATTTAAATATTGCAAATCAATCAGGATTTCTCTCACCATAAAAATATATTTCAAATTAACCGTAGTGTTTTTCAATATATATTTTAACAAGCCAATGAAAATATGTTTTTTTGTTGATTATTGAAGGCATCTGTTATTTTATTTATTTATTTATTTTAGTAGTTATTTTGTAGCAAACTATATTGACACTTTTGGTTTTTAATTAAATCTTGCTGTCTATCACTTGGATATTGGTATAAATTTAAATTAAATGAATCGCAAATAATTTTAAAATAAAGTACGTACTAAGGGAGCTAAAGATACAGTGACAAAAAGTGAAATCTTAAACGATAGTTTTTTTCATTTAAATATGAAACAAATAGGTAGTTCAGATAACAACTCTCTATATTATTACAAAGTAGCTTGGTTTATGTTTTAAAAGAAAAAAATTATCATTAAAAAAGTAAACGAAATGACCAACTGTGTCTTTTTATAAATTAGTTGCTTCTAAGAACTTTTATCCACAAAAGACGTCAACAACATACTTATTAAAAATTCCAGGAAATAACTTAAACAAACAGAAAACAAAACAAAACTAACACAGAACAAAAAAAAAACACACATCCAACCAGGCGCCTAAATTGAACAATGATAATAACAACAATATGTGATGAAATTTTTTTGTATCGGATTTTTCAACAAGAAGTTTGTTTTTCAATTGTGGCAACACCAACAACATGATAGTTTTGACATTAAGTTTCTACTCCAAATTGATTTTTTAATGCAAATAACAGTCGCAGGCTAAACTGTTGCACTAGTTGCAACTAGAGTTATGATACGGTAGCTCCTGAATTCCGATATTTTGTCACATTTTATCTATAAAGACATATTTATTCAAACACTTTTGTAAAAGGTGTCCGCCGGGAAGGTATACTAATTTGTTTGTTTATAATTTTTGATTAAATAAAAGAGTATGCAGCTTATATTAATAAACGTTTTGTTTTGTGTCGGCAATTTTGTATGGAATACAATATCAGATAAATATCCGCCTCTGTTAGCCTCACAAATGCGAGCCATTTTTAGCACATTTTTCATTACATTCTCGCACATTTTACGCCGTCCTCATTTTCAAAGAAGTTAGGTTCAATGGTTCCTTCTTGCCAAATTACACAACAGACTGTCACTGTAATTGGATGCAATAGTGACTGTGGAACAATTTGAGGGTTTCCCATTAACCAGAACCGACTATTCTGTTTTTTTCCATATCCATTCAAATAAAAATTTGCCTCTTCACTCATTATTTGTTTATCAATATCGGGGTTGTCATGGGCAAGCTGTAACAACCTTTTGGCATATGTACGGCGGCGTAAATTATCTTGTGGGAGAAGCTCTTGTGTCAAGTGAGCCTTATATGGAAACAAATATAAATCCTTGTGCATAATTGGAGCGAAAGTTGTTCTTTAAAGAACAAGTTCCTTAGCTCCTGAGCACGGTGTAGAATTGAGGTTGATGGATTATTTTGAACACTTTCTTGAGCAGCAGTAATGTTTTCAGCCGATCTAGCAGTACATTGTAGTCCATCACTGGGATTATCACCTACAGGCTCTCTTTCTTTGAAATCATTTACTACACGATTAATAGTACACGTTGTTTCTGACGAAAATTTCACTTAACTTTCTCATTGTCACACTAATCGATGATTAATTTTGATTAAATGTTTTATCGATTTAAAAACATTGGTTTATCAAATATTTTTCCATAATAAATTTGCCACGTATCTACTTCACAACTGCCAAATATGAACTGTCAAGGCTAATGTTTACGAAAATGGCGGCAAAACAAATTAGTGCAAGAACAAAGTAAAAGAAATTTGTAGGAAAATTCTGAAATATAATTATGAATGTTGCGTATAAAATAGAGTTGTACCTATTTTATATTACATGTATTTATAAAAGGTACAGTCAACAGATTATTTATTTTTCTAAAATATATTTATTTCGAAATTTATCAAAAATATATTTAAGTAAAAGATAATTATTCAAAAGAAACTTTTACAATTTTTATCTATCGTTTGGAATTAAAACAATCAAATTTTCTAGAGTATGGATATTTAAAAATTAATTCCTATCCTTCACATTGTTTGTTAGTGTTTTATATTCTATGTGGACTTCATATACTTAACCCCTTAACCGTCGTCTGTGTATTTTCTGTTAAGGTGAATAATTAAAAAGTATTTACTGTTGTCATATATCCCGATGACGATCATTATCCAGCGGCGTTCTAGAAAGTTCTGGAGAGTTAGTTTAAATAGAGTCTGGTTTAGGTAGTTATGCATTACGGTCGTATCTATTGTAGGTAAATTGCTCGTAACCTGCCATTTTATGCGGGGTTACTTTAATATTTTTTGTCGTTTGTTGGAGTATCTGAGTGTTTACCTGTAAATTTGTGATATCATTCTTAAAAGTTCTTGTGTTGTAGAATTCCCTGCTTTTAAGAAAGTCTAGTTTTCTCCCTTTTTGTCATACATTCGTCTATCTGTCTCCGTGTGAATCCGCGAGGATAAAGGTGTTGACACTAATAAAGTTTTAAGCCTTTCTTTGTTTTTGTAAATCTTGTTTTTAGTGTTCATGCAGTTTGTCGTAGACATGTTAACAGGTGTAAGTAAGTCGGTATATTCTACTGGAATTTAATTTGCTCTTTGTTTCCGTCGACGTCTTAGGATTATGTCCCAGAGCGTTGTGAAAAAACCTTCTTTGTGTAAAGGGTTAGTTACTCTATATATTTCCGGTTCTGTGTAAGTAAACATGTGTCGTCATGTTGTATAAATTGGGTTTTTGTCTTCTTTATTTCTGTTTCTGGTATTGTATGGTCTAAGCAGTTTGTCAACTGTAGTGAGTTTGTAGCCGTTGTTTTCAGCTATGTTATAAATTGTGTCGAGTACTTTGTTGTACTTACCTGGGAAGTAAGTGGGGTTATCTCAAGTCTCTGAGTCAAAGTCAATGATGTTATCGTATATTAATCGCCAGCCAGTCGTGCCTAACTAACAGCCAGTAACAAGGGTTTTCACCACTGGCGGAACAAATTAAAATAACTTAAAATTATTTGCTTGCTACTCTCTTCTATGCAAGATGCTTTTATAATTTTAACAAGCTTATATATTTTCGAATAAAGCCCATATTTTACATGCCTCTAAACAATATCTTTTAAATGTGTACAAGTAATCTCAGTAGCTCGAGATAACATACAGATAATTGTATTCATATGTCTAGATATACTATGCCATATACTGAAACTTACATTAATTATTTTTTAGTTAAACTATACAAACAAAAACTTTATTTTATAAATAAGTTAATCCCAGTTAAAAGCACCTTAAGTACTTATTTACGTAGATTGGCAATCGCATTTAAATTTGATACTTTACCCTTTAACTTCTATACAGTTATGAATATTTCACAATTGTGTACATAACCTAGGGGTATTATTTACAAATTATGTTTAATTGTTTAACCTTTTTCATGGCAAACTTTTACACTTTTATTGTTTGTTCTCGTTTGTGGCTCCTTTTTTTGGCTGAAAGTTACATTCACATTTACAAAGTATTTATCACTCTTAAATATCTACCCTTATATAAGGGGTTTTCCAACAAGAAGTTTGTTTTTTAAACTAAAATAAAATAAAAAATTTAGATTAAGATGATTCATTGTATAACGAAGAGAAAAGTTCGCCATTTATGAAAAATAATATCTGACATATGTCCACCACGACCACGTTGACAGATTTCGATTCTTGCATTAAAGTCTTTAACTACCTTTTGGCAAAATGGCGGTCGTATTTCGTTAATCACATTACGGATTTTGAGCTTTAAGGTTGAAATCGATTATATTGGCCCCATTTAGAATCTGTCCTTAATATAGCCCCACAAAAAATTGTCCAGTGGTGTTAAATCGCACGATCTGGTTTGCCACTTAACTGCTGATCGTCGTGAAATTATGCGATCTGGAAATTTGGTTTGCAATAAATTGATCGTTTCATTGACTGTGGAATCTTCCTGTCCAAATCATATAGCGCACCATACAGTAAGCATATAAAGGCTTCTCAATTCTTGTTCTAGGAATTTTGGAAGCCCCAATGTAGCATTTTGCTTGTTGACATACCCTGACAACTGAAAATGGGCTTCGTGTAAAAAAATGATTTTTTCAGAAAAACCAGCTGGTTGTTCCTGAATGAATTAATCGAATCTACGGTGACGTTAATGGTCAAACGGCTTCAATTCCTGCACCTGTTGAACCTTGAAAGGCTTCAAAGTCTAATTCTTACGCAAAATTTTCAATGTACTGGATAACCCTAATTGTTGAGAACGTGGAAGAATTGACAAATTTGGATCTGTTTCAACACTGTGGCTCACAGTTGCAATGTTTTCAGTTCAACGACCCGGTCGAACACGCGTTAGTGTGTGCACGTATTGTGTCGACCCTGTCGACTCAAATTTATTGACCAAATACTTAATAGCGATCTCAGAAGGACAAGGATTTTGTCTGAAAATATCACGAACTTAACGAAATGTAACTTAATCGGAACCAAATTTTCATTGTGGATTTTCATTATTTCAACCAAAATGTGAAAACAAGTTGTTGGTGTTGCCACAATTGAAAAACAAACTTCTTGTAGAAAAACCCTATATATATATAAGTTTATTTTCTCTCCATATTTATTAGTAGCATATTTATTGCAAGAAATCTAGGTGGAAAAAAAGTGCAAAAAGTGAATAAGTGGGGAGAAGAGAAATCTGTTAAAGCTTATAATATAATTAAACGATAAAAAAGAAAACAAAACATAAAATAAGATTTAAAAAAAAAGTCGAAAGTATAAACGATAAAAATGGTTGGTTTTTATATTTGGAAAAAATATGTAAAATAAAAAACTTTTTACATTCTCCTGCCAAAAAGGAGAAGTTTTAGCCATAATAGGGTTACAGCAATGATTAAAAGCTGTTTATTGTTAGAAAAATCAAACAACAGAATACTATATATGTGGTATAATATAATTATTATAGTATAATTATTATAAATGTGTTTTATTGTTGAAATTATTTTCACAATATTATATTACAGTTTTAATTAAATAAGAATTTGTTTGCCATTCCTTATGACGAAAGATATTTTATTTGCAGCTGTTTAAATTGTATTTAATTATAGTTTATTTTTTGGCAGTACTTAACAAAAAATTATTAATATGATCGTATTTTTTTCTTCAAAAAAGTACGGCGAATTATGGTTTGGTTAAGTCTAATATAAAGTGTGTACTACTATACGCTATGCTACTTCATATGTGTTTATAGGTGATATAAAAGTCAAGAATTTAGAAGAATATATACTAATAATGGTAACAAAAGTACTAAAGTACCTTGGTGTCCTGATGCGGTGTAAGAGGTTATTAACACTTTTTGCTCTTCTTACTATTTGTAAAATGTTACTCGGCCGAAAAGGAGAAAAACTGTCATATATGGTTTATTGCCTTAGTGTCCATCCTAAAGCATTTTGAGTGATGCGAAATATTAATTAAACCAGTTAAAATAAAACCTGTTGAATACCGGTTCATTGAAACTCATCGATATTGATTATTGCATGCACATCTCGATTGTCACTCCATTTCTAGTAATATGAATAATTGAACTAAGAAATAATCAACTTATCGTGCATGAGATATATAATTTATGTTCCCGTGAAATTTTTATTTAAAAACTTTACTAGCATTTTGTACTGCTATTAAATGCACATGGAATATAAATATGAAGATATAAAAATTGTTACATTAAATTTAAACAAAAAATAATCAAAATCTGTATTAGCAGATAGAAGGCAACCTTCAGATGTTGCTCGTGATTTACAAGACGTATATGAACTCTTCAAGTTAACATGAGTTTATGAGTTTTTGCTGCTGAATCTGTTCAATAAAAAGTATAATCGAGTTCGTACATATTTTTTGGACAAATTCTAAACCAATAAACTTCAAATAAATCTATTTGTTGCACATATAGCTGAACATAATATCACTCTGCACCATAAGTGATCTTGAATTAAAAAATATACATATATGATATGTCTGATAAGATTTACATCGGTAAAAAGCTAAAAAGCCAAAAATTTGAACTCTGGGGCTTACTGATTCCCGTGGAAATAACGTGGATTGTCCAGTTGGCTCCCTGCTAGCCTTTAGGGGCTGAATAGTTCTGGATTTGATACGGCTTGGATGTGTTTGCCTGCATCATTTCAAGAGGTATTCACGGAATCCACCTAAAATAATAATATTTATATTTATTTTGTTTTAATATATGCCCAATGACTTCAAAAGTGTTTCTTTTGTTATTTTCTAACTGTTAAGCGTCTGTTGAACTTTTGCACTATTGTTAAACACTTGAAACCATCCTTTTTATTTCAACGTATAAGTTTTATTAATTCTTCTAGAAATGTACAAGTTTTTATTCCTAGAATAACAAATTCACTTTTGAAAAGATAGTTCTTAGCAATAACTTTTCGTTATTGTAACAGACTAGCAAGGGAGTTAAAGTCATTTGCTTTATCATCAATGTATTTAAATATTACATAAATTGAAAATGCTTTAAATGATCATTGCTGTACTGGTATTATTTTTATTCTTGTTTTTTATATTTATCATCATATTTATCAACATCAACAAGTCTCCTGGGTCGATGGTATTCCAGCACTGGTCTGGAAACAGTACCCTTCGAAACTAGAGCGTCTGTCCGCAGTATTTCCAAAGTGTGGGAAGGTTGCAAATGAAACGGCGATCTCCAAAAAGGAAGAGACTAACAGCTCTGAAAATTACCGCCCACTTGCAATTTGCTCTGAACTTTGTAGTGATGGAAAAACAAAAGGAAAGATACTATACGATCAATCATGATCTCACAACAATCTCCAAATGAGGTCGTATGAATAGCGTCGACTTTAATGTCCATAAGGCTAAATGTTGCATTCTTATGCATATATGTGTATATGGGAGTGATGCTGAATCTTTTAGGGGTGATATAAGTATAAAGAAAATGAAAGATGGCATGAAAGTTCACTGGGCTGTTCGATGGACTAAGCACATTTTCAGATTTCTAGAGAATTTTTCAAGTGTTTTCCAAAACGGTGTAAAGGATACTTCATACCATCTATATTCGTCAAAAAATAGAATAAAACCATCATATATGGGCCGACGCCCTAAAGTTTATTTTGGAATTGCACGACCGTGCACGAGAAAGAGAGAGAGAGACAATAGACTCCTTGAGGGCAGTACGGTTTCCAACTATACTGATTCTCTAGAGCATTGACGCATTGTGGATTGTATTTCAATGTTTGATCGTTACTGCAATCGTAAGCGTTGTAAGGAAATTAGGGAACATGTTTCCGTTACTCGTATGTTTTTGCGTTTAACACGCTTTTTTTTAAGGGCTCATCCTTTTGTGGTTGATTGACCGGTGAATCGCAATACGCACTACAGGGAAAATTCGGTTTCTTAGCAGAACAGTGTGTATGTGGAATAAGCTACTTTCAGAGGTCTTTCATGTCACTTTTAATGTAGGAAAGTTGAAATCGAAACTCCACAAAAACTACTCGTCCGTGCTTCTTTCCCATCACCTAATTTGGTTTTCTGGTACAATGCATTGCATGAGTAGGGGTCATCCCCTGAGCGCTGGTCCAACACAATTAATGTTCATAATTTATATTGCAAGTTTAGGTTTATTTTATTTTTTACTATTTCTTTTTTATATCTATCATATTACACTATTGTAATATTTTTATGGCTTTTATTAATTTAAAATTTAAATAAATAAATAACTGAAGAGTTGTTTAAATTTATTTATTGCGTATAAATTTACTTATTGTTTAAAAGTTAGGGAACTAGAAAAAAGAAAACAAAGTATCCTGCTTATTACTTATTAAAGTGCTATACTACGTGTTATAATAGTGACATCACTACTCTTTCTTAACACGCCACACTCATTAGCAGTTCATAAAATATTTTGCTGATATTTTAAGAGAATTGTAAAATTAAACAATATTTAGCTATTGATTTCTATAACGAATAAATATTTTTCGTGCTTTTATTATCTATAACCACAATCATTATGATACTGACAAAACTGTTGTTAAATAAAATATTTCCAATAAATCATTATTAAATTATGCTCGAAAAGTAAAGTATAGAGATATCGCAGTCATGTAGCAAAAACAAATAGGGAAAAATGCAGAGTTATTATTTATTCCCTTATTTTATGTCTAACAAAACGTTGAAATTTTGGCAAATTACTCTCTAAAACAAACACGATGAAGTCTGAATGAGAAAAAACTTCAAAAATTGCTGTTATAATTTTGATTATATTTTTACAAAATTAAAGAAAACACATTCTTCTATTTACCTTTAGCTGGGGTTTTAAAAGAAAATAAAGCATAACTTTGTTTAAAAGTATTCAATCTTGTTGAAGAAGTTTTGCGAGGTCGTGATTTTAATACTTAAAATATCTTTTATTTTGTTTGTGTATAATATATATATTTATTTATTCCTTTGTTATTTTATTCAGTTCCATACTTTCTTCCCTTCCTCAATAAGGAACAATTACCATGCTTAAATAACAAAAAAAAAAAAACAAAAAATGCCAAAAATATAAACACGGACCAATAAAATATCTACCACAAATACTAGCGAAAATATGTTATTTTAAAAAACGAATATTAATATGTATGTAGGTGTATGATATATAAAACAGTCGAATTTGAATACAATCTACATTATTTTGTAGTGTTTTTTGTAGACATTGTTACCACGCTTATAAGCTGACAGGTAGTAGAGATTTATTGTTCATTTTTCACGTATTTTTCTTTAAAAAATAAATATATTTTTATCCTTTTTTTATTGTTAGGAACTTGTACAAGGTAAGAAAACTTCTAAATAAGCAAAATTTTAGTAAATCTCGTTAGCAAAATAGAACATGATTGTTTTCTATCTTGCTGTGATTTATAATGTTACAATAGAAGGCGGACTGACTGTTGAAATAAAAGTAATAACATACAAATTTTGGCTTTTTCATTATGACCCCTCGAAATACATTTAAAATTTAATACAATGAAATTTTATTACATATCTTATATTTTTTATTGCACCTGAACCTAAATTGTTACTTTTATATTACATGACCAATACATCTTTTTCTATGTAATTTAATTTTTATGACTAGAAAGCTTAAGAACTTTTAAATTATCATATAACTATAAATTAAAATTTAATTACTTTTTATTTTTTCACCAAAAAATTTAGAACCCCGATATTCAGCTCAAGAGTAAATTATCTTGGATACAGTCATGTTAACAATGAAAGGAAACGTTGATTAATTAATGCTTAGATAAATAAAGAGTTTTTCAAAAAGAAATTTATTTATTCGAAAACAAAATAAAACAAAAAATTTTGATTAAGATGATTCAAATTTTTATTGTATTACGAAGAGAAAAGTTCGGCCATTATGAATGAAAAATGATATCTGACAAATGTCCAGTGGTGATAAATCACACAATCTAACTGGCCACTTAACTGCTGATTGTCGTCAAATTATGCGATCGGTAAATTTGGTTTCCAAGAAATTGATAATTTTTTGTTGTTGTATAATAGCACTGTTATGTTAAAATCACATGTCAGTGATATCCACGTAGTTAATAATAGGCCAAAATTGAGTTGTTAGCATCTCGCGATAGTGCGATCCATTGATCATTACTGCATTTCCAGAATCATGTTCGAAAACAAAACGGCCCAATCATGCCTGCAAACCACATAGCGCACCACACAGTAGCACTTTGAGAACGCCAAGACTTCCCAACAATCACTTTAGGATTTTCAGATACCCAAATGCAGCACTTTTGCTTGTTGATATACTCTGGCAATTTAAAATGGGCTTCCTTGTCGGGTTGTTCCTGAATGAATTAAGCAAATCTACGGGGTTGTGAATGGTCGGTCGGCTTCAAATCTAGCACCAGTTGAACCTTGCAAGGCTTCAAAGTCAAATTCTTACGCAAAATTCGGCATGTGGTAGTTTTGGATAACCTCACATGTTGAGAACATCGAGGAATTGACAAATTTGGATCTGCTTCAACACTGTGGCTCACGGCTGCAATGTTTTCAGTTTAACGATCCGTTCGAACATAGATTGGTGTTTGCAGATCTTATATCGAGCTTGTCGACTTAAATTTAATTCTTAATAGCGGCTTCAGAAGAAAGATTTTGTGGTCCGAAAATATCACGAATTTTAGGAAATGTAAGTTTATAGAACCACCATTTTCATAGCGGATTTTAATTATTTTAATGCGATTTTCGTGAACTGAATTCAAAACTGAATTCAGTGTAACAATTTTTAATGCAAAAACGTCAAAAAACTAAATGTCAAAACTATCGTGTTGTTGGTGTTGCCATAATTGAAGAGCAAACATATTGTTGAAAAATTCTTATTATTATGTTTTTATCACCTTTACAATCAAAGTGTAAAAATGTTGGAGGATTTACTTTTAAAAAGTATTGCCATAAATACTATCTTATTTTTTTGTTAACATCCAACTACTTAACACGATGAGGTTACAAATTTTTTAATATAATATGAAGATAAATTTCGCGCCTAAGATTCTCGACATATTTTATTTATTATCGTTGAGAGCATATCTTATTGAACATTGTTATGTAAACGTTTCGTTTATTATCGCCTTGGTAACTTACAAGTATGTGGAAATAAAACCCTATCGTACTTGGTATTTTTATCAATTGAAGTTTCACTTCCATCAACAACGAGCGTGGTAGAAAAGAATTATTTTCTACTACTTTACTGGAATATTCGATTGGTATGAGAGTTTATTATCCCTTGTTGGACTTAGACGGTGAGTGCCAACTTCACTAACTGCCACAACAAGCACATATAAGGTTGATTATGGTATTGATGCAATTCGATACCAATAAGAATACATTGCAGGCATTTTAGTGGTGAAGACTAGAGACACTATAAGTATCAGGTTTGGAGTTATTAAAAAATTAACAATGTTGAAGAATTCACAATTTGATAGTGGCGTTTGATATTCTGAGGGGTTCAGGTTTTAAAGTCGGGCAAGTAAGGTTTTGATCAGCCAATTTCATGTGACGAAGTACATTTTCATTCGAATGGATATTTGAATAAACTGAATAGTCGGTTCTGGGAAATGGAAAATACTCAAATTATTCAACACTCACATTAGCATCCATTAAAAATGAGAGCCTGGTGTGCAATATAGTCAGGAGGAATCATTGAACTTTAGTTCCTTGAAAATGAAAACGGCGTAGCGGTGACTGTGAATGGAAAGCAATATCGTGATATGATTGAATTCTTTTTAACCCCATAACTGCATGCTTTATGCTTTATTAATATGTCGTATCAACAAAACGGTGCCACATCGTATACAGCCAGAATTATTATGGAATTACTGCGAGACCTCTTTTCACAACAAAGTATTTCAAGCTGATGTTGATTAGCCTCCACGGTCGCCTGATTTGACTGTTCCGGACTTATTTTTGTGGGGATATCTGAAAAGCAAGCTTTATGCAAAAACACAGAAACGCTTGAGCAACTCAAACAAAATATTCGCGATGAAGTGAATGAAATGCTGCGTGAAATGTGTGAGAATGTAATGAAAACTATATTCAAAAGGGTTCGCATTTGTGAGACTAACAGAGGCAAATTTTTATCTGATAATCCTTTTAGTTTATTCCGTACATAATTGCTGACATTAAATAAAACATTTATCAATGTAAGATCCATTGTCTTTCAATTAATTAATAATTATAAAAAAACTAAGTAGTAAACGTTTCCGGCGGAGACTTGTTATTTATTATACCAAGGTCAGCTGCTTTACTTGTTGGTTCAGTATAAAAGCAATCGAGAATGATGTTACTGTATCTATTTACAACTCTATATATTTATATAATATATTTAAATATATACGTATTTAAATCTTATATTGTTGTTGAAAATGTAAGAATATGCAAATTTAAGAATTCAAAGCTGATATAATATAACGTGCAATGTAATTTTTAATTTTTACGAAATTTAACTAAATACTCGTACATTTGAAATATAAACGCCCATTACAATTATTACACTAAATATATTCTATTTACTTAATGTTCAAATTTATCTATTACTTATTTGCATAACTGAAAATAAATTTACTTTATATACTCTATAAATAACAATTGAAATTTATTCATTTCCGTATTTCAGATACAGGGAAAGGAAAAACTTTTTAAATCCACAGCCATATCTTGGCATTTTTCTTTATGAGTTTAATATATTTTTCTTTTTCTTTATAATCGTGAAGAATGAAATAAAATAGAATATTGCACAGTTCAATCCAATCAAGTGAATAATATGTATATATATACTATATACTATATATATATGTATCACAAACTTAAATCATGAAATAGTGGCAATTTAGTTTTATCTATTTTACTTCTTGTTCTCCTGGTATCTTTGACTTTTTTCCCATTTCGACAGTCTTTACCCCTTTTAAAGTGATCATCATTATACGAGAATACACAAACAATTCTCATATACTATTTCTCAAAGTGAAATGTATAATATAAAGTCATGATAACAAACACATTATTGAAAATATTGCTTAAGGATATAAGTATGATTATAAGAATGAATAAGAGGATATACCTAAAAGTTTTTAAATCTTCGAATGGCTTGAAATCCTTCAAATATTTCGGCCGATTCATTCCGCTAAATCAATAAAGAAGTTAAATATAAGAGATAGCATAAAAGCAAGGTAGAAATAATCAATACAGTTGAACCAGGAGATCAAACTCGAAGGGACCATATTCTTAGTTCGTTAGAAATGTAGCTCATTATTTAAAATGTATAAAGTACAACAATTATTACAATTTAAAATAAATAATATAGTAGTTATAATTTATTGACCTTTTTTAATATTTTTTAGTAATTAATTTTAAGCACTAGGTCTTATTTAATAAAAATTTTTTTTAAAAAACTTTATTTTTTATTATATTTTCCATATTTCGCCATTATTTTTCATTATTATTTTTATTTTTCCTGATGATGCCAACCAACGGTGTGGCGAAATATCGAAAATATAATAAAAAATAAAGTTTTTTAAAAAAAAATTTTTATTAAATAAGACCTAGTGCTTAAAATTAATTACTAAAAAATAAAATAAATAATATAATAAATAGGCTATTGCATGTGTAATTAATTGTGATTGCTTTCCTTTCTTTAAGTTGAAATGTAAATTCAACTCTTGATAAAAATCGCTATTTTCATTAACAGAGTCCCAGAAAATTTATTATTTTTATTATAAACAAAGATATTTGTTTTAAAAATTCTCCACTAAAAAGTGCTTGGTACAAAAACAGGTGTAATTTGTATGAAAATTTTTAGTAAATCAAAGGAAACTTCTTAAAGTGTTTCTTATTTACCGCGTTTGACTGTGTTGTAGTAAAAATTAACCTGTCAATTCGATTTAACACGTGATTAACATCTTTTGCTTAGCCATGTATATACAATTTTAAGTGTGTATTTTCTTCACTAGTGCTACAACAATAATAACAAAATTTTAAAATTTCAAAGAATTTCTTTTACTGCCTTTGCAAATTATTAACGTGTGTTTGTGTAAATGTTTTATTAAGTTTTTTAAAAATATTTGTACATATAAACTAAATACATAGATAAATGTTCATATATGTCCCTTAATTTAAGTATATATGGACATGTGTGTATGTGCGCGTTTTATTTTTGCTTAAAAAATCCTTATATTCCTACTAATGTGCTTTTACTTTATATTTGGCTTAATGCCATAAGCCTCAATGGCGACATTATTTTAGGCAAATAATGGTACTTACACACATAACTTTATACACATATATTTGTATAAATGCTTGGTGTTAGAGTATGAATGGATGAATATTGTGATGTGTTTGGTGTATGTAATTATCCTTTTTAAGCATGTTTATATAGAACATATATGTGATTGTGTAAAGTTTAGTAATTCTTAAAGTAGGTTAACGCTTCATTTAATATTGAAAATTAAAATTTGCTTTGGTATGTTAAACCTAAAACTATGAATGGCTATAAAAAATACTGTTAAAACATTATTTAAAATTCATAATTTCAGGCATAAACGCTAAGTTATATTTACGAAATTTAAGTCATTTTACAGCATAATCGTCAAATTTTATTATAAACGTCAATGCAAAAACTTTGGAGTCAAAACGTTTTAATGTGTATGTTAAATTGTTATTATTTCGGCTTAATGGATTATTCAGCAACTTAAATGTTAATGAATTTGTTTAAATTGTATGCGATTATATCAATATTGAGGATTTCATGCAAGAAAAGCAAAAATTAAGTAAAACTACAAAATATCTTTAGATATCAAAAAACATTTTATGTTTGAAATCAGAAAATATTTTTAAAAATTTATAAGCACGACTATAAAATTCTATGAATATTCACTGCAAAAGAAAAACTTATTAACATTTCTTATTCTCTTGGCTTTAGTAGTTCTCTAAATACCCAATGGAAAGAATATTTTTTGTATATAATTCTTTTTGGGTTAGCATTATAACCAAATAAATAACTTTAGCTATTCTTTAAATCATATATTTTTAAATTTCTAAAGGGTTGTTCAAAAAAAGTTTGTTTTCAATTGTGGGAATACCAACATCATGATAGTTTTGACATTTAGATTTATGACGTATTCGTAGGAGATGCATTGGCAATTATTACAATGAATTCAATTTCGCACGAAAATCAAAACAAAATTATTAAAATCCACTATGAAATTAAAATGGTGGTTCTGTTCATATTAGATTTCATCAAATTCGTTATATTTTCGGACAATATAACCTGCTTTGGTCGTTAAATTAGAGTCTACAGGCTCTATACAGATGCCAACGCATATCTGCGAATTCAATTGAAAACTTCGCAGCCGTGAGCCACAGTGTTAAAGCAAATTCATAATTGCCAATTCCTTGACGTTTCAACAATCCAAAACCTTAAAACCTTACAAGGTTTCACTGGTGTAGGAATTGTAGCGGACCGACAATTCACATCGCCGTAAATTCGCTGAATTCATTTAGGAACAAACGGCTGGTTTTTCTAAAAAAATCATTTTTTTTACAATGAGGATAGAAATGCGGTAACGGTCAATGGATCATGCTATCGTGAGATGCTTACAACTCAAATTCGGCCTATCTTAACGACTTGGATATCACTGTCATATGATATCCACGCCAATGAAACGATCAATTTATTGCAAACCAAATTTCCCGATCGCATAATTCACGACAATCAACAGTTCAGTGGCCAGCCAGATCGTGTGATTTGACACACGATCTGAAGGACATAGTCTACACGGAGCCAATTAAATCAATCTCAGCCTGAAAACTTAAAATCCGTGATGTGATTAACGAAACAGGATCGCCATTTTCCAAAAAGTGATTAAAAACTTTGATGAAAGGATCGGTATTTGTCAGCGTAGTCGTAGTTGGACATCATTGTTCATTCATAATTGTGAAACCTTTCTCTTCGTAATACAATAAAAATTTGAATTATCTTAATCAAAATTTTTAGTTTTATTTTCTTTTAGAAAACCAACTTCTTGTTGAAAAATCTTTTATATGATTTTTTAAACTTAGCATTATAACCAAATTAATAACCTTAATAGTCCTAAATTATATATTTTTTAATTTCTAAAGTAGGATAGAAGCAGAGCTTGATGTTTATTTAATGCTGCCATTGCTGTTAAGGCAGCAAATAGGGACGCGCTGCCATATTTTGTTGCGTAGGCGATTATTTCGGATCAAAAAGCCATTATATTAGTTATTTTACTTACTTACCATATCAATGCTTTATATAGAAGTACCTTCAAGGCTGTAGCGGTTTAAATATGTGTGAATATGTGTACAAACAGATGACAGATGCCTACATATTCTAGTTTGCATAAATAAGAGTTTATTAAGACTTGTTCTCACGGAGACATTAGGTTACTTTCAATGTTAAAAATATTATTTTAGAATTTCTATTAAGAAACAAAAAGCATGTTGATTGTAAAATTAAGGTTTGAAATAAATACTTTAAAATCATAGAACGACAAATAATTGTTGAAAACTCAAAAATTTTGTATCGATTGTTGGCTCTGGATTTAAAGTACTGACGTACTGCTAATAATTTCCTTTGCATATTAGACGCCAGTTGCAAATTGAATTTGTAATAGTCAATAAAGTTTTGTTAACATTTACAAAGATTGATCAAGGCGTTAAACTTTTCATAGCCTGTTACATACGTTCGTACTTAAATACAAACACACGTCCATATACGCACAAATGTTCCTTGTGCTAATTTCGATGCAGTTAATTGAGAGAAGATATTTGGGTTCATGCATATTGAATATTTAATTAAATTATACCTAAAAGTGATATGAAAAGTGAAGCAATAACGATATTAAATCTGCGTGTACTTGTGTTGATAAACCTCAATATTTTCTTGCCAAATAGCGTTCAACTTTAGATTCAATTTTATCAAAATTGTAGTACTGAAAATAACTACGTGAAATACGTTTAAAAAAAAATTGATTTACATTTTTGTATTTTAAAATTTTTACTTCTTATTTAAAATGGCAATACCTTCTGGCAGTTGAATTCTGTCTTAATTTGAATGAGCTGCGTTAATTAGTTTGTGTTTGGCAGCCATTAAAAGCAAACTTCCACTTGAAGAAGTTAATGGAAAATCCGAATTACGTACTGTTTGGTGCTACTATTTGGTTCCGAGGTGCTATGGTGGATCCATCCTATATGGTCGCCTTTTCGTAACTCGTATGATAACGAAAAATTAGTGAAACCTTAAAGATAAAAATAATTAAACCTAGAAGTTTTTAATACAATATATGTACGATTTACTCAGCTTTACAAATTTGATTACAATTAACAGACCCCTGTTTACAACAGATTATATTAATTTCATTTAGTGGTAAGGAGACGATATCCTTTTTTAATATAACTTGTTTCTTAAAATAATTTCTTATGCAAAAAATATTTATGGAGTTAAACGAAAAAATCCTTAGCAACTTAATTTCGTACCTTTCTTAAATTCTACACAATATGTTATATTATCTAAGTTTTTCTTTGAACATTACTTTTATGAATTTTGGACAAAAATAGACTGCAGTAATAAGTTTTTTGCCAAGTATGAATCATTATTTCCTCTTTTCTAAAATATGCACCAAAGAGTAAAGTGTTGTATATTTTTTGTTTTATTTTTCCAGTCACTAGAAACCTCGATGAACCTGACATTCTATTTCACATTAATAAAGTGCTTCATGGCTGTAGCACTTACATTTAAAATGATACAATAAAAGATTAATTTCAAATTAATTTTTTTAATATTTTTTTGATTTGATACTGCAGAAATACGATAAATTAAAATTATTTTAAGGAGTTTTCAACAAGAAGTTTGTTTTCTAAAACAAAATAAAACAAACAATTTAGATTGAGATGATTCAAATTTTTATTTTATTAGGAAGAGAAAAGAAAAGAAGATGAAAAATGATACCTGGCAATATCCACCACGACCACACTGAGAAAATTTGGTTTGCAATAAATTGATCGTTTCATTGCCTACGTAACATGTGGCAACGTCCTGTTGAAATCACATGTCAGTGGTATCCACGTCGTCCATAATAGTCCAACATTTAGTTTTTAGTATCTCTCGATAACGTGATCCATTGACCTTTACCGCATTTCCAGCCTCAACTTCTAAACAGAAAACGGCCCAATCACACCTCCAGGATATATAGCGCATCATAGAATGAACATGAAAAGGTTTCTCAATGATCGCTCTAGGATTTTTAGAAGCCCATATTGGCATTTTTGCCTGTTGACACACCCTGACAACTGAAAATGGGTTTCGTCTAAAAAAATTATTTTTTCAGAAAAACCAACCGATCTTTGCTGAATGAATTGAGCGAATCTACAGTGATGTGAATGGTCGATCAGCTTTGATTCCTGCACCAGTTGCGACCTGTAAGGCTCAATATCAAATCCTTACGCAAAATTTGGCATGTGGTGGTTTTGGACAAGCGCAATTGTTAAGAACTTTGAGGAATTGACAAATTTGTATCTGCTTCAACACTGTGGCCCACGGTGGCGATGTTTTCAGTTGGATGACTCTGTCGAACACGCGTTGTTGTTCGCAAATTTTGTGTCGAGTATGTAAACTCAAATTTAACGACTAATATCTTAATAGCTGTCTTAAAAGGACGATTATGTTGTCCAAAAATATCGCGATTTTTACGGAATAGAACTTTATCAGAATCTCCATTTTCATAATGGGTTTTATTATTATTATATTTATCATTGTAACAATTGCCAGTGCATCTACCATGAATACGTCAAGAAACTAAATGTCAAACTAACATGTTGTTGGTGTTGCCACAATTGAAAATAAACTTCTTCTTGAACAACCCAACATAATATTATATTGGTAGAATCCTTTGAGTAGATATAGTAAAAACTATAACTTAATCTACGTTAATTTGTTTTAGATTCCTGAAAAAAATATATTTCATGATATTCTCATAAAACTTTAATTATTTGAAATTTCTCAAATGTATTACTACGGGGGAACAAATCACTATTGTTATTTCAGTACTGCTCATATAGTGGATTTTAACACAAATTTTGTATATCGCCAGCTAAACTGATTAAATGAGTCTTTTATTTAAACAACAGAGCAAAAAGACAACAAAACTTAAAAATATTTTTATACGAAATAACAGTGTTATATAATATTATGATAAATGTATATTTTAATTTTTTGTATTAAAAATTATAACTATATTTACATTATTTTAATTAATATATTTAGTTTATTAAAGAGTTGTATACAGATAATTAAGTATCGTTGTAACAATAGTAAAATGAAATATTTCCAAATCTTACTAAATTTAAATTAGCAGTTTCGAATACTTTTCTTATGATCTTAATATTGTGTCGAAAACAAAGAAAAATTAATTTTACACAATAATATTAACAGTTTTATAAAAAAAACAAAATATTTTGTATGGGAAAATTTATTATACTACAAGTAAAAATGTTAACTATTCTATATTTCCTTTATTTGTAGCTGTGTGTATATTTTCTTTCACTAGCAAAATACTTAAACGATTTCATTAACATCCAACACAGAAGTCCGTGCAACTATATTTCTGAATCAAATATGGAAATGAAAAGTTTCGAATACATTTAAACATATTTCAATGTTGTAATTGGTATTTAGAACGTATATAACAAATAGATTACAGAGAAATAGATAACGTAACATGCAATTATTTTTATAACGGAAATCTTTCGCAAAGGTACAACACACATTAGAAAGTAAAAATATTCATTTCCTTTACTTTGCATGCCAAAGGCTTTAAATGCAAAGCCAACAAAAATTCAATATTCAGTTTAGATTTAGCGATAAAATAATTACTTTCAACTAAAACATATTTCGAAAAAGATTTTCTTAAAATTTTATAGAAATATTTTACAGAATTATTTTAAAAATTTATATTATTAAAGAAAATTATATAAATTAAAGTTAATAATAATATTTTTTTGGCGGAACAACCTAACTTAAGATTTATTACTTCTATAAACTTTGATTTCTTACTAAGTGTACAAGTACAAGAGAATTTTAGTACTTGTAGTTTTTAGAAATACAAAAGACTATCAAAAAAGTGTACAAATTTTTAGCATTTTTAGTTTTCAGAAATACAAAAGACAATAAACACTATATGAAAGTTGGACTTACACAAATAGTTTAAATTGAAAAAATGAAATAAAATATTATGCAATTGAACGAAATGTTCTTATAAAAAATTTAAAAGAAGTTATATGTATAACTAAAACGAATCAAGTCTTATGTATTAAAAGAATTGTGCTAATGGTAGTTCAACGACGTATAACTTTAAACAAGCGGCCATATGGAAAACGCTTACTCAAAAGGAACACTGGACTATGTTAAACGGGAATCGACATTGCTGCCACAATATCTAAATATTTGAAAAATTATGTTACTTTTAGGTGAAATAACAACAAATATTTCACAGTTAAAATGTTATAAAAAATCACAAGGAAATTATGTAAATAACTAAAAGGAATACCCCATATTAAGCCTCCTTAGACATCAGATAGCGTTAGTGGTAGTTCAACGACTTATAACTTTACACATTCGACCATATACAAAACACTTGATCAAGAGGTTTACTGGACTCTGCTGAAGGGTACTTCAATATCGAAACGTCCCCAAAATTCTGTAACTTTAACGTGTAATAACAACAACTATTTTATGATTAAAATCTTATAAAAAATCACAAAGAAATTATATGAATAACTAAAAGGAATACCCAATATCAAGCCTGCTTAGATATTAGGTAGCGTTAATGGTAGTTCAACGACATATAAATTTACACAACTGACCATATACAAAACACTTACTGAAAAGGGACACTAAACTGTGTTTAAAAATTCTGTCACTTTTACGTGAAAAAACGACATAATAGTCTCATGTTATGAAAATAAATACAATATATATATATGTATATATATGTAAATTAAAAACTGGCTTTAAATATTTTCAAAAGAGTACTTCTTTGGCTCAATATTGCAAAAACAAACGGCAAGCAATTTTTCAACTAAAGGTTAAAGCGAAATTGTTGTTGAAAATTATTTATTCATTTTAGTTACAGACTTTTATTTTGTTAAGCATTTTTTATATTTAATATTATTAAAACAAACATTTTTTTTACTTTTTAAAGCTTTTGCTTATCACTTGTCTTTGACGTATTCTTTTATTTACCACGAGCATTTTTGTTTTATTTGAAACAAATATATATATATGTAATATAGGAAAAAGTCCTTTTTTATTGTCATTCATGAGAAAAAGGATTAAATGCATGTAACAAAAACCAAAAAAAAAAAAATCTTTACGTTTTTACGAACGAAAACATTATTTTTGCACAGGGTGTACTACAATCAACTATGAACTTTGTCATTAGTTTATATTATAAGATGCTTTTTATATTATGCTCACCCTGTGTAATATATGATGACTGTAATATAAAAAGTCATATGAAAACTTTTTTTCCTTTAATTAAAAAACCAGCTACTTAATAAGCTAAATTATAAAAAAATGAGGTTTTTATTAAATACATAAAAACACTTTAAATGAAATATTACAAAAATGGCGAAATAAAACGGTCCTATTTCATTCTGGGTTTCAACGCTCCGTATAAACTCCATTCTTAATATAGCCCAAAAAAACTAATCCAGTGGTGTTCGAAAAAAACGGCCCAAGCACGTCTTCAGACCACATAGCGCAACACACACAGTGACACGTTGGTCTAGAATTCTCAGAAGCTCAAATGCGGCAATTTTGTTTAATGACATTTCCTGACAAGTGAAAATGGACTTCGTCTGAGAAATAATTCTTTCAAAAAAACCAGTCGAATGTGCCTGCATGAATTGAACGGATCTACGACGATGTGCATGGTCAGCCGGCTTCAATTTCCGCACCAATTGAACTTTGTAAGGCTTCAAAGTTAAATCCATACGTCGTGGCTTTGGATAAACCCAATTGTTGAGAACGTCGAATAATTGACAAATTTGGATCTGTTTCAACACTGTGGCTCATGGCCAAGAATTTTTCAGTTGAAAATCCAGTCGAACTCGCGTTGTATCGAACCTGCCGACAAAAATGGATTTTAATTATTTGAGTGCGATTTTTGTGCGAAATCGAACTCATTGTAACAATTGATAATACGAATACATTAAAAAACAAAATATCTAAACTATAATGATGTTGGTGTCGCCACAATTTAAAAACAAAAATCTTGTTGCAAAACCAGATATAATAGTGAGTTTAGTTTTGCAAAGCAAATTGAATTTAAAGGAAGATATTTTGCATAATCAAAAAAACAAATTGCAGGAATAGTGCAATTTATTTAATCAGTGTACCGAAGCAAAATGAAATACGTTGAGCTGAAAGGATCTTTCATTATATAAGCCTAATTTTCCTGAAAAGCTTATTACACCTTGTACCTTATGAGGTACAACAAAAATCAATATCAATTTTTAAAACAAACTAAGTTCTATACTCTTTTCAATCTAGTGTAAATTTTTAAACACCTTTTATTTGAAACCCCTTTTTTAGGACAATTTAATTTCCATTGCGTAAAGGTACATTTTAAAAGATATTTTACTTTTTTACATTTGTTTCACAAATACAATTTTCTGCATAACGACAACACTTTAGCTTACATTTTTCTTTTTTTTTTTGTGTTAAAATGAATATCTTTCATTTTTTTTTTATTTTCTTCTTGTTTTAGGTTGCTAAGTAAATAAAAATTAACTTGAATAAAATTTATCCATCCATGCATTTTGCTTGCTTGCTTGTAACAAGTAAACATCATCCTTACGACTATTTTTTTTTATATTAAGTAAAAAGAAAATAATTTTACAATTTTTTTCGATTTTATATTCTGCAAAAGTTTTATTTTTCACTAGTTTTGATCAAAACATACGCATGGTTGAACAAATAAAACATTCACTGACCAAACAAACGACAATTCATTACAAAAAAAGGAAATCCTTGATATAAAATCCTAGTGCGGAGAAGGAAATTTCGTAAAGCATTTTGAAAACAATTTTTATTTCCTTTGAATATTATTTTATAATAAACAATTTGAGGGTCATAACAAACAATAGCAGTCATACAATGAAATATTTTATTCACATAAACAGGAATAACAAATTCATGAACAGCCAGCTATGTTAAATAGTTATGCATGTAAAAGGATTTAAATTATTCTTAGGAATATATTTTTAAAGCTGCTTTTCATTGTGAGGTCAGTTGTAATACAAATACAATTTAACTATAGAGGAAGTGGAGTGGTATTTACAGTCACTTAGAAAACTAACAATAAAAATTAAGGTTATGGCAAACAAAGTTGCTGCCAATAAATAAAACTTCTTCAGCAGTTTACAAAATTGAAATGTGGCCAATATTCAAGGTTTTAATAATTTCAACTAAATTTTTAAAGTTGCTACTAAACTTCCATTGAAATAATTAAACGAAATTTAGGAAATGCAATAAAATTTTGTAGAAAAGTTTTTATTTTAGGAATTAATTTTTATGTTAAAATTTAGTCAAAAGATTAACAACGCTTGAGATTTTGTTGTTTTATTCAATGATTAATGCACAGATGCTATAATATCTTATATAGACTACTTGCAACGGGGTTTTCAACAAGAAGTTTTTTTAATATCATAGTTTTTACATTTAGTTTTTTTGATGTATTCTTAGTAGATGCATTGGCAATTGTTACAATAAATTGAATTTCGAACGAAAATTGTATTAAAACAATTGAAAGCCACTGTGAAAATGGTGGTTCTGTTAAAATTACATTTCGTAAAATTTGTGATATTATTGTATACCATAATCGTCCTTCTGACATAACTATTAAGAATTTGGTCGTTAAATTTGACTTCGAAGCCTTACAAGGTTCAACTGGTGCAGGAATTGAAGCCGACCGGTTACTCACATCGCTGTAGATTAGCTCAATTCATTCAGAAAGAGCCGACTGGTTTTTCTGAAATAATATTTCTTACGCCCGGAGCCCATTTTCACTTGTTAAGGTATGCTTAGAGCGATTATTGAAAAGCCTTTGAATGCTCAACGTGTCACGGTATGGTGCGCTATGTGATCTGGAGGCGGTATTGGGTCTTATTCTTTCCTAGATAAGGCTGGAAATGCGGTAACAGTCAACGGATCACTCTATGCTGAGATGCTAGCAACGTAATTTTGTTCTATTATTGACGAAATAGATATGGCTGATATGTGTTTTCAACAGCACGGTGCCACATATCACACCGCAAATGAAATGACCAATTTAGTGTAAACCAAATTTCCAGATCATATAATTTCACGGCAATCAGCTGTTAAGTGGTCAGCCAGATCGTGTGATATAACACTACTGGATAATTTTTTTGTGGGGGTATGTTAAGGACAGAGTCTATACAGAGCCAATCAATTCGATTTCTGTCTTAAAACTCAAAATATGTGATGTGATTAATTAAATATTGGCCATATTGCCAAAAAGTGATTAAAAACTTTGATGAAAGAAACGACAACTGTCAGCGTGGTCATGGTGAACATTTGCCAGATATCGTTTTTCATTCAAATTGCCGAGGTTTTCTCTTCTTAATCTATGTTTTTTGTTTTATTTTGTTTTAGAAAACGAACTTCTTTTTGAAAAACCCTTTTATATTAAAAAAATATAAATAATAAATTTTTTCACCTCAGCCCACAAATATTTATTTATTTTTTTATCATTTATTTAATTGTATTTTACTAAACACAATTTTTTTAAGTGTTAAGTGTGACATATTATAGATTAAAATCATTTGAAATACTTTTAATTAAATAAATTAAAGTTTTAATCAGTCAACGGTTAATTATTTTTGCGCTGTTATTTATTCAAATCAATTTTTAAAAAATAAATATTTGCATACCGTTTCGATATGTACAATAACGCATCTAATCTTTTGTCGCACCATGAACGAATTTATGAAGATGATGTCGCAATACCGAGTAATTATAAATTCCAAATAAATCAATTATCAAATATCTACTCAATTTTTTAAGTATTTGCGATAGTTATACTGAGAACAATTTATTTATAACGACTAATTTAAAAAATTTGCCGTTTGCTTAGTCTATTCCATTAAACGTTTTATGTCAAGGTTATTTGTTATCGCTGGACTTTATGTTATACAAAAGACCTGTAAAAACCAAAGAATGATTTGAACTCCTGTTATAGCAGAAAAATTAGCCAGAGATTAATAATTGTTTAAAAACTTTTACCAAATATATATTTTAACATACGATTTCCCAAAGCCTTTTTTCTAACTAACTAACTAACGTTTCTATAGTTGTATTTAATGAATTATAGCCATTTCAATTGAGTACTTTAATTATAATAATTTTTTGTATTTTTATTTCTACAAATTCAAAGGAACGCAGTAGCTAAAGCGCACTTTAATTTTGAAGAGCTTTTAGCATTTAAATGCAAAAAAGTTTTTTACTTAAAATTAGCTAAAAAGCAGATTGAAGTAGTTGTACAATTGTCAGTTCGATGACTATTCAGAAGGTAATATTTGTTTTAATAAGTTGTTTATGATACAAATTTATTTTTTTTTTTTAGTTAAAATAAAACATTTTTTTGTTTCCAATATAAAACAATACCTCGATAGCGATGAACAAAGGCTAATATAATTGGAATTGCTTTATACAAGAAGTGCTTTAGAATATATTTTGCATTAATTTTTTAACTACCTTTAATTTCAATATCCACATTAAAGAAGGTTGTTATTTTGTTACATATTTTATTTTGTAAAATTGTTTTTGAAATTACTTCGTATTGTGTTTATAATTGACGTTTATTTTATGGCCATCGTTGCAATTGTGGCATTGCATTAAAAAATAATGTTAGAAAACGTTTCGTAGCATTGTGTGAGGAACTTCCATTCTTAGCGGAACGATGGAGAGTGGTTGGAAAACGTTTCATTTTGGAAATAACTCGGTAGCCCATGAACTACCTAAGATATCCTAATAATTATCACAGCGCTCAAGCATTTTTCCTTTTACATATAAAAAGAGAAAAACTACATTGGAAGGAAAGGTTTGCGAAGTTGCTCCAACTGAAATATATGCTCATTATACAAGTAGATGGTATAACATGAAAGCTTATTACTTCTAGACTAACAATTTATTACCATTTTTACCATACCAATTTTTTGGATGCAATTTACCGTTAAAACTGTAAATTTTATGTTAAACTGGTTGTTTGAAAAATAAAATATAGAATTTGAATTACCTCAAATCTAAAGGGATCGATATATTCTTACAAACGTTTCAAGCAATATATATATGTATATATATAAAAGACCCCTTAATCAAATAATAAAATAAAATTTTTTTTTTCTTTTAATTTCTTAAATGGAGGAAAAATTTCCCAAAAAATTCTTTTTTTATAAAACTAGTCACCCTGTCCTTTTTTTACTATAGGGCTGTTTAATCTTTTCTGAAGTATGCAGCCAAAAGAAAAAAGCTTTAATAACCTGTTTACTTGTTTTTAATCGATGCTTTGCACTCCGAGAAACTTCGATGGAATTCATAAATTTTGTTTCAAAATTGGCTGTGTTTGGATAGTTCTGGAGGGTGAACCGTTACAATTTTTAACGCAAATTTTCTTTCACCCCTAACATGATATTTGTCACTCTACGTTAAGATGATTTTTGGCCTTTCAGTTTATCCTTGGCAATTTAATATAAACAATTTGATTGTCATCTTATTTACTAAAGTTAAACACATGTCGTTACGTTGAGTTATATGTAAAGAATATGGAAAAGGAGTGGCATATCATAACTATCTTAGTTCCTTCCAGATATTCTCATGCTCATAAGAAAACTGGCTTCCATAAATGACTACTTTATCTTATAACATTTTTAAAATTGAATTATGCAAATCAGATACTGTGAGGTTTTACCAATTCCATTCAAACCAAACGCCCTTAATGGAGAGGTTGATGCCATTTGTTTGGACCATTATTATTTTAAATAGTCACGGCTAGGCTATAAGATACAGTTAATTGCGACCCAGTAGCTAGATTAGACAAATGCAAACGAAAAATGACGCGATGCTTAAAATGCATTATATTCCTCATGTACCTAATTTTCACTCTTCCGTGTACAATTGCTATTCCACACAAAAGCTTATGCTTCATAGTCAATGGCAAAGGCAATAAAATAAAAACAGAAATCAGAACAAACTATATTTTCTATTTCATTTAAACCTACATTCCATTTAAGACAAAATTTCAAATTCCAATATAATTTTTAATTTTTTCCTCACATAAATAATTTTTTTTTTGCAAAAAGATTCCTTGCAAATTTGCACATTTTCAATAATAATAGAAAGTTGTAAATAAAAATCGACTTCTATGCAGAATAATTTTTTATGTTATAATACGAAGCAAAATACTTTTGTTTATCATGATGCATCTGCTGCTACTGCTAAATCGGAAACAACAAGGCTCTTCAGCATAACCATGAATTCATGCGGGATTGCCGTACTACGTGATTGGCAACTACTTAACTTACGTGACATTTTTGAAAAATAATGGCAAATATTTAGTATTTCTATATTGAATACAAGCCTCACAAATAAATATATATGTCTATATATATAATTTTATTTTTATATAACGTGATCGTATGTAGATGTTAAAATGATTTCATTTTGCAAGAACTAAACTTCACTCGATATTCAAAAGAAATTGACAAATGACACATGCAACAAAATCTTAAAAACAATGCAGCAGATTTTTATTTTTGTTATTTATAAATTGTGTCTTTTGCTTTCGCTGCAATACTTGAAGCAGGAATTTTTTCGTTATCTTACATTTGCGTTTTAACAGTTGTAAGTTCTGATCTGAAGAGTGAAAATGGAGCACATTTTTGTGCACATTAATTCTTGTCTTCTATTCGTTAACCTTATAAAGGATATTTTTATAGAGATATAGAAGTTTCAATGGCAATAAAACAAAGATGAATGTTTTACATTTACATGAAATTTACGTTATTCGAAAAAAATAAGACTTCTGAGATCTTACATCCACGGTTAGCTCGGATTTAGTCTAATCTGGAAGTCCAACTTTCGATATCTTGTCCTACATTTAGGGCCTTAAATCGTGCTATCTGATTTTTTCCTTTTCTTCAATAATCAAATATAGTACGAAAAGCGTGGTATGTACAGGAGAACAACTATGATAGGTGGTTGATGGAGATTGTTCTTCTATCGATGCACGAAAAATACTGTAACGTTCTGGTCAGAATCATTTTTAAAGAAGAACGGATTTCACTACTCCATAAACAGTCAGTTTTTGTCGATGTAACGACGTTTTCACATACGCTTGAGGATTACTATTACTACAAATACGGTAGTTTTGTTCATTTACGTATCCGTTTATTTATAAGTGACTTGTTTCGTTAAACGATACTCGCTTATAAAATTTAAATCAACGGTATCTTGCTTCGGGTTGAATTTGCACCATCCGTTCATGTTGAAATGCTAAACCAAACTAACAGCTGATAAAGTTGAGAAATTGTTGCCAACTTAAAGTTCTATACCTCTTTTAAAAACAACCCCATATGCTTTGTAGGGTCTAAGGCTGTAACCAAAAATTAAGTGTATGTATTATAGATACATTTTCTAAGTTAGCTAAGCCCAACTACTTTAAAAAAAAAACTGTAGATCAATGTAAGATTACTTTATTAAATTTACTTCCATTCGTATTAATACTTTAGCTCTAATTTCGGAAATATTCTTGATATAAGACAAAACTATTGTTTCCTTAAGCAGCATCAATGCCTAATTTATTTATTAGCACAACAAATTGCTTAAAAGACTAGTTCTGCGAGAAAAAAAGCAATTACGCGTTTTTTGATGAATTCACGTGTTAAACTAAAAGAACATTTTTTATGAGTCCTTCGGGTATGCGGTTGAGTCAGAATTTTAAGTTTCGAATAGTGATGTTTTTTAATATATTTACCACTTTGCAAACAAAAATTGCTGCCATTTTTCCCCTATGGCTAGTAAGAAACAAACTCTATGTTACAGAGGAAAAATTAGTAAAAATTTATTATAGAGTTGAATATATTTTAGTTTAAAAGAAAATAATTATTGGTAAAAAAGTAAACGAAATTACCTATTGTACATTTTACAAACTGCGTAGTTTTCTAAGAAATCTAATACACACAAGACAACGACTTGCTTAAATGAAATTACCTTAACAGCAGAAAACAAGCAGGCGCCTTCACTGAATGATAATAACAACAGCAATATGGGATGATGTTAAAATAGAATATTCTTGTACATAAGAGAACCATTTAAAACAACTTGGTGGGCAAATGAATTGAATTCAAGTTGAGAAATCATTGAGAGAAGATAACAAAATAGTAAAGTATCTTTTAGGCGTTACATTGTTGAAGTTGCCACCGTGTTTATTTTTGTGTATTGAACAAGTACATCGTTTAATTTGATTTAAAACTCTAAAGTGCAGTGCAGTTATTATTTTGCAATATATGAACTCAATATTAAAAGGAATAAACGTAACAATAAATTTCCTCTTATTTTGTCGATGCTCTATACTAAAAAAAGCACCACCCGATAAAGGCCTACAATTTAAAAAATGAATGCGTTATTTATTTCCGTATTGCATTTGTAAGTTTTCTATTTGTGATTAAAGAAACAGAACATCACGTTATTCCTTTCTTGGCAACCTAAACATCTCCTTTCTATATTTGTTTTTCTACGCTTGATAAAGTGATGTGTTTAATTTTTGTAAATTGGTGTTGTTGTTTATAAGAAACTACGGCAATCGGGTAGGTGTATTAACCGAAATTTCCTCTTATTCCATGAATGACTAAAGGCTCATAGATTTTAAAGAAACCTTGACAGGAAGAAGCTTGATTACATTTTACCTAATGTAGAACGGAAGAAAATATTGTGTCTTTATATTTTTGCTTTTTTCTCTTTATCACAATTTTACACATTTTATAATTTAAAGCTTTGAAAGTAGAACAATAATTATAAACATTTTTCGGTTATTTATTGAGCATTTTGTAAATTTTTAAGATTCTTATAAAATCATACAAATCAAACAAAGCCATTAGAAGAAGGAACATTTTACAAATCATTAACAGCAAATTGTTTAACCGAAACCTTTTGAGAAGTACTGCAGATGAACTTAAAGGACAAATATAGTCTTTTTTTGAAGATCTCGTTTAAGCATTTTTCCGAATAAAGATGTGACATAGTTTAATATTTTAAATAATTTTGTGATATTTGGTGTAATTCACCGTTTCTTCGTTACTAAACTGAAATGTAAACTGAAATGATGTAGATGATAGTTTGTATTTAAATTATTCCTAAATTGTTTAAACCGTACAAACACACATGAAATATGTTGTTAAATGTGAAACTTACAACTGACTGACAATAAGACTCATCTTGTATAGACTCATCTTGTATACTGTAGTGATTGCAATTACAACAAACAATGAAGTTTATGGAGGTCACCACCTACATTTTATTTCTTGTTTTGTTTTCCCTTTATTGCTTTTGTTTTGTTTAACAGTATTTTGCAATAACAATATCTAAAATAATTTCAATTATAAACATTTGTAATTAAAATGTAAATGCTAACACAAACACACTCAAATACCTAATGTCATATGCCTGGTATCTTTATATGAATACAATATATATTCATACATATTCATTATCAATAGCTTGCTTTTATTAGAAAGCGTTCACCCGAACTGTAAACACTCTTGATGTCACATAAACACAAGAAAAACACTAAATACTAGTAACTTTGTGAGCTTGTGTTTTTAGCATTTTGTAGCAACTTACGACATCAGCCTTGACATGTGATTTTCACATTGTGTTATGCCAAATAATCTAAGCGATAAGATCAAAAGACAAACAATATAAATCTTTTGTTACAAACATTATTAGATTATTAGCGAACTATTGTTTGCTAATGTTAAGCCAAAGTCGGCAAATACTAATTTGGCAACAACAAATACTAATGTATTCTAATTTTTCTAATGTGCGTTGTCTCTATATACTCAAATGACTTTGGCATTGAATCACATTTCAAAAGATTTTCGAAAATACTGCAGTTTTGTAGTGTTGTTGTTTTCTTGTGATAAATAATTTGTGTTGCCAAAAATATTTTCATAAATTTGTAATATATTTAAACAAGATGCAATGATTTACAAAATCTGATATGTTTTTATCATATGACATCTTAGTTTGATATACCTTATATTATTTTAGGTGTTCATCTATATATAAATATTTATGACAACTAATGTGTCTGTTTTTTAATAATTTTGTACAGCAGTTAGTCAGGTCTCTTGACCCCTACTCATGCAATGCATTGTACCAAAACTAAGAAATTAGATTATGAGGAGGAGGAAAAAGGGAGTAGGTTTTGTGGACATTTGTTTTGAATTTTCCTACATTGAAAGTAATACGATAGACTTCTGAAGGGAGTTCACTCTACATATGAACTGCTCTGGTAAAAAACGAATTTTCCATCCAATGGAATAAAGTATCTCTTATTCCGTTTTAGAAAACCCAGACACTTGAAAGCTTCTTAGAAACCTGAAAAATATGTTTAACCCAGCGATCATCACACTGAGTTTTCATGCCGTGGAACATCAGGAGCTTCCGATTCCGTAATACCTATATCACCCATAGAAATAAGTGCAGCACCATATCCGAACACAGATCTATGCGTAAGCATACAATATTGTGTCGTATGGGCATTAAAATCGACTCTATTAGTACGACCCCATTCGGAGATTTTTTCGAGATCGTGGCTGAGCGTATCATTCATGTCGCTCTTTTTGAAACTCAATTGCAGCCAGTCCGGTCTATTACTAAATGAATACGAATGACAAATGGTGCTGTCATCTGCGAAAGAGTAAAAGGGTCAAAGTTTGACAAAGAAGGTCATTTAGTAGCAGAAAGAACAGAGCCTTGCGGTATCTATAAAATAATCTCGAACTCGTCGGCTGAAATCCCATCTATAATAATTCGTATAGTGCGTTTCCTGAGGAAACTCGATATAAATCTTTAGAAATTATTACCGAACTAAAAAGCAACTATATTAGCAAACGCCTTGGAAATATGTAGAGCCACCACCTTACTTTCTCCAAAATGATGTATGGACTTGCACCATTTTTCCGACAGGCAAATCATCCATAGGGCGCCCCCCTTGGAAACAATACTGCCGGTCGCTAGGTAAGCCGTTGTACTGCAGGTACCTCACAAGATAAAAGTTAATCATACTCTCCATCACTTTAATTCTTAAAGCGCACTTTAAGTTTTAACAATATCTCACTGATTACACATTTCAGGCTTAATAGCGTATAAGGAAATAATTTTTAATGCAATAAATTTTGGCCAAAAATTAAGAAGAAGTATTTCGTATTTTCCAAAACACAACTTGAAATTCTGATTAAGATAAGTCACATCAAAAAGGACACTTTCTTAAAAAAAGAAAAGGATATTTTGTTTTAAAAATAGGATTAAAATTTTTGGTCATATGCTTGTTGCATTTTGAAATTTAATGCCAGTGTTCGAATTTGCTTTATAGACTAAATTATTAAAGGAAAATATTTCTGTCTAATAACACCAGCGCGCAAAAATACGCTCTATATTTTCGCGTATCATGTACATATTTTTTTATGGTATTTTTAAAATATTTTCCTCTAAGGAAGACTGCGGTAACTTTTTTCCAAACAGCTCTTTAACGGCATGTTCGATTTAAATAATTCGACACTAAAAGATGCCAGAAAAAAAAACACATTTATGCCCAACATAATTGGAATTTGCATTTTAGGTACAAAACCACAACATCTACACTTTTTGGGCACATTTTTGATTACATTCTCACACATTTCACGCGGTATTTCATTAATTCTTCACGAATATTTTGTTTGAGTTGCGCAAGCATTTCTGGTTTGTTTGCATAAACCTTGCTTTTTAGATATCTCCACTAAAAGAAGTCCGGAGCAGTCAAATCGGACGATTGTGGAGGCCAATCAACATCAACATTTCTTGAAATAATTTATTGTGGAAAGAGGTCTCGCAGTAATTCCATTGTAATTCTGGCTGTATGCGATATAGCACTGCCTTGTTAATACCACATGTTAATCAAGTCCAAATCATGCAGTTGTGGCGTTAAAAAGTTTTCAATCATAACACGATATCGCTCACCATTCACAGTTACCGTTACGCCGTCTTCAGTTTGAAAGAAGTAAGGTCCAATGATTCCTCCTGACCAAATTGCATACCAGACTGTCACTTTTAATGAATGCAAAAGTGTTTGTTGAGTAATTTGAGGGTTTCCCATTCCCTAGAACTGACTATTCTGTTTATTCACATATCCATTATATGGAAAGAAATGCAAATCCTTGTGCAAAATTGTGGCCAAAGTTGTTCTATGAAGACCAAGCTCCTGAGCACGGCGTCGAATTAAGGTTGACGGTTTGTGTTGAACACTTTCTTGAACAGCGGTAATGGTTTCAGTCGATCTTGGAGAGCGTTGTGGTCTATGCTTCGGCCTATTACCTACAGGCTCTGTTTTTTCGCAGTGATTAACTACACGATAAATAGTGCGCTTAGTTGGCGTTGTCTATCCCAAAAAATTCACTTAACTTTCTCATCGTCACAGCTATCGATGATTGATTTTGTTAAAATGTTTTAACGATTAAAACACGTTGGTCTATCGAATATATTTCCAGAATAAATTTAATGCGTGTCTATCTCACGACTGCCAAATATGGACAGTCAAGACTAATGTTTACCAAAACGACGACGGAAGGTTTCTAGGTTTGCCGGCGGAAGCTTTCTAGGTTTCCCGGCGGAAGATTCTTAGGTTTTAGCAAAAATTGTGTTCTGCATCAAACTCTACTAATATAGTGAACTTAAATATTCTTAAACACTAAGCAAAAAATAACTCTCCAAACAATTCAGTGCTACAAGAAATTATTTAACACATAATTTATTAACTATTTTATTTTTGTTTGTTGTATATACAAAATATGTCAACATTTTGGCTAAGTTTATATTTCTTTTAAGCTCTATATTTTTGTAAAAGTGTTAATCAAAAGTCTTATGTATAAATATTGTGAACTTTATAATTTAGCCACAGCAACTTTAAAAGCTTTGCTGTTGTTTTTACTTCCAAGAGTTTATAAATCAAAGCCTTATTGTCTGTGTAGTTAGACTGTTAAATCAGTACCTGTGAGCTTGCTTGTATACACTAAAGGTTATATCACAATTAGCAGAACAATTACGGATAATTAAGGCATCATACAGAAGTACAACAGTTCTTACTTCAGGTTAGGTTTAAAAAGTTTCAACTAATTAACGCTTGGGACCTTAACAAAACGAAATTTTGTAAAATTTAGCAAAGCGGAAAATTGTTATTTTTGCAAAGTACGTTAAATTTTACATTTACCTATGGATTTTACATAAGCACTATTATTTATAGAAAATGGCAAATTAATTACAATGCTTAACTTAAACATTTATCTCTTTAATATTTTTACATAATAAATAATTAATTTCTAAATAGCTGTCTACAATTTAGAAAATTTCACACGCTAACCACTGAATATTTAATCTTATTATGAGTTACTAAATTATAACACAAACTTAAATTTCAAAAATATAATAATTGATAACAATAACTATAATTTTAATAATAAGGATCCCAATTATAAAATAAGAAAAATAAAATCATATTCGAGTGAAATGGTTAAAAAAGATTTTAAAAGGGGCTGTGAAATATAGTTGCAACAAATTTATTCTATGGTGTTGATAATTTTAATTAATCTTAATTAATTATTTAACGTTTCGTTCATTTTAAGAAAGTTATCTTTTCGATAAAATAAAACTTAATTTCGTGTTTGAGAGCATATATTATAGCAAATAAAATAACACAACACATACATATATATATATAACTCAATTTATAGCCTGTCATTAGCCATTGCACAAGAAGTTACTATTTTTTAAATAAAGAAGGTTTATAAATTTTCTTCATTTAAGATGTCAAGCTACTTACTAAAAAGTCGATTTGAAAGATCAAAAATAGCTCTAGCATTTACCTAATATCGGGTTTTTCAACAAGTAGTTAGTTTTCAATTGTAGCAACACCAACAAGATGGCAGTTTTGACATTTAGTTTTTTGACGTATTAGTAGTAGATGCATTGGCAATTGTTACATTAAATTCAATTTCGCACGAAAATCGCATTAGAATAATTAAAATCCACCATAAAATTGGTGGTTCTGTTAAAGTGATATTTTAAGACAACATAATCGTCCTTATGACACCGCCATTTAGAATTTGGTCGTTATGTTTGAGTTGACAGTCTCGATACAAAATGTGTCAATACCAACGCGTGTTAAAATAGATCGTTCAACTGAAAACATCTAACATCTAACTCCTCGGCGGTCTCAACAATTATGTTTATTCAAAACGACCAAATGGCGAATTTTGCGTAGGGATTTGACTTTGAGGCCTTACAAGGTTCGACTGGTGTAGGAATTGAAACCGACCGAACATTCATATCGCCGTAGATTCGCTCAATTCATTCAGGAAAAACCGGCTGATTTTCAGTTTTCAGGGGATGTCAACAAGCCAAATTGCCGCAGTTAGGCTTCTAAAAGTCCTAGAGTGATTATTGAGTGGCCTTTTTGCATGGTCAAAGTCTCACTATATGGCGCGCTATGTGGTCTGGAGGCGTGATTAGGTTCGAGTACAAAAAATATAAAGTAAATATGCGGTGTAGTTATGGTGCCATACATACTCGTGCCATTCTCTGCTAAAGAGTATTTTAAAATAATTGTCGTTCATTTGTTAATGGCATATGCGATCATTTCATTGCAAGTACTTTTTGTTGTAAGTATTTTCTAACGGATAAAAACAAAAGGCTTAAAAACGAGTGTCTGCAAATATTGCAACCAGAGTGAAAATATTTTTGTGCATTTTCCAAATTTGTAGGCCAGTGTTTTTAATACTTCGTGCAACGCAACTCTTTTTTGCGTACTGTTTGCTTAGTAGAACGTTTCCTTCTAACTTTTTACAAGACTTTTCTTAAATTTAAAAATATTAAATACTGAATTAAATTAAACATATTTTAATACATTATAGAAAAGAATGTAAATATGAATTATATAATGATTAATTACGTAAAAAAAAATATTTTTTTTTCATTTTCGTTAACATTTTTAATATCTATTTTATTATTATTATTACTTTTTTCTTTTTTGTTTTTAGTTTAAAATTAAATTTTCTGTAAGTTCGCTTTCAAACTGTTTTAATTAAAAGAGTTCACTGAAATTACAAAAAAGGACTTTTTAGTAACACAAAGCTATGAATATTTACGTTTTTAATTTTGCGTACTTTTAAAAGTGTTTGGGCATGTGTAAAAATCTTTATCTTTTTCATTTTCTTGACACTAAGGCATTGTAAATTTGCCTTAATGTATATGAGTATGCAGCGAATCCTTAATAATTTTTACAAAGATATTTAGTAAAGCTTTTGCTGCAGAAATCTCATCTGGATGTACTTAAGAATAGAAGCAACAACAAATACAATAAACACAACACATTTAAGAATGCCTAAAGGCATGAAGTAAGTTTACATGCAACTCTCCAGAGTGACTATACATGGTGTTGTTTTACTTTCGTTCTTCTGTTTTTAACTCTTTAGCTTATAGTCATGCATTGCTTTTATGGAAGTGTAAAGGTTTCTTAGAGTTAACAGTACAATATAAAATTGTGAATATTATGACATGTTTAAAAATTTAACGTAGAAAACATCGTAGTGCCAAGCAGTGCAAATAACAATTACATTTGGCTCGAAAATTGAAAACTTTATAGAAATATTTGTACAGTTTAATTAAATGTAACTTTGTTTGGGTTGCAGGCATACGAACAAAGGATATGCAAATAAAGAAGAACAAAATTAAGAATAAGCTTCCGTACGAAGAATCACGAAACTTATTTTTTTTACAGTATTCTAATTTTAACAAGCGACCTTCTAACGAGAAGGTCTTATTTATTATTACTTCTTCTAAGAAAAAAAATCAATAATACTTTACTTAACGTTTGCTGGGTATGCATTTGGTTTTACGAATATAAGTATCAATGTTAACAGCTGCAAATATTTTAGCATAGCTTTTAAGACAATACCTTCTAACATTTATTACTGTTGCAGCTGTTGTCTGCTTCAGTTTTTCAAGTGTAAATTGTTTTGTTTCCGTTCACTTCCTTGACTGTTTTATTGCAACTCGTAGCGATGACGGTTGTTAGCTAATATTCGACATTTTATGATAATTTTCACTCTTCAGAAAAACATAACCTTGAAATCTTAGTAATTGTTCCTCTTTTATCATAAAATAGCATTAAATTTTATGAAAATTTTAGCATTTTTGTATAATTAAATACAAAATCTAAATAAAAGTAAAATCAACAAGAATTTTAGTTCCAAAATTATAGACATAAATATAGAAGAATTTAAATATTTAAGGATATTATTTTTGTTCATAAGAACGCAAATATATTATTTCTTAGTTTAAAGTTTCATTAACATTTTGTCATATTAAGCACAAAGTTGTGTAAACACATGTGTTTACTTTAAGAACGTAAACCATGTTATATATTTGTTTTTGTAAGGGTATGGTTTTACCACAAGAACTATTATAACTTTCTAATAAAAGTTATAAACAAGCAAGTCACAGTGGTTTAAAAATGCCTTTTTTTTAAACAATTTGGTAGTATTGAACCAGTTAAGATAACATAATGGAATTCAATAGAGAACAAGCAGAAGAATTTCGGTGTGTTAAAAAATTTTAACAAATTGTTAATTTAGGAGTCATAAGATTTCCGCTGATATGATCTACTTGCATAAAGAGGATCAACTTAATTTGTAAGAGCTTCGGAAACATCGCCTTCTAATGAAGTTTTACTCTTTTTTCTATGTAAAAATCAAAAAAGTGTATAAACACATTTTGCGTAAAACTGAAAAACGGAAAATTGCATGAAAAATGAGAAAAACTTCATTAGAAGGCGAGGTTTGAGAAGCTTGTACAACTTTAGTATAAGCTCTTTGTACATTCTAGATTAACAATTTATTAAAATTTTTTACGCGTCGCAATTTTTAGATGTCAATAATGTAAATTTTACGTTAAAGTGAATAAAATATAGAATTTAAATTGTCACAAAATCTAAATGGATCAAGATTTTTATGCAGTGTATATAAGAGCACCTTGAATAAAATAGTAAAATAAAATTTTAATTTGTTTTATTTTAACACATAAATTCCTTAAACGGGGGAAAATGTTCCAAAAAATTTTTTTTTGTTTTGAAAACTGGTTATCCTATCTTTGTTAGATATGGAACTGTCAAATCCTTTTCGGAGTAAGTGTTCAAGAAATGAAGCTTTAATAGTATTTTTACCTTTTTCCAATCGATGCTTTGAACTCCGAAAAATTTTGATGTAATTCATAAATTTGGCTATGTTTTGATAGGGCTGGAAGGTGAATCGTTAAAATTTTTGGCACGATTTTTCTTTAAAATAGTTCAAAAAAATTTACTAGCACCAAAATAAGTTTTAATTATATAAGCAAAAAAAAGCACCTTTTTCGGGAAAATCCTAAAAATAACAGCAGTTTTTACATTTTTCCCATTCAGAGGCTTGTAACTTTTTAACAAAACATGTCAAGAATACAGCTAATATCTTTGAATGATAATCTGAACATTAATATAAATAAACCATGAAAAAAATACTAAGTTAAAGTCGAGAAAAAATTAAACAAATTTCCAACCCGATTTCTGCTAAACTAAAAGAGGTAACCTGGAGATGTGAGCACATGTTTTTGTAGATATTTTTAAGATCTACATAAGTTCAAAACCTCCTAACATGTGAGTAATAAGTAAACTTTTTATGACATTTCCATAAAATTTTATGCGCGAGGTACCCAAATTTGGGGGCATACCTAGAAGCTTCCCTTTTCCTGGGGAGTCAGTTGGAAATACCTCTACTTGGGCTCTGTGGAATTTCTTTAGGTTATCTTAAGTAGTTCACGAGCTACCGGATTATTCCCAAATCAAAAACACATTTTTAAACCACTGTCTAATGGTTGGTATGACTAAGGTGTATCCTAATTGGTAGAAGCATGGAAAATGCACTGTATATATTTTGTCAATAAATAAAGCTAAAGTTGAAAGTGATTTTTATTACTTAATGATCATTTTTAAAGTTTCTTAAAAATGAACACTTTGCGGGAATGATGAGAAATATTACGAAAAGAGATTAAAAAACCACTTAGAATTTTTAGAGTTCTTCAAACAGGCTTTAGCTTTAATTTACGCCAAAAACTCTAGGAGTGGTTTAAAGCTTATTCATTGATTTGTTTATGCATCAATCAACGTTATATGACAGAACCAATTTTAATGTTATTTTGACAAAGGTTATCTATACCAGCCGGTTATTTTTTATTTATTGATTCAGTCTATAGACAGACTATGACATGTATCTTAAAACTCCAACCAGTCGTTGGAAAAAATAATTATATTATACTTTACAGCATCTAATGATAGAGAATAATCAATAAATTTAAAAATTATAGACTATTAAAATCTTTACAAATTCTTTTAATTGGATCCGCGTTTAAATAATTATTTCGGAAGAACTGTAAGTTAAACTTACCGGAACATTGAAACAGATATTAAGAATCAAAAATTCGGCTGCAATTTTTCCATTAATAAAATTGATTGCAAAAATCTGCAAGGCTAAGATAGAAGATGAACTCCAGACTACCATATTAAAATTTATAAGTATAAAATTAGAAATTGTTTTTGAATCGACTCAATATGTTTAATATGCACATTATATTGTAAGCCCCATATTACTGAAACATATTCCAAAATTATTCTCATAAGTGGTGTATACAACAGTTTTGTTACGTACGGATAAGTGAACTCTTTAGCCCACCTTTCAATAAACGCAAGTACACTTCTAGCCTTATTAACGGGCTTTTAAATATGACATATAAAATTTAATTTGGTGTTCATCAAAATTCCCAAACCCAAGAGGTTATCCACAAATTGCAACTAATGTTTCCTAAAACGTAGTTAATATCATACAGTTTATTTCTCGAGAAACAATTACACTTGCATTTCAATAGGTTTAATTCATTAAGCTTATTTGGCACCAACTTTGAAAGCTATTCAAGTCAGACTGCAGAAGCAATAATTGATCCGATACACTTACATAATTGGAGAAAATGTTGATACCGTCTGCGTATATCAGAATATTAGGGAATTGGATAATGTTAGAAGATCAGTAAAAAGGAGATCCAAAATGACTACCTTGGCGTACTAAAGATAAAAATGAGATATCTCTCGAGATGTTGTTTTTAAATAAAACTTGTTGTTTCCGATCCAACAGATAGGGTGGAAACGATTTAAGGGCTTTCGTAGTGAAACCCAGCAAGCTCAATTTATGCAAAACTTTGTCGAATGTTTTAATAAAGTCATGTAAATAGTTTGTTTCTTACCTTTGTGGATTATTGTAGTAAAACGAAATAAATTGGAATAGTTGAACAATTTTCACGGAAACCATTTATTAAAGCGACAAAACTGAAAATGTATGATTGCAGAAATAATCCAATACAAGTTTTTCGAAGAACTTATTATGCTCAGGTTGAAATGTCGGGCTTGCTACCATATTTAAAACATGGAATAATATATGATTCTCTTCAAGAATTAGGAAAATATCATGTTTTAGGGAAATATTGTACAAAGCTGCCAATGAAGTTGATAAGATTTCAGCACAATTAATTAATATGCAGCTGGAAATACCATCAGGTCCATGCTTTAAGGAAGATTATTGATTTTTCAAACCACGTAAAACCTTATAAATAGGCGGACGCGAAATTGATTGATTGGTTAACAGTGAATATGGATATATTGAAACGAATATGTTATATGGCTAAAAACCTTTGCCTGTTTTCGATCTATCGAGGAAGCATCAGAGAACACGAAAAATATATGTATAAAATTTACGTATTATTCTTTTATACCTAAGGCCTGCGAAATAATTTTTGTAATCCATACAACATGAACATTTAAAACCAAAAAGGATAAGAAGAAAATCTACCAGATTATATATTAATTATAAAGTGAATTGATGGGTAAGTAAATTTAATTTTTTGCTTTATATGTACGTAAGTCCTACGTCCTCATCACTATCAGGTAAAAGCATATCTTAATCACATGTACATCTTATAAGATTTTAATTAATGATATCATCACTCGAATAACATTTCATGTAAATGATTTTAATTAACAGTAATCGTTCATTTGAAAATATTTGTTCCATCTTTATTTCCACTCATGTATTTACTCTACTGTAATTTTGTTCATATAGACATTTTTACATACAAATATGGTAAGTAAAAAACTATTTCATATACATACTACATAAATTAAAAATTATTAACTACTAAAATATTATATTTCTTCCCCGTAAGAGTAGAAGGTATGGTTAGTGATACAGAACTAGCTGCACGAACAGTTTCCGTCCCACATTAGGCATTTTCCGAGGATTTTTGATTATTTGAAAAATTATTCAGTTCGGTTTTGAGTTTAATTTTTTTTTTTTTTTTTTGTAACCAATAGCAGATTAATTTTTTTTCCTCCATTAATACCACTGCTGTTTTTTATTAATTTGTTTTCAATTAATTTATTTTTGTTAGGTTTATTATGTATATTAAAAACAGAGTTGTATATGGATATTGTTTCAATGAATAAAATAAATATTTAAAATTTACCTATTATGTATGAAACTAAAGAAAAAAGGTTCAAGTTATTCAGTTTTTTCCATTCGAAACTCTAATTCAAAAGTTTTTTGTCCCAGAAAGCAGTTTATTTCGTCCCCACAAATTTTCATAAATATTGGATTTTTCAACAAGAAGTTTGTTTTTCAACTGTGGCAACATCAACAACATGATAGTTTTGATATTTAGTTTTTTGACGTATTCGTTGAATTTAATTTCGCACGAAAATCGCAATAAAGTGATTATATTTTCGTCAACATAATCGTACTTCTGAGACCGCTATTAAAAAATTGATCGTTAAGTTTGAGTCGAAAGGCTCGATACAAAATATGTGAACACCAACGCGGTTCGTTTAACTGAAAATATCGCCGCCGTGAGCCAAGCAGATCCAAATTTCTCAATTCCTCGACGTTCTCAACAATTGGGGTTATCCAAAACCACCACATAACGAATTTTGCATAAGAGTTTGACTTTGAAGTCTTACAGGGTCCAACTGATGCAGAATTCACATCAACGTAGGTTCGCTCAATTGATTCAGGTATTTCTGAAAATTTCATTTTTCGGACGAAGCCCATTTTCACTTACCAAGAAGCAAAATTGCCGCATTTGGGCTTCTGAAAATCCTAGAGCGATTATTGAGAAGCCTTTGCATGCCCAACGTGTCACTGTATGGAGCACTATGTGGTCTGGAGGCGTGATTGACCTGTGTTTCTCGAAGATGAGGATGAAAATGCGGCAACGGTCAGTGGATCAAGCTATCGCGAGATGCAAACAATTCAATTTTGGCATATTATTGACGAAGCGGATGTCACTGACATGTGTTTTCTACTGGACGGTGCCACATGTCACACAGCGAATGAAGCAATCAATTTATTGCAAACCGAATTTCGCGATCGCATAGTTTCACGGCAATCAGCGGTTAAGTGGCCAGCCAGATCCTGTATTTTAACACCACTGGTTTATTTTTTTGTTTGCAAATTAGGGGAGAGATGATAATGATGATAAATTAGAAGATAGATTGTTCACCAATATTGCGATGTACAACAAGGTGTCAAGTAGTGATGAAAATATTGTAGTGATTGAAATATTAGCTAAAATAATACGAATAGACGGCGATGATATTTTTTATTCTACCATAAATTCATATAATATAATAGCGCCGGAAAGTAGTAAAATTTCAGGGGAACCTAAGCAAAGTATTTCCAAAAAATCTGAGCAAAACTCAAGGCGCTATAGATCATCTATTTAACGACGATTTTCCTACTGCCGAAGCAACACAATGCATTAAACATTTTTAAATTATGTTGCCTTTAAGGTGCCATATATATACGAATCCAAAAAAAATTATGAATTACCGATTAGCGGTAGCATAAAAGCACTTAGCTTGAAAAATTTGAGAAGATTTTTAAACGCACCAACCCCTTACAACAAACATTTGTCTCCGAAGCAAATCAAACATAGTTGCATCAACTGCTCAATAGAATACCGAAATGTTTTCTGAAGCTATGGAAGGCGAAGTCTTTTTCTAAAAAAAAAATAAATTTATTTTTCTGAATATTATGTAACTATCCTATAAATTTTATTATATCTTTTTATAGCTAAACGAGTTAAATGCTACAATTGGTGCCATCTGTTATCACAACTATTCCCTGTGACTTTATGTATTGTTTATCAAGGGAAAATTGTATATATGCAAGAGAAGTAGTTAAAGTGAATTTAATTTTATACCTAAGACAATTCTAAAAAAGTGTTAACAGAAAATTCTGATTCTCCGTTTACGCCTGAGTATTTTTTTTAATTTTTTTTTTATAGAGGTGACAGGTAAAGTTATATTTTTCCTAAGTTATATCTTAAAATACTTAAGTTCGCTACAAGGGTAATTCAAATCTAAACATTTTCAAAGCCAAAATCATTACACACCATATTCAAAGTAATATATACTAGCATGCAAAAGTTAATATATAAACATTTTAGATTTAATTGCTGCTCATTTCTAAGAAAATGCTTAATAACAGTCAATTAAGAAAATAAAATTGTTCACGTAATCATAAAATGAAGGATAAATACAAGATTTTCAATTTTGTAAAAGACACTTATTAACATTAATTAAAATATTTATTTATTAAGAAAGCTTGTTATATTATTTGCTTAACTATAGCATTTGAAATTTATTAAATATTTAATTTAATTCAGACTAATATTTTAATCCATATAAAAACAAATAGTAGACTAAATTCGCATTAAAGTTATTTATGTAGATTTCTAAATTTCACTTTAATAACAATTAATAGATATTCGTTACTTTCAATTTAAAAGCCATCAGTGTCTAGACTATTGTTATACATAAAAATAAAAGAAAATATAAATGTGATATTCTTTACAGAATTCTCAATTATATTATTAGATGTTTTTTAAGGTCAACAAACCGCTTCATTTTTATAACTTTTTTTTTTTAAACTAAAAACAGAGTAGATATCATTCTATAGTTTAAATTTGCTATCACAATCAAATGTTATAGACTAGATGATTTTAAATTTGCTTTAATCCGGCATTTGCCAGTGTCACCTACAGGTATCACTGGTAAATATGAATATAACACCTTGTAGTTTATCTGATATTGGTTAGAATTTTATTAAATACGCAATTAAAAAAAATAATAATAGTGTCTTTGTCTTTCTCTATATTCTGTCCCTTGTGCTAATTAAATTGCTAAAAAAATGGCGAAAGGTTGGGTATCACAATAACTTTTTTATTCTAAATACTTCTAGTTATTCAGGCTGTTTATCACCTATTTCTTATAGATGACACTGGGTATTAAATATAGACGTGTATGAAAAAATCGGACTGGTTTAATTATTTTGCATCCACCAGCATAAAACGAAATCGGTTTTTTGACAACAATATTTACACTTATTGACAAAAACGATCTGCCTCCAAATGATAAGGTTTGCAAATACTTTTAGTTTCGATAAGGCCTTATAATCGCATATTTTAACTGATGAAACTATTGTTCCGTACAATTGGAGAGATAGTGCGAAGCAACAGAGTTAAACGAAATCATTACGATTTGTTTATAAAATTTGGTCGGTAGCTACGCCACAAGGATATTTAGTAAGCTGCGAATTATATCAAGGCATGCTTCAAGCCTGAAGATGAAGTCAGAGTATCGCCTTGGTGTTGCAGTAATTTTAGAACACCACTTAAGACTACTTCTGCGACTAATTCCTTATAATTTACATTTTGATAATGTTTTTATTAGTTTACCTGTACTAAATATTTACTTAAGCATAATATTGGAGAAACAGAAATAATTCCAAAAAATCAGCTTGAAAGTTGCAGTCTTTCAGATGCATAAAAAATGCAAAAGATTTCTGGAGGAGAGATCAACTATAAAGCTTCTGAAAATATAATTTTAGCAAAATGGCATAACAATAAAATAGTAAATTTTGCTTTCAAATATTACGGCTGAAACCAATCACAAAAGAAAGCGAAAATTCCAGTCGATTGCCCAACAAATGTATTGTAAGAAGATGATTTGTTAAAACAATTATTAAGGCATCACGTACTGCGCAAATTAAATTAATTAAAATTGAGTCATCAGTGAGTAAAGACAACAAAGTTTCCATCGTATATATTTTCTGAGAATTGAAAATAAAAAATTCGTTTAATTCAATTTGACTCTAAAGTGCTAAGTTAGAATTTTGCGATAAACGAACTCAATATAACAAAACGTTTTTTTAAGGAATAAACGTAACAATATAATAAGTATGTGGTTGGTGTAGCTCACTTTCGTGGGAGTAGCTTTACGTAAAAACTGGTAATTTTCTCTCATTGTGTTTGCGCTTGATGCTGCTTGCTTAACACTTGGCCAGTCAAATGAATATGTTATAATAGCTGAACTTATTGTGAATTTCGTAGGACCGCCGTGTTATCATTGTTGCAAAGTACATTTTTATTGTGTAAACTAGACGCACTATGGAAAAAAATTGTTTCTCCCTTTGGCGAAGGCGTGGGAGTTGCCAGGTTAATTGTATAATATTATCAGTATAACATTGGAAGATTTAACTATTAAGCTAGTAGTGAATTAAGTGAAAATTTAACTTAATTGATTCAACTCCTTATATTCCAAAAAAATTTATTGTATTGCGAAGAGAAAAGTTTGGCAGTTATGAAATGTAAATGATATCTGGAAAACGTCCACGCTACCAGATTCGATTCTTTCCTCAAAGTTTTTAATTAATTTTTTGCAAAATGAAAGTCTCATTTCGTTAATCATTTCACAGATTTTGAATTTCAAGGCTGAAATCAATTCGATTGGCTCCGTAAAGACTCTGTTCTTAATATAGTCTCGCAAAAACTAATCCAGTGTTGTCAAATCACGCGATCTGGCTGGCCACTTAACTGCGAAGTGAAAATATGCGGTATGACATGTGAAACCGTTCTGTTAAAACCATTTTTCAGTGGTATCCACATCGTCAATAATAGGTGACAACTGAGTCACGCGATAGCGTGATGCATAGACCGTTACCGCGTTTCCAGCCTAATCTTTGGGAATAAACGGCCCAATCATTCCGCCACAACACATAGCGCACCATACAGTGATACATTGAGCATGTAAAGGATTCTCAATAATCCCTCTAGGATTTTCAGAAGCATACCCATACCCTGGCATGTGGAAATAGGCTTCGACTTAAAGAATTATTATTTCAGAAAAACTAGCCGACTGTTCCTGAATAAATTGAGCCGATCTATGGCGATGTGAGTGGTTGTTCGGCTTTTTTTTTAAAGAGAAGTAGCACTTCAGGCAACAATGCTTTAGGAGAGGGATAGAGAAGAGATGAAACAAGTGGTGAAAGAAAGATAGTCAGAAATAAACTGCCGTATAAAACAGCACAGCGACCAGAGGCTATGCCTTCGTCGCTGAGCAGCCCCACTGACAGTCAATTTTTATTTTGTAGTGAAAAAAACCAAAGTCTTCGTTGGAAATCGAACCCACAGCCTCCATACTGACAAGCTAGTACACCACCTACTAGCCTACAGGGGCACCAAAATCAAATCCTGACGCAAAATTCGCCATGTGGTGGTTTTGGATAACCGCAATTGTTGAGAACGTCGAAGAATTGACAAATTTGGAGCGGCTTAAATACTGTGGCTAATGGCTGCGGTGTTTTCAGTTCAACGACCCGATCGAACACAGCTCGCACGTATCGAGCCTGTCGATTCAAATTTAACGATCACATACTTAATAGCGGTTGTAGAAGGACGATTATGTTGTCCGAATATATCACGAATTTTACGAAATGTAACTTTAACCGAACCGCCATTTTCATAGTGGATTTTAATTATTTTAATGCGATTTTCGCCAAGTGCCAATGCATGTAAAACAAATATGTCAAAAAATTAAATGTCAAAACTATTATATTGTTGATGTTGCCACAATTGCAAAATGTAATTGTTGAAAAACTCCATATTTTTGAGTTTTGTTGTTTTTTTTTGCTGTTATTTAAATAAAATTCTTATTTAATAAATTTGGCTTTAGACATAAGTTTTCTATACAAAATTTTGCGTAACATCCACTGATGAATTATTTAAGCAGTAGTGAAATGACCACAGGGATATTCCTTCCCCCACAGTAATGCATTTAAAATGTTTTTTGAATAATAAGTATATTATATAATCAGGCATATATTAGAGTAAATTAAATTAAAAATGATTCGAATTAATAAAAATGGTTTATTTTTGTTAAGTTTCTTTAATTTCATTTTAATATATATTTTTCTTGCTTAAATACTGCATACTGCGATCTTCAACTAAATAAGAAATTATTATCGGTCTAACTATCGAGCAGTGACGAACATTACACGCATTGTGCTTTAGTTTATTCTATCGTCTCTTTTTTTTACTAAACAAATGATAATAAAATTTTCTATGTTAAAAATTTGTAAAAGGTTTGCATATGGTCTGTTATCTAAAAGTTTATGCTTTAAAATTTTTCAACCTCAATGTTAGTTTTGAGTTTTATATAACTTAACTTCAGCTGGAGTTATGTTTTTATAACTTTTATTTTTTTAATATTTTGTCTCTAACAATTGTTAAAAAGTTAAAAGTAATAAATCATACGAAAATACAATTTCCGTTTATGTCAATAAGTTTTTTCAGGAGGAAAAGGGATTTATTGAAAACTTTATTTAACAATTAGGAACACATGTGAGTAGAGAAGCTTAAGCCAAGAGCGTGGGTAGCATGGAAATTTTTTAAAAAGAATTAAAATGTAATTCTTAATAATTTTTCTGCAATTCATTTAAATACGATTTACCCAAATAGTCGCTGTTGATCGTTGTTACCAGTGGAATGTTTAAGAACAGGAATTCTACAAGAGAAGAAACCTGGTGTGATTGTGTTGCAAAATTTTCATTCGCTTTATTCTAATTATTTTATTATTTTAATAATTCGTACTTCATCTTGCACTGCTTTCATTAAATCCATTGTAAATATCCTTTTGTTTGATATTTGTTGTGTAATTTTAATAAATTAAATTTTCAGCAAAATATATACTATTGTTGGTGTTCGTCGTTTCAGGCCTTGAATCTTGTTTTTTTTTTTCAACAGTGTGGTTATTGTATTCAAATCTGATCGAATTGAATTAATATAATATTATCCCCCAAAATTACCAATGTGTGGTATTAAGCTGTTGGGATTTAGACACAACTTTCACACCACTGAAACTACTCATACTCTCTCAGACGGACAAGCTTACCTTAAAAATAATAAAAGATGGAAATATTGAATTCGCCCCGTATAAAATGCCAAGAGGCGGAACAATTTACGTGCATAAATAGATACGACCCTAATGAAAGGACGGCCCATAATAACAGACCTTTTGTAAAAACAGTAACGTCTACAAAATACCAATCTTCTACTTAAACGAAATTTCTTTAAAATTTTCGCAGCTTTACTGAAAATTTCATTAACTCATTTTGAATACAAACCAATTTCGCATGTTCATTTCAAACATTACAATAGGGAACCATAATATGAATATAGTATGTGGACATAACAATAATTGTCAAGTGGTGCTTGTGTTCACAAATGTCTTTAATACGTTTTTTTATTTTTATTTTATCAAATTTTAGTGTATCAAATGGTTTGTTTGGTTATTTAACGCAAAAAAAAAAATGAAATTGTACATGCTGTGTACATATTTTAATTCTAATAATACAGAAATAAAGTAAATTAGAATACATTAAGAGGACAAAAAGCCCCCATATAAAATTCGTCTGGCTAGACCACATGACACATTTTCGAATTAATGATTGTGTTTGTTTTTGTTATGCAAATAAGTGCAAGAAAATTAATATAAATGGGACACCGATGAATAAAGTTTGCAAAAACAGTTTGACAACATCGTCTTCATATACTCCAGCTGCGAATCTAATCATAGACGTCTGCTTTCAAGGAAATGAATAAATGTTTCGTTAGCGTAGATGCCACGATTTACCTAATATATTCCATCAAAACCTGCCAAATATGGAAATAATGTGATGCAATAACAAAAAGTTATGATAGTATTCGAGAAGTTAATTAAGGTGAAAAAGTTTAATTAGATTTGGCATTAAAGTACTTTTATACAGGTTGTACTATATTATGAATTATTTTTTTAAAACTTTGGCCCTGGTACAAAATTTGATGGAAGTATACTACACTCTTGTTAGTACCAGTTCATTGTAATAAAATATATCTTAACTCGTAATTGCCAATAACTCATAATTGTAAGCCCCAAGCTCAGCCAACTATCATCCGTTGAGTGGTATTTCCAAAAATACAACAAACACCCAACGAAAAACTCGTTTTTGCTATGGCAACTCTAGTAATACTATGCTTTACCTTCAGTATAGAAGAGATACCAAACTTACACTTCTAGTAACAGCTTAAAGGTTTAATATAAATATACAAAAACAGCAAAACAAAAATGATTGAATTATTTTAAATAGAGAGAAAAGTGCACGCTTTGGTTTTGTAAACTTATTTGGCTGGGTTTTTCAACTTTGCTTGGACTAGAACATGAGGTAAACTTAATGGTGTAAATACAAAATGGTAGGGTTAAGTTGTATAGAAGGGTTTTTCAGCAAGAATTTTGTTTCCTAAAATAAAATAAAATAAAAGATTTATATTAAGAATAGGGTGATCAAAAACGGAACTTTCTTAAGAAAAACTGAAATTCAAAATATTTCAGAAAATTTTTGAAATTCAATTGACCATAACTTTTTTGATTCATATCTTTTTGGAAAAATTGTTTTTTCTTCACACAATATGATTTCTTTACTTATGGAATAGTTAAAAAAGCTTGCTTTACTTTTTCGAGTCCCAGATTTGGGCCTTACAATAAAGGTCTAATATATACCCAAATCTCGATGTTCATTGGAAAGCGATTTTTTTCTGCGAAAAACTTCGTAAAAAGACTAATAACGTGTTATAGTGCGTACTTTGAGCTATTATTATATGGTAATTTTTTTAATTTATATTTTAAATTACAATGATCTTAGTGCTTGCATGTCGGTTATTTTAGGTATGGCAGTGCGTTATATCTACATGTGTTTATGTGTGTATTGTTTCTCTTTTTTTCGAAGAATTTTTATTAATGAAAGAAGAATAATTAAAGACTGTTATTATAATGCATTAAATGCATTTTTGTAATTTAGGCTGCCGCTCATATAAATGTTAAAATATATGAGATAAAAAATAATAAATGAAGATCAGTATTGTTAGAACGATGGCTAAAATTTATTTTGAGCAAAACAATAAAAATTTCAAATATTAACAGACCCTTATTTTGAGTTGTGCGACAATTAAAAAAAAACTAGGAATTTTTTAAAAGGAATAAATGAACGGCATAATGAATGTTAGAAAAAAAGCATGTTTAAGTTCAACAAACAACGGCTTACAAGCGAAGTTATAATTAAAAGCCAACAAAAACAGAGCTGCAAGATACGTTGAGAATTATAGTGCAAGTAAGACAATTTATATAATAGAAAATTTAACGAAAGCGTCCGCCAACCTCACAAAACACGATTTTAAGGAGCATTCCAACACCAACTGATGGTAAAAAATTTACACCTGAAGAAGCATTTTCAATATTTCTGGACTTAAATCTCATGGAGAAAACATGACATGTTCAACACTATATGTTACTAATTGGAGATCTTTCTGAAGAAGCACAAGAAAATAGAAAAAAGATTATAGATATTTTCCCGAGCACAGCACAAAAAAATATTGATTTTGATTCATTTATCTCCAGTATTCGACAAAATTGGAATTCCACCCCCATGAAATTGAATAAAGAAGCCGAGAAACTTATTGAAGATGAATAGGAACCGCATTTGGATGATGTTTTCACTGAGATAATAAAATTAAAATTTTTTTTGTACAAATTAACATAAAAATAAGAGCAAAAAAAAAAATAGCACACAAATAAAAAATTTATTTATTTATAAAAAAAGGTCTTGTACAAATTAATGGTAAAAGCTTTTTTTCCCATATGGATCTCCTACATCAATTCATGTTGAAAATATATAAAATTATTCATATAATAATAAAGATAGTTAGAGCTGTCGTATCTATTATCAGGATTTATATTTGTTAGTGAGGCTATTAGGGCTAGGGCTATTTTTCCAATTTGAACTTACAAAGATCTTATGATTAAATGTAGACCGATTGACCTTAACTTTTACAGCAAAATTAAGGATTAAAATATATTATCAATATTACAATATCTAGAAAATTTATAAGCTTAAAACCCACATTCTAAGAGGTTCATTGAAAAAGGACATTCGAGGTCGAAATAAATTTTAATTTTTTCAGAAAAACCAGCCGGTTGTTCCTGAATGAATTGAGCGAATATGCGCAGATATGAATGGTCGGTTGGCTTCGATTTCTGCACCAGTTGAACACTGTAAGGCTTCAAAATCATCATCTACTACGAATACGTCAAAAAACCAAGTGTCAAAACTATTATGTTGTTGATGTTGCCGCAATTGAAAAACAAACCTCTTGGTGAAAAATCCCGATACTTGTCAATACTCGACTATGTAATTTTGCAGCAATAAATTTGCTACATTTAATTAAAAAAAAACAATAGCTCAATCAAGTATTATATAAAACTTATATTTTACTAATGCGACTTGACTTCTCACCAAATATTCCACTAAAGGATGACTATTTAATAAATGTCGTCAGTAATTATATAAATTGCCGCTGAATGATTTATGTAAAAATAAAATAAATAAATATTTAAAACAAACTTTTGAAGCCTTTGTAAGCTCCGCATGGTATCCAGTATACATATTTATACGTTTGAAGTTATAAATCTTTCTTAAGAACACTTACAAAATTCGATTTATTTTCACGATTTGCCTCCTTAAATCTGAACGACTACTTAACGAACAATAATAACATTCAGTAATTATCTTAATTACATTAATGGCCGTAATATATACTTGTAATTAACACAAAAAGGATTGTATTTAATTTACAAAGAAATGAAAAATACAAAACAATAAAATAAAGCAACGTTTGCTAAAAAGAAACTCTTAAATAACCAGTCAGACGGCAAATCTTAATTACCCTACATGGGAAATATGAAATAAGGTGTTAAAAGTGTTGCTTAACAGTTTTCCATTTTTGGAGAAGACTATATAATAGAAAATATTTAACATTTTCTTGTGTTATTTAACTGAAAATTTAAAATTTTTTTACTTGAAAATATTAACCTTTAGACGAAATATTTGCCTCAATTTAGTATTTCAATCCATTTCACGATTTCGAAATTTCAAAGAATTGCGATTTGAAACTTATTCATTGTAACAATGCTTCAAAGCCCTGCGATTCTTGGCTGATGAATACAAATAATAAAATAACGTACTGATCTTTTTTTAGCTTACTTTAGTGAAGTTTCTATGTATGTGTGCTAATCTTTAACAGTATAAGTAGTGAACTTTTAGTGTTTGGTATTTGAGTAGTTTCCTTTAGCGTACTTTTTTTGTGTTTGCATTGTTTTCTTTACCTTATACTTAAAAGAACACAATAAAATAATGTAAAGTACACTACGTGAAATGTTCATTAAAGTACACTCAAAAAAGATCAGTACGTTATTTTAGAGTTTGCGTTCATCAGCCAAAAATCACTGTGTTCTGTATTTTGTTGCGTACATATTCACAAACGTAAAAAACAAGCTAAACATTTGTATTCTTTGAACAATGCGCTATTATAGCGTACTGTTTCTTTTTTTTCAAACACTGCTTTGAAGTATCAGAATGTTTTGTTTCCGGATGAAATACAGTATAGGGCCATTTATTTTAAATTTTTATTTAAAGAAAATCCATGTTTTATCTAGCCTGAGAGGTATTCTAGCATAAGACGTTTGAGAATCGAAGCTCCTTGTGCTTGTTTTTACTGTTAATAAAAGGGACACATAATTTGTTATTGTATTATTACCTGAGAGAAAAATCTATATTATAATAACCAAGAATGCTGCAGTAATTGGTGCAATTATAGGGTACACCACATAGATTTTAAGTATGTGTCTGATTCATTGTCTTTCCGATGAGTGTGATTTGTTTTACATCTGCGCCTGACTATGTAGTCTTAATCAGATGGTGGACAAATCACTGATTAAGACGTTATGCATACGTCCTAAATAGCCGAAGACATAATTTTAAGCAACAGAACCACCTAGTTGCAACTTGAATAATTTCAGGGCAGGTCTGCAAACTATCACACCTTGCTAAAGAGTTGGAGACTTTCTAACTCCTGTCCAGAACACATGTCAAGCATGCTCATTGGACTGGATCATTCACATTGCGTGTCATTATCAGTGAAATGATCCTGGCCACCATAATTTCATATAATCCCTTATGGGGCCGCAAAACCACAACCACCACGATGCTCCCATATAGGGGCCAACCTCAATGATCAGCCAGAGAACTATTATAAGTCTAAAGAGACAAATAATGAACTACGCGAGCTCACTGATCCCCGTGGAAATAAAGTAGAGTTTCCAGTTGACCACCTGCCTGTCTTTAGGGGACTTTATACCCCCAGTTGCACAGATCTAGACAGCTGTTACGTACCGTAAAGACCATAAATGTGCCCCCGGGGGGACGTCTTTCCGATGATTAATAACTTTAAAGAAATTAAAACCAATGAATGAATGCGACACAAAATTTCATTCAAGTCACCATACCGATTGCAGTGTCATCCGCCGAAATACGTGCAACAAAACAAAAATGTTCGTTTTTTGTAAAAAAAATTGTATTAATTTAAATAATGTTTTATTTTTTGGCAATTGCAGATTTTGAATAATAATAATAATATTGTCAATAATTTGACAATACTGAAACTATAAGCTATCTGGAATGGAATTTAATATCCAAATCTAAGGTCAAAATAAAATTAGTGGGCAGGTAAAAGTTTCATGGCCCATTCTTTTTCTTTTTTAATTTTATAATTGTTCATTTTGAAGGAAGCTATACGATTTGTTTGTAGCATGAATTTCTCACTATTTGATAAATTTATGAGATGGTATTGAATCAATAAAAAGTCGGTATGAATAACTTAAATGCCATTTTACTAGTGTTTCAATTATCCATATCGTATAAGCCGTTCTCAAGCAATGGCAAAAAATAATGTGAACGCCTTAAAATTGTCTAGAAAAGAGTATTTCTTGACAGAATAGTGTTACTTAATAAAGACTTTCCTAAAATGTAGCCATAAATATGGCTTTTTTTGTAAGAACTAAAACAAGAGTTGGGTATGTATTCGTTTATTTTGCCTAATGTTAGAAGAACTTCAGATAAATTTCTTAATGCAAAAGTTGTTGATAAGCAAAATGCACTTATATCGTCAAAGTTTTGAAAATTGTATCATTATTCAACGATTTTAATTTTATTGTGTGAATATATATTGTGTAAATTATCTTACACGGAGAGACTGCCGAGTTTGTCCGCTTGTTAGATAAACACAAGAAGAGTAATTAAAAATCTGTAATCCTTAAATAGTTTTATTTCCAAAACAAAAGCATACCACTACCATACAATAAAGATAAGAGGTAACAAATATAATTTTTATTTACTTATACATATTTTTAAATATAAAATTAAAGTAAACAAAATTGTAATAAAGATTCAAGTGTACGAAAGAAAGCCCCAGATGATTTTATAGAGCAAATAGCATACGTAATAGAGGTCATGATGGTCTTCAATTGCATGTTTATGTCGTGCTTATTTCCTTTCTTTATGAACGATTCTCCATCCTTTCTTAATGATTCCAGAATGTATGTTTCATACTTACCAAACTAGAAATAATACGTGTAATGGAATGTAGTGAAGGATATACAAATTTTAATGACTTAAATGACTTAAATAAGTAAGATTTTCAACAGGAATAAGCTAAAGCTATGAAGGTATACTACCATAATTAATACTTTGGTCTTAATAAAGCGTTAAGCATTTTTATAAAATAATTCTAAAATAAATTAGTGGGAGTGACTTAAATAAAACTAATTTAAAAAATTTTAAACTCTACAATAACAAAGCATAATGTTGTCCACCTAATAAATGAATAAAAGAAAGCAGAAAAGAAAAAAACTAAATATAGAAGATAAATGTATAAAGCTTTTGTTTACAGCAATTTTATAAATTGTTGCAATTAATATACATCCCTTTTGTGTTTATATTTTCTTACTTCTGCTCTTTAAACGTACAATAAAAATATTCCAAAAACAAAATCCCTTACTTATTACATGCATTTTTTATTCATATCCCATAATGTTATTTGCAGGGACTAATCCTTGCTTTAAGTACGTAAAGGATTTTAATTAAACAAATTTACATTTCCATAAAAACTCTAGTCCTTTGGGAAGATGCGCACACAAAATACAGCGTACATATGTTTTAGACTAAAAAATAATTTTAATTGGCTGGTGTTTCCTTTAATTAAGCTCTTCAAAATAAAACAAAAAGCAAAATAATATAAATCTGTTGGATAAAATAATTGCGATTAACAGTTTTATTCATTTTTCTAATTTTTATGCTGTACTTAGTTTCATTAGTTTTCTGATATTTTTAGTTAGTCATTTTGTAATTTTTATGGCATAAGTGAAAATTTTAATTTAATAAAGGATTTTTACATTTGTTACCGTATTTTTATTTCTTAATCCATTGATAAAACAGATTAATAAAACAGAGACCAAAATTTGTAATTCTTATAACAACAAAATATAGCATACGTAAGCTGATTACTTCTAATGTTGTGATTATTAAAGTGTGACTTGCTGATGTTATAGGTGCATTTAACTTTAAATAAAGTGAAAACATTTTATGGAGACTAAATTAGTAAAATTTGCTACTAAATATTATTAAATGGCGTAATAATTTAAAAATTAAATATCGTATTATGAATTAACTGTATACTTACTCGTTTAATACCATTTTTTAAATAAAATTTTTCGAGTCTCCTAGATGCGACAAGTTTGACCATGCCGAATTTTTAAACAAGTTTGTTTTTCAGTTGTGGTAACACCAACAACATGCAATCTTTGACATTTAGTTTTTTGACATATTTGTAGTTGATGCATTGGCCATTGTTAAAAGGAATTCAATTTCGCAAGAAAATCGCATTAAAATAATTAAAATTCACCCTGAAAATGGTAGTTCTTATAAAGTTACGTTTCGTAAAATTCTTGATATTTTCGGAAAACGTAATCGTCCTTCTAAGACCGCTGTTAAGAATTAGGTCGTTAAGTTTGAGTCGACAGGCTCGGTAGAAAACGTGTAAATACCAACGAGTTTTTGATCGGGTCAATCAACTGAAAACATTGCAACCATGAGACACAGTGATGAAGCAGATCCAAATTTATCAATTCCTCGTCGTTCTCAACAATTGCGGTTATCTAAAACCACCACAAGGCGAACTTTTGCGTAAGGACTTGAATTTGAAGTCTTGTATAGTTTGACTGGTGCAGGAGTTCAAACTGACCGTCCATTTACATCGATGGAGATTCGCACACTTCATTCAGAAACAGCCGAGGCCCATTTTCACTTGTAAGGGTAGATTAACAAGTAAAAATGCCGCATTCGAACTTCTGAAAACCCTAGAGGGGTCTTTGCATTCTGAGATGTCATAGTGTGGCACGCTATGTGGTATGGAGGCGTGATTGGGCCGTTGTTTTTCGATGATGATCTTGGAAATGCGGTAATGGTCAATGGATCACGAAATGGGGCCGCCATTTTGCCAAAAAATGATTAAAAACTTTGATGAAAGAATTTGCATCTGTCAGCGTGGTCGTGTTGGACATTTAAGAGATATAATTTTTAATTTTCATGACAATCAGCAGTTAAGTGACTAGCCAGATCGTGTGATTTAGCACTACTAGATTATTTTTTATGAGGTTGTGGGGACATAGTCTATACGGAGTCAATCGAATCGATTTCAGCCTTAAAACTCCAAATCCGTGATGTGATTAACGAAATAGGACCGCCATTTTAGCAAAATGAAATTAAAAATAAGAATCTGATGAAAATCACTTGACTACAGGGTCATGGCTTCATCAAAAATATTTTGGTTGTCACGAAAGTCAACGTTCTGTGAATATTGTCCAAAGTTTTTGACTAAACACAAGGTAGTAATCAGGTCAAATACAATTTTGTTTCCTAATATCTTTAATAGCCTATTCAGCCATCTTATTTTGTAAGTGTCACCTGAAAGAGCTATTGCTACAATATTTTCGTGATTGATTAAGAATATTCAAAAAATATAGCATAAGGTATGCTATATTTTTTTTAAACTTTTAGACAGATAATTTTGAATAATGTCAATATTAAAGCAGAAAAGCTTTAAAATTCTCTTAGAAAGGATTAATTCATTCCTTCCTTTTCTATGTAAAACTCGATTGATTTTACAAATAATAATTATAGTTATTGCACCTTTTTTATGTTTTGTAAGTAATTTATTGTTTAAGCGCAAAGTTGTACTAATTTTTATCTTTGTTTTTAATATTTTACCATATCATTTTGTGGCAACTTCAGGAGAAGAAAAAGTGTATAAACAATTTAACTAATGAGTCAGTGAATAAAAAATTATTTAAAAATTATATATGATATTTTATAAAAAAACTTTATTAATAGATTTGTATTTTAATCTGACTCATAAAAATAGCTTAAGCAAGTTGTAGATGGAAGTCAATAAGTCTCTGATTTAATTGTTTTGTACACAAATCTTAGGACAATGATAATTTTTTAAATAGAAAACAAAATATATTGGGAAGACTAAAATAAGTTTAGAAACAAATTAATTATTTTTAATTTTTAATTATTTCGCTCACAACAGTAGTCATATTTGACTCTTTGCGAAATATAAAATATAATGGAACTACTCGCCAATAAATTTGTTGTACACAGAAAAGAAAAGCCAAAACAATAACATTTGCTGTTTATTATTTAAGTTCTAAAATTTGAATTAGATATGATAAAGAAAAGATAATATGAGGATTTTCTGGATTGTCAGAAAGGAAAACAAGTAATCTTATATTTTTTTTACACTTAAAAAATATGAACAGAAAAGTTCCCTGATAGGAGCAAAATAAAAAATCATTCTGTTTCTAGTAATGAAATTTAATTATGAAGTGTCAAATTTCTTTCCGTATTATTTGACATTCACATAACATTTTTTTTTACAATGTGACACTTTCTTATAATACTTGGGAATTTGATGTATATACAACTCCATACTAAAGTGTGAAAGGGGCTTTAATAAAAATAATTTTTTTATATGACACGTACACGACTATTATAACTCTGAACTTAAGAACAATATTACCTTTAGATTATATCATTAAATTATATTTAAATTATACTATCACGTTATATTTTAATACATCCCTGTTTATAGACATTCTAAGAACAACATTTTTCTTTATTACAAAATTATTTTTTAACAATGAACCCAATCACGCAATCTGCAACAAAAATATAATAATTTTAAACACGCATTCGCCACACAAGCTAAAGGTAACATGTGCTGTAAAAGATCAAAAAGAATCATCAACACTGCTTGAAGCTTTATATCTTCTGAACAAGTTATAAATATTTTATCATCTCGATTTTTTTTCGATCTACAATTATTCTACAATAATAATAATAATTCGTTAATACTCATTACTTTCTTCCATTATTTTAATCCACATATTATATTAGGAGTTTATGGAGATTTCTTTAATTATTCAAGCACTTGTACCTTAATTTTTATTTCACCCTTCTTAAATCTGGTAAACTAAAAGCCAGTAAAGTTGATCACCCTTGTTATGGTTTTATACACTAACAGACCGTCCACTTTTAATATTATCAAGGGCATAAAGAGAAAAGAATAATGCCTCTTTTAGAATAACAAACACCATAAACGGATATAATTATAAAATAATTTAATTCTCAGACACTTGCAGTTGCTATGTTGCCACCACATTTAGCGCTAATCTTGAGTTGATAATTGTAATATTTTACTCTTGCAGAACACAAATTTGTCAATTCCTCGACGTTCTCAACAAATGAGGCTATCCAAAACCACCACAGGACGAATTTTGCATAAGTATTTGATTTTGGAGCCTTAGAGGATTCAAATGTTTCAGGTATTGAAGCCGACCGACACACATCGCAGTATATTCGCTCAATTCATTCAGGAACAACCAGCTGATTTTTCTGAACAAAATCATTTTTGCAGACGAAGCCCATTTTCACTTGTCAGGTTATGTTAACAAGCAAAATTGTCACATTTAGGCTTCTGAAAATCCTAGAGCGATTATTGAGGAGCCCTTGCATGCTTAACGTGTCACTTTATCGACCACGATGTGGTCTGGAAGCGTGATTGGGCCTTTTTTTCGAAGATGAGGATAGAAACGTGGTAACGTTCAAAGGATCAGGTATCGCGAGATGCTAAGAACTCAATGTTCTTCTATTATTGACCACATAGATATCACTGACATGTGAATTCAACAGGACGATACCAAATTTCAAAATTTCACACAGTATAATTTCATGACAATCAGATCGTGTGAGTTAACATCACTAAATATTTTTTTGAACAGAGTCTATACGGAGCCAATTGAATCGTTTTCAGCCTTAAAACTGAAAATCCGTAATATGATTAACGAAGCAGGACCGCATAAACTGATTAAAAACTTTGATGAGAGAATCGACATATGTCAGCTTGGCCTTAGTGGGCATTTGTTAAATATAATTTTTCATTCATAATTGCCGATCTTTTCTCTTCGTGATACAATAAAAATTTGAGTCGTTTTAATGTAAATTTCTTTGTTTTATTTTAGAAAACAAATTTCTTTTCAAAAAACCCTTTACTTGTTTTTGCAGCGAACCTTGAAGTACATATACATGTAAACACGAACGAATAACAATCATGAAACGAAAGAGAGAGACGAATGAAAAGGGAGAGAGAGGGACACCGACAGAGAGGGAGAGACAAAATAGGTAGAAAGAAACAAGCGAAAAAGGAGAGAGAGTTACAAATAAAAAGAGAGAAGGATAACACACACACGAAGAGAGATACGAACAAGACGAACTTTATAAACACAGCTGACAATAACATACAACTAATATAGGGAAAAGGAACACTGACGATGGCACATAGCCGAAACCGGTATGTTTACAAACCAAATTTGACGCAGGATGACGAAAATAATACCCAATTTTGTTTATGTTTTTACAGCTGAAAATTATTTTTGGTAATCAAGGATTCTTTTTATATATTTTTCATATAATTTTCTAAATAAATTTATCAGAAAAAAAATTTAATTAGGCACTGCTAGATAGTTGGCATAAATTAGGTTTAGTGGAACTCTGCTTTAGCAGTTCCCTAAGTTTAGGAACAAATAACTTTTAAGCCATTAGAGTGTTGAAAAAATGTACGAGTAACGATGAAATTTCTTAATGAATTTATTGCTTTAGTTTTCTGACAGCTATAATAAGAATATAATAATTGATTTTGTTGTTGTTTCTTTTCTAATTTTCTTCGGGTTTTACTGTTACAATTTTTTTTTACATGATGTCAATGGCATTTATTATTCTTATTATATGTTACATTGGTCATGGGTTATAAAATCGAAAACTTTATTAAGCCAAAAAATTGGTTACGAAAATCCTTGTTTCTAAAAGGTAAATTTTTTTGAAAAAGAAGTACTTATCACAAAAGTCATTTTAATAATATTAATAAAAAAGGGTTTGGCCTTCATATTTATAAACATAATCATTATATTTATTTTCATCATGATACTTTTTTCTGTATCCCACACTTGGCATCACCCTAAGGTCAAAAGTATTTATTGTATCAGTAAAAAGGAAAAAATGTAAATATAATAAAATAAAAAAAATACCTCTAGCGTAAAAAATCAGAAATTGTGTTCTTTTTACAAAGAAAATATACAACAGCAACAATATTAATGTAAAAAGTTAATTATAAAATTTGAAAAAGATTTTCCTCTTTTTATACCTTTATACTTTACAATTTTATTTATAGTTTCCTTAGTTGGCCTTTTAAAAAGTTCTTTTTAAAATTTTACCTTTTGCACTGAAAGTGCTTGGTTCCTTGTCAAAGTCGGAAAATAAACTTTAATAATATTTGTTAAAATTTTGTACACTTTTTTTTAAATTCTTCTTTGATTTATTGCACAAGTTTTAAATACGCACAGTAAAAAATAATTTATTTTCCATATCAAAGTTAAAGCAATAGAGAACAAATTATGGTTTGTGTACTTGTTTTCAAAAGGGCTATGAAGGAAAGAAATATAATCAAAAATAAATTAAATGCAGTAAAACGAACAAAATGCTTCTATTCATCTTTCTTCCTGACAATAAAGATTAAGCCGTATTTAATTGGGCAGTTCTTAATTAAGAAGATTAACAAAATTGAGGCGTGATTTTTTTACTTGCTTAAGAAATTATGCAAGCTATTATTGTAAGTAAAAGCTGCGGCAAACACTGCAAAAACAGTTATAAAACATGCTGTCCTATAACTGCTTCAGTAGCCTTATTAGGCTTTCATCTTACATTTAGAGATTACAACAGGCGTAATAAAAAACTATATGCTTTGCAAAAATGGAAGAGCGTGTGTATGGAATATTCAACCTATTCGCTAAAAAATTCTTTCCAGAAGGAACGCCACTATGTAATAACCAGAGAGTGTTTGGAAAAATTCTATAATTGAAATATCAGAATTATGCATATCTTAAGCTTATAAACGGCTTTTCAACAATAAGTGTGTTTTATAAAACAAAATAAAACAATAAATTTACAGTAAAATGATTGAATTTTTTATTGTATTATGAAGAGAAAAGTTCGGAAATTATGAATGTAAAATGATAGCTGGCAAATTACCGCCACGACCACTTTTTGGCAAAATGGCGGAAATATGTCGTTGACCATATCACGGGTTCTAAGTTTTAAAGCTAAAATCGATTCGGCTGGCTCCGTATAGACTCTGTTTTTAACGTAGTCGTTAATCCGATCGTCGTGAAATTATCCGATCGGGAAATTTGCTTCGCAATAAGGTGATCGTTTCATTAACTTGTGCCATGTGGTACCGTGTTTTTGTAACCATATGTCAGTGATATCCACGTCGTCCAAAAACGACCAAAATTAAAATATGAGCATCTTACGATAGCCTGATCTATTGACCGTTACCGTATTTCCAGCCTCATCTTTGAAAAAATGGCCCAATCAAGCTTCCAGACATGCAAAGGCTTCTCAATTATAGCTGTAGGATTTTCGGGAGCCCAAACGCTGCAATTTTGCTTGTTGACATGATTTTCTCAGAGTGTGAATGTCGGCTTCAAATTCTGCACCAGTTGAAGGCTTTAAAATCAAATCCTTACGCAATATTCGCCATTACGTGATAGTTTTGGACAACCCCAATTGTTAAGAACGTCGAGGAATTGACAAATTTGGCTGCGATGTTTTCTGTTGAACGACCCGGTCGAACACGCGTTGGTGGTTAACCAAATTTTTAATAGCAGTCTTAAAAGGACTATTGTATTATCTGAAAATATTAAAAATTTTACGAAATGTAACTTTAACAGAACCACCATTTTCGTAGTGGATTTTAATTATTTTAAAATCGCATTTCATGCGAAATTAAATTAATTCTAATAATTGCCAATGCATCTACTACGAATACGTCAAGAAAATAAATACGTGCTTTGCGAAGAAATTGAAAAAAATGAATTTCATGTTTCCATTAAATATTATTTTTTGGAAAAAAAACACCTGTAAAATCAAGGCTAAGCTTGGTAAATATTATGGCGAAAAATTAGTTTACTTAATTTCTATGTAGCTTTTTGCGAAATGGATGTCGCATTTGCTTACAACCAAAACAATATGAGTATGCTCACGTGGACAGTTTCGATGGTAAAAATATCAAAATACGTATTACTCCCTCAATTTTTTATTCTCCAAATTTAGTGCCGAGTGCCTGTTTCTTGTTCCCAAGATTTGGCTCCAGCGACGAAATCATCTCATAAACATATGACCTCAACAAATCATATTTCTCTGAAGGGTTAAGAAAAATTAAGGAACGTTGGACTAAGTATATAAAGCTCAAAGCAGATTATAGCAAAAAATAAAATAAATTTTTATACAAAAACCTTTGTTTCATTAAAAAAGACCCATATTTATTGAGCCGTCCTCATATTTTCACTATATTTGTTTCCAGTTTGTCACCAAACCCAGATGCAGTAAATTTTGAGAATAAGTATTGAGAATGATAACATATAGCTGATAACTGTCGACTTCATTTGATTTATATTTTTTGCTTGCAAATGTTTATAACTTCCACAACAAAACGAACTCTACCTCTTAGAGAAATTACTGAAGAAGTTCTGCTGGTTCACTCACTAAAGGTCGAACTTTGTTCTGGTACAAAATATTAGTAGTTTAGTGAACCATAATTTAATAATTTTATTATCATGCGTTCAATTGCATGTCGCAGTGTTTTTTTTATCTCCATACAGGTTCTTTTCACATAAAGAAATCGAACCGGTAGTAATCGCTAGCACGTTATTTCGTTTTCAAGTCAATATTAATGTTTCGAATTCTTATCATTAAAAGAAGTGACATTAATGTTTAACTTATTTCAGTTTTGTGCTGCTGGAATAATTACATTATTAGAAAAGTAGAATTGTTATTTTTCTTACTGTAACTGTACATGAAATGTCCAAATAATGAGGAATTAAATAAAATTTTTGATATTTTTTAATTTCGTATCAAGTCTGTATATAAAAGGTAACTCTTAAGTTTACTTAGAATTCTTAAGTTGCCCATTATACATATTTTTATTACTACCCTACTTTGAACATTTGATTTTTTGAAATGAAAGGATAATCATACATTACTTCCCTAACAAAACAAAAAAAAATTAAAGACTTTTTCCCCTTGTTAAAACTGATATATTAAATTGCATTTTTCATTTTTTGAGATGTAAATATATTCATATATACACATTCATATATTCAGTATACTTAGATATTGGCTTTTTGCATGTTTTATGTTAATTTGAGTAGCATAAATGTTAAATTTTATTATGCCAAATGACAGGAATTATTTTATTGTTATTTTTATATTTCTTTATTATGGTACATTTGTGCTTTTAAAAATGCCATTAAATGTTTGATTAAATAACTCGGGCAATTATCTTGCAAGGCTTTTTACGATGTCAATATTAATAACGTATTTTAGATTAAAAATCATTCATTTTATGACTGTATTTATATGTGAAGGGTAATAATAAGACGTAAATATTTCAACTTTTGTTAGCCACAAGGCTTTTGTCATTAAAATTTGTGCTGCCTTAACCTATTAATATTTTCCATAAAATACAAAATTTTTATTAACGTTTTCCTAATATGTCTTATGCTTAAAAATGTATGTGTTTTGAAACAATAAATTTTTATGCTGAATAAAATTTTTGTATTTTTTTTAAATTTCCAGCGAAATGATCAAATTGCTTTTAATTAATAATATGTTAGTAAATAAACGAAATTCTTTGATTTATAATAAAAGTAATTTAATAAAAATCAATGTACATGTAAGTAAACATTAATGGTAATAACAAAAAATCAATACGCTTTAAAATTGCTTTATATCGTTTATGTTTACTTACGCAAGCGTTAAAGAAATCTTTGTGTAGTTAGTATTTTTTGTAGGAAAAGAATTTGTGCACTGATCTTGAAAAGTTCAGTACAGAACACTAGCGCAAGGTAGCTTAGTGTTTTTTATCAAAATATTTTACGAACTGCGTAGTATTTTTTTAATCTTATACACAGCAACACGCTAATAAGAATTTCTACGAAATAAGATAAACAACAGAAAAAACAACTAACACAACAAAAATAAAATACATAGCCAGGCAAACGTGTAAACTGAATGATAATAACAATAACAATATAAGCTGATGTTAAAGTAAAATATTCATGTATGTGCGAGAACCGCTTAAAACAATTATAAAATCAATATAAAACTAAATCAATATAACTAAATGTTTATTAAAAGGAATAATCGTAACAATATTATAATTTTTGACAAAATTTTTGGAGTTTGATTAAACTCTTAAAAAATATTTCTGTTCAAAGAATTCTCAAAACTAAGAACTAAGGCTCATTATGAATTCAATTATAAAGCTTTTAGAATCATCTCTGAAAAACATGTCTTTAATATTGTCTTGTTTAAGTTTTAAAAGAATATAATTATCAGTAAAAAAGAACGAAATGACCTTTTGTGCATTTTCCAAAATGCGAAGTTTTCTAGGAAATCTCATACATACAAGACAACAACAACATGTTGTTAAAGTTTCTAAGAAATAACACAAAATAAAAACAACTAACACAGAGCAAGAAACAAGAAAAAAACACACCGCCAAGTAGGCGCCTAAACTCACTGATAATAACAACAACATGGCGTGATGTTATTTTCGAATATTCTTATATATGCGAGAATTGCTTACAACAGATACTAAGCATAAGCAAGTGAAATCAATTCAAGTTGAGCCATCATTGAGAAAATACAACAACTAATAAAACATCTTTTAAAGCGTTACAGTGGTAAATTTACCATCGTGTTTATTTTGTCTGCATTGAAAGCAAATAAATCCTTTAATTTAATTTAAAACTCTAAAGTGATATGTTACTATTTTCCAATAAGAGAAAAATAAACGTAACAATATACTCTTCAGATTCAGCATTTGTTGTGAAGAGAAATACTGAAAATTTATAAAGCTATTTAACATAGATATTATAATATTTACATTTAGGTTTTGCCAAATATTTTTTAATGGTACTTGACCCCTATGAGTTGTACAATTATTGCAAAATCCGTTTAAAATATACAATTATGTTTGTGAATAAAATTTATCCATTTAACAACCTCAAGTGAAAACGAAATGAAGAAGCGTTAAGCATGATGCTGCATATTCATTTAGAAAAGCAAACTTGCAAGAAATGTGTAAAATGCACAACTAATGGTTAAGCGAAAGCCAGCAAAAAAATTACCAAAAAGAAGTTAGATGTTAAATCGTTATACAACAAATGGTAATATAAGTACATACACATAAAGATAACACAAAATTTCAAGTTGGAAAATCGTACATATATATGTGCACACCTAGGATAACATAAAAATTCAAGTTAGAAAATCGTGCATATGTATGTGTATATGTCCCGAAAAAAATAACAAAAAATGCTAATATCAGTATTTTTTCACACATAAAATATTTTAGAAAATATATGAGAAAAGTTTAAAATTAATGCTTTTTTGTGTTAAGTGCATGGAAAGCAAAATATAAAAACGAACGCAAAAAAGTAAAAATAAACGTAACAAACCCCCAAAATAGCAAAAACAAATATTCGGTAAGATTTGAGAAACAAAAAATTGCCCCTGGCTAACGTGCGCTTTTACAGCTTCAACACAAAAAAGAATCATCCATGAAACCATGAGCAACGAATAGCAAAATGCAAGTGAGATATGGTTAGTTATTCACTCTCTGTTGCATTCTAACACAAATATATATATATATATAAAGAAAAAATTAGTAATAATGCTTACGTTTAAGAATTATCTTGGGAAGAGTGTATTAGGTATAAAGAACTTTTAATGGTGATATTCGTGATGGTATAACAGATATTTTAATTTTTAGGAAACTTTCTTTGTGGGTAATAGGTTAACTCGATGTGGGATAAATGCAACATTTTTTCTGTTGCACTGAAGAACATATTTGCATACAAAACTCAATAGCTATATCAGAACCTTAGTGCAAAATCACCGAAAAAATTTCTGCGTTAAAACTAGAGTAATTTAATTTCATATTGTTGTATCTTAACAATCACAAATCCATTGATAATGAATGGCTGTGATCTTGAATACCTCATTTTTTATAATAAAAATATTGATAATCAATCATATCTCAATTGCTCTAACTAAAGTCACACACATAATTATTATTCCTATTTAGTCGTAAAAGAAAATAAATTGAGCAAATATTTTTTTTACGATGCACTGAACAAAATTGAAAGATAAAATATGAAAAGAATTAGTGAAAATCTGTTAATGTTTTTCAACGTTTATTATTATAAAATATATTCGTAAACGGAAAGAAAAGAGTGAATTTGTATTAAAATGGTATCTGGAGTCTTTATAACAATATTAATAAATTTATTAAAAATTATATCAAACGTTATAGAGAAAGTTTAGAATTAATTTTGATCAACAATTTTCGTTTAAATTTTATATAATAAATAATTTTCACAAAATATTCAACACCGTTACGTTTAATCCTTTTCATAACTTCATAAACGTGTTGAAATATTGAGTTCTTTTATTGCAAAATAATATCTCAGCAATTTATAATTTTCAAACCAAATTATACGATTCACTTTTTTTAAATACACACAAAATAAACGCGATGCTAACTTGTCTCAACGATTTTTAAACTTGATTTAACGTTATTGTCTAGTAGGTGGTGCCTGTGGTTTTCGCATATATAATATTGTTGTTGACGTCATCATTCAGGGTAAGTGCCTATTTGGCTGTGGCTTTTATTTTGTTCTGTGTTAGTTGCTTCTTATTTCTGTTGTTTAGCTAAATTACTGGAATTTATAATAAGCATGTTGTTGTTGATTTTTTAGAAAATCACGCAGTTTGAAAAAGATTTTTTTGAAAGCTGCCCATTTTGTAAAAGACATAATAAGTCGTTTTCTTTTTTAAACAAAACATGTTCTTTACAATAGCATAACTATTAAAAAACAGTTATTAAACTACTTAAACGTAGCATTATTATTTTTATGAATGTAACAGCATTATTATTTTTGGAAAAACTTGCGATCCAGGTTGAATATTTCCGACCCATTCGGTTTGGCATAGGGCAATTTTAATGCCTTAAAGTATTCAAAGTATAATTAGATCTTTGAAAATTATTTTTTTACCGTGGTTTTCATGTTAAAATTTGTATTATATGGGCCTCTATGCCAGCCCGGATTCTCTCTTTTAACTTACAAATGCTTAAAACAATAATTCCGTCACAAATGTATTTGAAAATATATTGTTAAAATAACTCATTAAAAAGTTTGTTATATTACTTGCACTGAATGTTCGAATATAAATTCATTTAATATCATTGCATGCACTTATTTTTGATTTAATGAACCATGTGTTTTACTTTTGCTAGTAAAATCAAAAAGATAGAAAAAATCAATAAAAATAATGCATTTTGATGAATCAAAATGTTCTTTAAAATAGTTATTCATTTTTTGCAGGATAAAAGTATGCAGGGAATATATAATATTATTTAAACTTCATTTGAGCAATATATCTAGTGAAATAGAATTTTCTATATTTATTTTGTCAACATAAACATGTTTAAATTTCATTAGCCCAGAATATCTTTTTCATAACTTTAAGTTATAGTTAAATTTTATAATTTAATTATAATTTTATAATTTTATATTACATAACAATTTATGTAATAACTAAAAAGCTTTTTAGTTGATACACTGTAAATTAGTACTGTAAATTTGTTTTAATATTGTTTCTAAATTGCCGCTTAAATTTCGTAAAAACCGAGATTTCTTGAAGTAAGACTATAGCTCATGAATTTTTATTTGTTCACCCTTTGAAGTAACTTTTACTTTATCTTAAGAATCTATTTTAGAATATGAAACAATAAATTGCTTTAATTGAAATTCTAAATTGGCTTAATAATCTGATTAAGTAGTAATATATAATAAACACTAGCTCTTAACTTGTATAAAGGAAAACCTATTCTTCTTAACTCCCCATATTTATAATTACTTTATTTGATGAGCTCCTAATAATTTATTGCTGTCACTACTCTGTCAAACTTAAAGTAGATTTTAGAATAAATTATCCATATTTATTCAGAAATTATGATAATCAAAGAGACTTAAAATAATTAAAGCTTGTTTAAGATGAGTCTATAGACACCCTCAAGACTATTAACTTTTCGCAGTGCATGATTTTAATATCTGTATATGGATAGATATATTTAATAGCTAATAAAAGATTAAGTCAATATTTCGATAACACTACTGGTAAATGGTTTAATTAAATAAATCAAAACAAAATAATCTAAAATATTGTTACGTTTGTTCCTTTTAATAAACGTTTTGTTATATTGAGTTCTTTATTGCAAAATAATATAACAAGACCTTGGAGTTTTAAATTAAACGATTTATTCTCCTTTAATACACACAAAATAAACACGATGGTAACCTTAACGCCTGAGCATTATCACTTATTGCTGATGTTATCATCATTCAGTGTTTGGCTGTGTGTTATTATTTATAATAAGCATGTTGTTGTTGGTGATTTCCTACAAACTACGCAGTTTTTAAAAGACACGATAAGTAATTATGTTGTTGTTCTCTTGTATGTATAAGATTTCTTAGAAACTACGCAATTTGTAGAAGTTACTATAGGTCATTTCGTTTATTTTTTTACTGATAATTATTGTCTTTTAAAATTCAAATAAAACATATTCGTAACAATATATATTTTAATATTTTTCACCTTAAAAATACAATTCTTTTAATTTCTTGTAAATAATTAATATTACGGTGAATGTTTGCTATATATTCTTGTCTTTAGACTCTTGTAATTAGAATTATACTAATGATAATTTGCCATTCTTGCCACAAAGACCTTTCACTTGGGCGAGACTCAGTCACTAGATTTCTCGGTTCCAACCAGGCAACAAAGTTTTTTTTATAGTTTTATTACACTAGCCTCTTAGCACTCTTATTTTACAAACTCTTTCACTGTCCTTTTACCTGTAGTCGAAACTGCTAGAGGTAAAACGTGCTGTGTGGTATTTATTTGATATTTGAGCATCTTCTGCTTCCCAGTGGAAAACTTTTCGTTATTTAATTCAAGGCTTCGTTAGAATTTAAATTTATCATAATATGTTTGAAAAATAAGATGACATCTTTATTAACGTAGTTTCTGCGACTTCTTAACATTATTTATTTTTATTTTTACTGAAGGCTCCAATTTGATTTAAACTCATGTTGGTTGCAATTAAGTATAATAAATTACGTGCAATACCACACTGCATACAAAATTCCTTAAAAATATTACTGGTGAACTCTAATCCTTAATCACATATTATTTTCTTGGGTATGCCAAATGAGATTAAAAACGAATTTTAATGTTTTTCATACTGTTATACTATTCCTATATTTGACGAGATAGGCTGCTGCAAATTTTAAAAATTAATCGATAACTGCTAAATTTTGCTGGTAGATATCAATATGTAAAATCTCTAAAGATTTGGAAGGTGTTTCGGTACTTTATTTTATTTCACAAAAATCTTAACATGCATCGTGTTCTATCTAACATTTATTTAATTAAAAACAATGCAACGACTTTGGTTTATAAAAGAGAAAGTGCAACATGTATTAAAAATTTTGCAATTGCCTTCATGTTTCTTTCACATTACTATTTTCAGTAGGAAGAAAGTCATTACCATATTAAAAGCAAGTGGTGTGAAAATTTTTACTTTTATCTAATACTTTACTTTTCTACCTCTAAAAATAAAAGTGCTGCACATTTTATATATTTTGAAGAAAATAACAAGAAAAAATTCATATTAGCGTGTCTATTACCACCTTGAGTAGCCTTGCAATGAGCCAAAATGTAGTATAGTTTAAGACTTTTTTAAGTACTTTAGATACTTGCAAGTAGTGCTAAATCTTGTGGGAATTTATTCTTCGGTTATTTGCAACAGCTTCAATTTTAAACATGCAGATTGAGAAGCATGTGGCTACTGTGTGAAAAATACTATTTTTTACCCAATCTCGTGTTGTAATAACTATTTAAGTAGAGATATTACCTTGATTTTTAATATAAGATTAGGATGTAGCATTACATTATCTTTATTCATTATTAAAGTAAAATTTATTTTAAGTATTTTTGCTAATTACTATTTGGTTGTTGTTTTATATATATTTCTTTTTTAATAATTTTAATATTGTGTACAATTTTTCATTTACTTAATATTATTAATATTGACTTTGCTTTCAACTTAAACTTATTTTAAAATAAATTTTATATATTCCCATGTGTGTGAATACTTGCTTCAAAAATGTCAAGATGAAACATTAAGTTCTTAGCACACAATTACATCAATCATAAATCCAATTGCGAACAATTTCTAAAATTACAAAATATTTAAACCACAAAAACTTGTTAAGTTTCCGGATAATCAAAAAAAGAAGAAGCTGTCAATCCTTAGGGGTCTTTTCAAAATATTACCGTCTAGTACAACCATGAAACTCTAACGGGCCAAATAAAACTTATTGTCTGTTTCTTAACATCTTAACATTGCCGCCATTTACACATTTTTATGATTAGAGTAAAATTTTTATTTCGTTGGATCAGTTGGAGATGTTAACATTTAAATTAAATTACATATTGCTTCTTAAATTTTTTTTACTTCTAAACGAACTTATGGTAACGAAAATTACTCAAGTTTATTTACTGTGCTTTAATGTTGGTGCGAGATCGTGATTGAGCGTGTTATTCATGTTCTGTCTTTTGGAACCCACCTCCAGCTGGTTCAGTCTCTTGCTGAATGAATACGAATGACAAGTGGTGCTGTCATCTGTGAAAGAGTGGTTAGGGATCAAAGTTTGAGAAAGAAGATCATTTAAAAAAATAAGAAATTTCGATACCGCTGAATTAATCTTGAACTCGTCAGATGATTTTCCAACTTTAATAACCATAATTTCCGACTATCCTTCTACTTTCACTACCTGTTTCATCTATTCTCCTATCGCTTTCCTTAAAGAATGTAGCACGGTACTTGACTAAATAGGCATTGTTGCCTGAAGTGCTACTTCTCTTTAAAAAAAAAAAAAAAAAAAAAAAAAAAACTATAATAACTCGTATAGTGGGATTCCTGAGAAAACTCGACATAAATCTGGAGATATAAAAATATCTAGAGCCACCACCATACTTTCTCCGAATTGAGTTGCACCATTGTTCTTAATAGGAAGCTATCATGTCAACTATAGTGCGCTCCCTACGGAAACCGTACTGTCGGTCGCTAAGTAAGTTGTTGGACTCCAGGTACTTTACAAGATAAAAGTTAGTCATACTTTCCATCACCTTAAAAAGTGCAGAATAAATTACAATTGGATGGTAATTTTGAGGGTTGTTAGTCTCACGCATTTTGTGAACGGCGCTAAACTAGCAAAATTCCAATTATCATCCTTCCAAGCTTATCACAAGATGAAAATTATTAATACTTTCCATTGCTTTTAAAATTGCAGAACAAATTGCAATTGGGCGGTAATCTTGAGAGTTTTTAGTCTCATACATTTTGGGGATCGGCATTACATTAGCAAACTTCCAATTATAACACAATATGGCTCATAACTTCGGTGTAGTTTTTGTTATGAACGCACTAGAAAAATGTGAAAAAAGTTAAAAATCTTTAAACCGCTTTGTGCGGTTTTTTGCCCATATTTGCATATTTTGTAGGAAAAGTATGTTTCAAGAAAAGTGCAAAGCGGAATTTGGAAAATTGAAATTGAAATTATTTGCAAGAATAAATTAGCAAAAATTTTACAAAATTCATTCGCTGTTTGTATGTTGCGTAAAATTTAAGAAGAAATTTGCCGCAATTTTGTTTAAAATTTTACGGAAAAGAGAGATTTGTTTTCAGTGGCTGCTTCGCGAACATAAAAAGAAACATGAGCGAAAAGAATCGTGTCAAACCGGCTGTGGTTCATATCCCATTACGACAGGCCATTTTATTTTCGCCCACGATTCAGACGCTCGCGTATACCGTTGCGTGCGATTTTGGATGTTTGTTGCTGCAATAAATTTGCCTACAAGCTGAAAATTCCTGTATTCAAAGTTGAAAGTGAGCAATATTTCAATATTTGATCTGCAGTCCATTTATGATGCATCGTAAACAATTTCTGTTACTGCTCGACAATATAAAATGAATGGGATTAGGACCCGACCAATATCTTCGGTTAATTCCATTTTGTAACCATTTCAGGGCCTTCAACTAGCTGACCGGAATTTTCATCGTTCACTGCCCGAATGATTTAGTGTTAGGTCCTGAAATGTGGGCACTTGTTATGAAGGGCAGAATTCACAATTTTTGAATGTGTGATATTGGGCGTTTCGTCGTATTAGAATTTATCCTTTTAAACGGCCACTAACCATATAAGGAGGCAAATCATGACTCATTAATTCTCAGTTAAACATCAGGGGGCTCTTTATGACCCACAGATTTTGTATGTAAAAATATCACACTAGTATAATTATGTATATATTCAGCAGGGGTTTTATTGGCTCAGCAATATTATTTAAATCTCATTTATTTGCAATCACTTTACAAAGTAGCCGACAATATTTATACATCGGGTGGCTTAAAGGTGATTTATAATTATTTTCAGGACTGTTTATACTGATTTTATATTACCCTTGTTAGAGAGATTTTTTTTTATTTTCAACGAGTGAACCGCTAACGGTTTTAAATGTTGTTTGCCATTTTTCACTTTTAAGTTGAATTTCAATCAACCACTACATACAAAAAAAGTAAATATTTTGAATAAGGATTTTAATTAATTTAAACTAAAAAAAATTATAAATAAATCTCAAATTAAATCATGATAATGACATAGGATTGTAAGGTAAGGATTGGTTTTTAGTAATTGTTTTAGACGTAAAAAATTCTACAAAAGTGTCACACGAGCCCACTATTTCTACAGCCCGATTATCCCCACAATAAACACAATTTGATGGACTCATTTTAAAAAACCAAATAAGTAAGGGTTCCCCAAAAAGCCAGCTTATTTTTACTCAGAATTAATTGTGCACTCTCATTTACAGCTCCAGCATTAAACTGCATGATATTATTTAACAATCTGAATGATTATTGAAATACTGCTGGCTTTATTTTATCCATCAGCTTTTGTTAGGGCCTGTGGTTTGAGTGCAACAGAAATTAAAGTGGTTTTATTTTCATTTCGTTAAAATAAAATTACGCACACAAACATTTGCATTCACATAACTTATATACGAACATGAATTTCCATATATTTAAATTTATATTTAAACAAACATGAATAAAGGAAACATGTTTGTACATCTAAAAAAAGAAAAATACACAATCATTAAAAACCTGATGAATTTAACTGACATCAAGTGAAAAACATTTTGAGTTTCTCGTTGTACAGCTTAATTTCTACACGTGAACCAAAAATGTACTAAGAAAAACACAATGAAATACAAATTTAAATGTGACTTACTCAAACGAGGACACAGATGAAAAAATACATATGGATTTGAATTTAAACGAACGTTGTACAGCACCACACCTGTCGTATACGTATGTATGACAAAACGTGTAAATGATTCTGTAAATGACAACCTTATTTATTCTTTACTTTTTTATTGCTTCGGTCTGTATTTTTGCTTATAGCCTGTGGTCATTTTTGCATTTGTAAAATAAAAATTTGACATATCAGACTTGTGTAGTACAATGTAAAATATAAGCAACACAAAAAAATATATGGTGCCGTAAATACCGAAGAATTGGAAAGGCAGTGAAATTGCCTAAGACTAAATGAGTCCTAAACGTTAAATAGACACATAAGAAGAATGAGTTAGATTCAAGCAATTTAATTGTCGAACTGCTAAGTATAGAGTATTATAGTTAATTCGTCACAAATAAGAACAAAGAGAAAATTATGATATATAAAAATTGTTTTAAAAGAAAATATTTCTTCTATTTGTTTAAAATTATTATAACATTCGAGATTTACTTAGTCACACTTTGCTGAACGACAACCTAGGCGAATTAGCTAACTAGATAAAATTTTAACTAAAGTTAGCATAAAAATAAAATGTGCAAAATGATCTGCTATTATCATGAGGCTGCAATTAAGTTAATAAAAATGAGTTCGACTCTATACAAAGAAACGTATTTTAAAAACTGTTTAGCATAATTTACTTGTTTCCTTATAATATTGTTACGAAGATGGATGTTGACGACGTGCCGTATGTCAAACAGCCAATGAAGCAAGGATTTTTTTGCAAACCAATTTTCCCGATCGCGTAACTTCACTACAATCAGCAGTTAAATGCCCAACCAGATCGTGTGATTAAACATCACTGGATTATTTTTTGTGGGATTATGTTAAGGACAGAGTTTATACGGAGCCAATTAATAGTTTTCAGCCTTAAAACTCAAAATCCGTGATGTAATTGACGAGATAGGATCGCCATTTTGCAAAAAGTGATTAAAAACTTTGCCAGATATCATTCTTCATTCATAATACATCAAAAACTAATTGTCAAAACTATCATATTGTTGGTTTTGCAACAATTGAAAAACAAACTTCTTGTTGAAAACCCGATATTATATGTTTTTACGTTCATGTTTTTAAATGTTTCAAGTTTTATTCCTCATTTTCTTGTTGTAAGAAAAGTTTAAGTTTTGTTGGATTTTTTACAAAAAGTATTTATACGCCATTACTTTTACGCTGTTTCTACGGGCATGTAAAAATATATTGTTTTTCTTAAAGTTAGAAACAAAATATTTCCAAAAGTGTTTTTGTTATTCTATGCTATAATAATACACGTATAATTAACTTTTGAAGAGGTGTTGCAACTTGCAACGTCTAGCTGTTTTTAGTAAATGTTATGTTAAAATGGATTTAACTTTGTATATGATTACTTTTCGTTTTAAACAATTAAACTTAAAGTGATTAAAATTCTTAACATATCGCTACATATTAGGGTTATCTCTTTTATTTTAGAGAGTTATAATTTTAATACTCTATTATTTACTTAAGTTTCTTGAGAATTAATATTTGCTCTGCAATGTGGTCAGCTATCTCTAAGCAGTAGAGCCATTTCCGTTGCCAAAAAAATCTCAAGACTGAATGAGAATCTGAATAAAATTTATTTCTGAGCAATTAATTTTAATTTGTTTAAAACCCCTGTAAGTTTTCGTAAGAAAATAGAAAAGAAAAATGATTAATAAATCATATTACCCATGTTAATATTTTATAAAATGGAAAAAAATCACTGTTGTAAATGCTGCCAAAAATATTAGAATAATAATCAATAATAATAACAGTTAATACTTAGACAAACCACGTTAACTAAGCAAAGAAAAAGCGACTTTGGCCGTCACATCACTATACACATTTTAATATAACTCAACTTCTTGCAAAATCTTGTCTTGCTCCTGGGTTTATCTACTAGTAAAAGAAGACTAAGCGTGTTACACAACAATATCATATCAATATCTGTTTACAGATTGATCATGTTTCCATAGAGTTTCAATCAACAACGTCCTTAATATCCCTATACCGTTATCTCTTCTCAAAACCATATTTTCAGAAATGCCACAAGAGAAATGCCACTTAGAGAAAAATAAATTTTAATGCCTCTACACCGTTCTCTTATATCTGAATGGCAGTTTTTTATACATGGATAGTATCTTTAGAATGTTCTTTCTTAAGCACAACTTTTTAATAGTAATTCAAAAAGCTTTAAACAATTTCTATTTAATTTTTATTCTCAATAATAAATCGTAAATTGTATCTTTGTAAAAATAATTAATTTTTTTCTCAGACTAGTACTTAGGGGATGACCTCTACTTATGCAACGAATTGAACCAGAACTAGGAAATTAGGGTATGGGGAGGACGAAAGAGGGAGTAGTATTTGTGGACACTCGATTTGAACTTTCCCCACATTGAAAGTGACAGGAAAGACGAAGGAGTTTATTCTATATACGGACTGTGCTGCTAAAAATAGAATTATCCATGTAATTCCTAGTGTGATTCACTGCCCAATCAACCACAAATGGAGAGAAAGTAATTTAAAAAAATAAGAAATATGGTAGGAGAAAGAACGAAGATTTGCGGTACCCATGAACTAATCTTGAACTCGTCTGATGAAATCACATCTATAACAACTCGTTTAGTACGATTCCTGAAAAAAACTTAATATAAATCTGGAGAAATTATCACAGACACCAAAAGCAACAAGTTGTGCCAAAAGTGCATCATGTCACATTCTATCAAATGCCTTAGAAATATCTAGAGCTACCTACCTTACTTTACCCGAAATGATGTATAGAGTTGCACCATTGTTCCGAGAGGAAAACCAGCAGGTTACCCGTAGAGCGCCCTCTATTGGAACCTGTTGGACTCTAGGTTACTCACAAGATGAAAACTAATCGTATTTTCCATTACTTTAGAAAGTGGAGAACAAATTGCAATTGAACGGTAATTTCCAATGTTGTCAGCCTCACCGTTTTTGGTATTACATTAGCAACCTTCCAAAACTTTGGAAATTCACCGGCATGATACGGTATGCTGAAAAGGGGTGGCTTGAGTCGAAGAGCATTGTTTCAAGACCAGTGCTGAAAACCCATCCGGCCAAGGAAACTTGTTGACGACTATAGTTAATTTATGGTTAATTTTGTCTGTATGAATGTATAGTCTGTGTATTTGTCGTTTATACACTTTCCTGTACACTAAATATAAATTTATTTGTTGTTGTGCAGGTTTTCAACATAAATTAATAAATAAATATGGCTGTAGGTAAATAACCTAAAAATTAAACCGAGCTGTTCAATTCTAAATTTGGGTTAAAGAAAATACCGTATTATATTGGTATTTATTAATCATCTTTCGAATAATTTTGATTTCAATGAGAAAAATTAAAAACAATATCTATCATATCTTTACCAGAAAGGGTAGTAAAGCTCAGTTATTAATTCAATTTCGAACTTCATTTGCTTAAAACATTTGTTACCTAAAAAAAGATAAAAGATTAATTATTGTTTTAATTTAAATATAATATTGCAACTATTTTTCTCGCACTTATTTGCTATGTCATATCTTTATTTGTAAGCAACTAAATTAAAAAGAACGCTATTTCGAACGAAAACCTCTAATTATATTTTACATAATTTAATATTGAGGGTAAATATAATTAAATATTAAAATTACTAATAACTGTTTAACGAAACAAGTTAATTACAGGTTTTGTATAATTTAATAAACGTTAACGAATTATTCCAAGCCATTAACAAAAGTTTACCATGATTTCCGTTTCCATGAACGTTGAGAATTCGTTGTGAAAATAGCAAGTACCTTTTTAAAGACTGAAGAAAATATTCTACAGTGATTAATATGCGTTGTGGTTTGTAAAAGTCTTGTTGCTGAGGTAAGTAAATATTGGAGTAGGAGTACCAAGACTTAACTCTGCTTGCATTTAAAAAATAAGAAGAAAAAATCACCCAGTATATACTTACAATTATATAATATAAAACATATAATCAAACACTAACTTACACCCAGGCCTATATGGAATGTGTAACGTAACTTAATGTTACTAACAAATTGATATTAATGACGCGAATATAAAATTAAATAGCAAGTATATCTCTCTCTCTGTTGTTACTTTTGTACTCAAATACTGGCAAATTGTAGCAATAAGAAGGTAAATACTCTGCTCCTTTTCCATTAAAACTTGTTTGAGTGTAAATAGGAATGTAATATAAAATAAAAAATACTAGAGTTAAAGGAAAGTAATATAAATCTGTGCATGAAATGTTCAAGATATTCGAGGTTTTATTGCTGCAATTAAGTACTGTTAGTAAAACAATTATATAAAATGCCAAAATAAATACTTCTAGTTAACGAATACTTCTAGTTATATATATATATTTTAGTTATATATATATATATATATATATATATATATATATATATATATATATACAACAAATTAATCAAACGAGAGAGATTGTTTTTAAAACAATTGTCTTTTACAGATTGGTAAGCGAATGGTTAGTGTTATTTATAGCAAGTGAAAATTATTTGCTTACAAATACATATTGTGAATAATAAAGGGTTTTCCAAAGAGAAGTTCACCATGACCATACTGAAAGATGTTGATTCCTTTATCAAAGTTTTTAATAACTTTTTGGCAGAATGGTGACCTATTTCGTTAATCAATTCACGGATTATGAGTTTTAGAGTTGAAATTGATTCTACTGGCTCCGTATAGAATCTGTCCTTAACATAGCTTCACAAAACATAATCCAGTTGTGTTTACTCACATGATCTGGCTGGTCACTTAACTGCTGATTGTCTTGAAATTATGCGATCGGCAAATTTGGTTTGCAATAAGTTTACCGTTGCATGAAGTGTGGCACCCTCCTGTTGAAATCATATGTCAGTGATGTTCACGTGGTCAATGATAGATCAAAATTGAGTTGTTAGTGTCTTGTCATAGCGTGATCCATTGACCGTTACCACATATCCAGCCTCATCGAAAAAAACAAAAAAAAAAAAACGGCCCAATCACGCCTCCAGACCAAATAGCACAATACAGAGTGACACGTTAAGCATGTAAAGGCATTTCAATAATCCCTCTAGAATTTGCAGAAACCCAAATGCGGCAATTTTGCTTGTTGGCATACCCTGAAAAGTGAAAATGGGCTTCGTCTGAAAAAATTATTTTTTAAGAAAAAAACAGTTGGTTGTTCCTGAATGAATTGAGAGAATCTACGACGATGTGAATGGTCGGTTGGCTTCAAAATCAAATCATTACGCGAAATTCGTCATGTGGTGGTTTTGGATAACCCTAACTGTTGAGAACGTCAAAGAATTAATAAATTTGGATCTGCTTCTACACTTTAGTCATAGCTGCGATGTTTTAAGTTGAACGACCCGAAAAATCGGTGAAAATTAATAATTAATCATGGTCACACCAGAAAACCTATATTTTTTTGTATATTAAAAGGTGTAATGCATCTTTAAACACTTTAAATGGGACTTCTAAACGACCAATAAAAAACAAATGATTTTAGCAACTATGAAATTTAATATTTTCTACGGCTTATCAAAAAAAAATTTTTACTAAAATGAAAATATCGTCGGATGAAGATAACTTCAGCTCTCAATTTCAGTATTGAAGGTTTTTTATTATAATTTTGCATATACGGCATTCCAGTTTATTAGAGCATTGGCTGAGAGTACTGTTTTCTTAAAAAAAAGTTCAATGAAACATGTTGGTTCGATTACCTTGAAAGATTGAAAATTACGTACTTATCAAAGCTACTTCTGCTACTGGCTACTACTGCTACTTTTACACTGGCTACTATTACTACTACTACTACTACTGAATACTGGCTACTACTGTTACTCTTACTGACTATTATTGCTGATGGCTACAATTGCTACTGCTATTGGAGATATAAAATATAATGCATAATTATATAGCAGTTGGAAAATATATAAATGTACAATAACTACTCGTTAATTACTAAATTACTTTGCTATCTGCAGTATATTAAATAATTTAAGAAAAATAAATAATTGCAGCTTATATTCCTTTTCTTATAGATTTATATACAACAAAATGCAATTGTTTTTGTATTAATTAAAAAAATTTCAAAATCATATTTTTAAAATAATTCTAAAGAAATACCCAACGTTAAAACAGACAAACGGATTAGGGGTATTTGATTATGAAACAAACATTGTAATCAACTTTGTCTATAACCATTCAAAATATAAATCATAAAAAAATAAAAATTTTTAAAAAGAAACAGTATTAAAAACATCGTAACCTGGTGGAAAACTACTATGTGCTTTATTATTGTTTTGTAAATTTTTTAAGGTTTTATTCGACTATTTATGAATTTATATCTAACAAAATTGTTCCTGATAAACAACAACAATGTGCTTGATAGCGAACAAATCTGTGGCAGATGATATCCAACTCTCATTGGCCTGTTGTTTTTCTGTTTTTAATAACAATTTTTGGTGTATTGCAGTAAAAAAAAACATTTTTTTTCTTTTTAAATACATACATATGCATGTGCTATAACGTGTTAGTGGTGAGTGTTTCCAACATTGGCACTCAGCTAGTAAGCAGTTGTTTTAATAATTAAAAAGTGTTACCATTTACACAATTTTTTTTATTTTAAAAGCGGGATAATAACATAAACGTACACTAGAATTAACATCGCCTGATTATACTGAAAATAATAAGTGTAAAAAAACATTTAATGCTCTCATAATATTTCTTACAACAATCTAAAACTTATCTAACACCTTTTTTGTGGTTTAAACTTAGCGACCTCCTGGATGATGTTTTGTAAATTTTACATCACAATTTTAACTAGGAAGTTTTATTAAGCTATTTATGAATTTATAACTCACACAATCCTTCCTGATAAACAACAACGTGCTTGATAGCGAACCAATCTCCTAGATGATAAATTTAAATATGCAGCTAAACAAAATAAATCTTGCTGAGATCTTAGCTAAGATACAAGAATAAAAGGACGTGAGTTTATAGCTAAAACTTAATTAAAAAAAGCCCACATAACCAATTTAGTATATCGGCTGCATATCACGTGCTTCAAAAATAAATGCTGTTGGGTTAAATTGTAAAAATGTTCAAGCTACCAAAGCTTTTACAAAACTATAAAAAAAGTGATTTTGTTCAGTCTGGGATTGAGGTTGCAGGGTTATGACTAGAAGTAATTCAAAAAACCAGAATGTATTCATACAAAAGAATTCTACTAATGAAGAACAATACGTAAAATACAAACTAAGCCCATTAAGCAAAAGAATTTCAGAAGCAAACAAAATTGGTTAACTGTGGTTTGGTGAGCTTTGTATATTTACTATAAGTATTAATAATTAAGTAGAGAAGTATATGTTGATTCTGTTAATGACGCTGAATATCTAAAAAATATTGCAATTACGATAAAGTGCCAATAACATTTAAATTTATGCTATTTATTTACATAATTTATAACGTAGCAAAACTTGATAAATCATTAAAGCTTAGTACATTTGTAACGTATATCAACAGTTTTGATATATTGTTTCTATAAGTAAAAATATCTTTATTCACAGACAACGATGGAATAAGAATTTAATTTTTACACTAAATACAAACACAATCTATCCCTACTTGTTACGTTCGTCTTCACTCAAAATATAATGAATTGGTTGCAAATATTTTTCATAAAGTAACGTTGTCTAAAAATGAGTTAAAAATTTTTCTTTTGAACCTAATTAGAGGTGATTCGATTGGAAGTGTGTCCTTGCTACAAAACATATGTTTAAAGTGCTTAAACTTTATAGAAAAACTCATAAAATTATTAAAAATTTTATAATCAAGATATAGAACAGTTGACATGGTAAACTGGAATAGTGAATGGTGGAAGCTAACCAACTACCTAAGATCGCATTCCTAAAAAAAAGCTAAAAGGCTCATTAAATGCCACTTTATACGAAAAAATGTTGATTCGCCATATTGATGCCATATTTTATTGACACAGTCGTAGAGCCTTTACACTGTGTGAAATTACATTCGTTATTAAAGCTCCAGGTTAAGATGATATAAGCTATAAGTTGTATAAAAATGCTCCTTATTACTTTATTTTTAACATTTTATCGGTTTTTAACAAAATATTTCTTCACGAAACTACATCATACAGCTTTTAAATGTCAATACCTTTTTTTCCAGAAACCTGTCCTCATCATTCCTCAAACTATTGTGGGTTACCGGTGATTAACACCCCATGTAAAATATTTATTATCATTATACTAAGTCGGGCAATTTTGTTAAAATTTTACATCGATGTTTCATTATATTTCATTCATGCAATACGTGCAGTTTTAACTCAAAAAATATTCGTTTTTATTTCTAAACATTCGACGTAAACGCATTTATAACATACCTATAGCTTTTCATGTGCTAAATTAAATAACATTTTTTTTTGTTATATAAAAATCAATTAGCTATCTAACTAACTTCTAACAAAAAATGCATGTTCATCTCGTAATAAAATAACATTTTTATTTTAATTAGATTAAAAATTTTGTTGTTTTGTAAATTTTCGTCTGCTTATATAGTAATTAAAGAATTTAAATAAAAACTAATATTATTCATTTAAATGTCTCACTTGCTTTCGTATAAAAAAAATAAATAAATAAAAAACAGTACTCAACGCAAAATAGAAAAATATGTTTGAAACAAAAATCAGTTGCTGTTAAAAATAAATTGGTCAAAAGTTCACGTTTCGTTTGTTATAGAAAACTTTCTGCAATCGATTTCTGCTCAATTTCATTAAAAGAACTTTTAACACCGTTTTATAAATTTTTAATTAAAAAACAGAAATATGGTAAAACAAATTAAAAACATTGTAACCTGTTGAACTTGTTTGAACGTTCTCTTGGTTTCGTTTAAATATATTGCATGCATTTATAGTTTGAGATAAAATGTGTGCTACAGATATGAAATGTTATCTCTGTTTGAATAGATGCAAGTTTTTATTATGGTATTATTCACTTACGTTACTGTGTCACATAACAACACATTTAATACTTTGTAATCAGCGGACATATGAACTTATACCGAAGACCTTTGTCATTCTAAACATTATTAAACGCTATGAGCTGCGTCTATTCAATGCCTGATAGCCGAAGTAAAATCCTGTCTTAAAAGATAATTTAGTTGCATGACAGTAAATTGTGTGGGTTACTAAAATATTTATAATAAACCCATGTAAGTATGCGAGGTGCAGAATAAAAATCATGAGAAATAAAAATATTTTGAAAAAGTCTTGTTGAGGAAAGAATTTAGGTTTACTGACCGAACTAACCAGTGCTCTTCGATGATAGCCCATCTGTTAGAAGAGCTTCTTAGCACCTTTTACCATGCCGATCCCCAAACAGGGTGAGGCTAAAAACCCTCAAAATTAACGCCCACTTGCAATTCGTTTTACACTTTTTAAAGTGATGGATCGACAGTATGCTTTTCGCAGGGATCGTTTTACAAGTTACTTGCTGGTTTTTGGAACAATGGTGCAATTCCATACATCATTTCGGGAAAAGTACGATGGTGGCTCTAGATATTTCGCAGGTGTTTAATGGAGTGTGGCATTATGCACTTCTGTCAAAATTTTGTGCTTGTACGTTTTTCCAGATATCTGTCGAGTTTTCTCAGGAATTGCAATGTACGAGTTATTGTAGATGGAATTTCATCTGTTACTATGGATGATATAAGTGTTGTGGAATCGGAACCTCTTGCCTTTTTTGGAATGAAAATTCAGTGTTATGCTCGATGGATTAAGGGATGTTTTAAGGTTTCTAAAGAAGCTTTGAAATACATAGGTTTTCTTAAACAGTGTAGGATATACTACACTCCATCCAATCTTCGTACTATTTATGCCACCTATATCCATCGAAAGATGAAACGCAACTCTCATGTCCGGGCCGGCGCCCCAAAGTCTATTTGGGATTTGGTCGACCGCGTACAAAAGAGGGCCAAGAATATTAGGGTTCCAACTCTATTGATTCTCTAGAGCATCGACGCAATGTGGGCTGCATTTTACTGTTTCATCGATTCTACAATGGTAAGTACTCTAGGGAAATTAAGGAACTTGTTCCTGTTAATCTCACACTTTTGCAATGAACTAAATTTTCGTTGAGAGTGCATCTATTTGTGGTTGTTTGGCCAGTGGAACGCACTATGCATTACAGGGAAAATTTGTTTTAAGCAGAACAGTTTGTAAGTGAAATAGCTCTCGTCAGAGGACTGTCCTGTCACTTTCAATGTAAGAAAATTCGAATCAAATCTCCACAATCACTACTCCCTCTTTCATCAATCCCATAATCTCTGAGTACTGGTCCGAGAAAAAAATACATAAATAAAAAAAAAAAATACAAACAAAGTCTCAATAAAATTTTGTATTTCCATTTCTCAGATATTTATTATATTTTTTGAGAAATTTTTGATTACGAATTATGCTTTCTCATGCATTTAGAGTAAAGCGCCATAGTTAAGCAAGGATATATAATATATAATGTACAAGTATCTCGTAAAAAATATTTACATAAAGTGTTGCATATCTGCAAAAGTGTAGAACGCCCTATAGTTCGTGAATACATTCTCTTTAATGCAACCCTATTTGCACAAGTTGCAAATAGGGCTAATATTAAATATTCAAATTATTGTATAAAATTTTTTATGTGTTAAATAGTTCATAAAACTCTTCTACCTTGAATCGTATTGTATAGTAGGTTATATAAAAAAAAAGAATGAATGAATAAAACACACATTGCAACTGGTGTTATTCTGAGCATGCTGAAGTGAAGTGTAAGATTACTTGATGTATTTCATTTTCTGATTTCCTTTTTGTTATGCTGTAAATATAAATTATATTTCTAGAACACTTCTGTATACAAATAAATAAACGTATGCATTTAAATTATTTCCAACCTATTTACAAAATTGAAGGCTACTGCACAGTTATAAAAAGAAAATGTACAATATTGTTTTACATTTTTGACTATAATATTCAACAGTGTATATTTTTGTTATGTATATGTACTTGTATTTGCAGTTAATAGTCAAAAGATTTTTATAAAACTATTGAACCAAAACTGATAAAGTAAAAATTTAATGCGTTAAAATTGTTTAAGTTAAAGCAATTTTAATGATTTACTCTCAAAATGCTTCAAACAAGGCCATTACCCTTTGTGATATTTTAATGAGAATTCATAAAATCTCATTTAATGATATTTATATTATTGTAGACCATAATAAGAAACCATCTAATGGTCAAATTTAATTTAATCGATACAATTGAAAACTTCATTTTGATAACAGCCCCTCTTTAAGTTGATTAATTATTATGCATTGATCTATAACCATATACAAATTTACAACTTCCGGTCAATTACAAATCATCACATTCATTTGGGATTGTTTAAGGGTTTGATTTCGTTGTCTTGTTTCAATAGGCCACATAAGCATTTTAAAGTGAAATACTTGCGTTAAGTAAACTGTTTATAAGTTGATATGGAATACTATATGAAAAACAAAGGCTTCGTAAGGAATAGTTACGGCACAGTTTAGGCAGTATAATTAAAATATTAATTAAAATACATTTTCAAAATTTGTTGAACAATTCTTTGATTAGTTTTCTAAGAAAACTTATACACGCAAGCCAAGAACAATTTTCCAGTTACAAACTGCGTAGAAATCTTATGCACGCACCTGCGTAGTTTCCTTAAAAAAACTATACACGCGTGACAACAACAATTATCTTAAAATAAATTCCAGGAAGAAACTTTATCAGCATAAAAACAACAACAAAATGTGATACAAAGGAAGTAGAAAATTCTTTATTTTTCTAGACCTCGAGCGGACAAATATAAAACACAGTATCTGAGTGGTAAGTTAGTTAGTTAAAACATAAACCTCGTGAAGCAAAGACCAGCATCTCTAGTAAATTGTTCTGTAGTGCTAACGTACAAATCTGGCTTTGTGTGTAGTTAAAGTAAATAAACTTGTAATTTATTTGAAAACTCTAAAATCTGGTATTATTTATATATTATTATATTATAAAGAACTCAGTAACAACAAAACGTTTATAAATGTTATAAACGTAACATTATTTTATGTTGGTGGCATGGCCAACCAATCATAAAATATTAATGGATATATCGTTGCCTTCTGTTGTGTTCCTAAATTTATCATATAATATATAGTTATAAAGTAAAAGGACATATATATGAACACAGCTTTTCTCTCGTTAATATTTGTTTCTAGATTGAAATTTGATTAAATTTGAACAACACATCAATATTATATTTTATGAAAATAAGAACAAGAAAATATTTTGATGAAATAAATAATTCCATCGGTTAACAAAAAAAAATTATAACTTTTAAAGGAATAAAACATTTAATAAGTGTAATAACTTCTTTTTATTCATATAATTTATAACACTTTCCGTCGCAAATAAAAAACCAGCTAAGAAATTGATGAAAGCATTATTTAAAACCCGATAATTTCAACCTGGCAATAAAAGTTTGTATCATAAGTTTAAAAATATTGAAGTATGCGTAAGCAAACATCTGAAGAATTTTTGTCAGAAATTATATACCGAATTCTGCCTAGAAGAAGCTTTGATAAGCTCTTAGAACTTTTACATAAAAATTTAATTTCGGGACAGTAATAATTTTGCACACAAGTTATTAGTTTTCCCAGAGCACGTAATAAAATTTTTAAGCTCGTTAACAAGTTTTTTACATAATTATTTTACTTCTTAAGGCTGGTGAATGAGCCCTATAAGATCAAAATAATAAATGAATAATAAATAGTATAAGAAAACTTATTTCTTAAATCATTAACAGAATTTTAAATACTCTTGGACAGCTAATGAAATGTATTATGTAATATAAATGTATTAATACAATAATATTTAAAATGAATTACCTTTTGCTGAATAGGATGGAGTGATATAAAACATATTAAATTAAAGTTGTATATAATAAAGTTCAAAGTTGAATAAAGTTGACTTCATTCGGAAATACCTGTGGTTGGTGATACCTTACGATATCTTAAGTGATGCCTGAGGTACCGAATTATTTGACAAAATGCAAAGAAAGTTTGGAAAGACTTGTGCATGAATATCTTCCATGTTCCTCTATAAAAAAATGTCTTCCAGTACAAAGCACCGCTTGAAAAAAGTAAACAGATTATTAATGATCCATCTCGTGGCTACAGACACCAAAAAGGATTTGGCAGGTCTGTTGCTAACAAAGCCAGTTCGCGAGTTTTATAAAAAAAATAGTTTTAAAATATTTTCCCCATTTAAAGAATTTATTAACACATAATAAAAAAAATTAAAACATTTTATTTCACCATTTGATTAAAGTCTCATTTATATAGTTTGCTTCAACATTTTGTAAGAAGGACTTCATCCTTTTAGATTTTGGGGCAATTCAGATTCAAAAATCCGCTTTACCGTGAAATTTACAGTTTTAAGGGTAAATGACATCTAAAAAATACGACGCGCAAAAAATGTTAATAAATTGTTAATCTTGAAGTCGCAAGCTTTTTTCTTATGCCATCTACTTTTATAAAAAGGATATAGTGAAGTTGTATGAAAAATGAAAGTATGTATGATCATCGTTTGCAATTTCACTCAGAAATATTTCTGCTTGTCCTCTGTGCAATTCGACTCGTATACCTTAAGTGGTTCATAAGCTAACAAATTATTTCCAAAACGTTATCCAACCACTGTGTATTGATAAAAGAGACTTAAATTAAACTACAATATTTTAATTAAACAGTAGCTTAGTTATTTGAGACAAAATATTTACTGCGTTTTGTTAAGCGACTATGTAATATAATTTAATCCAGAGTGTTCCATATATATTTTTTTAAAAATTATTTGTTATTAATTTAATTGTCAATATAAGTGAACTAACGCCCAATAACTAAATTCATAATTTAAACTCTCATGTGTAATTTATTCGACCAGAAGAAAACCTCAAAGCAGAGCTTTTCTAATGTGTAAATGAAACTTATTGTTATGGTTGCATGAAATATTTTCTTCAATAGAAGAAAAATATTAGAAAAAAATTTTTAAAACACATACTAATGACATTGTGTGCTGGGTAATAATGTAAAGGCATACAAAACATTGAGATGTAATTTCAATAGTATGTTAGTTATTATGAAGAATAGATTATTACATTCAGACATATATCAGTTGAAGAAATCCTATTTCTATTCATGTCGGAATTACGTTCATATAAATATTTACATTGAACAGGATGTGAGCCAATATCTATAGCAAGATAATATTTAAATCCGACAAGTATTTGGCTTCAATAACTTTTAAAAAATATTTGCTTTAGATTTCTTAAATTTGACCACTTTATTTTTTAATTTTACAAAGATATACAATAAAAATACAATCTTTTTTGTTCTTTTTACCTGTAATTTTATTACAGAATGCTTTTAATAGAAAATATATGCTCAAGTATGTTATGAAATCTCATTTTACTATATCAAACTAATTTCATATTAATTATCGATGTTTTTCGCCGATGCTTCACAAAGCTGTTAATTTTGTTAACATATTTATTTACGATATTGCTATTGAATTTAAATATTTTAAATTCTGATGGTTAGTGGAAAGCAAAAAAAAATATATATGCAATGATTTATAAAGAGAATAAGGAAATTAGTTTTGGGTTGTGTGTGGTTTTTTCATAACAAATTTAATACTATTAATATTAACATTTGTTTTCTTATTTATCAAATTAATTTTTTAACTAGATGGTGTTTGCAATATATATGACTTAAGGTAGCGATCCAGGAAATGCTACATTGTATTCTACCATAGCTCAAATTTTGCCTTTATTTAAAAATGAATACCAGAAATTAAAATATATATGAACTGGCGTGGACTTCTCTGATGCTCAGAATAAGGAAAATTATATGGGCTAAGCAAGAGAACAAAAAAGACCGAACCACAATGAAATATCCCATTGGCGAAATCATACTAAGGTCAGTGGAATAACCTGAAATTAGTAGATAACTGCTTATATTGAACATAGGCAAATACAGATGGTAAAACCGCAACGGACTTAATTCTTGTGCCAGGTTCTGAGACAAACGACAACACAAGCTTTTAAGTGCCTCGGTGTAAGAGATACTTAACTCCATTCCATCTTCGTACTATTTATACCACCTATATCCGTCAAATAATGGGATACAACCCGGCGCCCAATAGTCTATTTTCGTGTTGCGTATAAAAGAACCTCTATTGATTCCCCAGAGCATCAATGTAATGTGCACTGTTTTATCGTTACTACAATGGTAAGTGCTCTATAGAATTTGGGGAACGTGTTTTATCGTAACTACAATGGTAAGTGCTCTATAGAATTTGGGGAACGTGTTTGGGTTTTTCGCACGTTTTTTTGTTTAACTCGATTTTCGTTGGAGCGCATTCACTTGTGGTTGATTGGTCATCGCATCCCACTACGCAATATGGGAAAAATTCGGATTTTAGCAGACCAGAATTATAAACTCTTTCCAGACGCCTTTTCTCTTACTTTCAATGTAGGAATATTCAAATCGAATGTACACAAAAACTATTTTCTCTTTCCTTCTCCCCATAATCTAATTTCCTAGTTCCGGTACATAGCACTACATGAGCAAAGGTCATTCCCTGAGTACTGGTTCGAGAAAAAAACAATCATAAGTTGTTGTTATATTTAATTTTCACATCAAATATAAATGAAATGGACTGCTTCACCCAACAGGAACTAACTAAATTGAGCAGTTTTATAATTAAGTTAAAATACATTTTTACGGTCTGCTGTTTTATAGCCTTCTTCTACTTTCAATTGAGAAGAAAAAATATATTTTTTTTAAATTAATATTGATGAAGTGTAACTTGAAATGTTTAGTATTTTTGTGATGGGATTATTGCTAAATTTCAATATAGTTTAACATTCATACACAATTGCCAATGGCATATTAAGTGACCGCATTTAGAAATGATTTCATGGCTTTCTAAACATTTGCACTAAATTTTGCGTTTATTAAATTAATGAATATAAATACCAAAGACGAATAATGGAATGGAAAAGTGTATGAATGTATGTGTATCTGTGTATATGCACACATATCCCTCTATATATGTATATGTATGTAAATATATACTTCGTTGTAATTTTTGTTTAAGGGTTTATTTAATAGGGTATTCAATCGAATAATAGCTTGATTTTTTTTACCGATTACTTGTTATTTCACCGTGGACCTTTAACTTTTTTCCTCTTCCGATAGGTAAACTTACAGAAGTAGCCCAAGATGCTAGAACTACAGGTTTTAGACACGTTCAGCTATTTAACACAAGAAAATGCTTGAGGATGTCACAAAACCAGGTTCCTATGAATTTACCTTATTCTTTCCTCTGATCCCGTCTTTTCATTATTATTAGAAAAAGTTGAAATAATAGTTTTATTCCATATAAGCGTGATAAACTCACATAAGTTCTGCAGTTATTAACTACAAATAAAGCTTCTAAACAAATAAATAATAAAATTAATAGCTACTCTTTAAAATGTCTTACCTATACTTTGCCTGCAAACACCTAAATGGACAAAAGATGCACATGTAAAAAGTGCAAAAAATAATTTTTTTCAGGGTGCATATGGAAAAAATACAATGTTCATTTTTTCTTGTTACATTTTTCATTCTAACATATAAAAAGAGAAAAAGTTCATTAGAAGGAGACGTTTGCCAGGCTCCTATAAGTTAAGAATATGCTCTTCATACAAGTGATTAGTATCAAAGGATTCGCGTCGCATTTTTTTTAAAGTTATTGTATAGAAAATAAAATGCAGAATTTAAATTCCTAAAAAAGGTAAACAGATCGAGGTATTCTTACAAAATTTTGAAAATCTTAATAAAACGGTAAAATAAAATTTCAATTTTTTTAATTTTAACACATAAATTTCTTAAACGAGGAAAATATGCTCCAAAAAATTGTGTTTGTTACCTTGACTTTGTTAACTACGGGTCTGGTAAATCATTTTTGGAGTATGTAGTCCAGAGTCGTTTGATAATCTGTTTATAAGTTTTCAATCGGTGCTTTGCACTCCGAGGATTTTTGGGGTAAATAATAAATTTTGTAATTTATAATTCATCGGAATCCTTATTTATCATTCTTGCTTGATTCCCTTATTATCATTTCTTGCTTGATTCCTTTAAATAAATATTTCATGATATTCTCACAAAATATTTATTACAAAAATGTTTATTAAAAAATAAACATCTTATGATATTCTCATAAAACATTTATTCAAATAAAAATGAAATATTTGAAATGTATTACTGCGAGGGAGAGCACATCCATATTGCAATTTCACTATTGCTCAAGTAGCTCATCAGTGAATTTTACCCCAATATTGTATAGAAAAACCTAAGAGTCTTATATCCAAAGCCATCTGATTCTATGAGAATTTTCATAAAAACAACATAGCCTAGACAGCAAGACTCAAAAACACTTCTACACAAATGCAGCAAAACAAACAATAAAAAACATTGTTTATTTTCAATAATTGTTTAATTTTTTAATAAATATTTTTGTAATAAATATTTTGTGAGAATATCATGAAATATTTATTTAAAGGAATCAAGCACGAAATAAAATTCTTTAGATTAATAAATTTTGTTTTAAAATTGGCTATGTTTGAATAAGGTTCTAGGGTGAACCGTTATAATTTTTGACGCAATTTTGCTTTTATTCGCATTTGCTATCTTGTCTTTAAAATAGTCTAACAAGTTTAATAGTCACAAAGTAAGTTTTAATTATATAAGCTAAAAAACCTTACCTTCTTTTTGTGGAAAATAAAAAAAAATCCCAATTCAGAGCATTGCAACTTTTTAGGTTCTCTTCCGAATGCTTTCGCAAGTAGAGTCCAGCACCTTTAACAAATTAGTGTTTCGGCTTCTTGTTTCGCAGTTATCTTTTTTGGAGGTAATCAAAGGTCATCAAACTTCTCATGCCTCTGCGTTTGAACATTGCACCGCTTCTGAGTTGAGTTGCTTCGAGGTACTTCGTTCCCTGGAGCTTCCTCTGTTAATCCATTATTTGTATTTTCCTCCGAAATATTGGTCCCACTTGAGTTGTGCTCTGTTTCTCAAAAACTTTGTAAGGCACTCTGATGAAATCCATTGCATGTTTGGGTACGTGCTGGGTAAAAAATTATATGAGAAAAAAATGATATGGGACAGACATACTTTCGAATAATTATGTATGGTCTTTATGTATAAAAGTAAACTTAAAAACATAGACACAAATTATGGCACTAACAAAGTTTTTAACTAACCTGCATGGTACAACGTATCGTTACAGGAATGACAACGCATCCATGTACGACCAACTTTCTTGTTCTCTCTCGTCAGCTCCGGACTTCGTCGATATCATTTCTCGCACGCCCACGATTAGCACATTTCAACTGAATTTTTTTTAAATTTAAATCCATTATTTTTACAAATAAACACATCATTGACCTGTTACGCCTGTTGCAGCGGCTACAGCAGCCAACGATTTTTCCTTTTTTAATTTATTTCTATACTCATGTTTACACTTATTGTACAGGTAAGGAAATATTTGCACAGCTTCAACTAGTTTAAATTCCATTTTTTTAATTTATTTTATTGAGATTATTTTATTGAGATTTTTAACCGCACGAAAACATCATCAAATAAAAGCTGTCAAAGCATTCAATGTACGTCAAAAGTTAAAAGCTGCCTAACTTTCGTACTTTGCTTTGACGAAGACAGCGCTCATAAGAAAACCTGTATTTCAACTCACTTGTCAGTTGAAACGGACGATGACAGATCCTTAAGTCGTCACATATATTTAGTCATGCTTTCTGCTAATCGCCAGCTGAACAATTTTATTTTGAATTTCTTTATACTTTTACTATTTTTAATTTGGCAAATATACTAACCGACTAAATCGCAGTGATATTCGGTTACTTGCTTGAATGAAAAAGAAACAAGGTTTTTGGATATCCTCATATATATTATTGATTATTTCAACACAAAACTATAGTTACCCTTTGATACTTATGTTTTGCAAAAATTTATAAATGTGTGAACATATAGAATGGATTTACATTAAAGATTTTTTGTTTGTTTTGAATTTAGGTGTTTAGAGATTTTTATTATCGAAAAGTATTCATGTTGGTAAAGTAAGATAGAAGATATCCTTGGTTTTGTGGTAGATAACCTCATTGACCTCGTGAACAATCAATCCACGCTATAGAATCACTAAACACAATTAAGGATTTTTCTTTTTTTTTCTTTGTGTTTCCTTTTTTTTAACAGTTTAACACATATCAACATTTTACCACAAAAGCTTAAAATTCACAAGTTTCTTTCATATCATTTGTTATGTACAGTGTGACAATTTATATTTCTGATAGAGAATGTGTACATTTTACGAGTGCACATTTATACATTCTTGAACTGGTGACTAGAACCATTAGTTTTAGCAGACAACTTAATTTTCATTATCGCGTAAAAGGAAATTTTGTTGAAACTACAATAGATTTTTAAACTTCAAACTTTTGTTTATGTGAGAAGTTCCATTGCAATAATTTTTAGTTAAAATGCAGTATACGAGTATTGTGATTGTTTGGTTTTCATTGTTTTGTTTTATATATTATATGACACGGTTTAAAGGATGGCATCCCATTTATATAAATACAAACAAGTACTTTAAACACATACGTAAAGAAAAAACTGAATTCTTTAAATTTATGCTTGTTGTGAAAGTATAATATAAAAATAACTGCATTTTCTGTGTGTAAATATAAATATATATTTTTTGGTGATAAATGATGTTTGAAACCCTTCCAAAACTATTGAAGTTATGTATCTTTAAAGTCGTTTCGTGAACATTTTTTTTTCCATTCAACCATCAGAGCCAGCAGATATTTTTGTTTTCTGCATTCTACAATGGAGCTGCCATCTCATCATCCACACAAAATGACAAATGGATTTTGAAATAATCTTAGTGAAATCAACGTTAAGCAAGTAAAAATAAAGTTAAAAACATAAATATATACTTTTGCATAATAATTTTTAACTGAATGCAATGAAGTATGAATAAATGAAATAAACTTTAAAATTTTGCATAATCAATAATAAATCAACAAAAGAGAGTTCAGCTATTATTTATGAATATACTTTTTGTTTTCTTTCTTATCCATTTCGTTTGCTTTCATTTCAAAAGAAAAAAAAACACTAGGGCGTTTGATTAATAATAATTATAATGACTTTTACAAAATAGTGGGTTAGATAGGACACTGCTCGTTTATGTGTAAAAATATAAAACACACAAAATTCAACATTTTGTTCCAATCTTAAAACATACATCATATAATATTAGCGAAGGTCCTGTTAGTTTTCTTTTTTTTCAGTTTTGATGTTAAACATTTTTAGCCCAGCACTAGATTGAAAATTTTCAACTGGCAATATATTTATGCATCATGAAATAAAGTTTAATAACAATTATTTTATTAATTTTCATATTTACACATTTTTTGTATGCATAATATCTTTGTCTACGGTGTTACACAAAACAGCTTAGAATTTATAAAAAAAAATCCAGTCATAAAATAATAAATATAAGAACTAGGAAGGAGTTTTTCTCTTATTCAATTGTCCTCAAACTTGAACAATTACACGGCAACGAAAATGTCAAAAATGTTGGCAATTTGTCAAATATATTATAATGATAAATTTTTTATATAAGTTAGAGATAGACGTTTTCAATATCGAAATAAATTTTTTAAAGTTGTTGGAATGCTTTTACAGGGAAACGAACCCCATAAATCAGTTTGATCAAAAATAGGAAGGCCATTCTATAATAGTATGCTTTAAAGTAATTACTAAGGTGTTCTCATAACATATTGCATAATTACTAAGGTGTTCTCATAACATATTGCAATGTAAAGGGGTTTTTCAATAAAACATTTGTTTTTTAGTAGTGGCCAAACCAATATGATTGTTTTGACATTTAGTTGTTTGACGTATTCGTAGCAGATGCATTGGCAATTGTTACAATGAATTAAATTTCGAATGAAAATCTCATTGAAATAATAAAACCCCAATATGGTTCTGTTAAAGTTACATTTCGTAAAATTCGTGATATTTTTGGACAACATAATTATCCTTCTGAGACCGCTATTAAGAATTTGGTTGAAGCAGATCCAAGTTTGTCAATTCCTCGACGTTCTCAACAATCGGAGTTATCCATAATCATCACATGGCGAATTTTGTGTAAGGATTTGACTTTGAAGCCTTACTAAGTTCAACTGGTGCAGAAATTGAAGTCGGCCGATCATTTACGTGGCCGTAAATTCGCTCAATTCATTATGAAAATACCATTTTTTCAGACGAAGCCTATCTTCACTTGCCAGGGCATGTCAACAAGCAAAATTTTCACAATTGGGATTCTAAAAATCCTGGAGCGGTTATTGAAAAGCCTTTACATGCTCAACTTGGCCCTGTATGGTACGCTATGTGATGTGGACAAGTTTTTTATTCGAAGATGAGGCTGGAAACGCAGTAACGGTCTATGGGTCACGCTATTGCGAGACGCTAACAACTCAGTTTTGGCCTGTTATTGGCGCCGTGGTTATCGCTAACATATGGTTTCAACAGGACGACGCCACATGTCAAACAGCCAATGAAACGATCTACAGCAAACCAAATTTTCTTATCGCATGATTTCACGATAATCAGTAGTTAAGTTGCCAGCCAGATCGTGTGATTTAACATCAGTGGATTATTTTTTGTGGGGCTATGTTAAGGGTAGAGCTTATACGAAGCCAATCGAATCAATTTCAGCCTTAAAACCCAAAATCCGTGATGTGATTAACTAAGTACGGCCACCATTTTGGCTGATGAAATGGGAAACTTTGAGGTTAGGAAATAAATTATCTGTCAAATAACGGATGGGCAAATTTGAGGTTTGAAAGTAAAGTTAGCAAATATCAAAAAAAAATATAAAGGTATCTCGGTATAAGGCTTTTGGCCAACAATAATAAAATGTTTGTAATTGTTCAAAATATTTCCTTAATCGCTGGACGCATACTATTTGATTAATAATTTTTTACTCATATAATTAATTTTCAAAATAAAGCGCGTTTGATCAAAATTGGTGTAAAGAGTATGAGTGATCATGATAATGTTTTCTTCATACTTACTAAATTAGTTGTGCAAAAAATTATTACTATTAACTCAAACTTATTATTTCTTGGAATTCTGTAAAGTTTTTTAAAATACATTTAACTTCGTTGTATATTTGTGCAAATGCAAAAGAAAACTTTCACCATTTGCCTCCAGGTAGGGAAATCACAAAAAATTATTATGTGTAAGAGAAATTTTTAAAGTTTGTTCTTTAACAACGCAAAACAAAAGACAATCGCATGCTAGAGTGCAACATAGGTGGAATTGTTAGTACTCAAAGCTAAAAAAATGTGTTTATTTTCTTTCATTTACTAGTTTTGCAACAAGATTGGCATGGCATAATCGTAAGGTGTAATAAAGCAAATTATATTTAGTGCTTTTTAAGTGGAATGATGATAGTATAATTTTTTATTCTCAAAACAAAGAAACACACGAAGAGGCAGAAACATTCTATATATTAATAAAAGATTACAACAAGAACATACAGTGAACTCGCAGAAACGTGAACACCCAGTAACATGAACATTTTTTTTACATTAACTACTTTCAAACGTGAACAAAGGCTGAAGGCTCTAAAACGTGAACTTTTTATCGAATTCCCCGCAGAAGAATCTCGTAGTTTGTTTGTTGTAAAAAACGTTTGTTGCATGATAAGTGGTTTTGGTATTAACGCGGCAGTTATGCTGGAAGCATCTCTCTGTGCTGACTATACATATAAATAATATAATCAAGTGATCGCTAAAAAAAACTCTTCAAGAAAAGTCAGATATTTTAGAGCTTTTAGGGAAAGGTTCACCTGTAACTGGTTTGTCAAAAAAGAATAATGTCGTCAAATTGACGATTTGTTCAATAAGAAATAAAAAAGATGCAATTTCGAAATTTGTTAATAATACATTTTCGGGTCCTGGAAAAAGAAAAATACTGAATTCTTCAGAGCTTCCAAAAATGGAAAGATATCTGTACTACTTTAGAAATTAGTGTCTTAGAAACCGTTCTGTTAGAAACCGTTCTGCAACCCATAGTAGCATAGTACATATATTAAAATATGGCAGGAACTTACAAAAAGTAGACTAAACATGTCTCATGAATGAAAAATAACGTACTCTATTTTAAATTAAATAAAAGTTAAAAAGAGACTAAAATATGTTATAGAAAAAATGCAATCTAAAACGTGAACAAAATCGAAAACGTGAACACCCTCGGTAAACAATTAGTTCACGTTTCTGCGAGATCACTGTATATATAAAACTTAAGCCCAAAATAGGTGTCCGTTGGTTGCCAGTGTTTGACGAGATGCGCCGTCAGATTTCCACCAAATTTTCACCGCACCTTCGTAATGGTCGTTCGTCGATAGTTTGTATCTTTGTTTTATGCGTTTACGCACAATAGTGCGTTTACAGCGCGTGTTTGAAACAAGACAAATTTTTCCAAAAACTCCAAACTCTTTTTCCATTGCATACTTCGACTCAATGTTTTGTATGAAATGAAATGTGTGTTTTCATTGGAGATTGTTGTGTGTGTTGCTTGCACAGAATGCGACGGCAATACAAATCGAAATATGCTTATGTTTATAGCAAATGGGTGTGGAATTTTGATTTCCATATTCTGTTGCATTGTGTGTGTGTGTGTAATTTGCGTGTTTAATTGCAAAATGATCCATCAGCCGAACGTTTTTCAAAGCCCCACCACAATAATAATTAGCTTCCAGATAATTTTTGCCACTTTGCACAATCAAAACAAGAATTGATCACAAACGTATTTCCTGGTATTGCACAAAATTTTAGAAACCATGATTGGTTGGGGGATAGAGCTATCTTAGCTGCGAAAAATGCAGAAGTTTCGGATACCAATGTGCAAATTTTCAATGACATTCCCGGGGTATTTTTACCTACCAATCGGTTGACTCTGTTAGCAATCAAGACGATGTTGTAAATTATCCAGTCGAATTTTAAAATTCGCTTGACTTACCTGGACTGCTAAGTGAAAGTTGGTGCACCAATTATTTTGCTTAGATATATCTGCCAGCCACGACTTTGCAATGGGACACGTTTAGTAGTTAAAAAAGTCATGAAAACGTGATTGAAGCAAAAATTTTAAAAGGAAAATATAAGGGCGAGGAAGGGTTGAATCCACGCATTCCTATGATTGCTCCAGAATTGCCGCTTGACTTTAAACGTTACCCATACGTGTTGCTTTTGCAATGATCCTTGTTTTTGCATGGTCAATAAACCACCTGCTTTGTTTATCTATACCGCGAATCAAAATCGATCCAAGAATGTCGTATATGCAAAAGCATTGTAATAGAATAAGACGTATTATATAAGCACATAAAAATATCTAATTGTGAAAAAGATAAAATTATTTACAAAACATTAAACGAAAAAAAAAGAAATTGTGTTCTTTCTGATTAATTTTCTTGAATGAATGAATTTTCTGGCGCACACAAAAAAGAATGCTGCAGAATAAAAACAAACCACAAATGACTTGCAAAGCAGTCACGGGCACGCTAGTTGTTAATATACGAGAAACTTTAGAATAATTTTATTATTCTCTTTCATATCATATCATAGCATATCATATGATATCATATCATATCATATCATCATGGGTATTGATGATATGATATGTTTTGCAGCTTTTTGGTGCCTTATTTTGCTTCATTTTCTGAATTACCGTTGAATTTGAAAGAAGGGATCGATACTTATCAAATCACGGCATTCACCTTATTAACATTTTACGCGATGTCAAATTCCATGTAAATTACTTGAACGACGATCCTAATATTTTTACATCCGTCTCAAGTTTTTTTTTCAAAAGCATGCGTTATCACATAATAAAATTTGGCTTTTGAAATTTGGCCTTCCAAATTGTGCAAATAAGTAAGTGCGATTTTATTTCATAAAAATTTTGAATTTAAAAAAATATAAAAATCCTTAAAATACTACACGCTAAACTAATACTACACTACTAAACAAAAATAAAAAGAATAAAAATTCTGCATATGCATACATACATTGCAAACATATTTTTTAAACAAACAACAACAAAGTTATTGTAATAATGCAGAGAAATAAAAAAACAAATATTTTTAAGTATACAAGTAGAACGTTTTTAAAAGGCTTGTCTTAACTAATAACACCGTTCATGAGTATATTCCCCCTTGAACAGTGTAGGTTTTTCAAAACCCAAACCTAATTTGTACAATACGTTTTGCGTTAAAATTAACTTATCTAGAGTAAACAATATATGCAACTTTATTTATTTAGATTTTTATTTTTGTTTTGCACAACAAATTCAGTATAATTAAGGTTTCGGTTCAGCATTTTGTATTAAATTGGCCGCACAAGTTTTATGAACAAAATAAAATCATATTCTGTTGAATATCAGAAAAAACTATTAAAACAAAGTTTAAATTTTGCTATTATTGTATTTATGAATAATAATTATGAATACACTGCCGGTTTAACTGTGCAATGCATTTTAGGGGTTCTGTGCTCCGTTGTAGTGCATATGATATGTTCATGAACCCTAATAAATTTTACATTATATAATTATAATATAATTATAAATTATACTATATGAAGGGTTTTTTAATAAGAATTTTACTTTCTAAAACAAAAAAATTCGGCAATTATGAACGAAAAATTATATCTGGCAGATGTCCACCACGACTTCGCTGCCAAATGCCGATTCTTTCATCAAAGTATTTAATCACTTTTTGGCAAAAAGGCCAAATCACCTCGAATTTTGAGTTTTAAGGCTGAAATCTATTTGATTGCCTCCATATAAAATCTGTCCTTAACATAGCCCCACAAAAAATAATCCAGTGTGATTGTCGTGAAATTATGCAATCGGGAAATTTGTTTTGCAATAAATTGACCGTTTTATTGGCTGTGTGAGTAAGCTGAGTAAACCAAAATTGAGTAAGCTCCCTCTAGATGTCATACCTGTTTTTTTCAAGTCGAACGTTTAAAAACACTACGCCATCTTTCATCCTCTCCATAATCTAATTTGCTAATTTTGCCACACTGCATTGCATGTGTTGGGGTCATCCATGTGCAAAAAAAATTTTTACATGAAGTGTTAATTACCTGTAACCCACACTAGTTTGAGGGATGATAAGGACGTGTTTTTTTTTTAAAGAGGTATCATTATCGACTTTTGTAAGCAGTGAGGTGTATTTTCGTGAAGAAATATTTTGTTAAAGGCCGATAAAATTTTAATAAAAAAATAATTAGAAGCATTTTAATACACCTTTTTGCACTTAACACGCTTTTCGTTGAGAGCGCATTTATTTATGGTTGATTGGCCACGTTCTATCTTGAAAAACTTAAAGCGAATATCCACAAATACTACTCGCTCTTTCCTCCTCGTCCTATACAAATTTCTTATTTCTTGCACAATGCATTGCATGATGCACGTTCGAAAAAAAAATATTTAGTATAGCAACAAGCATATGTCGTGAAAATATTCTTCTTAGATGTAAGTCTTAACATTAAATGGAAATAAAAAACAGCTATAAAAATATTAAACTATCATTTTTAATATCCCTAACACTTACAAATAATTTGCAATAACTTTGAAACCCTCTCTAAAATACAAGCACTACCTACTTTTAAATGGCACCTGCATTAAAATCATCATCATCAATTAAATGAAAATATTGTTTTGTTTATTCATTTTAAATAAAGTTTTATTATATTGAGTTGTTTATTGCAAAATAATAACACAGCACTTTCGAGTTTTAAATTAACTTAAACGATTTAATCGCTTTCAATACACATAAAATAAACATAGTGATAACTTCACCACTGTAATGCACAAAAGATGCTTTATTATTTTATTGTCTCTTTTAAACCATGTTTCAAGTTCAATTCATTTCTATTGCCTAAGAGTTGCTTATATATCCGTTTAAGGTGGATCTCGCATATGCAAGAATGTTCTACCTCAACATCATGCATTTTGTTGTTGTTATCATCATTCAGTGTAGGCACCTGTTTGGCGGTGTCTTCTGCTTTTGTTCTGTGTTAGTTGTTTTCCTTTTCTGTTCACCTTATTTCGTAGAATTTCTTATAAGCATGTTGCTGTTGGCTTTGTAAAAGATTTTTTTTCAAAAACTATGCACCCAATTGTTCATTGTGTTTACTTTTTTACTGATACTTACATTTTGACTGATAATTAATTAAATTATCTTTGTAACAATAAGTCTTACTTGCAAGGATTTGGAATGCTATCATTTTAAAATTTTCAAAATTCATTTTGAAGCTCCATGGCCACTTGTTAGTAATTTAATTTGGGGCAAAGTTTTAAATTTTGTAAATTTTACCTACAGATTTTCTATAATACGGAAAGAGATGTATTAACCTAAGATGATAAGGGCGCCATTTGTAATTTCCTAGCATATGAAAGTTGGTGTTCGATTTATATTTTTTTTTGCAAAAAATCATTAAAATTCTTATTGACGAATTGAAAACAAAAAAAAAAAAACAAATATTATAAAAAGATATTTAAAAAATAAGTCTCAATAAATAATTAAAAACCTAATAAATATCTGATAGAGCTATTTCATTGAAATTTTTTGGAATAAGAATTTATAATTAAATTTGTTTGTTTAGAGTGTTTTTGCTTTTTTGTAGGGTGCTATTATTGTATTAAAATACTAGAATAGCAATTATTTATTTTAAAATTAGTACTGTAAAAGTATTTTAGATAAGATCAATAATTATTATCAAAATACATACCTATATACTTAAAATAAGAACACAATTGTAGTATTCACCTGTTTTGCTTATCAATTTTAAAAACAGTCTAAATGTTTGCACGCCAAGAAGCAGTTCATACTGTTGCGTTTATCACCATAAATTATTAAAGACTACACAAAAATAAAATTGTTACGGTTGCAGAAAAATTAAACACAAATATTTTTTATTTGTGTTATTAAAAGCGGTAATTAAATTGTTATTAAAATTAATTGAATTGTTATTAAACTTAACAAAACTTCAACGATAAAATGACATATAAAAAATTTGTTCTATTATTTTTTATTTCAAATGAAGGATTTTTAAGCACTCGTATTTTTACATATCTAATTGAAGTGATATTACTTAACCACTTGTCGCTAATTTGTTAAATTAAAAAATCAGCATAGATAAAAACGTGTACAACGCAGGCCAAAATAATCATTTTGATACAGACTGTTGTAAGGCAAAATAATTTTTAGGCTTTATGTACAGTTTCAAATTAGAACGTTATTTAATTATTACAAGTATTCTTTGTCTAATAAGTTCAGCACCTTATGCAATTACTATTACAACTAAAAATGATATAACGCAATGTAATTAAAAAATAGACAAGATATATAACAAAATCTTATTAAACTTGGCAAAGCTATGATACTAATATCATAATTAATTAATTGGATTACATATTATAATCAATATAGGTCATGTGACGTTACTCAAGTAATTGATTGCAAACAGGAAATCTAATTTTTCGCATTCTCTGTTTAATTAGAAACACTAAATCATAATTGCTGAACTCAAGTAAAACCATTAAAATATATTAAGAAAATAATATAAAAACTTAAATAGCAATAGTTGTTAATTTTATACACATATTGTGCAACGAAATATTTTCCCACAATTTGTCATTATTTGAATACTATTTAAGACCTAAAGTTTCTTTTATTATCTTGTCAAATTAGTAGAAAATTTTAATCCAACTTAATACACCCTTAAACAACAATTGTTATGAGCTCACATAAATATAATAGTTTTAGAAATTCCATAAATAATCGTTTTAATAATTTATAAAAATAAGATAAACATTGAAAAGAAACTCTTTTAATTAAAGTTCGTTATAGCTTTTTATCTTTGAAAGATAATTATATATCAAAAAACCATAATAATAAACAAAAAATAAGCGAAGTTAAATAAGTTATAAGAAAAAAAATTAGGTCAAATAGGCATGGTATACACCCTATTTGAAAAATAAATTACAAAATAAAAAACCGTGAAACATGCATATTTTGCATAATTGCCTAAAACTTGTCTTGAGGATTTACAAGTGAATTATACTAAGCAATAATGGATTTACAAGGTCTTTTTGGTAGAGGACTTAAAATTGATTAAAATATGAAGTTTTTAAAGAATTATGTTTTTGGATATTCTAAAAATTTAGTCAGAGAAGTAGCATATTGTCTGTAATTTTTTGATGCTTTGTGTTTTGAGTAATTTTTACTCTGCAACGAAGTGTGTTTTTTGTTGTATGCTAATTTTAGCTTATTTTGCATATTTCTTTAAAACGTGAATATTGTTGTCATTACGCTTTAAAAGTGAGTTTACAGGGTTTCTGTTTATAATATATATATAATTTCTTGTCTGAATAATATTTACTATATAATCACTATTTAAGCCAAAAGTTTTTTGTTGTTGTATGCTACAACTATGACGTAGTAGATGTCTGCTTAGATTGTGCTTTTTCTTCTGATTAAACAAAACTTTATATAGGTGAAATACAATCCATTATTTGTAATGGGCAATATTATATTTTAGCTCTGTTGTAGCAGGTGTATGAAGGATCGCTGCATACTGCAAGATTATTCAGCAGTCATATGGAGCAGAAAATTATTATTTAAAAAAAGCAACTATTTCTAAACTACTTATTCGGCTGCAAAGAAAATTTTACGTATGTATACAGGCAACATACTCAAGTTTGAATTCGGACGAAAAAGTTTTTAGATACACTAGTACGAGCACTGGTGACTTTTAGTGGTATATGATACTAAACTATTTAAAAATACTAAACTATTGAAGAAACGTGCATAAGGCTGTGAATCACGCAAAAACAACTGCATAAAATTTTCGGCGTGAGAGCGCTGAGATGCAACTACAACTGCTCTGATGGCAAGATTTTGCGCGTTTTCACCTGCTATTAGATGGGCCTCCTCATGACTAGTATTGGGATTATCGTAAAATAGTGTAAGTAAAAACATGGGGCGAGTTGGAAAAAGCTCTCTTGGCTCAATATCGCTGCCTTGAGAAAGCATATCAGGTGCAATGCAAATTCTAACCTGTCGACAATTTTCACTGTCGCCTGAATTTTACCCAAAAGGTGAACGAAATATCATGCCCGGAATATGAGGATTTGGTTGATCTTGAAGAAGATGCAGTTCGTTTTACGAGCAATTATACGTGTTGAAATTGCAAAAGTATAGGACATAGTTTTGTTAAGTGTCCTGAGCGTCAGTGTTTCAAGTTCAAGTTTCACATATAAGATGTAATTTCACATACAAGAATTTAATTGAAGACTGTCGTAACCAATTTTGCAAACAATTTCCTTAGCTAACTATTACGTCAGATATTTATTTTTTTGTTTGAGATAACAATAAATTTTTATTTATTTAAAAGATATTGTACGGAAGCTTCGTACAATTACTTATGCTGGGTTTATTTTATTTTTCACAAATTTATATTGTTTACTGTTTTTTTTTTTTTAATATTTAAAATTATTAAAATACCGTGATTCTATTAAAACAATTAATTAGAAAATACAATACTATTTGACAAAATAATGCCCTTGAGGTGCTTCTGAATTCTTTTATACCAAAAATGTGAATTACAGAATTTTTTCAATAGCACCAAGGGCTGAAAATAAACAGAACATTTTTTCAATATCATATCATATATTATATTATAAATAGAGAATATACAAGAACCATGAGAAAAAAGCAAACTGAACCATACAAATGCTATTATCACCTTTGGTTTATCATATGAAAGTAAATAGAAATTAGGTTTGGAAATTTTCTGTAGCGCATTGCGTAAAATTTAAACTGTATAAATACGAAACACACTCAAATTAAAACTATTTCAAGAACACATATCTTATCTTTAACTATTAAATGTATTGAGTGGCTATTAAATAACCAAGAATTAAAATATTAAAGAAAAGAATAAAAGAAATACAAAAAACTTTTTTCTGATGAAATTGTTGATTTATTGCTGTTACGAAAAGAAGTCTTGATATACTACTGAAATAAAATAAAATTCAGGATCTACAACCACATCAAAGTGCTAATAAAATTATTCCTGGTAATCACATGCATAACAAACACGTGCATAATTACAGTCAACAATAAGAAAAGCTGCCAAATTTTTCCATATGGAAGATTTTAGCCCCTTTTAATCGCTTGTATATAGAATGAAATTTATATGTATGTTAGTATGTTGTTCAATAGTGTCTGTTTATTTTTATAATTTAACAAAAATTTTTATATGTAATTTTTCTTTCTTAATAAATTTAAAAATTAAAATTTAGTTATCCTTAGCCGAACAAAGTTTATTTCCCAAATTAAAAATTAAAAGTTTAATATTTATATATGTGCTTATTTATATTTATTTATTTATATATTTTGTACATTTATTAAAGTTTCAACATCAAGCTCGGATCAAGATGGGTGACATGTTTCGTAGCGAAGAAATGGTTCTATGCCAAATGTTTATACAACCCGAAGCTGCATTTACATCTGTAGCGGAATTGGGCGAAAAAGGATGTGTGCAATTTCGTGATGTAAGTTTTTTTAAATATTTTCAGAAATTAGAAATTTATTTGAAATATTATTACAAAATTACAGCTTAATTGTAACGTAAATGCGTTTCAGCGCAAATTCGTTTCCGAAGTGCGTCGTTGTGATGAATTGGAACGTAAAATACGTTATATTGAAAACGAGTTGCGAAAAGATAATATTTCATCGGCCCCTTTGGACGAAAGTAATGAACCAGCGGTACCAAATCCATGTGAAATTATTGATTTGGAAGCAAAATTGGAATCAATTGAAACTGAGTTAAAAGAATTAAGCCATAATGTTGTTAATCTGGATACCATCTTTCTAGATATGATAGAACTGAAACAAGTATTGGAAAATACTGCTAATTTCTTTTCCGAGGAGGAAATTATGCAGTTAGATAGTAATATTTATGTAGATCCTATTGAAAATAATCAAGCTAGAGGACAACTGGGTTTTATTGCCGGCGTTATAAAAATGGAAAACTTTTTTAGTTTTGAACGTATGTTGTGGCGTATTGGTCGTGGAAATATTTTTATTAAAAGAAGTGATTTTAGTTGCATGGCAAAGGATCCGAAGACACGATATTCTGTACTAAAAACGATATTTGTAGCTTTCTTTCAAGGTGAACAATTAAAGCAAAGAATAAAGAAAATTTGCCAAGCTTTCCATGCTTCCCTATATCCATGTCCCAGTGCCCACAATGAACGTGATGCAATGATAAAAGATGTAAGTACAAGAATAGAAGATTTAAGGATTGTATTAAATACTACAGCCGATCATCGTAATCGTGTCCTTATAGCTGCTACTCGTAACTTGCCTACGTGGAGTGTAATGGTAAAGAAAATGAAGGCAATATATCATACTCTTAATATGTTCAATTTGGATGTTAGCCACAAGTGTTTAATTGGTGAAGGTTGGATACCTACTCAAGATTTGCGAATTGTTCAAAGTGCCTTAGCAAAAGGCTCGAAGAAAGTAGAAAGTTCTATACCATCATTCCTAAACGTTATAGAGACAATTGAACAGCCACCAACTTTTACAAGGACCAATAAATTTACTGCAGGATTTCAAAATTTAATTGATGCATATGGTGTGGCATCATATCGCGAAATCAATCCAGCTTTATATACTATAATTATATTCCCCTTTTTATTTGCTGTTATGTTTGGAGATATGGGTCATGGTTTTATATTGTGTTTGTTTGCTATATATATGGTACTGCAAGAGAAAAAGCTACGTAATGTTAAGGGAGAAATCTTTAATATATTTTTTAGTGGCCGTTATATAATATTACTGATGGGTCTGTTTTCGATTTATACTGGTTTTATTTACAATGATATATTTTCTATATCAATGAACGTTTTTGGCTCTAAATGGTTTGTGCGTTATAATACTAGCACCGTGCTTAGCAATCCAATTTTACAAATGAATCCAAAATATCATGTAGATGGCATTTATCCAATGGGTTTAGATCCTATTTGGCAATTGGCGGATAATAAAATTATATTTTTAAATTCCTACAAAATGAAGCTTTCGATAATATTTGGCGTAATTCATATGTTTTTCGGCGTTATATTGTCCTTTATCAACTATATACATTTTAAAAAGTTCTTAAATATTTTTATGGACTTTATACCGCAGATTTTTTTTCTTACTTTGCTATTCGGCTATATGGGGTTCATGATGTTTTTTAAATTTGTGAAATTTTCTGCTACCACAGATAAACAGGAGTTAACACCTGGCTGTGCACCATCTATTTTAATTTTATTCATAAATATGGTGTTGTTCAAAAATCAGGTGCCTTTAAATGGTTGCAAGGAATATATGTTTGAGGCTCAAGAAAGATTACAAGTTATCTTTGTATCAGTTGGTCTCCTTTGTATACCCTGGATGTTATTAGGCAAACCACTTTACTACGTATTAAAACGCAAATATTTTTCGTCAAATCCCGTTCATGTTAATGGAACACATATAGGAACGTTCGCTGATGAGCATGCTACGCCTGCCTGTACTCATGATGAATATGATTATGAAAATGAACCTATTAGTGAAATATTTATAAAACAGGCTATTCACACTATTGAGTATGTATTGAGTACAATTTCTCATACAGCCTCTTATTTACGTTTGTGGGCTTTGTCTTTGGCCCATTCACGTAAGTATTCATTAATTCTTTTTTTTAATTATTGTATGAAATTAATTAAAATTAAACCTTTTAGAATTATCTGAAGTTTTATGGGCTAAAGTAATGCATATGGGCTTTATACTTCCTGGATACTTTAGTGTTGTTATGATTATAATTGTGTTCCTTTTTTGGGCTTTGTTGACAGTTTCCATATTAGTACTCATCGAAGGCCTCTCAGCATTTCTACATACTCTTCGTTTGCATTGGTAAGATTAAGATATTTTTTATTAGTTCTTATTTTAAACCAAATTCACCTTTAATATTGCAGGGTCGAATTTATGAGTAAATTTTATGAAGGATTGGGTTACGCTTTTCACCCCTTTAGCTTTAAAGCAATTTTGTATAACGATGACGAGGAATAACTGCCACACTGCTAAATTAATATTACTATTAATTCATAACTAAAATAAAAGTAACTAAAAATAAATTGCTTTTCTTTTATTTACTTACACTTACTGCCACAAAGCAAAAAAGGTAATTGCACAAATTGTCGTGCAATTTTCTTAATAAACTCTTAATATTTTTTTTCTGCCAATAAACAAGAAATTAAAAAAAAATATTATACCTTTTGGACAATACACAAAAAAATACATTAAATATTAAAATAATCAGCAATATCAATGCGACGAAGTGAGGGTCTATCAACAAGTTCAACTGGCGCATTTGGGCTTCTGAAAAATCCTAGAGAAGCCTCTGCATCCTAAACGTTTCACTGTATGTTACATTATATGGTCTGTAGGCGTGATTTGGCCATTTTTTTCTTGAAGATCAGATTGAAAGTGCGTAGCGGTCAATGGATCACACTATCGCGAGATGCTAACAACTCAACTTGCCCTATTACTTACGACGTAGATATCACTGACATATGGTTTCAACACGACGGCGCCACTTGTCACACAGCCAATGAAATTATCAATTTATTGCAAACCAAATTTTCTTTTCTCATAATTGCACGGCAATCAGCAGTTAAGTGGCCAGCCATTGGATTGTTAGGCTATGTTAAGGACAGATTCTATACGGAACTAGTCGAAACGGTTTCAGCCTTAAAACTCAAAATCGGTTATGTGACAAAATAGGACCGAAATTTTGCCAAAAACTGATTAAAAACTTTGATGCAAGAAACAATAGTATAAAAATTGGAATCTAAGAGTTGTTCCATGTCCTGTGAAAATGACCAAACAAATAATTGAATATACCAACAGTTTGGAACGTTTCCCAAATTTATCATTTAAGAATCGAGTGAAAAAACAATTTTTAAACATTGTAGAAATGCTTTTAATATAATTAAATACAATAAAACTATTTTGGAAAGACATGTTATATTATTGTATTAGTTTTCTTTAAAATTAAATTTATTATTAACATTGAATTTTCTATTAAATAATTTTGAAACACTATATAGTTGATATAGCATAGTTGACGGCGTCTGTCTCAACAAGTTCCTAGTGACGCAAAGACTATTAAAGATTATTTGTAAACATATTGTTCTTAAATTATTATTAAATCAAAATAAAAAAAAAAAATCACGATACCTAAATTTTCTCAACAGTACTTTAAAATTTTGGTTATTTTATAGACAACAAAAACTGGATTTCTAAAAACGTGTATTCAATTAAAATTTAATGCTAAAAAATTACCTAATAAAAATGAAGCATGTGTTAGCTAAATAATAAAGCCCAAGAAAAATTCTTTTGATTTCAGCACTTTATTTATTTAGCCTCTTGTCTCTTTTCTTTTGTTAACATGTCCAAACTGCAGCTACAGACATTTCTTAAGAAATTTATTAAGTATAAAATTTTACTTGTTTGACTAGTTATACTGAAGCATTACACGTAAAAAGAGCAAGAGAAAAAGTATAAACACTCAAAATGACCATATTTGAAAAATGTCTCAAGGATATTCTTAGGGTTGCCTTACAAGAGCACTTCATAAATACATGGAAGACATTCTATACCAAAATGAAAAAAGAAAATAAAAAAGGTTGGTGCTTAAATTATGTTCTATATGAAACGATTTTTACTTCTTCTGGTTTTTTTTTAGAATATTTTATTATGTACTTAATGGCTGTCATAAGCAATACGAAAGAAAATCGAATGTATGTGTGCGAAATTCATATTTTTTATATCGTTAAATGTTATAATGGTGAATAATATTTTAGCACTAACTGATGACTTTGAATTAATAAAAAAAATAGTAAACAAATTATTCTGTAAAAAGGCATCTTTTATAAAAATTATGAGTTTTAAATTTAAAACCACATAATTTCATAAATTGTTACGAAAATGCTTTGTTTAAATTTTAAAAGAAAATAATTATCAGGAAAAAAGTAAACGAAATGACCTACTGTTTCTTTTACGAACTGCTTAGTTTTCTATGAAATCTTTTACACACCTCACAACAACATGCTTATTATAAATTCCAGAAAAGAAGCTAAACAACAGAAAATAAAAACAACTACCACAGAAAAAAGCAAAACACATGCCTACACTGAACGATGATAACAACAACAATATGTGATGATGTTAAAGTAGAATATCCTTGTATGAACAAAAACTGCTTAAAAGAGATATCTATATAAGAACCACTTGCTAGGCAATAGAGATATTTCAACCTGAAACATCGTTGACTGAAGACATAAAGATGAAGTGATGTTACCACTGTGTTTACTTTGTGTGTACATTTAAAGTAAATAAATCGTGTAATTTAATTTACAACTGTATTTTGCTTTAAATCAATTCAATAACAAAACCTTTATTTTAAGAATAAACGTAACAATGTTGTAATTTAAGATGATACTTTTTTAAAGGTAATATAAATCATAAAGTTTCTTGTTTAATTCGCAAGGCAGAGGGCGCTTAGTGAGCATTAACATTTCTTTACGAACGCCAGTCTTACTGAGAAAACATTTTATTATAAATCTAAATAAAACAAGCATTATGTTTTACTTTCCTAGAACTGTTAAAGTTTTTATTTATTTAATGTTATAAGAATTAAATACTTAAAAAATACTTAGAAAACATTTCTAGATAGTTAAACTGTAAATGTCCTGCTCGTATACTATTCATAAATCATGAAATAAGATTTTCACTGAAAGCCATAGTAGCGGAAAATTGAAATATCGTGATTGCTTTAATATTTATTTTAAATTTTTAATTTATTGTGACATTTCTTTTACCTACTTCATGGCTAAGAAACTTTTTGTCCACTTCCCTTAAATGAAGCACTTTCCATTTTAGCTGTAAAGAAACATAAACATAAAGAAAAATGCAGAAAACACGTAGTGGAAGGAAACCATTATAATACAATTTATCACGATTCAAGAAGTTCAATTGAAGCAAGGACTGAAAAAAAAATAATAAAACCTTTAACTGTAATTTATTTTTTTGTGTAAATTAAGTACGATTTTCCTTTTTTTGTAAAGTAACATGCACCGATTTAATATAAAACAATGGAAAATTATTCGCATAGACCTACACCATAGTGTTACGAAGACTATTGGTTTAAGTTTTAAAAGAATACAATTATCAGTAAAAAAAGTAAGCGAAATTACCTATTGTGTGTTTTACAAACCGCGTGGTTTTCTTATAGGCAAAAGACAACAACATGTTGTTATAAACTCTACAACACAAAACATAAACAACTAAAATAGAGTCAAGCAAGTGACTACACTCTATGATAATAACAAAAACAATATGGGGTGATGTTACAGTAGAGTATTCTTGTAAAGGGTTTTTTTAAAAAGGAGTTTGTTTTCTAAAACAAAATAAAAGAAAAAAATTAGATTAAAATTTGTATAGTATTAGGAAGAGAAAAGTTCGGTAATAATGAATGAAAAATGATACCTGGCAACTGTCCACTATGGCCACGCTGACAGATATTAGTTTTTTTATCAAAACTTCTAATCACTTTTTGGCAAAATGCCGGTCCTATTTCGTTAATAACATCACAGATTTTTAGTTTTAATGCTGAAATCGATTCGATTGACTCCGTATAGAAAATTTTTTTTTCAGAAAAAACTGGTCGGTTGTTCCTGCACAAGTTGAGCCTTGTAAGGTTTCAAAGTCATATATATATATAATTTGTTTCTCATCAAGTTCTGAATCTTCAACTTTCAAGGACTTTCGAAAGGATGTTTCTTTACACTTACTGTGTATCTCACCTAAGAAATATTTTAATTTCTTATTTTACTTATCTTTTTATTAAAGGAGAATTGTGTGAGAGTATTTTGCAATTGGTATTTATTTACTGTGATTTTAACACATACAATATCTAAGTGTAGCATATGTATACCAACTTTATGCTTTCAACGTACTTATTTATTGTTTTTATTTTGTTAGAAAATCTAATGTGTTTCTATCTAAAAACACTCTTGGGTATTGACTCCCATGTATCTTGCAATGTTTGTATTCAATACCAGTATTGTCTGTTAAAATATATACCGTGTATTAAAAGTTAAATATTACAAATTTTTCGTATTGTTCTGTAATGTTTGTTCATTTTCTTTATATTATACTAAATTGTTGATACTGGGCGTATCTGATAGTCAGGATTCTAGGAAAAAATATAAAATATGTATACATAAATTGCAAAAGTATTTATCATTAATTTATTATTATAAAATTATTGTAGTTTGGGTTTGTTAGTGACTCACACTATACCAAGTGTTTACCTGTGCTTTACTGAATATTTTTTTTAGAATAATGTAAGAAAGAGGTCCCAAATGTAAAACTTAATATTGTTACGAAAATGAATTATTAAGTTTTAAAGGAAAATAATTATCAGTAAAAAAATAAGGGAAACGATCCGCATTTTCCAAACCGCATAGTTTTCTAAGAAATCTTAAACACACAAGACAGCGTCATGCTTTTAAAAAATTCTACCAACTAAGTAAACAATAGAAAAAAAAATAACTAACATGGAACAAAACACAAAGCCAAGCAGGCATCTAAACTGAATGATAACAACAATAACAATATGGGGCATTGTTAAAGTAAAATATTCGTGAATGTGCAAAAACCCCTTAAAGCAACTAAATATATAAGTACCATTTGCTGGCCAAATTAATTAATTCAAGTTGAGTCATCAGTGAGATAGCCAATAAAGTTATCATCGTATTTATTTTGTGTGTTGTAAAGGTAAGTAAATCGTTTAACTTAATTTAAAACTCCCAACTACAGTGGTAATATTTTGCAGTAAAATAACTCAAAATAACAAAACGTTTATTAAAAGGAATAAACGTAACAATGTTATTTTGTTAAATTAAAACTCGTTAAAATATTTTTCTCTCAACATTAATAGATCCTTAAATTAACACACAAGTTTATGAAATACTAAAAAAATAATTTATATTTTATCATTAACATTTATAACAGAAATAAATCCCAAAGAAATCATTTTTTTAACCGATTTTGGATGGCTCTATAGGATATATTATCGAAAATATTAGAATATTTTCTTCATAACTTCTATGAGTATTGTGTGCCGACATGCGTGACTTCAGAAACAATCCGCAAATAGCCCGGTAATTGTAGAAAATACAAAAAAAAAGCAACAGTCTTCACTGTTTCTTCCCAGCCATTTTTTTCCTTCATTGAGTTTTACGCTTGGTTGATTCTTTTTTTAGCCCACCTCAGAAAAGAATTTAAAAAAATCATTTATTCCCTGCAGAATAGAGTTACAGAATACATTGAGAATAATTAAGAGGTGTTCCCATATTTTAATATTTCTACTGACAGTAAGGAAAATTTTTATAATATTTTAGCAAAGCTGATAGCTTGCAATTTCAAAAAATAAAAAAAGCTAAAAATTAAAAGATTTCCGTTCCATAAGGTGACGCCATTTGAAGTAAATGTACATTTATTTTAAAACCTTGCCAAACAATAAAAAAAATAATACTTCTGTGATCGTAAAAACAAGAATAAATATTTAAAATTAGAATGGGAGTGTGTTCCCACAAAGATGTAATTTGAGGTCTTTGTCTTTATCTTAAGCCCCTTTACACAGGCAGTTGAAATTCGCAAAGCACTTTTATTGCTATATCCGCTGTAATAAGTTGAAATTTAAATTTAATGACCATAGTGGTTATTGGTGAAAATAAGGCAATGCATTTCCTTAATATCAAATAAGTCAGGGCAACCTAATGTACAATGTACTTTACTTTTAAGTGGTTTTTATCGATGTTCTGAGATTATGTCTTCGAGTGTTGCCGGTTTTTAATGCCATGAATAAACCTTCTTTGTAAAATAGTTTAGTTAATCTATATGTTTCTGGTCCTGTGTAAGTAAAAGTGTGCCATCGTGTTGTACCGGTTATCTACTATTGTAGTTTGTCAATAGTCGTGAATTTTAGACATTATTTTAAGCTATGGAGTAAATTGGATCGACTTTTTTGGTGAACTTATCTGTAGTGGAATTATCTTAAGTCTGTGTATCATATGTCTAAATGCTGCTAGTTTATGTTGAGTAGGATTATTCGAGGTGATGTAGATGTTAGTGTCCGTCGTAATTGGCTTCCTATAGATGTCAAATGTTAAACACACATTTAATCCCATTTAAATAAATAAAAAGCTGTTAAATTAGACAGTCTAAAATTATAAATTTGATCAGCATTGTGCCTGTTACATGGATGAAAATATCTAAGAAATTAATATTTTCAATATATTGTTGTTTACTATATTCGTTTAATTTTAAATGCTTTCAAATGAAGTGTTAGTAGTGAATAGAAATAGAGGAAATTTTACAATTAAAAACGGAGTAATACTTTTTAAAATTTTTCGTAGTATTTTGTAAACTTTGTAAGCTTTAAAAAACATATATTAGTTTGTATTTTTAATACTGCGACCTTGCAAATCCAAATTCAAAATTTATGCCAGATGAAATTATTACGTATCATTGTGATAATAAAAAAACAAACTTTTGCTGTTAAAACCTTCAATCTGTTATAATAAAGAAACAAACTGATTTTTGGACTACAGTTTTAAGGTTATCTGAGACTTCGAAAGAAAAATTTAACAGTAGAATACCTCCATAAATTTTTGAAGAAAAGTTATATTTTCGAAATTTTGTACTGCTATAAGTAATTTTTCAAAACTTTGTTATCGCAATTCTTGTGTTCGTATTTTGCAACAAGAATAAAAAAACTGTAGAAATTAAAAACAAAATTAAACAAAAAACTTAATTGTATCCATCAGAAGATATTTAAAAGTATATATATACTAACAAAAAATTAAGAACCATACTTAGCAAATAAAATAAAAACTGTTAAGATAAAGTTTCAATATTTTTAATATAAAATTGAATTTGTAAAAATTTGTTCTCCCACATTTAAATTCAATAAACTATTTTTGAACGTAGCTTTTTCTTTAAAGTCATCTCCAGCATTCAAAAATTATATTTCCGTTTTTTTATTACTTGAATTGTGTATTTTTCCGAACAAAACTTTGGTTGTGTCTTTAGGTTTCCAAAACCATTTATCATTTTATTATCAGCAGTATTTGAATGTTTTTTATTTCTCTTTTTTTTTCTCAAACTTTATTTGACAAATTTGACCTCATTTACATTGTTAAATAAGTATCACCATTTCCTTTATTGTAACTGGTGATTTTGTATGTACTTAAATAATTTTTGTTGGTCTTTTTACTGCAACAGCTATTAATGGTAGTTGAGTATAATTGTCTAAAGCATTTCATTTTTGAAGAAAGCATTAAAATAAATTTTCTTTTACAGTAAAAAATACTTAGCTGGAATTTCATATAAATATTAGATTGTAATAATACTGCTACAGCAACGCTTGTTTCTTTTTTAAGTTCAAAGATATTAAAATTAAAAGCCTCATTACAATTTAATTTCCAGCGTTTATGCTTAGTTTTAAATAATGTTATTGATTTTAATTAAGGATAGTGATGCAAGTTTCATTGTCTCGTTGATTTCTTGGCTCAACTCATTACGAAATTTCTGATCTAACTTTAGAGCTCCTAAACAGTCTTTAATGCTGAAAATTTTAATTGACCAAATGAGAAATATATAAAAAAGGAAAAGAAAAACACATAATAAAAAATTTTAAATTCTGTAAAATTTTACCTAAAAACATATCTTGAAGTAGTATTGAAAAGTACCCAAAATTATACTAGATTTATATCCGTTTATCCACAAGCATATTCAGAGCTATTTTACATTTAAACTAAAAAATATTTCTCATCCCAACAAAAACTTTTAAATGCAGGCACACAAACAAAGATTGTTAAAAGTGTAAAGTTAGTAGAAGAAAGAGTTATCACAAAATTTAAAGCAACACAAAAATCTGTAAACTTGTATATCACATTTGTAGTCTATTTTGGCAAAATTCTAAAAAACTACATATTTTTTTATTTTAAATGGTGTAAAGAAAAAGAATGACAAATGCTTTTCTCTACATTTAAGTATAACTTTCTGGATGTAAATAAATTTGTGATATAATCAAAATGAACATAATGCACTTGAGGTTAGTAACCTTTGGACAGCAAATGTTAAGTGACATTTGTGCTTAGAAAGTATGCAAATAGAAGATAAAATGACATTATAACAATACATTATTGTTGATGTGAATTTGGTGAATAAGATAAAAAAATAATTATTCTATTTCTACATACTTTTAAAAAATAAAGTTTTTACTTTATGAATTAAACCTATACAACCTGGTATTGTTGATAAACCTTATAATTCAATTTTTAAATTTAATCATTTAACTAAACGAAAATTTTTAAAATAAATATTGGGCTTTTCACCAAGAAGTTTGTTTTTGAATTGTGGTACCAACAATAACATAATAGTTTTGACATTTAGTTATTGGCGGATTCGATTCGTAGTAGATGCATTGAAAATTGTTACAATGAATAAAATTTTGCAGACAAAACTATTTGTTGTGATCGGTAAGTGGTGTCGTTACCATAAACCATTGTTAGTTATATTGTCATTTACTTAATAGAAATAGCTAACAAATAATATAAATTAAAATTCATCAATACAATGCAGGAGACGTGAAAGATAAAAGTACGACAAAACACATACATACATCTTCTACGAACGGGATATTTGCGTTTTCTTATTAAGGGTTTTTCAAAAAGAATTTTGTGTTCTAAAACAAAATTAAAAAAAATTTTTGGTATCACGAAGGGAAAATTTCGGTAATTAGGAATTGATATCGATTCTTTCATCAAAGTTTTTAGACACTTTTTGGCAAAAGGCAGTTCGTTAATCACATTACGGATTTTGCAATTTAAGGCTAAAATCGATTCAATCGCTCCAAAAAAATATAAGTTAGTGGTGTTAATTCACACGATTTGACTAGCCACTTAACTGCTGATTGTCGGGAAATTATGCAATCGAGAAATTTGATTTGCAATAAATTGATCGTTTTACTGGCTGTGTAACCTGTCTCATGATATTGTTGATAAAAATGTCAGTTACATCCCTGTCGTTAATAATGATGCAAAATATAGTTGTTAGCATCTCGTGATAGCATGATCCGTTGAGGGTTACCCCATTTTCACCTTCGTATTCGAAAAAAAAAATACGGCCCATTCACGCCTCAAGAGAATATAGCGCACCGTAATCGTAATGTAGGATTTTCATAATCCCAAATGGGCAATTGTGATTGTTGACATACCCTAACAAGTAAAAATGGGCTTCTTCTGAAAAAATTATTTTTTCAGAAAAACTAGCCGGTTTTCCCTGAATTAATTGAGCGAATCTACGGTGATGTAAATGGCCGGTCGGATTAAATTCCTGCACCTTTTGAGCCTTGTAAGCCTCCAAAGTCAACTTCTGACGCGAACTTCGCCAGGTGGTATTTTTAGATAACCTCAAGTTTTGAGAACGAAAAGGAATTGACAAATTTGAATCTGTTTCAACATTGTGGCTCACGGCGGCGATATTTTCGAACACGCGCTGGTATTCGCATATTTTGTATCGAGTCTGTCGACACAAATTTAGCGACCAAATTCTATTATTATAGCGGTCTCAGAAAGATGAATATGTTGTCCAAAAATATCACGAATTTTATGAAATGTAACTTTAACAAAACCACCATTATAATAGTGCTTTTAATTGTATTAATGCAATTTTCGTACGAAATTGATTTCATTTTACCAATTGCCAATTTATTGTTGAGAAACTCGATATAATAAAGTTTAAATTACAATGTATTAAAAAGGAAGTAATCACTTTTATAGAACTACTTCCTATTCACACAATCATTTTTTTATTCACTTCTTTTTGTATATTTTAGGAGCCAAAATATAGTACTTTCTTTCAGAAACTTACGAACAGCTGAGGGTACAGGGATTTATGTACTAGACAATGTTGTTAAAATTTAATTTAATAAATATAAATTTAATTAAAATTTAATTGCATCCTTTCTTCTGTACAAGCATTTTAAGCAACATTATATAAATAAAATTAAAGACTTGTTATTTAAAATAAAATTTACTGAAACAAACGGTACAAATTTTTAATGTAAACAATACCGTCTGTTCACTTTATTTTCATCTAAAAGTGTATGGTCTTCATTTATGTTTCTTTGAGCTATTTCTTAAATTTCATTAACACGTTAAGGGCCAATATTTACCTTAATGTAAAATTTTTGATTTTTAAAATTAATATTATATAAAAAAATAATAAAATATTCAAAATATGCTATAACATATTGAAATATACTAAAATATACCAATTTTAGTAATGAAATATACTAAAATATATGAAAATATACTAAAATATATATTAAAGTATGCTCGAATATACCAAAATATGTTAACATATTGTAAAATAAGTTACAATGTTTAAAAATATATTAAAATATACAATATATAATAAAATATACTAAAATATATTAAGATATGCTAAATCACATGAAAATATACTAAAATATATAAAAATATACTGAAATATTTATTTAAATATACCCAAAATATATCAAAATATATTGAAGCATTTGAAAATGTATTATATTATATAAAAATATATCCGTGAATGAACAGTTATAATCTTGTTTATCGTCCTGGTTGTTTAATATAATTTATTTAAAGAGGTCAATGCATGTTCGGAGTTTTCAACAAGAAGTTTGATTTTCAATTGTTGCAACAGCAACAACATAACAGTTTTGACATTTTGTTTTTGACGTATTCGCAGTAGATGCATTGGCAACTGTTACAATGAATTCAATTTTGCACGAAAATCGCATTAAAATCTACAATGAAAAAATGGTGGTTCCGTTAAGATACATTTCGTAAAATTCGTAATATTTTCGGACAACAAAAACCTCCTTCTGAGACCGCTACTAAAAATTTGCTCGTTAAATTTTAGTCGACAGGTTTGATACAAAATCTGAGAATATCCGCGGGTAATCGAGTAGGTCGTTCAACTGAAAACATCGCAGCCGGAGGCACAGTTTTGAAGCAGATCCAAATTTATCAATTCCTCGACGTTCTAAACATTTGGGGTTGACTTTGAAGCCTTAAAAGATTCAACTACTGCAGGAATTGAAGCCTTTCGACCATTCATATAGCCGTAGGTTTATCTAAAAAAATAATTTTCCAGACGAAGCGCAATTTTACTTGTCAGGTTACGTCAACAAGCAAATTTGCGACATTTGCGTTTCTGAAAATCCTAGAGCGATTATTGAGAAACCTTTCCATGCTCAACGTATCACTCTGCTGCGCTAAGCGGTCTGGAGGCCTGATTGGGCCGTTTTTGTTTTTTCGAAAATGAGGCTGGAAATACGGTAGCGGTCAATGCTAACACCACAATTTTGGCTTGTTATTGACGACGTGTGGTTTTAACAAACGGTGCCACATAACGCACAGCTAATGAAAAGATTAATTTATTGAACCCAAAATTTCCCGATCGCATAATTCCACGACAATCAACAGATCGTGTTATTTAACACCACTGGATTATTTTTTGGGGGGGCTATATTAAGGACAGAGTTTATACGGCGCCAATCGAACGATTTCAGCCTTCAAATTCAAAATCCGTGATTTGATTAATGAAGTAGGACCGCCATTTTCTCAAAAAGTAATTAAAAACTTTGATGAAGGCAGCGACATCTGCCAGCGTCATCGTGGTGGTCATTTGCCAGATATTGTTTTTCATTCATAATTGGCGAACTTTTTCTCTTTATAATGCAATATAAATTTGAATCGTCTTAGGCTTATTTTTCTTGTCTTATTTTGCTTTAGAAAACATATTTCTTGTTGAAAAACCCTTTATAAAAATTTTAAATGAATTTCGCAAAGCATGTGACATAAATTATCGCATAAGTATTAAAATAAGACCCTGTAAAAGGTTAATATATGAAAAGCCCATTATAGCACAGAATTGATGAGGGAAAGATATGACTGCCAAAAGCTTAAAAGCAAATGTAAAAAGTTGTTGAAACAAGCTAAAGAAATAAGACTAATAAGGGAGTGAGATAAATTTAAGAACTACATATAGTTTTATTTTTCCTCTTAGTTAGTTAAGTACATAAAATATGTGTACAAGTACATTAACTTCAATCAAACAAATATTTAATTTGTGAAACTTTATACGAAACTTTGCTGTAAACAAAATGAACGTTTGCCATCATTTTTATCATTGCCAGCTACAAAAGCAGCACAATTATTGTCATCATCATTATCAACAAAATCATTGTCGAAAAGAAAAGCAAAATAAGAAAAAAAAAAATAAAGCAAACACTAACAACATTAAGATTGTTAAACAAGAAACTAAAGTTATGTTTGTTTTGGGTGACATATTTGTTAAATACTTACAATCATTTATTAGTGTTGTCTAAGTGTATTTCAGAAAACATTACAACATCAGAACTAAATGAAGAGTTCTTGTCAGTGCCCTAAGAAAACTGTATATTATTTATTAAGTTTTTTTATTTACGATAATTTTTTATACTTGATTTTATTATTTGATATACTTTTTCCTAATGTACAAATTATATTGTATGTATTTGTACCATTATGTGGTTATTTTTGTAAACTCTACAAAGACAAAAGTAGTATAATTTAGAGTATAACTTATGGCGACCGACTTCAAAATAAATTTTTTCTACAAAAATTATTAAATTCGAAAAAAAAAAATTGAGCGAATATACAACCCAAAAGCGTTTTTGGTTCGATAATTATGAACATTCTCAATTTTTATATTTTGCTTTTACAAATTAGTTAGTCTAAATAATTTTGCGAACATTCCAAATCCATTTCCACAATTAACTTAAGCAAACCATCTTATTGAGATATTCTTGCAAATGCTGGTGTATCAGCTTTTTACTATAATGGATTATATATAATATATAATCTAAGCAACTATAAATCGAGTGATGAATTATGGTCACAATGAAAGTACACAGAACTATGAAAATACGTTATACATCGTCAGGGTTTTGTACCTCAGGTTGTTTAGTTAAGTTCTTGATTAAAGCATTATGGAAATATTGGTGGTTATGGCCAAATTTCCCAACAATGTGAATGACGGACTTATTGACCACTACGTCTTAATTAAAAATTAAAAGTTTTCTTTTTTCTACAATTAAGGGAAGTTATACAAATGAAAAACAATGAAAAATATTTTTGTTCACACCAAAAAAGAAACTTTTTTTGTTAAAAAAGTTTAAAAGTTTGAAGTTTATACATTGTGTCTTGCAGTGAAATAAACTTTATTTCACTGTGATTTTCTCTTTATAATGAAAGCACTAATAATTCAGTTCATATTCTTTTTACTGTAATTTGTAGAATAATACAAAATGTATAACAAAAGAAAAAACATAAAAAACGACATCATCAAGTAAATAACATCAAAATATTGCAAATCTACCGAAGTGTATGAGTTCAAGTAAAAAAAAAAATTCTTATTTTTTGACATATAATGCAAACAGCGTTACCATTGAAATTTTTAATAAGTTACAGAAAAGAGTTATAAATTTAATTAAACATTATTCTTAGTACAGTAACTATATCATAATTTGACTTTATTAAAATTAACTAAGAAATATATATTGTTACGAAGATGTTTTATTTAAGTTTTGAAAGATTATAGTTATCAGTAAAAAGTAAACGAAATGATATTTTGCAAGCTGCGTTATTTTTTAAGAAATCTTATACTCACAAGACCAGAATAATATTGCGTATAAAAAATTCTACGAAATAAAATAAAAAATAGAAAACAAAAACAACTAACACAGAACAAAAGAAAAAGCACATACCCAGCTAACAGGCCAGAATATTCTTGCTGGACAAATGAATGAATCCATCGTTGAGAATAGACGACAAAATAATAAAACATCTTTTAGGCATTATCTTGGTAAAGTTACCATCGTGTTTATTTTGTGTGTATTGTAAGAAAATAAATCGTATAATTAACTTAAAAACTCTAAAGTGCAGTGCTATTATTTTGTAACAAAATAACTCAATATAACAAAACTTTTATTAGACGGAATACACTTAACAATATAATATAATAGATCAAGTCATTTGAAAAGCCATTAAATAGTAAGAGTTAGGGAGAGACCTTACTTGCAATAAAAAATGCAAAGAATGAATAAAAAATAAATAATTATATCATCTTCTTCATTAAAATCAATTTCAAGTCTATGTGGCCTTAGAATCGTAACTTAAAGTCTAGTATATATGAAATACTAAGTAGATATTCTGAATGATATTATATTTGTTATGATTGATTTCGTGATAAGTAAGGACACGTCACTCTTGTAAAGAAAAAGCAAAGAAACAAAGTTGTTTTTATGTACTCGACTGTTCATTTATAGCTTAACATGATGATGGCTAAGAGTTTGGATAGCCTTTCTTGCACTTTAGACAATTTCAGTTTTAATCAATAGAACGTAAAGGTCTTTAGGGGTTGAAATTTTCTTTCATTTTGGTGCCCTTTCATATTTTTTAAATTTATTTTAGAGGTAGTGTTACTGTAGCTGGATATAAGTTTTAGAATTTTGTTGTAACATTAAAGTTTGGAATCTAAAGTCTAAGGTTATTTGCATAAATCAGATTTGTTTTCATATGGCTCTTACAAGTCGAGCATCCATAAAAATGAATAAAAAAGTATTTAGAATATTATTTCGAGGGCGTACATTTTTAGTCATTTTATTTTTCATAAAATGTATTTCCCAACTAGCTATATGGTTTTGTCAAATATCTGAATGTTCGTTTAGGAAAATTTTGCCGTCATTAAAAAACGAAAAAAATTGTTGCCGTGATATAATTTTATTCACCATAAACTATATAATAAATCAAAATTTGATGATCATCTAAATCAATGCCTATAGATAAGAGAATAAAATTTGACTTTGACTGTTACCGAAACATAATTTTTTGTAATACTCTGTTTTGTTCACATTTTTTTCTTTATAGTAATAACAAGATCAATGAAATGTTTGCCTACTCAACTGCAAGCTCATTATATGATCAGTAACTGCTAAATTTTGTTTTACTATAGGAAATGAAATAATGTAAACTGCTGTAATATTTCATCTTAATTGGAATTTCTTCACCCATTATATATATATATCAATTTTCTTACAAACATTTGTCCGGTTAACAATATATTTTAAAAGCAAAATTCCGTTTCTTATATTTTACCAGAAGTTGGAGACATTGGAAAGCTACTCCCATTAACAGCCTAGATATTATATATTTTGTTATATATAACAGATTGTTCGATAACAGACAGTCCGTTTTATAATTTAAAGGAGTTGCATATTTTTACGCTTTATATACACGTCTTAAAGCTACTTTATTATCTTTATGTCTTCACTCGAAGAGGTTTTATCTTCAATATACTTTATTGCCTAGCAGGTAGGGCTTATATATCTATGTTGCGCGGTTCTCGCATTCACAAAAAAATTATATTTTAGCATCATCAGATGTTGTTGTTCTCATCATTTAGTGTAGACGCCTATTTGGCTGTGTGTGTGTGTGTTTTTTTGTTCTCTATTAGTTGCTTTTTGCTTTTTATCTTATTTCTTGGAATTTTTAATAGGCCTGTTGTTGTTGTCTTGTATGCATACGATTTCTTAGAAATCTGTAATTTGTAAAAAAATTTCGTTTTTTTTTTATTGATAATTATTTTCGTTTAAAATTAAAACAAATCATTTTCCTAACAATATGTTTTGTATATGGAATTTATTCTCAATTAGTTACAAATATTTTAAGTTAGCTAACTAAACTTGTATTGTGTCACAGAATCTATGGTAACACGGAGTGCAATAATTTTTTAGTTTAAAAATATGTTTTTGTCACTTCCTTTTTCTTTTATATCCTTTATGTTATCATAACTACTTTACTATTGTAGCTATTGTAAAATTCATCTTGGTAGTAACTCTAAAAACCATGATAAAATTTTTAAATACACAACTATACAAATTTACAGAAACTATTTTCTTAACAATAATTTTAATATATTTTTGTATTTATTTATTCAAATAAATTCAAATAATTTTGGCATTTTATAAATATATGTATACGCATTAAACTACAGCGTACGAAGAATATTATTCAATGGTTCCATTGTAAAATTTTCCCTATGATAAATGTTTGCTGTGTGCTTAAATTTTCTTAAATTTTTCATGTTAATATTTTCGTATGCTTATTATTTTTTGGTTAATCTACGTTATTCGTCCTAGGTTTCTTTAAACATATTGTATTAGGATATCATAAAATATTTATTTTTCAAATATTGAAATGTCCTACTGTGGGGAAAGCATATCTTAATATATCGTCATTACCCTACTACTCATATAGATCATTACTGAATTTTATCATAAATTTTGTATCGATAGCTCAAGTCTTATATCTCAACATAAATTGATTAAATAGAAATTATATATTTAACCAGCACTGTGCAAAGCAAAACTCCAAAAAATGTTTTAAAATTTTTTTCACTTTTTTCTGTGTTCCTTTTATTTTTTTTTTTTATAAAATTTTAAGCTTTTTTATAACTTGATTTTATAAGTTCGCTTTGCCAACTGGCTGCGTTGCTTACTTGTAACACAGAACCAGGTGCTCATGTAATCCTATCACTATTTTTTACTGAAACGTATCTGTATTATTCCCTCAAAGAAAGCCATTTAAATTAAAGAAGACTGTTTCTGACGCATCTACATAAAAATACTGCTCTTCGCTAAATTTTAGCCGGTAGATGTAATGATTAGGAAATTTTGTTTGTTTTCAGATTCCTGCATAAATAGATTTTTAACTAATAACATTCTTTTTTTCTATTTAAGTAGGCATATAATTGATTCAATTAAATATTATTAGTATTTTATTTTCAATTAAATATATAAAAAATTAAACTTAATTAAATAAAATAAATTTAATTAAACCCTCTCTGAAAACAAATATAATCTTTGGCAGGAGCAAAAAGCCGTGTTATCATATTTATTAGTTATTTATATATAGTTCGGTTAGGTCTAATATTGTTTAGATGTTTCCTATGATATTGTAGTTTAATAGTCATAGTTTTATTGTGAATGCTAAACTAATTTTTTATAATAAGTAATCAGATCGCAAAATAAGATTCGTTAGAGAAAAATTGGAAAATAAGGAAATATTTTTGGAATACGTCCATTCTGACGATTTTTTCACACACAAGCTTAATGCGTATAGTATCATAAATTTACATATTTTTAATAAATCGTATAAACAGTTTATTCAGGTGGAATTTTGTGAATGCTACAAACATCTTTTATACAAAATAATCAGTAGTTTACACAATCATAGCACTATCAATGTAAAAAACACACACGTCCTTAATTCCACAATTAAATTATATTACGTAGGAGAAAAGTGCAATTCTTTTCTTTAACTTAGGCAACATAAGCTATAATTATAATTGACCCACGTTGTTATTATAAGAAATAGGTAAAATTATTTACGACACTGTTACTAGGTGCCCCTGTAGGCTAGTGGGTTGTATACTAGCTTGTCAGTATGGGGGTTGTGGGTTCGATTCACAACGAAGCACTTGGTTTCTTTTCACTACAAAAATAAAAATTGACTGTCGGTGCGGCTGCTCAGCGGTGAAGGCATAGTCACTGGTCGCTGTGCTGCCTTTATACGGCAGGTCATTTCCGACTATCTTTCTACTTTCACCACCTGTTTCATCTCTTCTTTATCCTTTTCCTAAATAATGTAGCACGGTACTTGACTAAATAGGCAGTGTTGCCAGAAGTGCTCTTTACAAAAAAAAAAAATAACGAATACATGTAGAAAAAAGATTTATCGGATTTTTCAACAAGAAGCTTGTTAGTTTGTTACGCCGGTGAATTAACTCATGTTTTCAATTGCTACTCTTACGTCCTTCTCAGCTGTTTGTTCTCAAATGGCGAGTGCTTTCAATGTGAATACATCATTATCAAGCCACGTTCTACTACGTACTGGCGAGTCAGTGATTCTGGTCTAGGTATTTATCCAATAATCGTCCTATCTACCTATGTAGTTAAAATGTCAGTCATCTGGCGTTTTTATGTGGGGATTAATTCATATATGTTCGTCCTTTTTATTGTACAGCTATGTGTGTCTCTCTGAGGGTGTTTTCCGTTTGTTTGATTTTATGATTAGTTTTAATGGTGTGAAAATTGCGTCGGAGGTTGTATTTACCTGTTCGTCAATAATGTCGCTGTCTAAAGTTTTTAATTTATAGATTTCCATGTTTTCAAGTCTAGTGTTTGTCCGTTTTTGCTAAGATGCATTAAAGTCATACACTCAGCTATTTCCCTTGGCAAGTTTCCGTGATTTTCAAGGTATAATGAAAAGTTGGAGCATTACAAGACTCAACTGGCGCAAAATTTGAAGCCCGCCGACCAATCAGACCGTAGATTCGTTCAAATCATTCAGAAACATCCGGCCGGTTTTTCCGAAAAAATAACTTTTTCAGACGAAGCCCATTTTCCTTGTCAGGATGTCAACAAGCAAAATTATCGCATGTGGCCTTCTGAAAATCCCTGAGAGAATATTGAGAAGCCTTTGCATGCTCAACGTGTCATTGTGTGGTGTGCTATGTGGTCTGGAGGCCTGATTGGGCAGGTTTTTTTTTGAAGACGAGGCGGTAACAGTCAATGGATCACGCTATCGCGAGATGTGTGTAATAGGATTTATATAAGCACAGAGCCATGGCACCATAATCCGATGGTCGTCTTAATGGACCATATTGATATGTTTTGATGGAATCTAACCGTTACTGCATATGTCACCGAGAGTAAAAGGAAGCCCAGTCCCCTAAAAGTCTAGCAGGAGCCAACTGGACAATTTCAGTTTATTTCCACGGGAATCAGTAAAGCCTTTTAAAGCCTTTTAGCCGTTTAAACTTTTCTCTAACTGATTATTGAGGTTGGCCCTTGGGAGTATGGTGGTGTTTATGGGTTTGAGATCCTCGTTTGTGTTGTGTGGGTCGGATCATTCACAATGAACACAATGAATGGTCCATGTCCAGTGAGCATGATTGTGGCTGTGTTATTAAATTTTTTTTTGTTTCATGCATTCTGGATCAGGAATTGGATAGTCTCCAAGTCTTCAGCAATTAGTGCTTCGAGTTCTTGAAGTTGCACCTAGTCAGGTTGTGGCTTACACTGTTACGTACTAACGTAAATCTTATCACGGATCACCCACGCCCTCAGACGCATGCACACTGCCTTCGCCTTAGTAGCAATTTTCAACTGCATTGTAGTTAGGCCTTTCCCTCACTTCTAGCTAAAGAGTTTGAGACTATTCAAATCCTAGTGCTGCTACAAGCGCAACTAGGACATTTATTTGGATGTTAATGTTATCGTTTTGTTAATATCTCTTCGGAACTTTTTTCAAATCATGATTAAACCACAGCCACTAAGTTGCTCGCCAACAATCAGAACAGGCTCGTACCTCTGTAGGCAACCGCTTTCTGTAGAATCAGTGTGTATATCTTCCAGAATTGAGCTCCTGCTACTCCAGGCACATGATATGCCTTTTACAGCCTGGTGCGCCCGGAGGGAGCTTTCGCAAGATGCTAACAATTAAATTTTGCCCTATGATTGACGAAGTAGATTTCACTGACATGTGTTTTTGACAGGACACACCCAATGAAACTATAATTTATTGCAAACCAAATTTTGCCATGGTATAATTTCAAAATTTGCATCAGTTATTAAGTGGTCAGACAAATCGTGTGATATAACACCACAGGTTTAGGTGAACATTTGTCTGACATCATTTTTCATTCATAACTGCTGAACTTTTCTCTTCGAAATGTAATAAAAATTTGAATCATTTTGGTCTAAATTTGATTTTTATTTTGTTTTAAAAAACACACTTCTTGTTGAAAAATTCTTTAGATATGAGTAAACAAGTAAATTGCTTTTTAAGAAATTTTTTTTGTACATTATTTGTTAAAAAACAGACACAAACTTTAAAAAGAAAATCACTGAAATATTTTATAAATATAAACAACATGTTAAATCTCAACAGAATGTATTAAACTTATAGCAAATTTTATAGATAACATAAAAAACAAATTATTTAAATTTCTTTATTTATGTACTGCTGTGTATGTTTATAGTAGAATATTTAAGTATTCATTAGTCAAAGATATTTTAGCAATATTGAATTACAAATATTTATGCAAACAGAAGTTTTTATAGAATTCGGAAGCAAAATATTCGCAATTTTTATTTTGCTTTTGAAAAATGGAAATTGAACTTTGTTTTCTCTAAGTTAAGGGCTTTAATTATTAAGTAACTTTTGGCCTAAAGCCTTGATTTGTTTTAATTAAATAACTTTTCAGAAGTTCTATAGGTCAAACATTATTAAAGAAGAGCTGGTTATTTCTAATTAAACTAAATTTTAAATTTCCTTAGCTTTTGTAGTCTGCGTCGTATATTTTGGAATTGTTTAGTTTTCTTTTAAATTAACAGAAATTTTGCTTTTGTTTAATATTTATTGTCCCACTTTTAAATGTAGAAACTTTCTTAAGAGTTTTTCTTGAAAGGGAAGTATTGCTAACATAAATAGTCTAACCTACATGGCCTAAATACGTAGAAGTATTGATTTCTACATAAATTATATAAAGTTTCAGAATTTGTAATTTTTAAAAGTTTTATACTTGATACTCTTCGAATACGTGTTTAAATTTTAACTTAAATATATTTCTGCTGCATTATCTAACCAAATATCTTGCTACACATCTATCTCATACTTTTGTTTTTTAGAGGGTGTATAACAGGATTCTTAGAACAACAAAGTTTATTCAGTAATTTTTACAAATTAAATTTACTGCTTTACTTTTCATTACCCATCCTAGAAAAAAAAATTTTTTTGGCAAAAGGTTTCCGATTAGATCGATAGTAATAAATTGAATTAAAAGTGTCAAGAACAATTTCTTCAAACCTAAAATTTTTGCAGCAAAAACGAAAACAATATAAAAAAGGATTAAGAAAGATGTACAAGAAAGTTTTCAAAAATAAGAATTTATGTTGAAGCAAAAGATTAAATGGGAAATAACGTATTTTTTTGTTTTTTGATAAAATACATAACACAGAAAAGTTAAAGTAACTTTCATTTAACTGTTTTACTCCACTTTGTAAATTATTACTAAAATTTAGATGTTTTAACTACAATTTGGTGACCTTTTTAAACAATTTCCTTCATTTCATAATGACTTTACACTACGCGAAATTATTAAATAATATTTTTCGAGTATTGCTTTGTTGTATCGAAAGCTGAAATTATAGAATAAATTCTGCAAATTATCAAAACGAAATCTTACTAAACAATTTAAAAAAATATATATATGGGGTTTTTCAACAAGATTTTTTTTTAAATGTAGGAACAACAACAACATGATAGTTTTTTGACGTATTAAAATAATTAAAATCCACCATGAATATTGTGGTTATGTTAAAGTTAGTTAAAGTTACATTTTGTATAATTCATGTTATGATGAAATAAAAATCTTAGAGCAATTATTGAGAAACCGATTCGGCCGTTTTTTTTTTCGAAAATGCGGCTGGAAATCCGGTAACGGTCAATGGATCACGCAAGATGCTAACGATTCAATTTTGGCCTATTATTGATGACGTGGTTAACACTAACATATCGTTCAAACAGGATGATGCCACAAGTCACGCAACCAATGAAACAATCAATTTATCGCAAGCTAAATTTCCCGATCGCATAATTTCACGACAATGAGTAGTTAAGTGGTCAACCAAATGGTGCGATTTAACACCACTGGGTTATTTTTTGTGGATCTATGTTAAGGAGAGCGTATCCGTTATGTGATTAACGAAATAAGTAATTAATTACTTTAATGAAAGAATCGACATCTGCCAGCGTGTTCATAATAAAATAAAAATTTGAATCATCTTATTTAAAAACCCTTTATAAAAAATAATACTAATAAAATGTTATAAAAAGTAAATTATATTTGCAATCAGAAATTTAGGTTTCGTTATAAACTGAAAATTCCGAAAAAGAACTCTAGATTGGGTCAAAATTTCATAAATTTACAATACAATATAAAAGACATATTTACATCAATTATAATTTCTGATTTTTTTTCATATCAGAAGCTCACATCTCTAAAATTGCTAAGGCTAATACAGGTAATATAATGTAATGTAAAATTCCGTTCGCAGTAGCAGTCTACATACTAGTGAGAATGTTTCTTTTAGACAGGCATATTTTGGTGCTATTTTCCATAACAGAAAGAGGTGGTATTTGTTGTTTCAAAACACCAGCATATTGATGTTAAATTTGCAAACACAGTAGCAGTAGATGTTAGACTGTAGTTAATAAATATGTTATAATAAATACAATATTTCATGTAAATGTTCTATCACCTACTGTAGTGACTCAAGTGCTACACTTTATATATAAATATATGAATGTACAATGTAAATACATCATTTTATTGTTTGGGTGTATGGTTATATTGCTATTAATAGTAAACAAATTTATAAATTTATGTAATTTTAACAAAATAAATGCACATAAATATAAATATATTTAATTTTTATAAAGCAAAAAAATGTATAAAGAAACTACATAGACATGTTAGTTAATGTGTATGAATAGCTTTAAATAGCTTATGAATATTTCGAAGCAATGTAATAGAACACAAATAAAACCTACCCAGAGCAAAATATTGACAACCGGGAATACAAAGCTTAATTCTTTATAAAAATTGTTACGTTTATTCCTTTAATAAATGTTTTGTGGCATTGGGTTCTTTTATTGCAAAGTATTAACATGCAACACTTAAGAGTTTTTAAATTAAATCACACTATTTATTCACTTTTATAGACACAAAAATACAAGACCGTAACTTTGTCATTTTAGCGCCTAAAAGATGCTTTACTATCTTCATATCATATCGCCGATTCTTATACTTGCATTCACTTTATTGCCCAACAAATGGTGCTTATATTCCCGTTATGAGGGGTTCTCTCTACTTTAACGTCATGAGATATTGTAACCGTTTAGTGGGCGCCCGTTTTGCTGTGTGTTTTTTGATTAATTCTTTGTTAGTTTTTATTTTCTTGTTTATTTTAGTTTCTGGAACATGTCGTTGTCTTCTGTGCATGAGATTTCTTAGAAATTACGTTATTTCTAAAATAACATAGTAGATCATTTCGTTTACCTTTTTACCGAAAATTGTTTTATTTCAAAACTTAAATAAAGCATTTTTTTATTTGAACATATCCTACTTTTACCTTTGCATTAAGAATAGTTTAAATTTTTTTGTTTTTTTTTTTTTTTAAATAATGTTAAGGAAATATTTTATTGAATTAAAAAAAAAAATAAAATGCCCTGGTCCTTGTTTTTTCTTTCTTTTTTATAGATTTTTCTTCAGCGAAATTAATGCTATTTTCTTAAGATTCCTCCATTCTGCTTAAAGTTAAATATTAATGTTTATTAACAATTATAGAATGCCTTTGTTTTGTTTTTTGATTTTTTAGTCTTTCTACTTTTTCTCGTTGTTATTTATTACAAGATACACAGTTTTGTTATTCCTTACTTTCAAAATTTAAATTCGTCTTATTCACATCTTAGCTGAATTTTACCCCGTTTTTAAATTTGATTGATTGGGTGTTTGTTTTTGCTTGTTTGCTAACTTTATTTATATAAAGGTTATACTGCTTCAAATCTTCTATTTCTTAGAATACAACTAATTTTATGACACTTTTCTATGTCTTTTAGTTTTCAGCAGACTCCGTAACTTTCTCAATGCTTTAAAACAAAGAAGGTTTTCAATTCATGTGTATAAATGTTTGTTGCCTTAGAGTGTAGTCAGTTTTGGGCCGAGTTGGGAAATACTGTCCTTGTTGTACTGGCAGATTGAAAACGCTGAAAAATACCATAAATTAATACTGGTAACCTTCGTAAAACTCACTCGATTACATATATTTTCATATATATATTTAAGCACAACTGATAGGAGCTCTATATTTATACAAAGTGCATATCGGCCCTAAAAACAAAATTCAGTTAAAAAATAAAATGGTTTACCTATACACGAATTAATTTTACGTATATAAAAATTAAAAACTCCGAAAACATTAAACATAATGGGTACAAGAAGATATTTTATGTATATGAGCTTAACTTACCATTTCCGATATATTTTTGAAATCGTGGTTTCAGATTCGATGATCGCCTTATTTGTTTTGAATATAGTTTCTTTTGTAAAAATTTTTTTTGTGTTAATATTCGAGAAGTTTTGTTGTTTAAACAATTTCTATCACTTTTCCCCAAATGTTAATACGCTAAAAATCCAAAGGTCTATATAATATTTCAATCGTGTTTTCTTATTTTGTTTACACATTTATAAGAAAAGCTAAGAAAGGGTGAAAAAATATCAACTCCAAGAATTTGCATTCTATATTATAATGTTCCTAAACTCTTCGATTATTGTTACTTACAAAACCAATCTCAATGTCTACACGAATAGATATAAAACAAACTCTCCGAATTCGTGCAGGGTTAGGGGTTAGAAAATTATATGCATCCTACAGAAATGCAAATATAGATGCTTCTTTCTAAAGTATGTCAAATGGTTCAACTCGAAAATTGGTTTTAATATTTTAGAATCTTACTCATAATACAACTTCTTCCATAATATATGTATTTCTTCCGATGACAAGTTTTCCTACAAAATAAAAAAACCAAAAAAACACATACAACATTTTTGTGCACACTTCATAATTTATATGCACACTATCTTTTTATTTACTCATTCGTTAAGTTCATTCGTGCCGTATAAACCAACTTAATATGCCACATACTGTGTCTGAGCCATAAAACTACCTGCTTAACGACATTAAATTCACATATTCATTTTCAATGAAATGACAACAGCCACCACAACACTGGTAACAACCGCCTGTCTTCTCAAGCTATGTGGTATGGTAAAATAAAATATAAAAATAAATATGATAAAAAAGAAAATAGTATAAGGAAAGTTATTTGTTGATATTTCCCCGAAAACTAAATTGTTTATGCTGTTAGTACAAGTGTTACTTTATTAACATGTTGTTTTTTATTACAGCATGGTTAGTTATTAGTAGCTGTTGTGTTCATTGTTGTTATTTTTGTTTATGTTTTATTATTATTATTGTTAAGCTATTATGCTACATAGATATATACATGGCTTATATGTGCCGTTAGGAATCTAGTTGTTGAAAATTTTGTATATAAATTATTACCTATATACATAAATATTATCGCGGCTTGTTATATGTTTATATAATCACTGCTACTAAAATACAGTTGGTATGTTATATTGTTTCATTTACCTGTTATTAGCTATTCAACATTATTAGCACAATTCTAAAATTTATATAGTAGAAATTGACGCGAATAAAATATATATTGCTTCGTTAAAAAATACTGCTCAGCAAAATGCAAAATTAAATGTTTGTGCAAATTAATAACGAGGACAACGCTTAAAGCATTCCGTGTATGAATCTCATCTTACATAATTAGAATTGATTATGAATATATTTCGTAGTCTTACTTACCAAAATAGTTGGCTAAATAAATTATGTTGTCAATAATCACAAACTTAAATAAGAAGAGGCGAAAAATAATAAATAATTCGTGTCAGCGCTGAAGAACCCGATATAATGATATTATGCCAGTGTGTAATTTATTTCTGTCTTATTTAAAAATTAATTAATTATGAAAAGAATTTAAGCCGGTAAAAAAAAATTCGGTTATTTTTTATATATTAATAAAATGAATGAAAAATTACACTCGTAATTTTTGTGTAACTTACACTTTTTTACCCTTAGAATTAAAATTAATTTTTTCATGTAGGGAATCTTAAAACAGGTATACTGTTTTGTATTACAATATTTAACAGACCAAAAGTATTTTTGTAATAAAGACAGTTCCTCTATTTTTACCTTCAACTGTTTTTTTTACATTTAGTGTGAATTTTCTTTGATTTACTAGATTTTTGAATAAAAATTATTTCTGTTAAGATTAAGATGATTTAAATTTTTACTGCATTACGAGAAGAGAAGTTCGGCAATTGTGAATGAAAAATAATATGTGGCAAACGTTGATCACAACCATCATGACAAATGCCGATTCTTTCATTATAGTTTGTAATCACTTTTTAGAAAATGGTGGTCATATTTCTGTAATCACATCACGGATTTGGAGTTTTAAGACTACAATCGATTCGACTGCATTCGTATAAATTCTGTTCTTAAGATAGCTCCACATAAAAACTAGTCCAGTGACGTTAAAGGCAGGTCACTCTTATTATCATGATATCATACGATCGGGAAATTTGGTTTGCAATGAATTGATCGTTTTATCGGCCAAAATTAAGTTGTTAGCATCATCGACCGTTAACTGCATTTCCAGCCTCATCTTCGAAAAAAAACGGACCAATCAAACCTCTAGACCATATAGCGTACCATATAGGGACGCGTTGACAAGTGAAAATGGGCTTCGTCAAAAAAATATATTTTTTCTGAAAAGCCAGCCGGTCATTCCTGAATGAATTGAGCGAATTTACGGCGATGGGAATGGTCTCACGGCTTCAATTCCTACACTAGCTGAATATTGTCAGGCTTCAAAATCAAATTCTTATGGAAAATTTGTCATGCGGTGGTTTTGCATAATCCCAATTGTTGAGAACATGGAGAAATTGACGAACTTGGATCTGCTTCAACACTGTGGCTCACGAGCGTAATGTTTTCGGTTGAACGACCCGGTCGAACACGTGTTGGTGTTCGCATATTTTGTATCAAGTTTGTCGACCCAAATTTAATTACCAAATTCTCAATAGCGGTTTTAGAAGGACGATTATGTAGTACGAAAATAACACGAATTTTACGAAATGCAACTTTATCAGAACCAACATTTAAATATTGGATTTCAATTATTTAGGATTTCCGTGAGAAATATAATTCATTACAAAAATTGATACGAATACGTCAAAAAACTAAATGTTAAAACTCGTTTAAAAGCCCAATATTATCTTTGATTTACTAATAAATAATTGAATAATAATTATTGCAATGCTGACCTTTCTTATCTCCATTAAGGAGTCTAATTCAATTAGTTAGTTCGTTAAAGAAATCTTTATTTCATGCTTAAGAGAGAGTAGGGATAATGTTTGTCACCTACACTCCATCCTAGCTTTGCACTACATGTTTTTTAACTTTCTATTTTAAAAAAAATATACAACTTGGTTTTGTCTGTTTTTGTTGTTACATTACGGTTGGTGTAGATTGCAAAAATAAAGGCAGCTATAATTTTGCTAGTGTTTTTGCTTATTTCTTTCTCTTTTTTTTAATCGTGTAGCAAAGAGAATTGCTTTATTAAATACGATTTTTGATTTATATTATAAGCAAAATTGTTTAAAATTTATAAAAACGATAAAATATATAAATGTTGTCACATTTTTAATAATTAGCTTAAATATTGTCCATTTGTATTTAACAAAATTTGAAATGTTGTCAGAAAAATATTTGCACCAACATTTACAGGACATAATGGTTGCGTATGATTTATATTTATTTGCTATTAATATATATCATATTCATTGACATGTTTATAATTTTTATCATAATGTTTAATGTTAAATAATGTAATTTATACTAAATTTATTTATTTGGTTATTTTAGTATTTAAGTATTGTATTTTAATAATCAGAAATTTATTAATCTGATATTGGTTATCTTTAATAATTTTCATTATTAAGAAATACATTTTTATTAAATATAAATTATAATTATTTATAAATTATGGTATATAAACTTAAAATTTTAAGGTAATAAACACAAAATCATGTACAAATTTAAGAAAAGGGAAATGTTATAACATGGCAAAATGTAATGAATGGGCAGTTGTATACGTTATCTGATTTCTGCACATCCATCTGGTTAAGGTTGTTTCATTTCGTAGAAAGCATTTACGAGTGTTTAACCAACTTATATGATAAGTAAATATTAGGCCTAAAAATATATTGGTAATCAAATAATATTTATATTTAGAGAAATACCGTATACAACCTAATATTTATTTCTTTGTTGTCTTCATTTAGCAATACATATAATATGCTATTGCTCTCCATTAATATATCGTGATCATATATATTTATTATCATCATCAGTTGTTCCAGTATGATATTGTTTTCTTTTCACAAATTAACTCAAACATTTTTAAACTAAATATATTTATATAAATTTATATGTATCGTTTGCAATTTATTCATTTGATTATAAAACTAAAATATTTTGATTAATAATTAATTTCTAGAAATTTTAGTTACTAATATTTTTATTCATTTACCCTTTTTAAATAACTTACAATATAATATTATATTTGTATCTGAATTGTTAACTTCCAATGATTTGTAATATTTTTAAGCTGGAAGTAGTTTTAGTTTTTAATATAGAAGTATAATCTAAAAATAATTTTTCTAACAACAATTTGCCAATCTAAAAAGAAAGCAAAATTTATGTTAATATTTATTGCTAAAACGTTTCAAAAGCAATTTATAACTTTAAAAGTATTGTCGTTATGCTTATGTGAAATCCTTACATATAAGTAATTTGCTATTGGTTTAATTATTTTCCGATTTGTTGGTTATGAACTAAACATGCAGCAACCGCATCAGCCAACTATTTTAACTAACTTTAAGCTATCAGCAAATTTTTTTTATTTTTAAATTGCTAGCACGTTATTGGAAAAAAGTGACAAAAATATCTTGTAGCGAACTTTGGAAATATTCAGAGCGGAGAAATAAAACATATTATGTATATAAGACGCACACAATTAGTAGAAGAAATTTGTTACTCGTAGGTCAAATATTTATGTGAGAAGTTACTATTTTTTTAATTCGTTTTTAAAGTATTATTAGTCTTTGATTTTATTATCTTTTAGTTTTTTTATTAATACATTTATTTCAAATCCTTTTCGCGGTTTTTATATAAACAGTATCTGGACGAGTGTCTTTAAATTTAATCTTAATCTATTTGCATACGGTAAGCATGATAGAGAAAGATTATGACTGGAATTTTTTAATATTTTAATAAAGAAAGAAAATTAAACTTGTGAAGTAAAAGAATATGAAAGAGAATTTGTATAATTATTTAGTGGTTTTCCATTTTTTGGTGATTTTTAGTTATTTTTGTTTTGGTTTTCAACACAAACAAGCTTGTCGATTTTTTCTTTGGAGTTTTAAAATTGTTTTTATGAGATTTCATTTTTCTTAACGAAGTTAACTTTGACTCTCTGGTAACTTGTTTTGTTTTCATGGCATAAATTCGGATTTTTCTCTATTTAAACCCTGCTTCACTTCTTAAGGAAAATTAGCCCATGGAAATTGTTTAACAAAACAAAAACGCTGTTGTTAAGATATCTAAAAGACTGCACTTGCCATAATAAACATAGCAAGAGACATTCTGTAAATAAAAAATAGTTAACAACAATGCAACAACCGTCAACAACAAATTTAAGAAGCCATTAGAAAATAAATTATGTTTTTATTGTAGTAACGAAATACAAATAAAGTACAGCTTAACATATCACATAAGCTGTAATTTATCAAATCTACATGCTAAACCATACAAATAATTCACCAAAAATCTTTTTTTACTCTATCCTTGTTGTTGTTGTCACTTTAGCTTTTTATTGCAGTTTTTTTATGCGAACGTTACGTGTGTCTCATCTGCTAGTGCGCTTTTCTTCATATAATACAATGTTTGTATGTATAAGTATTTTATTACTTTGATAAATACTTATAAAATATACGCAGAGTATGCAATAAACTATACAAGTTTGCTTATGTGTATATATAGCATTTTATACATATACATAGCGTTTAAATGTATCTAATAAACTTAACACTGTAATTCAAACGTTCTAGAATGTATAAGATATGATATTTAAATGAAAATTTAGTGGCGGTTATACGGGCATTAATGAATTAGATATTTAAACATGTGCTTGAAGTTTAACGAAGAGATAAATTGTAATTTTCCCAAAATTAACTTAACTTTTGGTTATGTGATAAGGTATGCCGATTACAATTAGATTTTAAATTTTAATTAATAAACATGTAAATTTAGCATTTTTTAACACATTTTATTTTGGCTTGGGTTGTATCAAATTTGTCTAATTAGCAAGGGGTTGTGTCTCCACTATATAAGTTACTAGATATATAAGTTTCTAAATATTATTTGTTTATTGCATTAAGGAGTTTATACTCTTACATTCAGAAAAACTGACTATTTGATGTGTTTTATAGGCTGGTGGAAAAATTTGTTACAGTCAATGGTAACCACTATACAGTCATAATTACTGACTTTTCATTCATTAATTGAACAGCTATTATCTTCTGGAGCTGTGGTTTTAGCAAGACGGCACCATATGTCCTACAGATCATGCCAGATTTGATATATTGCAGGAAACATTTGGTATCCGCAACGTTTGATGTATCGCACCGCGTGAATAAGATGGTATGTTCAGCCATTACAATACTTTGATATTATTGTAAAGCGCAGTAATATTGAGAAATTTTAGACTAAGAATTAATTTAAAGGAGTGTTAAAATATAAGAGGCACGTTTTTAAAAACTAATAATAAAAGAGTTTCTTAAAAAACAGTACATTAGTATAGAAATTAAAAACATAGAAAATACTTATTGAAAAAAACCCCAAACAACTCTATTTGACAATTAATAAAGAAAAATAACGACAGCTTTAGACTGTGTATGTACTTTGTCTAGCTAACTTAATAGCCGTTGAATATGGGTTATTCTATGTATTTAAGTTTCTCAAAGAGCTGACTATGAGAATATAATGAAACGATGATAAACGATGAGCTTGAATAACTTCAATGGGGCATTAGAGCTGCAAATTAATAATTGCTTGCCTTTCATTCTTTGAAATATTTGTTTTCTTTTATGCTAACAATGGGTGTAACTTATCAAAATAAATATTAATAACAAAAATATGCTACATTAATTTTTGCTAAATAATTATTTCCCCTGTTTTATTTAAGCATTAACACAAAGATTTGGGAATAATTTTTCTTTCTTAATAAAACTAGAAATTAAGAAGTATTATAACACTAAAAAAATTAGACTGAAATTGAAAAGAAAATGTCAAATTTAGCATAATATTGACGAGTAGTATTGATGAGTGTAAATAGATACCAAAACATCATCATCACAAAGGTAAAGAAAAAGGAATCCATCACAAATGTGCGGCTTACGAAAATTGGTTCAGGCGACAAAAATTATGCTGTCAGCGGAATAACCTAAAAGTAGTAGATGGCTGCTTATATCAAACTTCTGATAATACAGGGGGTACAGCTGCCACCGATTTAATTGTTATGTGAGCTTCCAAGATAAGCTAGGTAGTGAACCACTTTCATAATGGTTCTCGCGGCAGCCATCTGTGTGTAACCAAAAACTCCAGAAGAGATAAAAATGCGATTTTACCAAGTAGGCTGTCAATAATATGTACCCGATTGGCTTATTGCGCCAAGGGTCCAACAAGAAAAAGTCATAGTAAGCTGCAGCAGTACATTTTGAGGAGATAGCCATGGATATCGCAGGACCATTTCTCGTCAGTAACGGTGGAAGCCAGAATATACTATTGGTAATCCAAAACGGAGATGGATGCATTTGTTAATAATTGGATATGACAATACGGTGTTCCAATTTAACTGCATTTTGAAGAAGGACGAAATTTTATGTCGGCTATATTCAGAGAGATGTGCGATGTATATGACACGAGAAAGACCCCACTGCATCCACAGTTTGATGGCATGGTATAAAGATATAATCGTACCCTAGATGAATATCCCAGAAAGGTGGTCAGTAGGCATCAAAAGGATTGGGATGAGCACGAACAAAAGTTTCTACTGACATACTGATCAGCTATCCACGATTAAATCTTGCATAGTCCAATGATAATCGTGCTTGATAAACATTAAAATGTCTAGCGATAAAATTAAAACTAGGCATGATCGAGCGGCAAACACGGATGAATTTACAGAAGGACAAATGGTTCTACTTTTTAACCCGTAATGCAAGAAGGGACTGCACCCTAAATTATAAACCCACTAGGACGGACCGTATAAGGTGATCAAGAAATTGAATGATACAGTTTAACGGAACGAATTACCAGGAATAGCTAGCCAAATATGGCCGAGAAGATACTGAGCCTGTTGGGGACGAAAAGGCTTAAGAAAGCGACAGTATTACGAAGATGATTTATTAAGTTTTAAAAGAAAGTAATTGTCCGTAAAAAAAGTAAACGAAACGACCCACTGTACATTTTCAAACTGCGTGGTTTCTTAAGAAATCTTATATGCACAAGACAAAAACAATATGTTTATGAGAAATTTTACCAAATAAGACAAACGCAGAAAACAAAAGCAACCAACACAAAATAAAACATATAGCAAACTAGGAACCTAAACTGAATGATAGTAACAACAACAACATGGGATGATGCTAAAGTAGAATATTCTTATATTACGAGAACCGCATAAAACAACTATATAAGCACACTTGCTGAGCAAGTGGACTAATTCAAGTTGAGTCATCAGTGAATAAAAGACAACAAAGTTACCATCGTGTTTATTTTGTGTGTATTGAAAGTAAACAAATTGTATAACTTAATTTAAAACTCTAAAGTACTGTATTATTATTTTGAAATAACAGAACCCAAAATAACAAAACGTTTATTAAAAGGAATAAACGTAAAAATATTATTTTACTTTTATTTTACTCTTAAAGGCCTTATTACCAAAGAAAAATCTTCCAGCAATCATTTATCACCTCAAGTTCGTCCAAGTTTTGCAATGTTTTTTAAATAAATTACGTACCACTCGTGTACACATTCATACATACATTCATATATGCACAGAAGCCTAACATTATTTATTTAAAAAAATATAAAAACCCGGAATTTTAATGGTTGGTTTTGTCTGTTTTTGTAGTTTTATTATGCTTGGTGCATGTTGTCAAAACAAATAAATTTGAATTTGTTCTTTGGATTTTTTAATGCGAAAAAGAAAATAATTGCTTTAGAAAATACTATTTTTGGTACATATAATATCAGAAACTTCTTGCTATTTAAAAAATATTTAAATGTTGTTATATTCTAAATAGTTAACTTAAATATTTTTCAGGTATATAAAACAAAATTTTATATATCAACAGAGAAACATTTGCATTTCATGTTTACCGCATTTATTTTTTAGTATAATAAAACGATTCCTTCAAATAAATATTTCATGATATTGTCACAAAAGATTTATTAAAAACAAACATTTTATGATATTCTCATAAAACATTTTTGTAAATATAAATATCTGAAATTCATTACTGCTGGGGAGAGCATATGTGGCCATTTAACTATTGCTCATTTAGTAGTATTTGGGGTTAAAGTTGCTAAAAATTGTAAAATTTCTCGAGAAAATGTTACTGAATTGGAGCCGAAAAATAAAATTGAAAAAAATAAGGTGCCAATTGTAAATAAAAGATAAAATAATTCTTTTATGAAAAACAATTAATAGTATAACTTGCTATAGCTGAACTCGCTAACTTGTAATTTACATATTACTGAGATGGAAAAGACACACTTTTATCTAAAATAATACACTGACTGATACCATGCAAATAAAACTAATGATTAATAGTTCGTTGAGAAACATATTAAGCGATTGCGAAAATATTTTTAAATTATTGTTGATTTTAATAATCAGTCAAAACAATTCTTATTAAATATCACACGCGGTTTTTTCTTTGCGTTGTATTATTGATATCGACCACTTTTCCGATTAAAAAAATTATCTGTTTGAATTTGTGGGCACATGCTCCTAATTTATTTTAAAAACTCATCCTCTGGACGAATCGTCAGGTATAAGTGTAACTTCCACAAGGTTGGGTGGAACAGATTTTAGGTAATTGCTGCTTTATTTTATATTCTAATTGTTCAATGTTTCAGTGAAAAGGCATATGAAGGTACTAAATGGTTGCAAAGGTTTTTAACAAGCAAAACTATCATAGGCTAAAACTACACCATTTTCATGCTGTTCTATTCAATTTCATTAACAGCAACTGGGTCGTTAGCATCAATCTATCCAAAATCTGTATTTGTTTAATGTTTAAATATGGGTTCTTTGAAGTCCGTTAATATAATGCGGAAAATCAAAGACGTCAAAATAAACGCAAGAAAGCAGCACGCTTTATGTTCTTTGTATACTCTATTGAAACTGTTAGCACATTCTAATATGCATTTGACTTAGAAGCATAACTAATGTATCTTAGTTGAACACCAGTGAGATGCGTTCTTAGTGAAGTGTAAAATATATTTCATATCTTTATTTTAGATAACGAGAACCACTCATTAGAATTTGACGAATTCTTACGAAAACATCCCTTTCTTACATAATTCTTAACTGACATCCATCAAATTATTATTGATTTATTTAAATATTTCGTAAACTTTGCGGTGTTAATGCATATATTATCTTATAATAACGCTAGTAGTGAACCCTAAGGCAATATTGATAATATTTTTACTTTATTTATCGGTTTAGCTAAAAAATTATTTTTCCTTATGCTTTTTATTGCTCTATTACTTACATTTTTCCATAAAAATATAGAAATCCGTTTAAGCATATATATATATATATATATATATATATATATATATATATATATATATATATATATATATATATGTATATACATATAGTTAATAAAATTATTTTGTTTAAATGAAATATTATGCTAATTGAGAAGCATGGTTTATTAAAACAAAACGCTGAATAAATGTAAAAACTTACAGCAACGACAGTAGCAACTATTAAAAATGGAAATGGGATTTAGTTGCCACAACTGCTGCTCAAATGACAGCATTTACGATTATAAGATTGTGTTTGAAAGCTGACATTCAAGCATAAAATTATGCTTTATATTTTTGACTACCTGTCTATTTAATCTACTACAGGTAAAAGTGTACACATCAAATGCTAAAGACACAAAGATTGCTATAACGACATTGCAAAAAATGACAATTTTAAACATCATATAGGAACTAATGCTTAAAACTGAGAGAGCAATAAAGATCTATATAAATATAAGTGACAGTAACTATTTGCAGAAATCAAGGGAAAGTGTAAATTATCTAACTACTATGACAATGTAGATGAAAATGTCTCAAACTAGTTTTAACAATTGATTTATAATTTTTTAAATCGTTTACAAAACTATAACACTATTACCTATGTTTTAATTATAACTGAAGCTAAAAATATACAGCTATATGCTGCCTTTCTAAGGAAGAATGTTGCATATTCATTTTGGTAGTTTTGATATATTTAAGTTTCGCCTGAAAGATATTTAAAAAAACAGATTGTACAATTCGACGCTACAAACTACTTTCCCGTTATGAAGATAATATCCTAAAAATATTGTACTTAATACAACAACAACAAATTTTGAGGACTTGATTATACATTTTTGGGGTATTTATTTTCTGTTAGCAATTAGAATGTTAATTAATAATGAATAGTCTCAATTGGTAATTATTAATGAAAGAGGTCTTATAATAATTTATACGATTTAACTTTGTGGTACATAGCACATTAGGACTTTATTGCATATCACCGAAAATATCTTTGAATTTCATTACAATAGAAAATATTTTTTTTCACATAAATAAAAAGACATATTAAAAATAATAAAAAAGAATTCATAACTGAAGTTATCAAGAGATAATGAAGTTTTCACTAAAAATAAGTGGTTTTACTCGTATTTTCTGAAAAACGTCTTCAAATTTCATGCTGTTGTTATGCAGAATATCTTTGAGCTTTTGGACAAAGTGTTATTTCTTTTAAATAATATATCACAAGGAATAGCCTTGGGTACAGGTTTTCAAATTTCAGATTTTTGACAGAGCTTTCAAAGTAATAAAATTTTGCACCTCCAAACTTGGTTTTGTATATAAAAATGCTATTGTTGTTTATAACTATATTTTATATTAATTATTAGGGGTACAGGGTATTACTTAAAATAATTAAAAAACCCAAAATTCTCTGATTCCTTAAACATTCGAACTTGTCAGAGTATGTACGAACTTGTGCATAATATCGGGGTTTTCAACAAAAAGTTTATTTTTCCATTGTAGCAACACCGATAATATAATAGTTTTGACATTTAGTTTTTTGACGTGTTCATAGAAGATGCATTGGCAGTTGTTACAATGAATTTAATTTTGCACGAAAATCGTATTAAAAAAGGTGCCCCTGTAGGCTAGTCGGTAGTCTGGGAGTTGTGGGTTCGAGGCCCAACGAAGACTTTGGTTTTTTCACTACAAAAATAAAAATTGGTTGTCGGTGGGGCTGCTCATTTATGAAGGCATGGTCACTGGTCGCTATGCCGTCTTAAACGACAGTTAATCTCCGACTTTCTTTCTACTTTTACCACGTTTTTCATATCTTCTCTATTCCCTTCGTAAAGAATGTAGCACGGTACTTGACTAAATCGGCATTGTTGCCTGAAGTGCTACCTCTCTTTTAACAAAAAAAAAAAAGAAAAACATATTTAAAATCCACTATGAAAATGGTGGTTCTGTTAAAGTTGCATTTCGTAAAAATCTGAGAATGCTATTAAGAATGTAGTCGTTAAATTTCAGTGTTCACCCGGTCGTTTAGCTAAAAACATGGCAGCCGTTAGCCGCAATGTTAATACAGATTCAAATTAATAAATCCCTCGACGTTCTAAATGATTGCGGTAATGCAAAATCACCACATGGCGAACTTTACGTAAGGATTTTACTTTAAAGCCATACAAGGTTCAACTGGTACAGGAATTGAAGCCCACATTTACATTGTCGTAGATTCGCTCACACCTCGTGGTCTGGAGGTGTTATTGAGCCTTTCTTTTTCGAAGATAAGACTGCAAATGTTGCAACGGTCAATAGATAACGCTATCGCGACATGCCTACAACGTAATTTTTGAATTATTATTGACGACGTGAATATCACTGACACGTAGTTTCAACAGGACGGTGCCACACGTTGCACAGCCAATGAAATTATCAATTTATTGCAAACCAAATTTTCCAATCGCATAATTTCACGACAATCACCAGTTAAGTGACCAGCCAAGTCGTGTGATTTAACACCACTGGATAATTTTTTGTGGGGCTATGTTAAATACACAGTCTATACGAAGCAAATCGAATCGATTTCAGCCTTAAAATTCAAAATCGATTATGTGATTAACGAAACAGGACAGACATTTTGACTAAATTTGATTAAAAACTTTGATTTAAACATCGACATCTGTCTTCGTAGTCGAGGTAGTGGTGGATCTTTGCCAGATATAATTTTATAATTCATAATTGGCGAACTTTTCTCTTCGAAATTGAAATTTCTAGTTTAATTTTGTTTTAGAAAACAAACTTTTTGTTAAAAAACCCTCATTACATACATATTGTTACAGGCTTACATCTTTAGTTATAATAAATAGCACATAATGCTTTTTTGACTAGAAAGCATGCTAGAAGTGCTAGAAATGATAATTTTACCTGATGTGTTTCGATCATTTTTAGTTAATTTTAAGTTTTAAGTTTTATATTATGAAGTTTGCGGTTTGTTTTAGAAGGGCAAAAGGGCATGAATAATATTATACTTTAAAGAAAAGCATAAAATATGTCAGATTTTGTCTTTGATAAGAAAGAATAAAAAAATATTGTCAGCTAACAGTTGCTAAATAACCGATGTAGATCCATTGAAGAATCTGTCTTCATGGTTATTACCTCGATGGTCATGGTTCACTACCCACTATATAGGATATAAAATAATCAATGTGTCTTATTATAAAACAGAAAGGAGGTATGTAGTGATGGAAGTAACAACATAACAATCGTGTATCCATTGTTGACTTTTTAAAAAGCCTTGCGGGTAAAAATAGCAGATCTGCGGAGACTATGTAAGTATTAAAAAGAGCAGGTGGAATAAAAAAGAGATTGTGCGAACAGACCGAGCTATTAGTCGCAATAACAAAAAAATATAACCTACAGAATGATTTTAACATGGATATATCTGATTGTTTAAGAATATTTGAATTTTATAATTTTAAGTCAGTTTATTGCACTTTATAATGAATTTGACGGTTTTTTTTTATTATTTTGTATATTATTAAGTTTAATACGAAGGATGTATTTAAAACCGTAAAAATTAAATTCGAAATATATGGATACACAATTATTTCCATTATTTATTATTTATGTATTGTAAAAATATTTTTCATAAATTAAAAAGCCTGCATTTATTCAAATCATAATTAGATTCACCCTTGTCGATACTTATTCTAGTATAAAAAATAGAATAATGAATATATAAATAAAATGTATTAGTGGTTATTCGAGCTTTTAATAACCACGAATACATAATTTTTTTTTTTCTAATCTGCACTTGCCCAGAGGTATCAGTGTGCAATTTGTTTAGTAATAAATTTTAATCCATAATAATTTTATATTTTTAATTACCTTACTTGTTTATATTGTTATATTTATTAGATAATAATAGCATCAACAGGATAAAATAGTTAAACGTATATCTTATTGATATAATTTAAAATGAAACTAACAGTTGCTACATCATTAGGCTTGTAGATTTCTAGTTTACTTTGTATTTTCTTATCTCTGCAAAGCATACAAAAAATATGCAGTGTTGGTGATTGTATGTGTAAATATATATTTACATAAATTATTATTGTTATTATTAGTAATACATATATGCATGTTTATATCAATGAATGTGAGCATATACTACGTTTTAAGGAATTCATTCATACGTGTATGAAATTGCGGCGAAACTATGACTTTTTCGTTGCTCATGTGCCTTAAAACCAACTTTGTATAACGTGGTTAGAATTCACTCTTTGCTCTCACGCTTCCTCCAAATTCGAACTTAAATTTTTAAATGGCGGCACATAAGAATATATGTCTATTAATTTACCACTATAGCATAGAAGAAAGGAATATGTGCACTAAGCATTTTATTAATCCACACTTCGTTACTTATATGCCCACCACATTGTCAGTAACTCAACTAAAAAGGTTTTTCTTATCTTTTTCCCCTGCATACTAAAAAAATATAAAAATATTTATTGCAATACTTTTTATAAGTGAATTCTTAAGAATGTAAATATCAGTAGTTTTATATACTTTGATTGTAAAGGTGATAGAATTAATAAGAGAATAATAAAAATACACTATCAATAGCTTAGGCATCCATCAATTGACTCCTGTTCTTGATGGTTGCAGATCGCAAGAAACCATTCTAACAATATTAAGGGACGTTTGTTAAGAGCATATCGAAACCAGATAAATGTTTTAAATTCATTTGAATTCTTTTTTATAATCTTGGCAATGCCTCTTGTCCCGACGTATGACATTCTTCGTAAAAGTACCATTGAAATGTTGGAGAAAACGTCTAAATGGAGGACACGTGTAAATTTTCTGTATCCAGTTAAATATATGATGAGGTTTTAATTCAGCCATAAGAAGTACAACAGGTTTGTGTTGCATCAGAAACACAATTGAGACAATTGAGTTAATATTAAAAACAAGTTATCAATGTCAAAAGCATACCAAGTTTACCACGGGATAAGTCCTCGTTATTGTCCAACTAGTGATTTTTAAGCGCAAATCTGTTACTTTTAGCCAGACAGTTTAAAGGTGCGCTTTCAAAACGCCGTCTATAGTCCTTAACAATCATGTCGTATTGAGCCACTTATACAGAATTATACGAATGTCCCTATATTAAAGTTAGTCATTGGTACATTTTACGAGAGCCTACTGCTCCAAAAGAAATCTCCTATTTAATATCGCAGGATGAAGAACACGTGCACGTGGTTCCAGCTGCTCAGCTTCTTTTCTTTCTCTTTATGAAGCAGTTATAGCATTCCCGGTCATTTCCGCCTGGCCCTGGCACTACTACAATTGCAGCATTTAGCAGGAAGTTCTATTAAGTTGGTTTTCTGTATAGTCACATGATTAGTAATCAAAATTTTGTTTGCATGCTCGCCGTGAGGAGACACTTCACATTTTCTAGGACCATGAGACTCCGCACATTTTGCACACCTGTAATATAAACAGTTAGCTAGTCGCATGGCCCTCACTACCGCAATTACATTATTTAAAAGAAATCATTATTTAGTTTGGCACCTGTATAGTCACAGGAGTAGCAACCAAAGTTTTCTTCGCATTCTGGTCGCAAGAAGGCCCTTCACAATTTTTAGGACCATGAGACCCTGAACATTTTGCACATCTGTAAGGTATACACCACCACAATTGCAGCATTCTACAGCAAGCCTTATTCGCTTTGACACCGGCATAGTTATTGCATTGGTAACCAAACTTTCCAGGAATATAAAAATTACCTATAAGACATACGCCATTTAAAGGAAACGTAACCTTACTGACAGTTAAAGCACTGTGTAATACCTGTCTATCTAAACTTATCGCATGGCGTAAAATTTCTCTATGTCCGAATCACTAATCAATTTAATAACCATTCCGGCTCAAGGGAGTCAATTACGAACGTAGACAGATGTAGATTCTAAGGATTATACTTTTAAAAGCAACCCTTCCCGTTTACAACCGGATCTTAATTTTTTTTGAAAATCCTCAAGAATGAATATATTTGCTACATTTTTTCCTAAGACTTCACACTGTAGTTCTTGTGGTGTAACAATCTTTCTTTTAAGCCTACAATACTATTAACGTTCATGTCAACACAGGAACAGATTTGCTCACTTTTGTTTCTACTTGCTTTGTGCGACTTACCTGCTTCCGTCACATACTTGCCCTCCTGCGTGCTACTGAATCGTTTGATTTTTTTTTTTTTGGCGCGGGAGTTGAAATATTCACTTGAAACTCCTCGGCCATATCAAAAGAGGAAACATCTAAATTATCTGTTTGATTTGCACTCGAATTTCTTCTCATGAACGAGCATTATCCAATTTTTGTAGCTTCACATTAAGCTAGAGCAATGATTTAAAATCCATTTTTTATAATCTGCTGCTGAATTCCTTCCCAGAATTTGCCAGAGCTATGTTCCTTCTTCGAGAAATTTTTGTAGTACTATGTGATATATATGAAGCAACATGGTAATGCTGTTCTTATCTTCAAATAATACTGACGATATGTTTACAAACAGGATTTAATCTTTTACTAATACTTCCGTACTCAAAAATATAATTATTTTGCACTCGTTTTCAATATGACCAAATCAAGAGATTTAAAAGTTTTTTTTGCTATACCAAATCCATTCAATTCGTACCTATATTTTTGATTGTGCTAACTACTAAGCATAGACGTCAAGGTCCTACGATGTTTTGAAATTTTTAAGGTGAATCCTTTAGTTGTACCTAATTATTTTATATTACACCAACTCCATGTGTTATATACTCCTAGACAAAATAAATGTCTCTATGTATGTTATACCCATCACATATAAGTATAAAGTTATTAGTGTATTTATAAAAATCTATATATTTTTATATATATTTTGATCACCCTAATTACTTTATTATTTAACCATATTCTAATATTCACCCGAAATCATACGTTGAGAATATATGTATCTACAAGAATATTTGTGACTGTTAATTAATCCTCTCTAAAATTATACTGTTTAACATTTTATATATAAACGAGTTTAGTTTTGTAACGATTAGTATTGTGTGATTATCCTTCTTGCATTATTCTTCGCATTTAATCGAGTACTTTTCAAAATTAAAAAAAATTTTACATCGGCACACATTCTCGTATATCCTAAATTGACTTGCCTTCTAGCAATTATTAACAGTGGCCGATATAACTTAAAAAGTAACATTATTGAAATTCAAACTCGTCACTAAAAATATCGAAAGGTTTTGATACAATAGATTTCACTTTAACAAGAACAAATTTCATAAGTTTAATAAAATTTGTTTAACTTTTCATATTATATTTGCAAAATTTTCCTTTATTAATAAATTCAATGTTTTCTAAAACATTAAAGTTAATCATTTTCACTGTACAATTTTGCATTATTTGAGTTTGCACAATAACATCTATACATGTCAGATGTCATTACCCAGTGAACATCCTTTGTGGAATTTCATCAATATTTATCAGAAAATGCTTAGCAGCATTTTGGTATTCTTCCAACAACCATAAGAAGTTTCAAACAAGCATATCAAAGGTGGTTTGAGTTGATCTGCAAGCCAAGTGTTTCCTAGTATTAAACGTATTGAGAATAATCATCCAAAATTTGATGTCTTGGCTATTCAAATTTTGCTCACTAAATTCTATTATTTATTTCACTTACTACTAAATCTGTGGTCAAGGAAAATTTAATCCATCCGGTTCTTTGTCCATCATAGTCTCAGTATAAGCTAACAGTCGAATTGTCAAAAAGAAAAATATTCTCTGGGCATACACTTGGAGCACCAGACCTAAATATGCAGATTTCCTTTTAAGAGCTTTTGTATTTCTAGGTAGTAATATGTACTTGTACATATGGCTGTGTGTGTATTTATTTGTTTGCAGGCAGATTCTAATTGTGTTTACAAATGCTAGAAGTCATCCATAAGCCAATGTTCCTAATACAATCATATGCATGCACACAAAAATATTCTACATAAATATAAAACAAGAAAATACTTGATAATTTATAGATGTATCGGTATGAAAATCTGTTCGTAGGCTTAAAGATTTAAAAGTGGCTGCACATAGACTAGAGTTTGTATAAAATCAATAAGAAATTATGTCCTTAATTGTAAGTTTAATTTACATTTGCTCTTTAGTTTTTGTAGCCACCTATGACTCCAGACTTTAAAGCAAATTAACTTCAATTTAAAAATTTCAAATTAATTTTATTTAAATATTTCTATGATTAACTATAAATAGTTGAACTATAAAAGTTGATTTGTATAAACTGGCATATGTGTTCATACAAATTCTTTTTAGTGTAAGTATAAAGTATAGCTCCAGTAAGATTTAATCTAAAGAATGATAGGCCAAAGTATTAAAATAGGTAGTGACCCAAAAAAGAGTATTTTTAATAACATAAAATAATCGTATACATATCATATAATTTTTATGCCAATGCGTGGATAAATAAAGTGTTTTTCAAAAAGAAGTTTAGATTAAAATGATTCAAATTTTTATTGTACTACGAAGAGAAAAGTTCGGCAATTTTCGATTTGATTGGCTCCGTACAGACTTTATCCGTAAGATAGTTCCACAAAAAATAACCCAGTGGTGTTAAATCACATGTGATCTATTGACTGTTACCGCATTTCGAGCCTCATCTTCGAAAAAAATAACCTAACCACGCCTCCAGACCGCACAGCGCATTATACAGCGGCACGTTGAATATGCAAAGGTTTCCCAATAATCGCTTTAGAATTTTCAGGAACCTAAATGCGACAATTTTGCTTGTTGACATACCCTGACAAGTGAAAATGGCCATCGTTGGCCAGTTGTTCCTGAATGAATTAAGGGAATCTACGGGGATGTGTATGATCGGTCGTCTTCGAAATTAGCACCATTTGAACCTCGTAAGGCTTAAAAGTCAAATCCTTTTGCAAAATTCGCCATTTGGTGGTTTTGGATAACCCCAATTATTGAGAACGTCGCAGAATTGACAAATTTGTATTTACTGCAACACTGTGGTTCACGGATACGATGTTGTCGGTTGAACGACCCGGTGTTCGCACATTTTGTATCGAGCCTGTCGACTCCAGTTTAACGACCAAATTCTTAAATATCACGAATCTTATATAACGTAACTTTAACAGCACTACTATTTCCATGGTGGATTTTAATTATTCTAATGCGATTTTCATGTAACAATTGCCAATGCATCCGCTACGAATACACTAAGACACTAAATATCAAAACTATCATGCGGTTGGTATTACCACAATTGAAAAACAAAATTCTTGTTGAAAAAACCGATATAAAAGGGTTTCAAATATCTTTATATCGCTTAAATATACGTCTTGCTATAAAGAAAAAATTTAATTTGAATTTTATTGAATTGAATAGATGCACCAGTAAGTTTAAATTATAAAACGATTAAAGCTATTAAAGATATTTCTCAAAATCATAGACAATAAAATAGCCAACGCAGGAGTTAAGCAAAAAAATTTTATATTATTACGTTTATTCTTTTTAACAAACGTTTTGATATGTTTAATTATTTTAAAGCAAAATAATGCGCACTTTATAGTTGTAAATTAAATTAAACGATTTATTTGTCATCAATACACACCAAATGAACACAATGGTAACGCCACCACTATAACACTTTAAAAGATGTTATATTATTTTGTTGTCTTTTCCCAACAATGTCTATATTTCTATATTTCATTCAGTGTAAGCGCCTGCTTGACTCTGTGTTTGTTTTTTGTTCTGTGCTAGTTGTTTTTGTTTTGAAAAGTAGGTAGCACTTCAGGCAAGAATGCTTATTTAGTCAAGTACCGTGCTACATTCTTTAGGAAAGGGAAAGAGAAGAGATGAGACAGATGGTGAAAGTAGAAAGTTAGTTACGGAAATTAACTGTCGTATAAGACAGCACAGTGACCAGTGACCATGCCTTCATCACTAAGCAGCCCGACCGACAGCCAATTTTTATTTGTAGTGAAAAAAACCAAGGTCTGTGTTGGAAATCGAATCCACAAGCCCCGTCATCTAAGCTAGCACACTACCTTCTAGTCTTCTGTTGTTTTGTACAATTTATAACAAGCATGCTGTTGTTGTTTTGTTTTGTGTGTATAAGACTTCTTAAAAAACTACGCAGTTTATAAAATAACACAATAGGTCATTTCGTTTACAGAACACAATTAATGACACAATAACAAAATTTCCAAAACTTTAAAATGATTTATATTTTTCTATAGGTATGTTCGAATCCGAACCTACATTGCAGACTGTATGTTGTATAAAATAAAAACAACCATAGAAGCGATGAATATGCTGTTGAACTTGTTGTTATTACATTTTTGAAAATAAAATAAAAAATTTTATGTAGAAATTTCAAATAATTTGAAATAATAAATATCAAAAGGAAAAAATATCTTTTCGTGCCACAATATTTGGTAAACTTTATGAAAAAAATATTGTAAAAGTAGTATGAGTATTTACAAATAAAATATCTACAACACTTGTAGAACTCTTATAGAATTCAAGTTGTAATACACATATAACAAATTGTAAATTAATAATTACTTTTAAGAAAGTTGATGAAAATGGTGCTCAGTTTTTAAACCTGCAAAACTAAAATTCATTTAGTTGTAAATTATTTAAAAATTAATAATTAATGGCATATGGCATATTTTTCTTTAAACTCGTTATGAGGCCTCTAATTTAATTAAGTAACTTATCTGAAAAAGTTAATTTACATGCTTAATTCAAGTCCATTTCAAATCGCCCAAATCTCAAAGAATATTATCTATTCAACTTAAACTTGTATTCATGTAACTTAAAACTCAAATAACTGATATCCTAGGCTCTTCTAAGAGGTAAATTTAATAATCAAAACTACATAAATAAATAATTTATCCTTGAACTACATACAAATTTAAATCGCAATAATATTTTTGTTAGTACTGACAGTTAAGTTTATTTCTCATCACATTCTCTCTGTTCACTAAGCAATTTTCAATTAATTTTTGATTTACAAATTTTTACTTTTGCGAAAATCGAAAGAAATAAAGTTTAATGGCTTTAAATACAACCGTATATCGCTGAAATGAATAAGCTATATAAATATGGTCAGTCAAAGCGTTTAGCATGAACAATTTAATTTTGTAACAACTTACTATACAAATTTTGTTTTATATTTAGTTACAGCAATATTTTTCTACTACGTTCGTTTGGTTTAAAGCTTTTCCTTACTCTTCTACAACTGCATTAATTTTAGTTTCAAAACTAAAAGCTTTTAACGTAGATAAATTTTATACAAATATATTTATTATCGTGGTGAATATTTCTGTAAAGCTTTTTTCGCATAAAAGTAATATAAGAGATAACTTCGTATAGTCAACAAAGAATAATAAGAACAGTTCGTGTTCAGTCATGTCTAGACAGTTTATATAAAACTGTTTTGCGACAACACTACTTACTTTATTTATGTGATTACCAAGTATATACATATATACTTACATATTTTACAATGCTTAAGAATTACATTTAAATGCCTTTTCGATTAAAAAAATTACATATAATTTAATTTTGATTTTTATTTTTAAGTAAAATGGAGAATAAATAATTAATATTTCCAATACAAGTGGCATACGTACATTAAATAATAATTATTTAACATTAATACGTGGTATCTGCTATCGTTCACACGCAATATTGGTAGCTTTCCATATGGCTCAAAGGAATAGGCACAAGTTAATAATGTCGATTTTTTTGCTTGAAAAACACTAATCTATCGTTAACTAGTACTTTTTGTCATTTTTCTGGTAGCATATGGATTTTGCACCAAAAGAACTACTGTTATTTCGAGGTAAAGTCAAGCCAATTTCTGATGACCTGTCCTGAATAAAAAAGTTCTCCATCGATTGAAACAAATGGTAGTCAAAAGTACCACGCGCGGTCTCAGCTATACTTCACATCTACTGTTTTCCAAATAGTTTTTGACTAGTCTTTCAACATGTGACCGAGCGATGTCATGATGGAATATTATAACCTCGTTTTGGTCGCATAATTTGGTCGTTTTTCGTTGATTGCTCTCTTCAAGCGAATCAATTGTCTTCTGTACACATCCCCTGTAGTCGTCTGAAACGATTTCAATAGCTAATAATATAATCAGAAGGGTTCCCACTAACTGCAGAGCATTACCTTGGCGTCATGGAGATTTAGCTTTAGCGTTGACCTGGCTGGTTGTTGGTCTTTACATATCACTTTTTGTGCTTGTGTATTTTTCATCACTAGTAACAGCACGGTGAAAAAATGGCTTCTTTTTGAAGCGTTCCAGTATCGTTTCCGACTTTCAAAATCGCTTTCCAATGACTCTCGTTTCAATTTATAAAGGACCCAATTTACTTGAGTTTTTTGTGAATCCCAATACTTTTAAACATAGGGATATATTGGATTATTGTATGACCCACAATTATAATAGAAGCTCTTCTTGCGTTTGATAACAATCTTCGTCGAATACTGCCAGGCTTCTTCTTGTCTTTTGTGTTGAAATCACTGTAAATAACCATCGTTAATGACTTTTAACTAACAATCAATAATTTTCAATAGCCGTTTTCTTCAAATGAATTAAGGTTATGAGATATCCCCACAAAATATCTTTTCTAGGCACAAAATTCGACATTAGTATAGCGATTAATAACAATGTGTGCTTACACTTTGGCGTCTATCGAATACTAAATTATAATGACAGACTTTTACCCTCCAAAATTCCATATTAGTTATTGACCTAACCACATGTGATAGTTTTGCCATATGTTGTCCAAATCCACATTATTAACTCGTATATCCACTAATAGGAAGTAAATTAAAATTTAAATAACAACTAAACGAGTTGCTGAGTGAATATAAGAACAGACACTAAAATTTCAGTCGTAATTTGTTTGTTTGAATGTGTACAATATTTGTATATTTTTGGAGGTATATGCATGTATTTATATATATGTATGTATGGGTATGTGTATATAGGCTGAGATTCTTCTAAGCTAACAGACCTATAAATTAGTTAAATATTGTGAAATTCTATATTCCGAAAACATATAACGTTAAATCGGTTACTATCGGTTACTGCTTTTGTTTCATTTACTCTTTATATTTTTATCTATAAACACGATCAGCATTACAAAACTGATGCTGATGCATACTTAATTCGCGAAGGTTGCTTTAAAACAATATCTTTTTTTACAGTGCAATACATATACGTGCTGTGTAAATAATTAAATATGGCTTGTGTGAGTTTCATACGACAAAGTCCTTAGACAGAGTTCCGACGCTTCTGATAGAAATGTTACAGAATTTTAAGAAAATTATATGGTAAATACTGCAGCAATAGCCGATAATTGTATTGATTTCTGATAGATATCTAAAATAATGTCGGATGTTATTCTAATCGATCATTTCTATAGATTACTTGGAAAAAATTAACAGAGTCCTGTGTTCGCAGAAATCTGATATAAATTATAGTTATGATAGTATAATTTAAAACTGTATAAATTTTATTTATTAAATATACATGTACGTACTCATAAATATAAACGATTAAATTGTTATACTATTATTTAATTTTTGTTTTTATTGTACCCCGCCTTACAAATTCTGTCCGTAGACAGTTTAAAAAATCTCTTAATAAGTTCGTCCAACGAGCAACTTGTAGTTCTTAAAATATTTTTCATCGCAAGGTCTATTAAAATAAGTTTAATTAAAAAATAACGTCAGACATAAAATTTTACAAATCAAAATCATGTTAAATTTTCTTTCAAAGAGCTTATAAAAACAAAAACAATGTTTCAACTCTTCCCACATAGTAAAGATCTAAAATCATCAGCACAATACATTTTACTTCATTCTGTTTCTCATTTTGCTATGACGGAAAATTTGATCATTTTCAAAATAGTCATCAATATCAAAATGATTATTACTTTCACATATTTTATCATTTTGGCCTTGGTTAATAACATCCGTTGCGTAAACTCATTCCAAATGAAAATCTAGCTCCAATTAATACGAAATATTCTAAGCATTTACTAATGGTTTTATTTTATCTTTAGCTTATATATTTGATATATTATTTATATATTATATATTTTATTAATTATGGGTGGTAGAGGTATTGAGGAATCCAACCTCTTGATGTTCTTGGCATGAAAATCCAGTGTGATGTTCGATGGACGAAGCATATTTATTAATTTTCTACAGAAGCGATCCGATCTTCGCACTATTTATACCACCTATATCCGTCCAAAAATGGAATACAACTCTCATATATGGCCTGGCGCCCCAAAGCCTAATTTGGGGCGCCACAAGGTGACCAAGTGGGCACAGTAGGGTATCCAACTCTATTTACTTTCTAGAGCGTCGATGCAATATGGGTTGTATTTCACTGTTTCATCATGCAGTAAGTACTCTAACGAAATTATGAAATTCATTTTTAGCAGAGCAGTTCATATGTGGAATATACTCCCTCCAGAGCTCTTTCCTGTCAGTTTCAATGTAGAAAAATTCGTATCGAATGTCTACAAATAATATGAAGTATGACGGAAATCTCGCAGGCATATCGATGTTTAAAAACAAATAAAATCCTGTCGATATGCTCACACGAAGTATTTTAGAAAATATTCAGACATGTCGTAAATCAATTTCCCCAGGTATATCTGCAAGAAATTCGTAAGCAAAATCTGACAACACAGTTAGACATTTATCAGAATTGTGTGATTCAGACAACATCACTGTGTTTTTATATAGATACTTTAGATTGTGTTAAGTGCCATAATTTCCATAACACAGCAGTAACTTAAGTATAACATTCTCATAATATGTGTAAAAAAATAAATTTTTAATACCTATTATACCTATACGCATGATTGATTAGGGTGACTTTACAATTATTATTAAATACATGTAGGCGAATAAAAAATTAATAAATTAACACTTATTGTTTATATAATGAAAAATATTAATATATATAAATAAAAAAATATTTATATGATAGTGTAAAATACAGGGTATTAAGTAATGACGACATACACTTTTCATAATCTATGTTTAATTAAAGAACAGAGCCGTACAAGTCAGAAATGGAAAACAGGAACTGATAAATTCTGTATTCTGGGATTTATAAACGCATAAATAAAAAATTTTTAATTTTTAAAAATTTATATATATATATACTATTTATATACTACTAGCGTGCCCGTGACTGCTTTGCAAGTCATTAATGGTTGTTTTTTATTCTGTAGCGTTCGTTTTTGTGTGCGCTAAAAATTCAATCATTCAAGAAAATTAATCAGAAAGAACACAATTTCCTTTTTTTTCCTTTTATGTTTTTTTTAGTAATTTTATTTTTTTCACAATTTAATATTTTTGTGTGATTATATAAAACGTCTTGTTCTATTGCATGGCTTTGACATGTACGACAACATTCTGCGATTGATTTTGGTTCGTGGTATAGGCAACCAAAGCAGTTGGTTTATTAACACCTGAACATGATACATATAATTGAACGTGCGAAAAAAAGGGACCATTGCAAAAGCAACACGTATGGGGAACTGAAGCCGTTTAAAATCGAACGGCAAATAGGGAGGAATCATAGGAATGCGTGGATCAGCACATCCTCGCCATTATATTTTCCTTTTACAATTTTTGCTTCAATCACATTTTCAATGACTTTTTTGACTACTAAAGATGCCCCAATGCAAAGTCGTGGCTGGCAGATGTTTTTAAGAAAAATAATTGAAATACCAACTTTCACTTGTAGGCGGTGGATGGGCGTCAGTCCAGATAATTCAAGCGAATTTTAATTAATTTACAACATCGTTTTGATTGGTAACATCGTTAGTCGATTTGTAGGTAAAAATTACCCCGGGAATGTCATTCAAAATTGTCACATTGATATCCGAAACATCTGCATTTTTCGCAGCTAAGGTAGCTCTTTCCTCCAACCAATCATGGTTTCTAAAATTTTCTGCAATACCTGGAAATACGTTTGTGACCAGTTCTTGTTTTGATTGTGCAAAGTGGCAAAAATTATTTGGAAGCGTAATCAATTTTGTGGTGGTGTCAATTGGAATTGCGCCATTCCCAATATCTAACAATTGCTTCAAAAAACGTTCGGCTGATGGATCATTTTGCAATTGCACATGCAAATTACACACACACACATACACATATGGAAAACAAAATTCTTTATTTGTTTGAACATCCACTTGCTATGAACATGAACATATTTCGATTTGTATTGCCGTCTCATTCTGCACACACACACACACACACAGCAGCAGCCTACAAACAAAAAAAACACATTTCATTTGATACAAAGCCGAAGTATGAAATTTTTTAAAAATTTGTCTCGTTTGAAAGGCGCACTGTGGACGCACTATTGTGCATAACCGCATGAAACAAAGATACAAACCAGCGAACGACCATTACGAAGGTACTGTGAAAATTTGCTGAAAATCGGCAACACCGGCAACCAACGGACACCTATTTTGGGCTGAATTTTTATTTATATAGAAGATTAGTGAGTTTTTTTTTGTAAATATCTTCGGAACTACATAACCGATTTAAGAGATTGATATCTCGTTTTGAAAAGCATAACAATGGCTTTAAAAAATAAAATAAAAAAGAAATAAAAAATAATAAATATGTATATGTCATTGGTGGGTTTTGCCACGCCCCTCCGCCCACAGACCGAAAATCAAAAATCGGACTTGGCAGTGGCACCCGCCTGAATATTCTGAAGATTCTCTGAAAATTTCATCAAAATCGGCCCAGCCGTTTTCGAGTCCATTTCTTACATACATACACACATCCTCTTTTATATATATAGATATATATGCGCTAGTTCATTTAACTTTTCAAATTTTAAAACAAAAGTTTTATTATTTTTCTTTTTAAGTCCAGCCAATGCTAGACAAAAATTTATTTCCCCCTACTCTCCATCTCACTTACCGGGTACGATTAAGGGCACGGTTGTCCCACTATGAATTAGGATGTTATGGGCAAGGGGTTTGGATAGATTTCTAGCATCTTTATGCTTTAAAATCTCTTCTTTTTTATTTGTTATTAATTCATGTAAAATATTTAAATTTAATTTTGAGAGCTCCGTAAGCATTATTGAAGCAGGTCGCCAGACTTATAAACTACTTTGTACATAATAATAATAATTATAATAATAATAATAATAATTGTAGCAAATATGATATGTACTATTAATCCTCTGATATTCTAAGTATTCTAATAATAAATAATAAACAACATAATATTCTAGTAAACTTGTTTAGCAAGTATTCTTTACTGATATTCTATTTATTAGTTTCACTATAGCAAGTAAATGGTCAAGTTTCACACATTATTTAATTAATTAATTATCCGAATTTCTCGTATTGATTTGAGACAGATTATTTGAAAATCGTATGATTTAATGACCAATGTTATGTAAGGAGTTAAAGACACGATTCAAGACTTGGTATTCGTAAAACTCATAAATGGGTAAAACCGTTTTACAAATTTGCTTAAATCGTAAAAATATTCGAACGTAAAAAGTGCGGTCTGAAACGTACAAGGGTTGTTTTGCCTGGATTTAGTGCAACACAATAAATGTATATCTGTTAAGGTGCCGATTAAGACATACACCAAGGTAATTTACTACGGTCTGTTGAGAAACCACTTGGTTATTAGTCTTTGCGTAATGAGAAAGTAATTTAGACGCCATTTTCTTTCCTTCACCTTCATTTCCCAGTGGCCTTGTAGCTGCCGGGAGGGTTCCTGAGAACTATTGTGGATGCTTAGAAAAACTGTATCATCTGCGAATATTGTTATTAGTTGGCATCAGCTATTAAAATGGACCCCAGATACTGCCTTGTGGAAATAATAAGATATTGTGTATTTAAAAATAATTTTCCATGAGTAAAATATTAGCCAAATTTTTATGTTTACGATAATAACACTATAATTGGAGCAAGATTACGCAGTTTAACTTGGCTGACTTTTCTATTTAAAATTGAAACAAATTTCCCTTAAATAAAATAAAAAAGTGATTCTTTTATTTTTGATGGGTTTAATAAAGTTTGGTGATAGAAAAACAGAAAACAAAAAAATAATTTTTCTTTCTACTACTGCAAATTTATAATGGTACGTGCGAATGTCACTTTTATTCTATTCATTTTTATTTCTTAAGCAAAAAATTTGAAATTGTAGAAACTAAACTAGGGTAAGCACCGAGAAGAAAAAAGTTGAACATCTTAAAACTCTCTACCACTGCTTGAGGTGTGTTCATATATTTGTTTAAATTTATTCGAGCACACCTGCTGACAAATAGCGTTACCCAGTGTGTCACATCCATCATCAGAGATTTAAGGGTTTTTACACGCACAAACTCAAATATACTTATGCACAAATAAATATTTATATACATGCTTTAACTGATAACACATACAATACAACACTTCACATAAATATGACGACAGCTATTTTTTTTTATGGAAATACTTAAATCTTTACTTATAAATTGGCTAAAGGAGAGGAAGAGAGAAGGTGAATAATTTAAGAAAAATGTGTGCTGCACGAATAGTTCATATAAGAGTCATATTTGTATTTTTATGAATACAGCAAACGAAAAAATATAAATGACGACCTAAGCACTTTGTTTCTTAGTGATGAAAACAGAAAAGAAGCTAAACTGAGTTTATTGACACTTAAATAATGTACTATTGTTCCTTAAATTTGAGGTAAAAATCTTAGGAATAAAGTAAAATAACTAAAGTTAGGCATATACTTAGCAGTATGAAATGAGAATTAATTTGAGAAATAATACAATACACAATATGTCTGACGATATACAAAAACAGCAAAAAGAAATTTTCATTTTCACTTAAAACTTGATCATCTACTTAACCAATTTATTTGATAAATAAAATTACGAAAAATATTCATAATCAATCAAATATATTTTTTTCTCAGAACAGCACTAAGGGGATGACACCTACTCGCACAATGCATTGTACCAAAAATAGGAAGTAAGGTATTGGAGAGGAGTAAAGAGGAAGTAGTGTTTGTGGATATTCCATTTGTATTTTAATACTATAAAAACGACAGGAAAAACCTTTGGAGGGAGTTCATTCAAATCGTTCTGCTAAAAACGAATATTCCCTGTAATGCATAGTGTGATTCTCTAGCCAACTAACAACAAATGGATGCGCTTTCAATGAAAATCGGGTTACGGGAACAACTTTCCTAATTTACCAAGAGCACTTATCATTGTAGTAACGATAAAACATTGAAATACAACCCACATTTTGTCGATGCTCTAGAGAATCGATAGAGTTGGATACCCTACACAACGAAGATCGATCGATCGAAACTTTTAAAAAACTTTTCATGCATGCAGAAAGCTTCTTTAGAAGCCCGAAAAATGTGCTCATTTCATCGAACATCACACTGAATTTTCACTCCAGGAGCCTAAAAGTACCCATGTAGGGTAGTAGATGGTGTACTAGCTTATCAGTCTGGGGGTTCGATTCCCAACAAAGGCCTGCTTTAACTACAGAAAATAAAAATTGACTGTCGGTGGGGCTGCTCAGTGACATTTAATTACCGATGAAAGCTGCCCCGGTAGGCTACTAGGTAGTTTATTTAGCCTTCCAATCTAGGGGTGGTTATTCATACTACAAAAATAAGAGCTTGAAGGCTATGCAACTATCCTTCTACTTTCACCACCTGTCTTATCTCTTCTCTACCCCTTTCCTAAAGAATGTAGCATGGTCGTGATTAAATAAGCCTTGTTGCCTGAAGTGCTACTTCTCTTTAAAAAAAGAATCTCCGATTCATTAATACTTATATCACCCAAAGCAACAGATGCAGCAACATTTTCGAACACAGATCTATGTCTAAGCATGCAACATTGAGCCTTACGAGCATTAAAAATGACTCCATTTACACGGCCTCATTCGGAGATTGTTGCGAGATCGTGATTCTGCTTTTTGGAACCCACCTTCAACTGGTTCGGTCTATTACTGAATGAATAAAAATGACAAATGGTGCTGTCATCTGCGAAATATAATTAATTTAAATGAAGTGCATAAAACGTAAATTTTTTCCGTTAGCTATAAGATTGTGGCTGTACCATACTAAAACTACAATGACTGCGCGGTGTGTAGTGTAGTTTTATGTATTATGTTGTTTATTTTTCCTCCGAACTCAAAGGGAAGCGCTCTCGATGCGAATGTATCATTCTCAAGCCGCGTTGTGGTTTGTAAAAACCACAGAGGACAGGAAATAGCAATAGTAGCTTGATGTATTTACGCCTTTGAAATGATTACCCAAACTATTTTACTATTACATGCAATCTTATATATTATATAATCTTAAACTGTACAAATTTCATGTATACCTTAATTTCCAAGCATTTCCAAAGTTAAAATTTCTTAACTGACAATTTGTCTTCATACATTTAGCGTATTCACCCAATCTTATTTATTTTTATTGTGCTTTTTAATACATTATTTAGTCGTTTAAATATTTACTGTTTAGAAAAAGTATAAATAATAATAAAGGTTAAAGGTGTTTTTATCATAGAAGGGATTAAAACTGATCAGCTTAAAATAAAGTTATTGTTACAATTTTTTAAAAACAATATAACAAATATAAAACTAAATTTGAATAGCTTATTCAAATATTATTCTTAAAGTAAAAGTATATCAACCAATTAAACTTATTCATAAATTCATAAAAATCTTTTAACAGAAATCTTCTGTAACAGTTTTATGTATTTTTAAGTCAATTATCTTATGTGTTCTCCTATAAACACTAAACTGTTTTTATTTAAGATATCATTAAGTCATTTCTATTTTTATTGAAGGTATGAGTAAAGTAGTTGTAGTTTTCTAAAACTGTTATTTATATTACGAAATTATTCGAGTTAATACGCGATGTTTATTTTAATAAAAAAAATAATATAAAAATAAAAAGTTTCCTTTAGCAGATGCATAACATTATAAATGATAATTTATTACTTTCACAATTGCAAAATTACAATGCTGCAAGACAAACTGTTTACAGCCACTCCCATTGAGCTTAGAAATGCATAGTACAATTTGAGGATAGTTAAACACAATAGCACAAGTTTTCTAAAGTATGTGCGTTAATACATACATTTATATAAACATATGTACATACATGAGTATACACATATATTTTCTTAGCAGTATGTGTATTGTACATGACGTTTTCAAATTTACATATTGTGTGGTGATGTGGTTTTTCTCTTAACGTATAAATGCTAGCAGTACAAAGAAACTCATCATGCATGCAGTTTTTCTTTGACTTTAGTTTCCTCATACTTAAAAGCTAAGCTAAACATTTTTCAATATTTTGAAGTATATATACTGCACTGTAAGGATAATAAATGGTAAAATTTACTTTAATATATCAACTTTTCACCGAATATGTATAATTATTATTAAAAAGATGAAAAGTATTATACAACTTTCTATGAAATCATCAATTATTTTTTTTTTTGTATTTTAACAAAATTCAATACACTGTTTTCAGTATTTGTGTTCGCTCGAAAGACCAAGTTTTATAAATCTTCCATCGTATTTTACTTTTATTTACCCTTACATATTATTTCAGTGTAGGTTTGTTTATTTTGACTTTTTTACTTTGTATAAATCTTACGTTACTAGATAAGTATGTGTGAAGTATTTGCGTGTGGATAAGTACCACCATAAGAGCTATGTTGCGATAATAAAATATTTTATATCAAGCTATACTTAAATGTAGAAATTAATATGTTGGCACCATATGAACTACTTGAAACCATAAACTGATGGTAGTTCAAAAAATAGTCTGATAATGGCATAAAGGTGTAAACATATTTAATTTTAAAGTTAACATTGCAGAGATTTATGCTGGCTACTGTTGGTGCGAAAACTCTTTCTTCAACGCGCACAGCTGATTGCTTAAAAATGTTTATACATGAAATATAACAGCAAAATGACGTGACACCAAAAGTAAGTTTAAAATAATTTGTTTTTTAAAAGCAGCAACTAAACGCAACAGTAAAATGCTTAACAATTTTACTGAGAATAACATCTTTTTAAAAAAGGAAAACCACCTTAGCTTCGGTTAATATGGTTTCATAATTACTTTTACTTTATATCTGCAGTAAAACATTAATTAATATACCTAAGGAAATTGCAAGAAATTTTTAGCAGAAAATGTTTCGAAACGTTGGCATTTTACTGATAAATAAATTATTCTTATATCATATTGATCATTATTTATTTTACTGATTTGCAAATAATTTTTAAATTTTGAGTAATTCTAGTGTCACCAAAGTTTTTTGCCTTCATATAATCGCACAATTGTATAACTAAAATAGGGAATTAATTTATTATTGACTGCTGTTGATTCCTGCGGAATACATTGTGCTAAATTGTATTAATTTGTTTAGATCCATCAATTTATATATCTCAATTTTTTTTAGAATTTTCATTTGTGACGCTTAGAATTGTTAGCATATTGTTACGTTTAATAATTTTGATAAAATTTCAAATTTTTATATTGAGTTATTTTATTGCACAAAAATAACACAGCACTTTGGACTTTTAAATTAAATTAAACGATTTATTTATTTTCAATACACACAAAACAACATCATGGTAACCTCACCTTTATAACGCCTAAAAGATTTTTATTCTTTTGTTGTCTTTACCCAACGATTTTTCAGCTTAAATTCGATTTTTTTTCGCAGCAGTTAGTGGTTATGTTGTTGTTTTAATCAGTTATGACATATACAAGAATTTCATTCCATATTGCTGTGGTTTTGGTTGCTCTGTGTTAGTTGCTTTTGTTTTGCATTGCTTAATTTATTTCGTGTATTTTCTTACAAGCATGATGTTGCTGTATTATGTGTATAATATTTATTAGAAATATACACATTTGGTACTATACACAATAGGTCATTTTGTTTAATTTTTTCTTGATAATTACTTTGTTGATGACGTAAATTAATGGTCAAGTAGAATGAATATATATCCGTCCATAATTCCCTACTTATAGAGATTGAATTTGCTATAATATAATGGCCAAAATTCAACACTGTTTTTATTACAAATTTTTCACTTGTGATCTTTTTAAATTATTGGCAAAATAATTTTTTAATTTTCAATTAATATATAAAAATTATTCTTTACAGATAATGTTAATATTGGTAAAGCATGCAGAAAATAAAAATTCATTTTAGTTCAATTCTTAGATTTAGTTAATGGTCTAAGGATGGTTGTTTCAACCAAGCATAAAGTACTTAGAAATACCTGCCTTTTCCACCGTCAAATTAATTAAGATTATAAAAAGTTATCGATTAAATATATGTATAGCAAAATATTTTTTCAATCACATATTTTTTAATCACGCAGTAAAAGTCTCAGTTACATGTAAAATATTCAATATTAGTTTTAAGTTCTTATGAAATTTCGGTTTTTTTATTGTTTTTTTTTTATTTTTTTAAATACATTTTTTTATTAATTTAAATACATTTTTTTTCAATTTAAATTTTGTGAATTTTTGTGTTTTTATTCACGAAAACATTTTCATTCAAGCGATAGCTATTCTGCCTGGCACTTTCAGAGAATTTTATTAAAATTTTAAATCTTCCGAACTATTGGATAAAATTTACAATTTTCAACACAACAAGAGGCCAAGCGGAGATATTTCTGAGTGAAGCTGCAGATGATCGATCCCCTAAGTTAAAGAGGGCTTCTGGATATACCCTCAAAAGTACCTCGGGCATACAATGTTTTGTAAATATAAAAGAGTCTTTAATTAAATGATAAAATAAGTTTGATTTTGTTTTTATTTTAACAAATCAATTGTTTTTTCTATTTTTTGAAATAAATTCTCAAATTCAAATTTATTTTGGACTATGTAGCATCAATAATTTGTTTACATGTTCTTAGTCGGTGCTTTGCACTCCGATGAATTTTTATGTAATTTATAAGATTAAAGCGTTACAATTTTTGGCGCAGCTTTTCTTTTATTCGCATTTGATGTAGGTTTTTTAAAGTAGAGCAAAATAAATTACCAGTACCCAAGTAAGTTTCAATTGTATAAGAAAAAAAACGAATCCAAATTGTTATGGAAAATACAAAGAAGCGACTGTTTATACGTTTTCTCAATTCAGAAATGTGACGTTTTAAAGAAACATGCTGTTAAAACACAACTTACAACTGTTTACAATTTTATCAAGAATATATCAAAAATACTTAAGGTCAACCAAAAACAAAAAAAAATTTCAAGCCCGATTTCCCACAAGCTAAAAGAAATTTCCAAGGTCCACTTAAGTTTAGAAACTCTTAATAAATAAACTTCTTATGACATTCCTAATAAATGCCAGCCAATTTTGTGAACATACCCAGCGGTACTCCTTTATCCCGGGGGGCTAACTATCCACAACTTCACTCAAAAATGCCTCGGCTTGGCTTTTCATTATGATATATCAATCGGATCATGAGTTACTGAAAGCTATTTAAAATTATTTCATGTAAAACATTTTTAGTTGTTATATTCTTTTAATGATCAAAGTATATAGCGACTATATACTTGACACGTAGAGCGTAAATTTTTCATAAAGTTTAAAGAGAACAGTGTAATGTAAATTCCAGATTTCTACAAATAGAGCACGAGTAAAACTTTATTACATCGTATTTTGGAAACTTTAATTTTTTGTTTTTTGTTTTAAGCATTGATTGATAATTACCAAGAACTATCCTCGACTGTTACAGTTTTATTGTTTTCTATTACCCGTTCTACAAGCTCCTCCTAAGGAGCACAGCATTGTTTATTATTTACCAATTTTTTTATTTGTCATATATATTTTTCAAAGTTTTTTTGCTGAAAAACCTCTTTAAATTAGAAGTGAGATTTAAGTTGTTACTAAAACGTTATCAAAAATATGACATTCGAATAGCAGTTATTAAATTTTATTCTAACTATCTTTGGAAGTGTTTTAAAATGTAGCATTCAAATAAATTATAGTAAAAATTTTTATTATTTATTTATTTATTATTATTAATAAAAATATTTTTTTTAGTTTGGGACATATGTATTTGTTTAAACTATCTTTGTTTATTTTTTTAGACATGTTTCATAAATTAAAAGAAGCTTAGCAATAAATAATATTTAAGATAATTTATAAAGCCACAACAGATCTCTATTGTTTACCTTCGAAAAACATAATTAAAAATGAGCATTATTGAAATTTTTACGAATATATTAAAATTTAATTTAAATCTTTTACTTTCACAGTTTGTAGTACTTTACTTGCTGTCTTACTTTATTGCAAGAAAATTCTAAAGGCTTAAATATAAAAAATATATCATTGAAATTATATAATATATAGCTTGTTTTATTTCCAAATTTTGATTCACAAAGTGCTTAAATACTTGACTTTTATCTAATATTAACCTGTTCAATAATTATAATTTTATGTTCTTAACAAGAAACACTTAAGAAATTTACAAAATGTATAAAATAAATAGTATTTTTTATTATAATTATCCATGAGAAAACTTAATAATTTATTCCATTAAATTAAAATAAACATAGAAAAGGAAGTACCGCTTCTTTTTAAATTAAACCTTTTAATTGATTAAATATTATAACAACTCGTCTGAACAACTCTTCAACATTTTAATGCAATTAGATTTTCATTAAAAAAAAAGGAGAAATAAAAATAATAAAATAATGCATTAAAATCAACTTATTAAGATATATAATCTGCGCAACCAAATCGCAAAGAATAAGATTTTTTTGGATAAAAAGAAAACTATAACTCTAAGTGGAATTGAACTTAAAATGGAAAACATTAAAGAAGAAAATGTTTATAAAAAATTTAATCAAGTGCCACAACAAAAAAAAAAAAATAGTAAGGAAAGATATGTTGAATATAAACAGAAGAGTTTATATACTTGCCAAATTGTAAGCAGAATAACTGACTATTTTCTGTTTTATTCATTTAATCTACTTCAGTTTTTGTTGCATTCACAATACATTTTATAAAAGATTTGTTTTTCTTTCTTTTTTCTGCTAAAATTTCTTACTAAATGTGAAACGGCATTACAACAAATAATTTCCGCAATTTAATTTAGGGCAAAGCACAAAAACAAAATAAATAAATAAATAAATAGACAAACAAAAATTAAAAAAAAAATTATAAGGAATGCAAAATATCCAAATGTAAAAATCTCTTAAAATTTTGAAGTTTGCATTATATCACTGATATAATCTTTGTACACCATCTTCTAAAGGATGTTTTAAATTTTTTATTCATTACCTTATTTATGCATAACACAAGTACTCTAATTCTATTACTATTTCTTTATCTATGTATCTAAAACTTAAGCTGAAACAAAATTTTTCTGCCTCTCCCAGCAATTTTTAAATCAAAAAATAAAGAAATATAATATTTATTTTGTTACATGATTGCATAAGATGCTGTGTTGTATGCTTTGCGCATAGATCTGTGTTCAGAAATGATGCTGCATCTGTTACTATGGGTGATATAGGTATTATGGAATCAAAACTGTTGATTTTCTTGGCATATAAATTCAGTGTGATATTCGATGGACTAAGCATATTTTGCAGGTTTCTAAAAAAGCTTTCAAGTACCTCGGTTTCTTAAAACAGTGTAAGAGGTACTTCATTTCATCCGATTTTGGTACTATTTATAGCAGCTATATCCGTCCAAAAATGGAAAACAAATCTCATGCATGCGTCGGCGACCCAAAGTCTATTTGGATTCTCTAGAGAATTGACTAAATGTCGGATGTATTTCACTATTTTATCGTTTCTATAGTGGCAAGAACTCATAAATTATTCCCGTTACTCGCACGTTTTTGTGTTTAACTCGATCTTCATTAAGAACCCTTCCAATTGTGCTTGAATGGCAAGTGTATCGCACTACGTATTACAGAGGAAATAAACTGCCTAAAGTGGTCTTTGCTGTCAATTTTAATGTAGAAAAGTTCAAATAGAATGTACACAAACCCAACTCCACCTTTCCTCCTCCCCATAACCTAAATTCCTAGTTCTGGTACAATCCCTTGCAAGTGTAGGGCCATCCCGTGAGAGCTGGTCCAAAAAAAAAAAAAAATAAAGAGTATTTTGTTTTTTAATGCTTCAGACGAGATTAGCAAAAATGCAGGGATCTTGAAGATTATTATCGGATGAGTATACAATATTAGAATTCGTGAAGAAATAATTTTTGTTAGACACAAATCTTGAAATTCTTTATTTTCGACGCTAGATAAGTGCTCTTCGCCTTTCTGGAACTTGACAAAAATCTTATGGAAGATCACTAGCACTATTCCTGTTTCAAATAGCAGCGGTTCTCGAGAAAAAAATTAAGTTTTGGCGTAAACATTTGCTTTCTATCTTTCTATTTTATGTTGTTACCGAATGTTACTATGGAGTTGTATAGATCACTAAGAATTAGTTCTGTAGATGATTACATAATAAATTATTTACAGATATATCAGAATATGCAAAACTGTAAGAAATAGGAAAGCACCTTGTATAGATGGAGTTAAAATGGTTTCGAGTTAGCATAATTTTATCTTAATACTTTAATTACCAATGGATTAAAATAGCGTATAAATGAAACATTGCTAATCAAAAAATCTGAACAGACATTTCCTTTAATTTGAAACAAAGCTGACATTTAACATTATTCCTCTGCTTTTTAACATAAATGTTATAAATTGGATCTCAAATTAGTGAGCCATATTCCTGAATAGTTCTGACAAGAGAAGTTTACAGATGTTTTAAGCTAAAGCTCATACAGAAATTTCATTTTACATGAGCTCCAAATCTCTATAATTTCATCGTCATTGTAACTAGCAGCTAACTCTTTTCTTATGGTAAGACATTTAGTTGTTTTAAATTTTTACTGAGCGTTAACTGGATCAACTTTATAAGAAATATCGGGTTTTACTGGTGCAGGAATTGAAACCGAATGACTATTTATATCGTCCTATATTCGCTCAATTGATTCAGGATCAACCGGCTGGACAAAGCGAATTTTCACTTTTCAGGGTATGTCAACAAACTAAATTATAGCATTTAAGCATCTGAAAATCCTAGAGCGATTATTGAGAAGCCTTTGCATGCTCAACGTGTCACTGTATGGTGTGCTATGTGGCCTGGTTGCGTAATTGTGTCGTTTTTTTTTAAAGATGAGGCTGAAAATGGGGGAATGGATCACGCTATCCTGAAATGCTCACAACCCCATTTTGCCCTATTAGTGAGGACGTGGATACCACTGAGACATGGTATCAATAGGACGGTGCCACATGGCACAAAACTAATGAAGCGATCAATTTATTGCAAACCAAATTTCCCGATCACATAACTTCACCAAAATATCAGCAGGAATATTTTTTGTGGTGCTATAGTAAGGACAGGGAGTATAGGGAGCCAATCGAATAGATTTGTCTTAAAACACAAAGTTCGGGATTAACGAAATAGGACCACCACTTTGCTGAAAAGGAATTATAAAGTTTGATGAAAGGATCGACATCTGTCAGCGTGTTCGTGATCGACATTTGCCAGATATCATTTTTCATTCGTAATCACTTAACTTTTCTCTTCGTAATACAATAAAAATTCAAATCATCTTAATCTCAATGTTTGGTTTTATTTTGTTTTAGAAAACAAACCTCTTGTTCAAAAACTCTTTATATTGTAGAAGTTTTCTGCAGTGATGGATAAAGCAAGTATATAAGTATTTACGGATTGCATTTCTTTTTATTTGCTATAAGTTGTGTTAATTTTGTATAAAATGCAGCCTCTTATATCTTTTTAATCATGTGTGTCTTATTTTTGTGTTTCATAAATGCAGATCATTTTTTAAACTAAATACTGGGCCAATTATTATTACAGCTGAGACTAATTTAGATATTTGTCGCAATTCAAAAAGCTTGAATACATACGATAATAAACAGTTTTATTTGACGCAATAAAAAACCAGTTTATTCACTCTTAAAGACTGGTGTTGTATTTAAAGTATTAAAAAAATTAAAAATTATTGGTTAAGCATTCCAAAAGCTTAAACAATCATGCAACGTAAACTCTGAAATTATTTAACAGAGATGTGATTTCACACAGCGCATTGTTTATTTATTTAGTGAAGTTTTAAAACCCACCCACAAAGTTTTAAAATCTGATTGTGATCAATGGTGGCTATCTAATGTCGTTTTAGCCTTTGAATACAAAATGCCGTTTTGCAAAAATTTAAACTTTTGGTTAAAGCTTGCTAACTAACAGGACATTTTGACAATGTTTTCATCTATTATTCTATTTGGCTAGCTTCGGTAGGAGCTTGTTTAAATAAATTGCCTTTTCCACAGATAAAAATTTCCCATTAATTCCCTTGCAATTAAAAATAAAAAAATCAAAAGTCAGAAAGTAAAAAGTAAAAAAATCGATTTAATTTATAATGTAAAAATACATATTGGTAGGAGTATAAACAATCTCTTTTCTTTATTCTGTAATTGTAATTTAATGAAATCCGCATTTCTTTTTGTTGAAATAAATCATTAAAAAAAATTTATTAAAAACACTGTTTACAGCACCTGCGTTTGCAATTTGTATTATTTGCTTCCTGTCTTTGTTTAATTTTATCAATCGTATGCAAAAAAATGAAAAGACAAATATAAATGTTCATGTTTGCTTATCAGTGCGAGTATCATATTATCAGTCTAAAGTTTCTGTCAGTTAAGTATATCAAGTTACATGAACATACGTACAGCCAGATGTCAACCAAAATATCATTACCATTTTTGCAGAAGGATATGGTATTGTACATATCAATCAAAATGTTAAAACTGATTTATTTTATTACCCGGAATGTGCAAATCAAATTTTTCCAATATAGTTATAATACTTGACTTGAATAAAAATAATATTGAAAAATAGTAATTTGAACAAGAGGCATACTTGTAATTTTATTAAATCACATGCATTTAAATGAATATGTAAACAAAGAATTCAAGTTTATTATTATCTATGACCTCTTCTTCCAAGCTAGAGCAGTGCTTGAGCAAAAAGTTTATATTATAACTTTTTAATTTTGTTTTCGATAATTTCTTAGTAACAGCTTTCTAATCTGCTGCTTATTTGCTTGACGCTTGTATTAACGGTATAGAATTTGCAACCTGAATTGTAAAAATTATGAAATTTATCTTAAAGTAAACAACTTGTTGGCCAATTTATTAATCTAAAAATGGAGCTTGTCAGTTATTTGCACAGGTTTTACTTTAGAATGTAAAATTTTATGAAGCCATTCATAAGGCCATTCAACGTTTCTCTCATCGTAAATTGCATTGCTAAAGAAACTTTAATTTAATTTGATGCGTGTTGAGATAAACATTACAGATTGTATTCCCAGTGTAGCCCGTATGTTACTAAATAACTAATATTATTTAGTTAACTTCGAACTTATTTAAATATGAAGGGCAGTGGAGAATATAGCGAACTTCTGTTAATCACAAGATGAAACTTTGGATCAGATTTCTATTGATTTAGAAATTGTTATATTCACCTTAGAAAAATCTGAATGCAATATTTGAAAATGTTAAGTTAATAATATATTGTTTTTAATATTTATAATAATTATAGTTTATTGGCCTTTTTAATATTTTATAAATAATTTTTTCAAGCACAAGTTCTAGAAAGTTGTATGTATGTATGTATGTGCAGTTTCTGTTGGTCTTTGTTTTTTCTATATTCTGTTTCTTTGAAAAGATTTATTTTTAATTTGTTTGAAAAAAATTTTTCATTTATTGATTGATCAGATTTTAGTAAAGATATACAAAACGATCAAATGAATTGTTAACAGTTTTTGGAACAACCTTTAATAACACAAGCTATTTGTTATGGCCTTGTTAGAGAAAAGTAGAAAATGACTGCAAATTAACTGTTGAAAACAGTTTTAATTTAATTTAATATCTTGGGTTAATGTAACTTGCCGTATATAATACATTTATTTATCGTTATTATAATAACATTTTGTCGAAATGGAAGTGTGCAAAAAATGTGCTCATTCCAAAAATTGACACGTAATGCAGGCTCATTGCCAAATTGTGTTTTTTATTAAAGACTTTTAAAAAATTCTTCACAATTAAATGTCATGTTATATAGAAGATAACACTTTGTTGTGTGACAGGCAATCGGGACGAGGCCAATTGCCATCTTGTATTATTTTTTTAAATAAAATTGGAAAATTCTTTATATTCATATATAATATTATTTTAATAAAAACACTTTGTTGTTTGACAGATCGTAATTTTAGCTTTTGCTGTCTTTCTCCTTTATTGGATGCAACTGAAAACATACGACCTTAACTTAATCAAGGAAAAATAAATTTCACGATACTTCTTGATCACTAAGGCCTTTGATACGGTTGATCATAGCACTTTGCGAATGAAAATTTCGATAATGTTTTAAATTCCCTTTAATTTCCACACGACCACTACCTTCATATCCATGTAGTGATTGGCAGTTTGTGTTGTCAAACCAACAATCTATGGTATTATATTTATGTAAGGGAGTACCGCAAGGACCAATTGTTGGACCACTCCTGTAGTTACTTATGCTAATGATTTACCTAAACACACCACGTAAACTCACTTGTGGATAGGACTTTCACAAAGCTGTGGTGTCTTTGATCATCACATAACTATACACCTTTTAACATACAGCAACTTCTTGCAAAATCTTGTCTTGTTCCTGAGTTAATCTACGTTTGTGAACTTTTCGCAGGATGTCAGTGTGCTTTTAAAATAAAGCTTAATGTCTTATATAACAATATCATTGTTCGAAGCTATATGGGATTTCATTCAATAGCATCCTTAAAGTCCATATGGTTTTATTACTATATAAAATCATGTCTTTAGAAATGCCACAATATCTTTTTGATAAAATCAGGTTTGTCAGACCAGTTAGGGGAAAACAGATTTTAATTCTTTTACGCTATTATGGAGTATTCGTCCTCAAGTGCAACAGCTTGGTAAAAAAGCTTTAAACAGTTTTTATATATTTTTATTCGCAATAATAAATGAAATAAAATAAAAACAAATGTATAGTTTAATCTGTCTGAATATTTATATTCTGTATATTTTCCGTCTTAATCAGAAGAACTTTCCGGTGCTCTAAAAAAAGATTATTTCTTATTTGAACATATATAAATAAATGTATACACAATTAATACCATTCAATAAATTTTAATGCAAATACTTTTAAAAAACTTTTTGGAAAAATTTGGTGTGAAAAAATAAAAAATATTTATAAGGTCGGCCAAATAATTTTTTTTTTTGTTTTAAATGCTATAAACAAAACAACACAGCTTCGGCTGTGTGGCACGTAGCGCCGTCCTGTTGAAACCAAAAGTTGCCAATATTCTCCTATTGAATTTTTATGAACAAAAATTTGTTCAACATGGCCCGATAACTATCGCCATTGACTATAACGACACTCCTAAAAAATAGCCCAATTACGCCTCTGGACCAAAATCCGCAACAAAGAGAGACTCGTTTTTGGTGCGTCAGCTTTTCATTGCAAGAGTGCGGGTTTTCTGTGCTCCAAATGCGACAATTTTGCTTGTTTACATACCCGGTAAGCTTCATCTGAAAATATTGTTTTTTTTTTTGCATCTTCGGTAAGTCGATCGCAGGGCCACTTAGCGAAGCGTATACACAGCCATATTCGTTCAGCGGAAGGATAAAACTAATTATCTATCAAATCAAACATGAGCTAACGAAATAGACATGATAAACGAAATCACTAATTGAAAAAAAAACGTTAAATTGCGGACCCGTTATAAAAACACTATTATTTTTTTTCGACCTGTAACTTTCGTAAGGCACCTAGTATTAATTATTTGTACTTCCCTGCTCTTGCAAACTGTGTAGTATGGCAAATTTGAGCAGATCTCTTTTTTACAATTATCTCCGGCCACTATTAAGTTTATCAAGTATTATTTCCTTGAAAATACTTGTTTCCACTTATGTTTGTCATCACGGTTTAAAACACACACTCAATATTGTTTGTGTTATTGAATAATTAAGTATTTAAAGGTCGCTATGTATATAAAATTGTCAGTGTTATGCAGTGTTGATATAATTACTGAAAACGAAAAAAAGAAATAGCCAAGCATGTAATATAAATTTCATTTATACTTGCTTCAAAGAAATGTAATATTTGTTTTTAATTTCCATTTTTTTTCACTTGAAAGTCTATATATATTAATGTTATTTTGATTATTATTATATCTCTTTTATTATCATCTTATATCGTTACTTTTTATGTAACTTGCTAGAAAAAAAAGGGATAAGAAATATACTATGTAACGTAACTTCGATATTCTTCTTTTATAGCAAAAAACTTGCTTAATTTATTAGAAATAATGTATATTCTAAAGAATTGATAATTACATATTTTTCTAACAAAATGGGTGGCACTCGTTTATCTTTAATAATTTATGTTCGCCACTGAATTCATTAGAGCATTTACAAAACAATAGAAAACTGTAATTATACTGTTTTAAATGAAATAAACTTGTCAATAATCATAAGATAATAACTGAGCACATAATGTTTTTTTGTTATAAATAACATTTACAATAATAGATGAGTTATTAACAAAAGAACTACTGCGCCATAATTATTTCACTACTTCAGCAATGTCATATTTTAAGAAACAAAACAAATACAGACATATAATAACTGGCTATAATATTTAAAGATTTTAAATATCAAAATAAGCAAGAAATTATTTATTTGTATCAACAGAAATTAAATATTTTTAACACCTTCTCTAAAGACAATAAAAGTATTATAAAATTTTCATTCGTTTTTTGTCATCGCTATGCTTTTAGAAATGTAAAGTTATTATAAAAACAAAATTTATAGAAAAACTTATGGGAAAACTAATTACAGTTGAAAATTTTAAATTATACTAAGTATTTTTAATTTGTTATTTTATTGGTTAAATGATATTCTCGTTAATTAACAAAATAAAAATAAATAAAATATCAATTTTCTCACATTTACTTAAGTAATGAAGTATGTTATAGGGTGACCCTTAACTATATGCGGAATTTTTTCTTCAAATATTTTTTACTCTCACCCCCCCGTTTGGTAAATTTTGGTTTCAACAGGACGGTGCCACATGTCACTATAAAATAATAAATTTATCGCAAACCAAATTTCCCGATCGCACAATTTGACAAAAATCAGCAGTTAAGTGGCCAGCCAAATCGTGTGATTTAACACCACTGGATTTTTTTTGTTGGGCTGTGTTACGGAGCCAATAGAATCAATTTCATTTTTAAAGCTCAAAATCCATTATGTGACTAACGAAATAGGACCGCCATTTTGCCAAAAAGTTATTAAAAATTTTTGAAAGAATCGACATCTGCCAGCGTGATCATGGTGGATATTTGCAAGACATTTGTTTTATTTTGTTTTAGAAAACAAACTTTTTTTTAATAAGCCGGGGGTTATTTTTAAAACTAAAAGATAGATGGCAGTAGGATTGCCTGTCAGTTTAAATTTTTTCATATTTCAATCCATAGGGCCTGCTATTATTTTTCGTTGCTTTTCAATACTTTAAAATTTGTTTGTTTTCTAAACGAAAACTCGTTTCTCCCTTATTTTTCCTTTATTTGAAAGATTATGCTGTTATCTAATTTCAAAATCACAAAAATATATTTTCGTTTTTTTAGCTTTAGGTTCTGAAGTCCGAGAAAACCATTATTTACGTCACTGTATAAAATTGTAAAAAATATACACTAGGAAATGAATAGATTTTCAACAAATTCGTATTTCCATGTTAAATTTCTGCTTTATTAACAAAAATGAAATAAAAACAAAAACGAAAAGAGAGTATGAGGGCGACAAAGATAGAAGAAGAAAGTTTTCAAATAAAAACTAAGAAACCTAAAATAACAGACCTTTTTTTAAAAGCATTGAAAGACTTGGCTAAAGCTGAATTTAAAATGCAATAAATCTTATTTTGAAGGCGCATTTGCCGTTTGTCTACATCCGTTTGCCACCACTAAGAATACAAAATGCCATTCTAGAGATAAATATTTTTTTTCTTATTGCTGCCAGATTTGCTATTGCCTTTTGGTGCTTAAACAATACCATTTACAGGAACTATAGTTGCACACACAAGTGATTTAATACAGATTTACTTCCCATTCAAATAAACAAGCATCTACAGCAATAGCAACCACAACAGAAAAACGTATACACAATAAGATATGGAATACTTGTTTTTAACAACAGATTTAAAACGGCTGAAGCATGTGTTTGTTGGGTTGTATTGCACTTCCTAATTTGGTTAAAAATTTTGGTAAAAGGCATACAATTAGAAATTGTTTTTTATTTTTGTCAAAAAAATATTTACTCAGATGGAAAAGGAATTCTCATGATGTCTGCAAGGAAGTTTAATAAAAATAAAATAGTTTAAAATACAATTCAAAATTTGAATAACTTTTTACAATAATTTTATTTACGCAAAGACAGGTCAAATAAATTTGAAAAACTATAAAAGATATTTGAATAAAATATTTGCCTGGAAATCTACATAAATATAATTTTAATGAAGAAAATTCTTATTCGGCTTAAATTTAAACGTGGTTGCTAAATTTATAAGTGGTTGCTAAAATTCTATTATGTTTTACTTAAATTCTTTAATGCTATTTTAATTTCTAGTACAAAATATCTTCCTAAAAGTTCGCACAAATAGGACTGAATTAAATTTTTTTACCTTTAAGGTTTTTAAGTCAATATATAGGAAAGAATTAAAATTTTAAATTATTCTAGAGAAGGCTAGCTATGGGTAAAAACTAGCATCTGCATTTATTGAATTGTCTACGAAAATCCTCTTCCAAGTAAACACAGCAATTATACAAAGAATGAAAAATTGGAAGCGTCCCCTAAGAGTAAATGATATAACGATGACAAAAACAAAGTTGACATCCTTTTTTCACCTCAAAAAATGTGAAAAGACAAAAACTATATATCAGTCTGAAAGAATATACAATTTTCATCAGACAACAAAGCAAGGATATCTAAAAACACTTAAATAAATAGACGAAGAAAAAATTAGAAATTTATATATAGATATGCTCTTCACATTTACCCAGTTGGTCATACTTTTAAGGCATTCTCAACGATTATTAATACAGTAATTACAGCTTTACAAAAAAATGCCACGACAATAGGGTCTTATATGTCGCTCTCGAATATAATATAGTTTTGAAAAGTAAAGATATCGATTCTTTCATCAAGGCTTTTAATCACTTTTTAACAAAATTGCGGTTCTATTTCGTTAATCACACCACGGACTTTGAGTTTTAAGAATGAACTCGATTCGATTGGCTCCCTATAGAATCTGTCCTTGACATAGCCCCACAAAAAATAATCCAGTGGTGTTAAATCACACCATCTGGCTGGCCACTTTACTGCTAATTGTATGCGATCAGCAAATTTGGTTTGCAATTGATCGTTTATTGGCTGTGTGAGATATGGCACCGTCATTTTGAAACCACTTCGCGATAGCGTGACTTATTCTCCGTTACGGCATTTCCAGCCTCATCTTCAAAAAACGGCCCAATCACGCCTCAAGACCACATATCGCACCATATGACTGAGCATGCAAAGGCTTCTCAATAATGGCTCTAGGATTTCCAGCAACTCAAATGCGGCAATTTTGCTTGTTGATATATCTTGACAAGTGAAAATGAGCTTCGCCTGAAAAAATGATTTCTTCATAAAAAGCACCCGATTGTTCCTGAAAGAATTGAGAGAGTTTAAGATGATGATTCACATCACTTTAATTGGTCACTTCAATTCCTATACCAGTTGAACATTGTTAAGCTGTAAACTTCGAGGTATTTACAAATCCGGATCTGCTTGAACAGTGTGGCACACTGCTGCGATGTTTTCATTTGAACTAGCCGGTCGAACATGCGCTAGTGTTATCACATTTTGTATCGAGCCTGCTGAATCAAATTTAACGACAAAATTCTTACTAACGATCTCAAGAGGACAATTATGTTATTCGAAAATATCAAGAATTTTGCGAAATGTAACTTTAACAGAATCACCATTTTCACAGTGGATTTTAATTATTTTAATGCGATTTTCATGGGAAATCGAATACGTTGCAACAATTGCCAACGCATCGACTACGAATATGTCAAAAAACTAAATGTTAAAACTATCATGTTATTGGTGTTGCCATAATTGAAAAACAGGTCTTCAGATTATTTTATTTCAGCCACATTTTGACATTTAGTTAATTATATGTTATTTATTTATATGTTATTTAATTATATGTTTTAAAAATATAAGATTCAATGAATTAAACCAGTATAATTAATCCAATTTTACAGCACTTGCTATCTTATTAGTGTTTCCGTAGCCTTACTGAAAGACTTTTTACAATTTGCAATTATAATCAAGTTTTTGTAAAAACAAACTAGTTTAAAAAATAAAACACCTTTAATCTTTAAAACTTTTCTAAAAATCCCTTAATTCGGAAAATTATTTGTTCCCACTTTAGGTAAATAAATCCCCTTATCCGACAATAGTGTTACCACCGTCTATTGTTTATTGTCAAAAATAACCTGAAGTGAAAAATTTAATATAAAAATAATTTTAATTAATTGTTTTTTTATTTGTAGTTATATAGAGTACTTAGCCAGTTGGGTAAGTACATGTATAAATTATTTACCAATATGCAGAGACTGCTGTAGCATAACATCTTGTGGCCAAAATTGGATTAAAAATGACAAACACAACAAGAAAAAATGTAAAAAGGAACGTTTAAAAATTAAGTAAAGTTAAAAAAAAAATAAAACACCACTGTAACCAGAATCATTTTATCGATATTTAACATATCTCTTATTTATTATTATAGTTTAAAGAATAGTTTTTAAATATATTTCATGAATATACATATATCGAGTGTTTTTTTTTTATAGAGATATCGAACTTTAAGTTGGCACCTGTTTTTCAACTGGAGCCTACTTTGGCAGCTGTTTAGTAACGTTCGTGATTTCATTTAACGTTGTAACATGTACAGACTGACAGATGAAAAATGCTTCTAGATTGTACAAATTGCAGCTGATACCGAAATAAGATTGTAGTTGATCCCGATGGCGCAATATGTCCCACAACTCGTGTCACAATTGATTTATAGAAAGAAGTGTTTACCAACCGCATATTTGTTACCTTTTGGAGCAGTGAATTGGTCTACAAGGTTGTGCGATTTAACGCTGCTACAAAAGTCATCAAAAATTGGACCTCTAGAATAGAACTACGTCCAAGGTAGTCGTGGTAATTATATACCATAAGTCATATTTAAATTATAATGCCAGAAGATTATCTTTCGAATAAAGTAAAATGCATGTCAATTAAAAAAGTCATCTTTGTTTTATGCAATTTCAAAATTCTATAGCTCAAAAAACAATCTAATATAAATCTTATATATATAACAAATATAAAAAAATGCCGGTTAGTAGGAGAATAATACATTATTTCCACATTAGCCTAGCTATAGTATTCGGTTTAGCTTCTAAAATATAACTATTAAAATATCACTAACTAAAAGAAGTAGTTGTTGATTGTAATTTCACTGTAGTACAATAAGATGTGTTTGGCAAGTTTCAAGGTTTCTGCTTTAACCGGTGACAAGTTCAAACGTTTTTAAAATTTCAAATGATATAGAACTGTAGTTATAATAGTTTCCATTACATTTAGGAGCTTTCAATCTTTTCTAAATTTTATACAAAGGAAAAACCCTAAAACTGAATTACAGAATACAAAATTTGTTTTAAAACCACGCTAAGTTGAAGTGCCTTCCACGGAGTCATGTTTGTCTGGAAGATCCACTTCTTTACGTCATGCCTTTTAGGGCACAAAAAGCATCTATCATCTGGGCTCGAAGAATTCTAAAATTGGTACCCATTTCATGCCGTTTATTATCAAGGGTAAACACTTCACGGACTTTATGGTCCACATTAGGAATTCTTGTTTCTGTAATTCCTTTTATTATTTTATGTATAAAACTTGCGCTTTGAAGTTTAAAGTATAATAATAAAATAATATAAATATACTATGGTTTTAAATATATGCGAGTATTGAGGTTACAAATAACGACTTTTCCTACTAATAAAAATAACAAAAAAAAAAAACAAAACAAGAGCAATAAATATATTTGATCTATGAATGAGTGGACAAAGCCAGTAACAGAGATGTCTGCTGAAAGTAAAAATTATAAAAAATTCAGTATATTTGTATACAAATATAAAAGAATTCTTGATATTGATATCATAATCATGTTACTTAATAAACTCAGTCACTGTTGTAATTAGAGATTCTTAAGTCACAATGATTTAGTCACAGGTACTGAATAAAAATATTACAAATCGATTGCCAGTGATTTAACTTTACTTGAAAATTTTTTAAACATCGATAGGTAAAAGGTTACCTATAGAAAATAATAACCCACAACTACAAACGTCATTTATATTTAAAATTAAATTAGCGTAATTTTAATGCCGACAGTGCTAGTAAACATCGGATCCGCCATGAATAACGCAAGCTATCTACTTGATTTCAATTCTACAGTCAGTCGAGTTTCGAAAAACTGATCGATAGGCTCAAATTGACTACGCTGAGAATAAAGATTGAAACCATGTGTCCTCCTATTGTTTTAAAATCATGATTTTATTCGAAAGCAAAAATTTAAGGAATCTTTCGAGTTGATAATAGAATAACACTAAAAAGACCCAGTTGTTCATTGCCTACTACATTTAAACAATCATTCCGGGAACTTTTCTGGCAGTTGTCATTTATTAAAAGATCATGAGTGAAGGAGTGTTTACTAGAACTGGTTTGCCAACCGCACAAAGTACCTGTTCGGATGGAAAATCTGAATATTACAGACAATAGCACAAAGCCAGAAAATGAACAGAAATTAATATACAGAAAAAAATTATAAATTATACTGAACTTTCTCAAATCATATTATACATTTACTCGTTTATATCACTGTCATTATACACTATTACAACTAAAGTATTATAAAATACTAAATTTATTGGTTCTTAGTCATAATTTAAATTATGTTGTTTCGTTGCCACGTTCTCCAAGTATTAACAGCCAAAGGTTTTCCTTAGCCCTAATACTGCAAGGCGAGCGGTTATTTTCATGTCAACCAAATATTTTGTATTCATGCCCATGCACTTAATTATCTCCCAGAAATCTCCGTATTTGTTAAGTTATAAAGTGAACGTGGACGGAGAATTAAAATATGACGACAGATACGTGTCTCCGTTTGATATAAAAGGACGTGTGCTCGAATTTTGTGCTTGGTAAGAATCCATCCATCCATAATTGTATGAAGAAACTAAAATCTTTTTTGTTTTGTTTTATTTTGTTTCGTTTAATTTCGTTAAATTCTGGGCAACAAAAGCTTAAGGATTTCGTTTCGGCTCGTTTCAAACTGTCCAGCTCTATTTTATCCTAAGAAGATATTCGAAAAAAGAAAATAATAAAAACGAATATTTGATTTAAATTTTCAATTTATTTTGGCAAATATGATTAATTCATAATTCACAATTAATTAGCACTAAATTTAGTGTATTAAATTTATTGTAAAAGTAAACTACATAAACTACAAACAAAATACGGAAAAGTAATATAATAAAGCAAATAGAATTAAAGTTACAAAACTTTACAGTCACAAGCTCTGACATAAATATGAAATAATAAAAGGTTTAAACTTTTCTTCTGCATGAATATGGTCATAAAATATTTGAACAAATTTCATCATGGATGCAGACAAACAGAAATAAAAATGAAATAAATTTGTGTTCATTTAACATTAAGAAGAAATTTCTGTGTAATTTTACTTGTACATCCTATCCGTTGGTTGTTTCGTGTTGAGGTCATAATTCAAAAGATTATCAAAGAACCTATAAAAAGTTTACCCCAAAACGAACAAATAAATCTTTAAAATAATAGAAACAATAAATCTGTGTGTGAGTGTATATCTATGTGTGTAAAAAATAAAAATAAGAAGAATTTCAGTGTGTGTTTCTCCTAATGACTTCAATAACTCAAAAAGGTTAGACTTTTTTGTTTTTGTTCATTTAACAAAGAAGATACTCTTATACCAAAACAAGAAATAATAAATGAACATTAATTGAAGTGTTATTACGCATGTAATAAAAGCAATTTCAGCTATTTTCACAAAATTAATGTAACAAATAGGATAGCAAAAAAAAAAAAAAACAAAAAGCTTGTGATGTTTTTATTTGAGTTTTTAAAGTTAAACAGCCATGCACAGTGGTTAAGTAAGTTTTTCCGGAAATAGTTTGACAGGTTTTTAATAACTAAAGACATTTTAAAATACATCAGACAGTTTTATGTTTTGCTGTATTTAATGTTGTAGCTATCTAGCTATAATTTTACATTAATAAATGTTAATTTTTTCTAAATTAAAAAACTAGAATAACTATTAGGGAATAACATTTTATATTGAAAACAAAATAAAACAAGAAACTTTATTTCTTATTTAGAATTTAGCTTAAACTAAATTCTCAATTATAAGTATTTGAAATAAGTGGATTCTCATGAAACTAAAATGTTTAAGAAAACTTTTGCATCGAAGTCAGGGCATCAAAATTTTAAGGGAACAAATCTGTTCGAAAACTGCCACAAAATTCAAGCTCAACAAAGTTGCAAGACATTGCCATCGATTATCTCGAGTTAATGGTGTGTCAGGGTCAAAAGTTATTTTAAACATTTTAACATTTTATTAAAATAGATCAATTGAAACTTTCTGTTAGGGCAAGAGAAGAAAGATTTAAAATTTAATATCAAAACTTTTGATTGTTATGGCAACAATCAAAAATATAATAATAGGTTTGTAAAAAGGGCATAAATCGACTATAATTCCCATAATTTATTTTGTTATTTATAGCACCTTTATTAAAATTAATATTTAAAGAACTTAATAAGAGATCATACTATAATATAAACGTTTTCTAATCGTAAGAATTAGCGTTAAAAATTTTTTGAAACTTGAATATGGGTAGCGATGAAAATATGCAATTAAATAAAAAAAATTATGTAGCAAATCGGATGGTGTCAACCTGAGCCATAATGAGGTCAAAGGCCAAAATTTTCAAGAACCATCAAAATAATTTTTTTGCATATAAACAGATTTTTTAATAAGAAATACAATAGTTTTTCTTAAATAGTTATTCAACAGACTTAGGCTGGGAAGTCCTTACGGCTGTCCTGTACAAAATGTAAAAAGTACTGTTTATCGTTATGCGTTTAGCATCTGTTAAGATCAGTTATTAGTTTCACTTTTCTTTCGGCGGCATCATTCATAACGGTAATGCATTCAACGACCAGTTCCCCTTTACAAAATTCTTTGCTCTTAAGTATATTAATTTAACAGGTAAAAGTGTAAGAAATTCACAGAAATGTCCAAACGAGAAAAGTTTTTTGTTCGGTGATCACAAAAGAGCTTAAATTCTTGGTTGTGAATAATTGTAATACATTGACGCTTGCATAAACTTTTTTCGAGGGGAAAATATCATCATCTTCCATGCGATATTAGTGGCTGTATTTGCAACGCTAAAACCATAATTTTCTTTATTTCTGAATGTACATGTAAATAAAAAAAGGTAACTACAACTGCTTTATTTGAAAAAAGACACAAATGGTTCCAAATTTTTCCCAATAGCAATGTAAACATTTTGTTTTCATTTGCACTTCTAAACCAGTATGGGATATAGAGACTAACAAAGAAAATGGACTTAATGCGAATTCCATTCAACTGACTTGTAGATATTTTAAATAGAGGGTGAAAAATATGCGTTTTTAGACAGTATATTCAAGTTGTAGGAGTTCTCTATAATCATGCGGAATGTGGTCTTTCATTAAATATTTAAGACAAAATGACTCAAAATGAGCTCATCCTGCATACAAGTACGGTATCGCCTTCAATTAAGTGTACTTCATTTCCCTGAAAACCATTTAAAAGTTATCACCTCTTGATCACTTAATTCTCCGAAATTAATCTCAAATACAGCTCTCGAGAGGATTTCTGTAATATGGCGGAGGCATGGTAACTACAATAAGCTGCTTTGCAGTTTGCTTGTCAATAAGATTCCAGAATGTATATTATTTCTAATGAATTCAATATATTTATTTTTAGTAAATAATCGTAAACTGATTGAGCGGCTGCAGCACCAGTTTCATCTTCATTTATGGGGATATTCGCTAATTTTTCAAGGTTTTCCGATGAGACCACAATAACCCACTAATCAATTGCGGGAAGTAGGTTTGCTTCCCAATGTATAACAAATGTTTTAGGGTTCTAAAATCAGGTAAAGTTAAAATAGCCATAATAAAAAAGTACCTCAAATTTACAACAAATTATATTGCCATGACGCAGTAAATGTATTTTACGTTGTTTACGCAAATTTATGCCATTCAAAACAGCTTTTTGAATATTTTGTACAACGTGATACGTACAGGTAAAGAAGCTGACAAATACCCTTACAAGCTAATATTATGTCGTCTAACAAATTATTTTTTCCTTGCTTTCAAATTGACGTATTGAATCAAGTTGAAATGTTATCAGTGTGTTTTTCATCTATCGCCTGAACATCATCTCCCTATTCATTATTTTCAAATTCAACAGTTTGCACACGAACTTAAATACACAAAAATAAATAGCCGCTGTATGTCCATTTATTATATAATAATTACGTGAAGTGCACTTTTTAGCCTTATCTTTTTATTTTTGTACCTGCTTTTGTTTATTTGTGATAGTTTATTCAACAGAAGTATGCTTAATGCTTTGATCGAAGCTTTAGAACATCAACGTTTGAATTGTCAAGTAAGTTGTTTAAATTTTTGTTTTACATTTTTTTTTTGTTTTTCATTGACTTGGAACCGGAGACTTAGATTCCATTTGTACTGTTCTCTACTCTTCATAAAGCTTATTGACTTTCGCAGTGCATGTTCTTCGTTCTTGCGGTGGAATTCTATCTTTTCAATTCTATATTTCATCGAACACCTATTTCGCACTTTATTTAAATGTTTAATACTGTATACTGCAGCAATAATATAACTTATAACTAATTACAATTTAAACATATTTAAAGCCATTTTATTTGTGGTATTTTGAATTAAAAAATTTATAAAATGCCAAAAAAAGTGTACATTAAAAAAACTCGCATAAATTTTGAAACTTCTTACGAATTATAATGAAGTTTAAATGGTCTTCGAACATTTCTTTTAATTATTTTTATTCGACCTTTTTTTTAATTAAATATGTAATAATATTTTAAACGGTCTTTTTAATTAAATTTTAACGATATATTTTTTCGATATATTTTTTCAATATTTCGCTTTCCTATGGAAAGCTTCTTCAGGAAAATTAATTTTTAATAATAAAAATAAATTTAATAATAAAAATTAATTTTAATTTTTAACAACTTCTGAAATCTATTTTCTGTGCTTTAAAATACTTCCGAAATTTAGTATTAAAAATACAATACTAACGTTTAAATATTTATAACTTAAAAATGTATACTTCTATAAGGATAATTGTCTTCTTACTGTCAGTACATCCAGAAAGAGGATATTGTTATGTTTTACTTTATGGTTATTTTCACTTATTTTAAAGGTCACTCAATCAGTTTAATTGTAAAATGGCAAGCAAAATCAGTCTTGGTGTTAAAATACTAAAAAGCCGTTTTTCTATTTCTTTATGTTACACAATTTATTAAAACAACTTTATACACATTCATTACTTTTTATAATAACACTAAAAAATAGCTGATATGGCAGTAAAACAAGTTCCTATATATTTATTGTTTTGATGTATGTAAGTGTCTTATTTAGTTTTTTTTCTTTTTTGCTTAAAATTTATTTCCTACATCCGTTTACAGGCTGTCATGGCAACAATAATAAATTAAAGCCTTAAATTTGAACCACACTTAAAGGTGATGATGGTGATGATGATGGTTTGCTTTGCGAAATATAACACTCTTATAATTGGTCATAAATTTGACAAATGTAATTTGTCATCACTGAAGCTGCGAAATAGCTAGCCAAACAGGCTAACCTTCCCAAGCACAAAAAAGGCAAGCAAGAAAATACAAAACCACTTACTCACCCTCGAAGCACACTAGACCACTAACAAGTTTTCATCAGCAATAATCTTTTTTTTTTTGTGCACTAACCTACAAACTGTGCCGCTGATGCAGAAGTTGTTGGCAGAATTTGAGCATAAATTGCCTCTTGTTAGACCCAAGAGCTTCTATTTCACTTCAATTTTTTGTGTTGATTACACGACGGGTGTAAAACTTCTTTTTGGCCATTCGTTTTTTTTTTTTTTTGCCGACCGTATATAAATATAATTATTTCTTCTCTATAACTTACGGTTGGCATGGTTTTATTTAAAATATGAAAAATTATTGTTGCTTAATTTTGTGGCGTATGGGAAACAAATCAGTTTAAAGTACAAAAATATCTGCATAAAAATTTTACTTTAAGCTTTAGCTCATTAAGGTTAATATAATATCAAGTTTTTCAATAAGAAGTTTGTTTTTCAATTGTGGCAACATCAACAAATAACATGATAGTTTTGTCATTTAGTTTTCTGACGTATTCGCAGTAGATGCATTGGCAATTGTTACAATGAATTCAATTTCGCACGAACATCGCATTAAAGTAATATTAAGGTGACATTTCGTAAAATTTGTGATATTTTCGAACAGCATAATCGTCCTTCTGATACCGCGATTAAGAAATTGGTCTTCAAATTTGAGTCCAAAATATCTGAGTTGAAGCGGAGCTAAATTTGTCAAATCCTCGACGTTCTCAACAATTGGGGTTATCCAAGACTACCACATGGTGAAGTTTGCATAAGGATTTGATTTTGTACAAGATTCAACTGGTGCAGGAATTGAAACCGAGGAACAACCGGCTGGGGTTCTGACGAAGCCATTTTCATTTGTCAGGAAAAAAATTGGACAGCAAAAATGACGCATTTAGGCTTCTGAAAATCCTAGAGTGATTATTGAGAAGCCTTTGCGTGCTAAAGGTGCCACTGTATGGTGCGCTATGTGTCTGGAGGTGTGATTGGGCCGTTTTAATCGAAGATGAGGCTGGAAATGCGGTAAAGGTAAACGGATCACGCTATCGCGGGATGCTAACACGTCAATTTTGCGCCTTGTTGAAAATTTATTTCAAATCTTGAAAGTGTAAAAAATTGTGTTGCGCAATAAGAATGCGTAAACTATAGACGGTTTTCTTTGTACAACGGCTCTCACGAAATCTTTCATAGTTTTTGTCGCATTCCTGGATATATAAGAAGCAGCTATATTTTGATCTTGTAATAAATGCTTATTGTATCCATTTTGAAGGAAAGTGTAAGCAGTAGTTTTTGTTGAACAAATTTTATTGTTTTTTTTTTTCGCCAAAAAGTTTTCTTAACATTTTCAACCATAATTTTTGAACTCGTAAATTAACAAATCACAGTTGAGAGCGTTTTTTAATTTAATTTTTAAAACTAATTTATACTAAAAACTGTATAAAACCTATTTTAAGCGCTTTGTTAAGATATTTAAGGTAAAAAGAAGACAGTTCATGATATCCCTAACTTTCCATTTTTTTGTCATAAAAATACAGCATTTTTTCCAGAAAAATATACAATCTTCCCTGGTCAAAAACTATAATTTGGGCTTTGTAGGTTATTTATTTTATAATCTCATGATATTTTATTACATCTATTGCGAAAGATGTGGACTTAGACTCAATATAAATCAGCAAAACGTAATGCATCCTGATTTAATTTCCAATTTCAAATGCATTTTTCTTCACACTTTATTTTTATCAATTTTTAAATAAATAAAATTTGTAATATTGACCTTTATGACCTGCTAAATGCAAATAATTATCAATATAAATAAAGCAAAAAATTCACAAGCTGCTGCATTTGTATAAATTCAGTAAACTCGTAATAAATTTTATTATTTTATTTGAGATATTAACTAAATCACAAATAATTTATTAACCAAACAAATGAATTTTAAAATTTTCATATTCATTACACTCGTTTTGGCAATCGCATGCACATCTTGTGTCGATGCACGTCGTAAAACAAACAGACATCGAGAAAGTCATCATAGTCCCACGACAAACCATCAAAATAGCGTTGCACATCATAGCGAAAGCGGACATAAAACAGTTGAAAATGAACATCAACATTCTGCAAATAACTCGCCAAAACAACAAATAAATACAAAGGATGCCAATTCACAAAATAATCAGCAGCACATTTCTCAAGATCAAGGTACACTGCCATCTGAATTTTTTTATGTTCAAAAATTTTTATTTTAATATATATTTAATGCAAACTTTTAGACGACTTCGCAGATGGTTTTTACGAAGGATTTTCTGCAGCTCAACGTCGTAACAGGCTTAGAAGAACTACAATTGCTCCCACAACAACTACAAAGATGCCATGCTCTAACAGCACATTAATAGAAAATAATAACCAACAACAAAATTCTGGCGTCAACTGCGAATTGCCAATTGCCACTACAAGCCCACCACTAATAATTTAGACTAAACTAATCTCGGCGTTTAAGAAATATAAAACGAACACTCTAAGATTTTAAATATTTGCATTTTCTTCGTAAATGTTTAAATATAAATTAATAAATATTTTGTAGAGTACACGCACTTACTGTGCATGTGTTTGCTCATCTGTTCTAGAATTCTTCATTCAAAAACCAAGACCTTGAGGCTTCAATCACAAAATACATTCATTTTATAATCTTTACGGATTTCCCGAAGAAGCATAATACTCGTAAATACAGGAAGAGATAGCGCGGAATATACGCAAAGAGATATGGCCGAAGTTTAATGCTTTCTGTAGGGGACTAAGCGACATATAACAACGTCAGCAACAATTTGAAAGGAAAGAATAATAAAAGTTCTCATTTTTTCATTAACATTGATGTTGTTGAACAATTTCAGAGCTAAACACATTTTATTTCATATTTTCCCAACTGAGAAGTATTTGCTATGTTACATGATCTAACTTTGTTTCCCTTTATAACTAAGTATCGGGCTTTTCAACAAGAAGTTTGTTTTTCAGTTATGGCAACTTGAACAACATGATAGTTTTGACATTTAGTTTTTTGATGTATTTATAGCAGATGAATTGACAATTGTTACAATGAATTCAATTTAGCACGAAAATCGCATCAAAATATTTAAAGTCCACTATGAAAATGGTGGTTCTGTTAAAGTTGCATTTCGTAAAATTCGTGATATTTTTGGACAGCATTATCGTCCTTCTGAGACCATTATTAAGAGTGTGGTCATCTTATTTGAGTCGGCAGGCTCGATACAAAATACGCGATCACCAACGCGTGTTCGACCGGGTCGTTCAATTGAAAACATCGCAGCCGTGCACCACAATTTTGGACCACAGCAGGTCCAAATTTGCCAATTCCTCGATGTTCTCGCTACTAGGGTCATCCAAAACAACCAAGTGGTGAACTTTGCGAAAGGATTTGAATTTATAGTCTTCAAGGGTTCAGCTGGGGCATAAATTGAAGCCGACCGACCATTCACATTGCCGTAGATTTGTTTACTTGCTGAACTTTTCTTTTCGTAATACAATAAAAATTTGAATCATCTTAATTAAAATTTTTTGTTTTAGAAAACAAACTTTTTGTTGAAAAACCCTTTATAAGAGATAAAGATTGAGAATTTTACAATGAAAGCCAACAAAATTAACCAACAGAATGAAGCACTTACCATATAGCTGGAAAGCTAAAATTTGTTTTACAAATAGATCTTTGTTGTTAGGTAATACAAAAACTTAATTATTTATCACTTACTCTCTTCGTTTTATTACTGAAATATAATGTAATTCAGAAAGAACGTAAATATGGATGTAAAGCCATGTTCAAGTATGAAAATTTTGGCCACACTAAGGTTAAAATGGGAATCACGGCTAAAAATTCTGGTCGTCCAAAGCGCTGAAATCAAAATGAGTTGCGATCATTTAAAGTTCTGAGATCAAAAGGAGTGCGTACCAAAAAGTTTTTGCGTGATAGACTAGCAAATGCTGACCCTTCCCAAAAGTAATTTTTATCGAGAAGCAATACCACATCCGAAAATAATTATCAGAAAAAATGAGTATCAAATTTAGCATATGAAATTTGCAAAAATTTTGTACAGTTTTATTTTACTTTAACTACCATTAAGTTCAATACAAAATAAAATATACAAATGTAAAATATATTAATTGCAATACTTGTTCTAATACCTCAAAATAGAAGTTTTATTTTTTTAAGTTTTATCTTCCCTTTCAGTTATCTCTATTTCTATTACTGCTTTCCGTTTACTATCTCTTGTGCTAGTTCTTCTGGTCTGCTTCCAAAAATTATAGAACTCTTTGTATTATTTTCGTCCTCAATACTGTCGTTATCATTTTCGTAATTACTATTAACAATATCGACTAAAACCTCTTCATCAGGGTTTGATTTAGAATCTACTTCAAATATTAGATTTGATCCGGCATATGGATTTTCTATTATTTGATTTATGTTATATGTAGATACTGGTCCTAACGTAGTCGTGGATGGTAAATATTCCTTGCTTTTAACCTTATCCGGAATTTTTGAAATGTCATGCACCATATTAAAGATAGCGAAAAAATCACTACTTAAAGATCGACTGATAGCATAGCCCACTGCATAGCCGCTTGTATCTTTAAATTAAAAAAGGAATTTTATCAATTAATAAGTTTTTAAATTTGTTTAAATGCGAGGTTAGTTACATATATAACACATTAGTTAGATACATCTACAAAATGCATTTAACTAAAATTCAGGATAATTAAATATAAGGTGTTTCAAATATTAGTGGGTGACTAGCTGAAATAACTTAGTGTCTAGAACTGTTAAAATTAGGAAACAGAAAAACAAAATAATTCCTGCAGACAAACTTGGTTCTAAGCGAGTAGAGTCTATACACATCAAGTAATACAACTTATGGGTACAGCCTTTAATTTTAAAATATATAAAGTTTTTCCTAAAATTAATTAATTAAAAAAAAGCAACAAATTGTTTCAGAAATGGGTAAGTTTTGCAGACATTAACATACAAAATATAGGTTTTTGTAAAAACTCCCTTTTTTCTCGTCCCACTTTAAAAAACCAACTAACCTTTGCTTTGTTTGTTTTCCCCATTTCTTGGTACATTATATGAACTTGCACTAACTCTATTTGTATGCGTAGGCATATAAGAGTAATAGTAAGGTGTATGAAAGAAACCATGATACCAGCTGCCGCTGCTATGTTGACCTGTATGATGTCCACTATAGCTTTTGCTTCCACTATTACTGAAACTACCACGACTACTACGACTAAATGAACCTCTTCCACTACTTCTTCCTCCACCACCTCCTCTTCCGCCTCTAGCATTTGTTATTGATATGGTTGTAAGTATGACCATAAAAAAAGCAAATGTAAAATTTTTATTCATTTTAATTATTATTTTAATTGAATATTTTTATTATATGTATTTATTATGGTATTTGAAAATATTATTTTTAATAGCGAACTTTTCACTTTGCTAGTCTTTATTTAAATGATAATATATTATATTTGATATTTACTAATACGGCTATGTTGCTTATTTTCTGAGTATTGCATTGAGAAGGGTGATAAGAAATTATAATGATTAAGAAATTATATACATATATACATATATATATACATACATCATATATATATATATTATTAAATACGTAGCTATTGACAAACAAATAAAATAATCCGTTGAATCAAATGCGAAAATAGACTTGATATACTTCTGAAAATAACATTTTACATCAACATAAAATGACTACTAAAATTCTTTACGCAGGTAAATCACGCATAAAAATACAATAAAAAGTTATTAACATAACATATAAATGAGGCAACTGCAGGTTTTCACCCCTTACAATAATTTAGTGCTCTTAATTCGCTTTTACACAGAAATCGTAGTTGGGTGGTATGACATTATTAAACAAAAACTGGAAGCTGCTATTGAAAATCATATCGGTAATCCAGGACCTTAAAGAAGTAGTAAAGCTATTCATTTAAGAATCTACAAAACAATATAAAAGTTGCTTGGTTTAGTTGTGGTAACCGCAACGGAGTCCTACGCCGTATATGTTTTTTCTTCGAGACTCATATTGGAATCCCATTCTACAAAACTACACTAGTAACTGCTAACTCTATAAATCCAAAAAATAATGTTAAATGTCACTTTCTTTTTAAATTGAGTCTGTTAAGATTTTTTGATTAGCAATATTTCACTTAACTTTCTATTTCGTCCTACGTGCTATTTGAAGCCACTGATAATTACAGTATTCAGGTTAAATTATGCTAAATATGACCCGTTTTTAAGAATTTGTACTGATTTAAATAAATTTTATAAGCATACATAGTGCTATTAAATGTCATCTAGATTTATATAAAAAATAATTTTATAACTAAATTTAAGTTTTGTGTGAAATTATTATTTACTGTTTTATTGTCAGTAGGGATATTTAATCTATAGACTAAATATAAATAAATTTTTCGCTGTGTTTATTATCATTTTTCTCGGATGTTTTGAATAAAAATTAATAATTCTTCCAGAAGATGTTGGTTACTTATACCAATCAAATGCTAACTTATTAATTTTTATTCAAAACATCCGAGAAAAATAATAATAAACACAGCGAAAAATATGATAGACAGAATATTGACTATAAGTGATAGAGAATTTCATTTGAAGAATAAGGATACAATAAGAGATATACTTAATGACAATGATTTTCCAGTAGAATTAACTAACAGAATAATTAGACAATATGGTAGTTATAGGCATAATTTAGGAAATTCTACGGCAGAGCCAAGAAATTATAAATCATTAACTTATGTTCAGAAAGATTAAGAAATTGTAAAATGTATGACACAGATAAATATATATTTGCACATAAAACATATAACACACTAAATAAATTATTTAGCAGTATGAAGGATAAAATAGGAAAAATGGAAATATCTGATGTAGTATACAGGATACCATGTGGAGGAAATGACCAGGTGAACTGTGGCAAAGTTTATGTTGGGACAACAAAAAATAAAACAAGATTAGCTGGTCACAGGTGTGACCAAAAACATAGGAATATTTCAACACAGAAGACATCCTTATCTTCACATTGTAAGAAATATAATCATTATCAATATTAGATATAGAAAAAAACTATAAGAGACGTTATATGTTAGAAACGTTAGAAATTGTTAATGTATCAAATGTAAGGAGAATAAATTTCAAGACAGACACAGACAGTTTAGCTCAGAATTATAGGTACTTAATTCAAAAGACACATAATTTGTAATATTTATTTCAAAAGAGAGAATTTGTTATTTATTTGTTATTTCCGTTTCCTTGTTTTTTATGTTTAAATATTTGAAAATTTAAATTTTTGTATGTATGTATGAAAAAATATTTTATATGTTTTTGTCAAATGTTTTGAAAATTTTTTCAATATGTTAATAATTTTTGTTTTCAAAAATAAAAAAAATTTTTCCTGAAGAAGCGAAATATCGAAAAGAAAAAAAAATATATATAGTTAATTTAATTTAAAATACCGTAAAAAAATAAGAGATATATATTAAAGATAAAAAAAGGTCGATTAAAAAAACTAAAAAAATTGTAAAACACATATTTTATAATTACCCGTTTTTTATCGTTTGTTGTAAATCCGTATTCTTGTTAACAATATTGCCATTTATCGATGACTGGTAAAATATGTTTGGTATTTTTTAAGAAAATTTGACACTGATGTTGCCTTCAGTTGCCATTGCGACTTTGGTGTCTAGTTCTGTGCAAACAAAAATTTTAAAAGAATAAAGATGTGAAAAATACAAATACAATAATAGAAAAAAGTGAAGCTAAAGCAAAACATGGGAAAAATTAAAATTGTCAACTACAGCTAATTTAAAAAATTAGTGCAAAAGTTGAAAAAATCCATCATTTGATAGATCTTATCGCAGAGGCACTGTTTCTACTAATTTGAAGGAAACAAACAGTCGGTAACGACGGTTTTCACCGAAACGGATTGCAACGGAATACTAAATTATTATTGATGTTGCGTTAAAGTGACGCTGTCTCAAAGTGAAACTTTAGAAAAAGTTATAAAAAATAAAAGAATATATTTTCTTTTTAAGACCGACATTAAAACTTTAAAAAAATGAAATTATAATTTCCTTTAGTCTTTATAATTTAATTTTTTGGGGTAGTACGTGTTAAGTATTTGGATACTTAGTTTTAATATGATCTGCTTCTCTCTAAAAGCTTTCAATAGCAAAAGAAATGATATTTTTAATAAATTAAGGAGACTCAAACAAAATACAAATATACAGTGAAAATACAACATAAACTTCAAATAAATAAGAAAACAGAATAGCAAGACTATTTTCTTTTAAAATTTCATTGTTATAAAAAAATATTTTTTTAACCGGACAAAAAAGTAGAAAGGCCAGTTAAATAATTTATCAGTAGGCTCAGAAAAAGTTTACAAGCTTAAATTTAATATTTTAATAATTATATCGTATTTTTCAACAGGAAGTTTGTTTTTGATAGTTTTGATATTTAGTTTATTCACGTGTTCGTAGTATATGCATTGGTCTTTGTTACAATGAATTAAATTTCGCACGAAAATCGCATTAAAATAATTAAAATCCACCATAAAGTGGTGGTTCTGTTAAGGTTACATTTCCTAAAATTCGTGATATTTTCCGTTTACATAATCGTTTTTCTGAAATTCCTATTAAGAATTTGGCCGTTAAATATGAGTCGAGAGGTTCAATACAAATTATCCGAATACCAACGCGTGATCGACCGGGTTGTTCAACTGAAAACATCGCAGCCGTAAGCCACAGTATTGAAGCAGATCCAAATTTGTTAATTCCTCAACTTTCTCAAAAATTGGGGTTATCCAAAACCACCACATGACGAATTTTGCGTAAAAATTTGATTTTGAAGCCTAAGAAGGTTGAAATGGTGCAGGAATTGAACCGACCGACCATTCACATCTCCGTACATGCGCTCAATTCATTCAGGAAGAAGCGGCGGGTTTTTCTGAAAAAATCATTTTTTCCGACGAAGCCCATTTTCACTGATTAGGATATGTCAACAAGCAAAATTGCTTTGGGCTTTTGAAAATCCTAGAGCGATTATTAAGTCTTTGCATGCTGAACGTTTCACTGTATGGTGCGCTATGTGGTCTAGAGGCGTAATTGGACCGTTTTATTTTCGAAGATGAGGCTGGAAATGCGGTTACGGTTAATAGATCACCCTATCGTGAGATGTTAACAACTCAAAATTGGTCTAATATTGACACATGTGGATGTCGCGGACATTTGCCTTCAACAGCACATTCATGATGTGATTAACGAAATAGGAGCGCCATTTTGCCAAAAAGTGATTAAAAACTTTGATGAAAGAATCGACATCTGCCAGCGTGGTTGTGATGGATATTTTCCAAATACCATTTTTCATTCATAATAGAATTCTTCTCTTTCTAATGCAATAAAAAATTTAATCATCTTAATCTAAATTATTTGTTTTACTTTGTTTTTGTATAAAATTCAGAACAAATACAACTAAAGTTTTTTTTTAAAATAAAATGGTGTAAATTCACTTGGCTAATTAGCCTAAGACTTGTAGAATATTTTTAATATGAACCAGAAGAAGTTCCCACAGCTTCTTCTGGTTCATATTAAAATACTGCTTTAAAACAAATTTAAAAGTTACGAGACTATAATAACTTTGAAATATTTCATTTATGCAAATATTTTTTAGCTAAAAAGTTGTAGACAAAAATGCCATAAATCTAAGAAATTATGCTTTAAACAAAATTTGATTTATTTTTTAATTTGCAAATTTTCCAAACTCTTTAATTAAATATTAATAAAAAATACTGTTTTAACATTTGTCATACAATTTCGGAAATTTCTCACAATATATATAAATTGAAAATGTGACTGTCAACACATTAATTTAAATAAATCAATTAGCATTTTATCATAGTCTGACAAACGGAATAATATATTTCTATGTAGCGAAGTACATTTTGTGAAAGAGTATATAAAATGCAAGCATCGAAAAGTTTTGAATAGTTTAAAAATCTCTCATATATAATAAATGTATATCTCAAGTATATTGTAATTCTCCTTAAAATTTAAAATATGCTTTCAGTAGAAATAGAAATAATCCGCTCATACACTGATTTATTATCCAAACACTGCAGGACTGCATATGTTTAGTATTTCTTTATAAAATTTAGTTATATTTTTATTGTTTCAATTTTCATAACACAAGTATATTTGTACGACAATCTGCTATCGTTAAGATATAGCTTATTCGTGCATAAGTTAACACGTTTGACCATAATATATGTATATAAGTCCATACATATATATTAACTGCAGACCTTTCCTAAGTTTTTCCGATCAACGACTCGTCCAACCATAAAAAAAAGAGAGGAAACAGAATTTAGAAAACCCAAACTTTTAATTTTCATCCATAATTCATTCACGTAATTTATATTTTCAATGCGCCGCAAATACCCTTAAACACGTAAGAACTTTTTTTGATACACAGTGGCTGATGAAAACTGCTACAAAAAAACGGTAATAACTTATTTTCTGTGTAACCGACCTCTTCCATTTTTACTTTAATTTATAGATTGATCTATAAATTTAACTAAAATGGAGAATTGGGACAATGAAACAAGAATTTGGATAGTGCAACGCTTTCATGCCTTAGAGTCCGCAGTTTCCGTCCAAGAAGAATATAAGCGCACGCCTGGTGGCACTCCTCTTAGCAGATGGACTATAATGAAGCTCGTGAAGAATATTGTGAAGTGTGGCACAACTGCAAGAAGGCCTTATCATCGAGATCTCTCAGTTCAGGCGCAGGAAACTATCACTGCTGTAGCTGCTGCCATACAATCCAATCCACGAGTTTCGACAAGGAGCTTATCTGCTCAAATGGGTGTCAGCAGACAGTCACTGCAGATAATTTTGCACCAAGATTTAAACTTATTTCCATATATAAGATTCAATTAATAAACCAACTGAATCCAAAAGACTTCCCGATTCGCATCGAATTTTAGAAGATCATTCAAATGGTGACAGTGATTGAAAACGTCTTTACCTGCATTTTTATGTCTGACGAAGTACATTTTCATTTAAACGGATATGTTAACAACAAAAAAAATATGGAGTAATTCTAACCCACAGATTCTCCATTAGATGCACTTACATCCACTTTGCGTCACAGTGTGGTGTGCAGTTTCCTCAAGATTCATTGTCGGGACTTACTTTTTTATTATTACGTTCAATGCAGACCGAATTACGCCTAAAGAGAGTCCCTTTCAACTCTGTTTGGTTTCAACAATATGGAGCAACTTGTCACATAGCCACACCTGTTATGACAAAATTGCGACAAAAATTTCCCAATAAACTGATTTCAAGAAACTCCACATTTTGTTGGCTTCCCAGGTCTCCTGACCTCACTGCACCTGATTTTTTTTTGTGGGGTTAGTGCAAAGAAGAAGTTTACAAAAGAAATCCAACAAATTTGCATGATTTAAAGCAATCAATTCCAACGGTAATTGAGGCAATTACTCCTCAGTAATAAATAACTCCAGGCAGTAATGAGTAACTTTTTGATAAAATGTCGCACATATATCACCGATGGAGGAGGCCGTTTGAATTCAATTATTTTCAAAACCTCATGAATTATTTTAATAAAAATGTATTATTTTTCAAATGAATTACTAAAAAATAAATTACATAAACTTTGCAAAGATTATTTGAGTTTCTTAATGTAGCAAAATTGATCAGCTATCGGGTGGCTAATAACCAAACACGTGAAGCCTGGAGGAGCAAAATGTTGAGTAACATTAACCAGTCTTTTGAAAAGACACTAACATTGAACTTAACTTATGATTTAAAAAAAAATGATAAACATTTCTCATAATTTTTGCATAAGACAGAACCGACTTTAAAGCAGGAAGATGGTTATGAAATCTGAAGAAAAATTTTCGATGAAAGCAATCAAAAGCAGAAGTTAATAAAAAATAATACACAGGTCCAAAATTATTAACATTTTATAAACATTTTAATACTGTCTATGACGGTTCCAACCGAAAAATCATTATTAATAAAATTAAATTTGTAATTTATAAGAGTCTGTGTGGTATTATTAGGGAAGTCCTTAATTATTTATGATATAACGAATATAGCAATATACATTCGGATAAAATTTAAAATTCGCCCTTTAATATGAATTTCGACTTTTACCTATTTTAATATATATAAATTTTGATGAAAATTTTAGTGTCTATATCGTTTGCGGTTAAAGAATGAGCCCATATATGTCAAAGCAAATCGCTCTTAAGCCAGATATTGTAAACTTTAAATGTTTAAATGGTCACGAAAAATAAAGTTACATTCCTAAATTCAAGTCTATAGTTTTATAAGAGGGTATCACGATCACCGTTTTGTGGAAACCTAAACTGTCAGGCAATTGCATTTTTAAACCTACCTAAAGCATATGAGGATTGTATAGAGACTTCTTTTAGCTTTAAACCTTTTTAATATTTTTAGCAAAGGGATTTAGCTTTCCTAATGGAAAAGCATTCAACAAGGATCAAGCATTCCAATGAGGGATTTTTTAAGTAACTCTTAAGTTGATTTAGGAACTTAGAAAGTTTGTAAAAATGATTTCAAGTGAAATTCAGCTAAAAGATGGCTGCCGCCCTTATCGCAGTTTATCTGCTAAGAACAAAAATGTGTTCATTTAGCGCACTTCTAATTATCATATATTATGTGCCGGCTCTAGTACTAAAAGTTATTATTTGATAAATTAAATTATGTCGCATTTCTGGTGCAGCAATAATGTCTGTCAACAAGTACAATAATTTTATTTAAGTCATATGGCCTTGCGAATAAAAACTCAAACATAAAGTGTGATTACGTTGATCATTATATTCAAAGACAGCAAAGTGGAATGATCGCTTAAATAGTATAAGGTCTATTTACTAAGAAATTTCTTACAAAGGAAAGAAAGAATTAAATTTGTGCTGAATATTTTTTTTCTCAAGTATAAATAAATTTTTATTAAAATAAAACGAATAGCAGTGATATGAAGTGTAAAGAAATTGTTTTTATTACACTAGTCATAACGATGATGTTAATATCATTCAGTGAGGCACGTGGTGGTAGGCGTGGTGGATCTTTTGGTGGACTTTTTGGTAGTTGGCGTAAATATAAAAAACCATCGAACGGTGGCGGAAACTCACGTCGTATTGTTAGTAGTTCACCCGTACATACACCTATAACCAAGGCTTGGCACGACAATAAAAAATCTAGCAATAGTGATAAATTTCAGAAAAATATTAAAGCAAATAATAATAATAATAATATACCACTATTACCAATGGGAGCATCGTACTATCAAAATACTGCCACTATACCAGGAAATGCAATTTATGTGTCACAAGGTCCACCTAGAGGCTCAGGTATATTTATTGTAGATTATTTTAATTTTGCATATACTTCACACTTTTTCGTGTTATTATATCACTAACAGAATTTGGAGATTTTCTTACGGGATATCTTACCGGTCGTCTTCTTACAATGGGTTTTCCTTCACCACATTATCATCTTACTCATGTATACAGAGATAATCTATCGGCAGCTAAAACTAATCCAGGATCAAATACCAGTAATAACATCCAGCTACAAGAAATGAATACAGAAAAACCATTTAATGCACCCTTGATTGACTTTACTACAAACGTAAATAATTACATTACAAGGGAGCCTGAAAGTACGACCACTCAAACAACTTTGAGTAAAATGGAGCCACCTATGCCACCATATGGTGTAATTTGTATACCAGTATTAATAGATACAACAAATTCAAATGGTGAAATCGTACAGAATGAAAGAACTGTTTGCTATCCAGCGCCAGCACCACCTATACCCCAAAAAGATATGAAATCGAAACCAGTGGAAATTGCAGGTGATATCATGGAACATTAACTAATTTATCAATTATTTTTTATGAATACACGAACACTTATAAAACAAAAATAAATTTCTTTATCCATCATAGAATGATAAATATTCTATGAGTCAGTGAATGAAGTTTTTTATAAAGAGACAAATATATGAGTTTCAATATTTCCGTCATATTTAACTTGGATTACTGAGAGAACTAAAATAAAAGATTTTGAATGATGTTTCTAATTAATATGATTTTAAATAAAAAAATGGAAACAACTTATTTTCAAAATGCCAAATTTTCTTTTATTTAAAAACAAGTTTTGCATTTTGTATACAGCAAATTGCACTCCTTTAGCACTTTCCTAAAATGAATTTGTTACTTGATAAATATTTTGTTATTTGCCGCTTATATGATATATTCTTCAGGGAACGAAAGTACACAAAACAGAACGATTGCTGTTTGTGTTGTACTTGAAACCAAATAAATTATAAATAAAACAGAAATTGTTTCTGTTGTAAGGAAGAAAATAGGGAGTAGTTTTTGTAAATATTCGATTGGAATTTTCCTATATAGAAAGTGACAGGGAAAAACCTTTAAAAGGAGTTTATTACACATGTGAACTGTTCTGCCAAAATGAGTATTTTCCCTGTTATGTGTAGTACGATTCACTAGCCAATCAACCATAAATGAATTGGCCCTTAACGAAAAGCGCGTTAGTCGCAAAAATGTACAAGTAACGGGAATATTGCCATTATTTCATTACAGCTGTTACCATTATAGTAACGATAAAACAGTCAGCCTATTGTCAATCTCTTGTAGGCGGCCGAGGAACTTCAAAATAGATGATGGGGTATCGTGCCATAAAGGAGAATTGCAATCCATTTTTGGACGGATACAGGTGATATAAATAGTAAGAAGATGGGATGGTGGGAAGTATTCTTAACACAAACAAAATAATACAGTTAAGCAGAATATGGCACTTTAGAGTGTTTCTAAACAATTCATTGTATGTCAATAAATATAATAAAGAATTAATGTTGTACAAAAATTGAGGATTCTAAATTAAAATCTAAAAACTTAAAGCTATCTTAACAACCTTGCAGATAGATATAATGAATGCTGACGAAATTCCAGTCTAAGTGGAGAGCAATAATTTTGTATTATTAACAATAAAATAATTTAAGACTAGAAAACGCAGTGGCGGATTTAAAAGAAAATGCTAATAACTCTGTAATTTTCGAAATAGAAATAATTCATAACTAAATTAAATTCGGCCGCATCCTTATTATAATACAGTCATATTTATATAAACTATATAATTATTTCCATTTTTTTTTTGATTTTGTAGAATCAAAAGTAGAATGAAATAACCCCGTACCAAAAAAAAAAATGAAAATAGAAAACAGTTGTAAATCTTATTCACTTTAAGACTATAAGTTCAAAGTAGACTCAAAGTAGAAATAAAATAGCTGATTATCAACAGAACTTAAAAACCACGCAATTTCCAAATGTAAATAATCGAAAATTTAAAAACAATTTCTTTTATACCGCATTAAAAACATCAATAAATATGACTAACCAAAAAAAAACATAAGGAGGCTTGGTGTTGTTTGTCGCTATAGCCACTGTATCGCGTGGCAATGCAACAAAAAATAACAAAAAGTAAGCGCAAACAGATATGGTGTCGATAATAGTTTTTTTAAAGATATACTGGAAGAGAGCTAACTCAGCTTCTCAGAACTTTTGCGGACTATCCAAAGAAAAATTTGGAAAATTTTGAGTATTGTTGGTCCTAAAATACGAGGGAGGCAATTTCAGCATCTACACGGTAGGGTAACTAAAATTTAATGAAAAGAATCTACATAGAATTCTTTGCCTTCTTAGACTATTATTAACACTTAGGATTTAAGCAATCAGAAACACTTTATCCCGATTCGAATTTCATGTTTCTGTTAAGAGCATTGTTTATTGTTGCAGAAGCTATCGAAATCTACTTCAAGGTAAGCTTTAATTCATTAATATAAATCTGATTTTAACTTAATAGTTTAGGGTTGTACAGCAGCTTCGAAGTGGAAAATTATTGCCGAATTTATTTACCAAAATTGGAATTTTCCCTTGTGCCTTGGACCTAGTGGTAATATGTTTAACCTTTAAAGTATTTGGTTTTTTATTTAAAAATAATTTAATCAATACAAATGAAAAGCATTTTTCATTTAAAGCAAGAATTAAATACCATTATTTAAATGGCAGCAGTTGATGTCAATTTGGCTTGAGATATAAGACTCTTAAATTTTCAATATACAAAATTTAGGGTAAAATCCTTTGATAAGCTATATGAACAGTAGTGAAAAGGCCATATGGCTATGCTTTTCCCCGCAGTAATACATTTTAAATAATATTTTTTTGAGTAATAAATATTTTATGATAATATCATAAAATATGAGCTATAAATATAATGAGAATATGATAAAATATTTATTAAATATAATATAATATAATATAATATAATATAATATAATATAATATAATATAATATAATATAATATAATATAATATAATGTAACGTAATGTAATGTTATGTAATGCAATGTAATGTAATGTAATATAATATAATATATGTGCTTGGATTTTCCGACGGGGTTAAAATTACTTTTATTTGTGTACGGTTTTCCGTCGACCCTCGTTAAATTTGGTTTGTGAACAAACCGGTTTCGGCTGTTTGCCATCCCAAATAAAAATAATATAATTTAATATAATATAATATAATGTAATATAATATAATATAATATAATATAATATAATATAATATAATATAATATAATATAATATAATATAACATAATACAACTTATATATTTACAACACAAATTGGTCAATGCGCACTTATTTAATTTACTGAATCTTTTTATTAAATTTTACACAAAAACAGTGAAAAATGTACATCAAAGAGACTAGATTAGACGTCACTTTAATAAACAAATTAAAAATAATAAAAATACTAAATTTGTAAGCAGAAACTCGCTATATAATATCAAATATTTGTGCTTGTAGGCAGTAAACAGTAATTTTCATAGACTTGTTTACCAATGTTATAGTTAGTGATGGTTAACAATAGATTATCAAGTTCGTATTATTTAAAATACATTTGCATATAGAAAGAGCAATTATATGGATTTAAGAAGCGTACTAAAACTTAAGAGATGAACTGAAATTAGTTTATAAGGTTGTACTTCAAATACCAAAAAATTGATTATCATTAAACATATTTGCGAACTGCTTGCTGAGGATTATGCACCTTGTACGTATAGTGTTGAAAAATCCAAAGTTATTGTTTAAAGATATATTTTAAATCTGGTTCCATTAATTTCTATTTATTAAATAATTCATTGTATGTTAAATAAATTTATTTTAATAAATAAATAAATTCATTTTATAAACACGAATTGTAGTTATAAACAAAACACTAATTAAAATTATAAATCAGCAACTGATTCCATGCAATCAAGTTTCACATCACTAAAAAATCAGATTGTTATGAGTTATAGAAGTAAAATAATAAAAGCATAAAACAAAACTCAATTTGAAAGAAACAAAACCCACCAAAACCTGACAAACTACAAAACAATTTAGTGTTTTGAGAAACGTGGAATGAGTAACACGACAAAAATTATAAACAAATAATAATAAATGAATAATTTTTTTTTCAAGTGAATTTTATAAATTTATTAATTAATTGTCAAATAAAAAAAAAGACATCAAGAAACGGTAACATATTCAAACAAAATTTGAGAGATTCTAAAAAAAAATGTGAATTAATTAAATAATTTTTGTTGGAGCATTTATTTGTTGCGCATAATATTTAACGGCCTGTTAATATACATGTACTTCGCCGGCACATGCGTGACCTTTTTAAGTGAACAAGTTGTAAAAAGATTTATTTTGAGAAAATTGTTGAAAAATACAAACATGCTTGGTATAATATTTAAAACCAGTTGAGCTGAAAGACTCTCATTCTTTTTGTCGGTCATAAAAAATTAAATACAGTTCGAGTTTAAATTTCAGAGAATTGCTGATGGTTTTTACAACCATCTCTTGATTTACATTAAATATTTTTATTAAATAAATGTGCAAATGTTACGAATAAAATGTATTGAAATAAATTTGTTTTAACTTTTACACAAGTCGAATTAACGATATACATCCGCCAAGGCAATAAACGGTCTTTTTTTCTGTGCACCACACTTATCTAATTAAAATTAATTATGTGTATAAGATTGTTAAGGTGACCAATGTTAGTTTTCATCATTTTGAATACAGCGATTGAAATTTACGAAAAATAAGCATTATTTATAAAATTTTCCCTTTAGTATTACGTTTTGTAAAACATTTTAATGGTATAATTTACCATTCATCAGTAATCCGCTTATTTGGAATTAAATTGATTATAAAGCCGTACACAAAATTAGTTAACTGATTACAAAATTTGGTTACTGTACATTGATTACAATAATTTGTTCACAAACAACTAAATATATGTTGTTGCAAATAATTACAGTTAGAAAAAAACCCTGCTGTAGCAATTTCCCGCTAAATATTCAAGGCATCAATATGAAATCTTATTTGTTAATAAGTCCCTTAATTTGCAATCCGAAAAAAAATGGTTAAAATAAATTTTTACAAGCATATAAAACAAAAAAAAATTCTAAACGTTATAATATTCTTCTTTTAAGAAAAATATATAATTATAATTTTGAGTATGTCCATCCACTGTTCTGTTCTAAATAAATGATTTTAATATTATAATGAATCAAGTGCAAGTAGCGTTAATAATCTGAAGAAATTTTAATATTACATAAATATTTAAGAAGTTAAAATCAATAGCTTTCGAATGAATTCCCTTTGGATATTTTATATTGTTATCTTAAGTATTTTTAAAAACACGCCTTAAATCTACAAAACTGTTCATATAAAGTTTGAAAATTCAAGCAACACTGGTTCTTAAATATTAAGAAATGGATTTGCAACAAGAAGTTTGTTTTCTAATACAAAATAAAACAAAAAATTTAGATTAAGATGATTAAAATTTTTATTGTATTACAAAGAGAATGAATCAAAATTATATCTGCCCTACCAGCATGGCAGTCCTATTTCATTAATCATATCCCGGATTTTGGGTTTTAGGGCTGAAATCGATTGGATTGGCTTTGCGAAAAATCTGTTCTTAACATAGCCTCACAAAAAAAAAAATTCAATGGTGTTAAATCACACAATCTCGCTGGCCACTTAACTGCTGATTGTCGTGAAATTATGTAATCGCCAAATTTGAGTTGTTAGCATTTCACGATAGAGTGATCCATTGACTGTTACCTCATTTTCAACCTCATCTTCGAATAAAGGGGTCCAATTATGCCTCCAGATTACATAGCGCACCGTACACACAACTGCTGCTTGTCGTGAAATTATGCGATCGGGAAATTTTGTTTGCAATAATTTGATCTTTTCATGGGCTGCCTGCCACGTGGCACCGTCCTGTTGTAATTACATGTAAATGATATCTACATTCGTCAATAATAGGCAAAAATTGAGATGTTAACATCTCGCTATAGCGTGATCCATTTCCAGCCTCAATTATCTTTCTTAAATTTTCAGAAACCCGAATGCGCCAATTTTGCTTTTAACATATCCTGACAAGTGAAAACAGGCTTCGTCTGAAAAAATGATTTTTTCAGAAAAATCAGCCTGTTGTTCCTGAATGAATTAGGCGAATCTGCAGCGATTTGAGTGGTCGGTCGGCTTCAATTCCTGAAGCTTTTAAGGCTCCAAAATCAACTCCTTACCTGAAATTCGCCAAGTGGTGGTTTTGGACAACCCCAATTGTTGAGAACGTCGGCGATTTGACAAATTTGGATCTGCTTCATAAAACTATTGTATTGTTAGTGTTGCCAAAATTGAAAACCAAAGTTCTTGTTAAAAACCCGATATAGACCATTTCACGATAGATATAAAAATTTAAATGTAAACAGTCGAAATTCTAACGTAGAAATAGCAGAAGTATAAATTATTTGTTTTACAGCATAAATAGATTGAGTAAATAAATTTTATAATCAAGTAGTATTTAAAAAACCTTGCCGTTTTTACATCTTACTACAGCAAAGTTGACTTATAGTTCGTACCGCTCTTATTTCAAACGATACCGATAATCACCGCCTTACAAAGGCTATGTTTCTCTGCGCCATATAGCTTTATCTGCAGCAAGAACCTTGTTCCTAATTTTCTATTTAGCTTATATTAGTACATTTTAGTTATCTTAATGCAGGATAAATAATAATAAATGACACTAAGTCCACCATATTTAAAATACCAAATTCCCCAGTCTTTCGCTTTTTATGTATCACAAATTCAAGTTTTCCTTTCATTCTAGTTGGTATTTCTATCATAAAAATAACGATAGATACAAATAAAAGAGTGTCCGCCACTACAGTTAATTAGTGGCTGCAACAAATATTCCTGACATAATCTAAAATAGCGGGCTTCTGCAACCTACCTCGTTATCTAAGAACGAATTAGAGTGGCAAGTGACTTATCTCATTAATTCAATAATTAATTTGCATTGTTTTCAAGCATTTTTATAGCAAAAAAATTCATGACTTTTACAAATTTTTTATAAAAAATTTAATAATAATTTAAAATTAATCCATACAAAATATCTTTAATGAGGCTTAAACAAATGACGTATATAGTTGTAGTATATGAACTAGACTTTGTTATGTACAAACATTTTTTTCCGCATTTGTATAAAATAAAATACCAGTAAAAACATTAATTGCTACTTGCCACCAAAGCTTTATTTCCAGCTTAGCTTGAAAAATGCATGACTCATCTTTAATTAAACACACTTAGCTTTTCGCGATTTGCTCAACGGCATGAATAAAGTCAGTCATGCAAACATGTGCATATACAATATATTACCCCTTACACTTTGGTATTTATTGTTTTCAATAATTGTCAATTTAAATTTATTTTGCATTGAATTCTAAGAATTTGTAAAAAGTTGATCTTCTAGAATTGTTTATGAAAACAAATACATAATTTTATTATATTTAAGCTGGAAACCGATAATATAGATCAACAAGTGTCAGTAAATAAAGATAAGACATTTCGAATATTTTTAATATATTTCTGTTGATTTACGAGTATCATGTAATCAAATAAATATAATTTAGTATTAGTATTTTTACATGTCATTGTAGTAATTTTTATAAAATATTTTTTTTGTTTTTTAAAGAGACATTCAAATATCTAATGCCAACAAGGAAAGCTGTGTGATTTGAAAAAATCTCTGTACAAATTTCCACTTTTTCTTTAGGAAAATTTTGTAATTGTTCCTTAAGCTATACATTCTTACATTGCTACTTTTGTAAGGCAAAGAAACGTTTATTAAACTTTTTAAACTTCATAGTTTTTAACCATTCATTTACTGGCCGAATGAGCAAAATACTTGTAGTGTTTAAACAAATTTTAAGAAACCTTAAATAAGGATTTGAAACTACTAACACGTTTTAATATTAAATTTCTTTAATTAGATCTAAAAAATTCCAAAATACAATGGGTAAAAACAGTCAGTGTAGCTACATGCTACTCGCAATTCTTTTTCTTGCTATAGTCACAGATGTAAACGTGCAGGCCAAACGCATTTACAGTTCCAGTAGCGGACGCCGAACATCATCTGCATCATCCTCAAGTGTTAGACGCAGCTCATATAATAAACCGAGTACTAGTCACAGTTATAGCAGTCATAGTTCCCAAAGTCATTCAAATCCATCTTTAACACATACCGGCTTAGGATCATTAAGTTACGCTGGCTACAATCAGCAGGCAAACAGACGACCTAGTAGTTCGAATACTTTGAGTGCTTCTCGACCTGGTTCCAATACTCACACTAATACTCAAACTTCTGCAGCCAGGCCTAGCGCTAGTGCTCCTCCTGTTGGTTGGAATGTGCCACCCAAGCAGGGACCTCCACCCGCCTATTCGGCCACAAATCCTGTTGGCGGTGCAAGGAGTAATATTAATGAAAAACCACCTGCATATAATCCAAACTACGCAGCACCACCTAGCTACCATTCTTCAACTAATACCGCTAATAAACCTATTGCGCCTTCGAACTACAATAGTCAACAATCAAGCTATAATCGCAATCGTTTTAATACTACTGGAGGAGGTTTTGGCAGTGGTGGTTATCACACACCGATAACAGCTACTAGTGCTCATAATATGCAATCTAGTTATCCCAGACAGCAGTTACCAGCTGGAGCCACTTATTATTCATCATCATCTTCGTTGCCAGCTGGAGCGACTTATCATCCTGCTGGACATTTACCGGCCGGGGCAACATATCATCCGGCTGGTAATTTACCTCCAGGAGCAACTTATCACTCTCCTGGACAATTGCCTCCTGGTGCTTCCTATTATCCTTCCTCTCCTGTTGCTGGTGGTTTACCTGCTGCAGCTACTTATCACAGTCCCGGACATTTGCCACCCGGTGCTACATATTATCCTTCATCTCCTGTAGCTGCTGCTCCCGCATACTATCCGCCCGCTGCAGCTTTGCCGGCTGGAGCAACATTCTTGCCTGCTGGATCAGCTATACCAGCTGGAGCTACATTTATACAACAGCCTCAGAAATCATCTTCAGGTCTTGGTTTTGGTAAGTTCTAATACAATAACCAGAAATTGTTTAAATTAATTATATCATTTTTATTTTGTTTATTGCAGGAAGCGGTTTAATTGCTGGTGGTTTAGCCGGTGGTCTCTTAGGCCATGCTTTAACTCCAACACATACTAAAGTTGTTGAACATGTTCCTTCCTACAGCAGTGGTGGCGGTAATTATGGTGGTGGTAATAGAGATGACAATAATGACAAAATAATTATTATAAATAATGGACCACCTGGCTCAGTAACAACTAGCGATGTCGGAGGAGGCACAACAGTAATAAACACGGGTGCAGCACAACCTGCACAAGCAATACCCGCATCAATTCCATCTTATGCACCTCCAACGATGGCTGCAGAGCAATCAGCTCAATTATCTCCAACTAGTGCAAACACAAATACTGCAATTGGCGCCAACGCACCTGCTACTGGAGCTGCTGTAGCGGGTGTAGCTGCAGGAACTGCTGCTGTAACTTCAATGACTGAAAATGCAGCAATACCTAATCCTGCAGTGTCTGCTCCATCCCAGCAACCTACTGCAACTAGCATGTCAGGCGGAGAGCAAGCAAGTCCGCCCGGCGGAATAATATGTGTGCCTGTTAAAGTACCAGAACCTGATCCAAATGATAGTACCAAAACTATTGAGGTGGAAAAAATTGCCTGCTATCCAGCTCCATCATCAGATGTTTCAACTCCAGCTCCCGTTATTGCAGCTAATTCTGCAGATATTTCTTCAACCATAGCTACAACAGCTGCTACAGGTCAAGCTTTAACTGCTGTCACATCTGCAGCATCAACTGCAGCTACAACACATGACACACCTTTAAAACTAACCACATTAGAAGGGGGTGTAGCTTTAGCACCCATACAAACTACAACGCCTTTGGTAATACCCGAAGGTTTTGTGCCACTAGCACCAATATATCCAAATGGGCAACCAAATATTATGAAAATTCCTGGTTATTAGGATAATGCAAAATCACCTGCTCTAAATGCAGTTTAGATTTAATTATTACTTTAGAGATATTACTAGCTTTTTATGGGAAATAATTAATGTAGATTTTTGTTCGGATTTAACTAAAGATCTTGAAATTTATTTGTTAAAATTAAGGCGAATTTAATTTTATTCAGGAATAAATATAATATATATACTCTATACATATATATCTTTGTTTAACACTATACGTGAAGGTAACGAATTAGTTTGACTAATTTTTAATCAATTAATTACATTAACTTTAATTTAATGAAAGGGTTTCGTTAGTAATAAGTAATAAATCCAAGTCGTTATCTTAAACTAATTCCAAAAAGATTTTAAAGCATTTCTAGTAATAAACGTTATTCTAGCAAAAGGAAACATCGCAATTTGTATATAAAGTATAAAGGTATAATTAACCTTAACACTTTTTTGTGCATTACATCTTTAATTAGTTCTTTTATTTCTAAATAACACGGTACTTTAGAGTTTTAAGTTAAATTAAACGATTTATTTGTTTTCAATAACACAAAATAAACACGACAGTAACTTCACCACTCTAACGCCTTAAAATTTATTTATCTCTATTATTTATTTGTTGTCTATTCTCAGCGATGCCTCGACTTGAATTAAATCATTTGTCCAGCAAGTTGTTCTTATGAAGCTGTTTTAAACGGTTTTCATAAACATATCACCCCATGCCGTTGGGTTTATTATCATTTAGGGTAGGTGCCTACGTAGCTGTGTGTTATTTTTCTTCTGTTTAAATTATTATTTCTATTTGTCTAAGTAATTTATAACAAGATCGTTGTTTTTGTGGATAAGTTTTATTTTGTAAAATATATAATAGCTCATTTCGTTTACTGTTTTACTGATAGTTATTTGCTTTTATAATTTAAACAAAACATCTTCGAACAAACATGTTTTTATACTTACATCTATTCTGTATTTTAAATCAAATCAAAAATGTCTCCATTTTTGCTTTGGTTTGTCTCCTAATTTAAGTCATTAAATAAAATTTGCACAATATTTAATTTTATTTATTTTTTATTTATTTTAGTTGTTCAATCAGTTGCACTTAATTAAACTTTACTAAATTATTGTTCTTGAAATACCATTTTTAGATTTCTGCGTAACAATGCAGACTAGGCTCCCTTTTGAGACATTTAAAAAGAGAAAAGCCTATTTAATATACGCCACACTCAAAATATCGTTATATCTAAAGTAATTGGGCTCTGTTCCAGGTTTAAGCAAACACTGGCCAGTTTTTTTTTCAAAGGCATATTCATAAACCTCCAAAAAATGTTTATAAAACAAGCATGAACTATCAGTATATGTTTTGCTTATTATTGATATATTATATCTATGAAAGCTATGCAGTTTTTTAAAATACTTTAAACCTAAAAGGACTTAGGCCTTCCGACAGTAACTATTTTGTTTTATTTTACAATTTTTATAGAATTATGCGCAGAATTGAAATTGCAAAACTGCTGCAAAACAAGTAACTGTCATCTGTTTTGAACCAGCTGTGTTACATGGTTTTTGTTCGGCAGTTGCTAATGGATTTATTGCCCTCTTCTCCTATATAAAGTGAAATTTAACTTATTGTCCAGATCTATATCTAATATTGATTTTCTATACCTAATTATTAGAGACATAACATATATTTTCGAAATATTTTCATACAACTTTAAGAAATTTTGCCTGTTTTTATGCATACGGCTGTCAATAATTTGTAACATATACCTAACTTTCCCTTTAAGTATATATAAATCAAATGTTACATTCCTTTTGCAACTACAGGGTGTATTTTCTTTTGTCGCCATTTAGTTAAACATTAGTCTTGACAGTTTACATTTGGCAGTCGTGAAGTAGACACATGGCGAAATTATTATGGAAAATATTCAATAAACCAACGTGTTTTAAAACATTAAAACATTTCATCAATATCAATCATCAATGACTGTGACGATGAAAAAACTACCTGAAACATATCGTGTAGTAAATGATTTCAAAGAAAGAGGATCCGTAGGTGATACGCCCAAGCATGGTCCACAACATACTGCAAGATCGGCTGAAAACATTGCTGCTGCTCAAGAAAGTGGTCATAACAATTCATCAACCTTACTTCGACGCCATGCTCAGGAGCCTGGTCTTCAAAGGACAACTTCGGCTACAATTTTGCACAGGGATTTGCATTCTTTTAATATAGGATTCAGTTGGCAAAAGAGCTTCTTTCAAAAGACTATTTACGCATCCGTACATATGCCAATAGGATATTAACAAACCCGATTTTCATGAAAAAAGCATAATTATTGACGAGGCACATTATCATTTAAATGGATTTGTAAATAAACAGAGACTGTTCTGGGGAGTGGGAACTCTCTTAAAATATTCAACAGTCACCTTTGCATCCATAAAAGTGACGGTCTGGTGTGCAATTTGGTCAGGAGGAATCATTGGAGCTTACTTCTTTTAAAATTAAAACGACGTAACGGTAACTGTGAACGGGGAGTGATATTATTTAAAACTTTTAAATACCACAACTGTATGTTTTGGGTTTGATTAACACGTGTTAGCAACAAGACGATGCCATGCACCCAGGATTACAATGGAATTACGGCGAGATATCAACAACTTAGCAATTGCTCCCGGCGGGCACCTTGTATATTTGTGATCTGTATGTATTTCGTTTTAGTAGGTACCCAGGCATAGATAATGTTTAATAGTCTTCTACCTTTCATAGCATACACACTTTCCACAGCGTTCTTTACAAAAAGTCTTACCCTAATAAAATTACAGAAGAAGTTGTTATTGCGCTGAATCAAAACAACCAAAAAATATTTTAATGTTTGGAAATTTATTTATTTTATACATTAATTCCAAAAAAAATTTAGTATTTAAAAAATTCCTAAATTTTGATTTTTCTTTATAGACTAGACATACAAGTACCGCCATGTGTTAGAATTATATTTATTACTTTTAATAGACTTGGAAAAGACGCTTTTGTATTGAAACTAAAATTCTTTGAAATATTAATTTTTTTATTTAAACTTTTTATAAATTAAAAGCGCAAAACGTCTGTAATCTTACATGAAGCAGATGTATAATGTCTAAATTGTTTTGATTTATATGTATTTCCATAAATTGCTATTTTGCATTTTAGTATAAAAATTTTAATTTTGTTTATTTTTTCACTTACGTAATTACCATTTATTTAATGGTTTCGTTAGAATTTATTAGTGCTTAAAACAAATGCTTTAATGATGATTCCTATTGTGTGATATATCACTTATATAATATGCTTTTATATTTAAATATGTTTTACAATTATTTGCCTCGCGCTCATACACTCTTATAAATAAATTATTAAATTTTTAAAACAGTTAAAAGGGAATTCATAGCATTTTTGCTAGCCAGGATTTGTCTTATCTGTCTTGGTAAATCTTTTCAAAACAAATTGTCATAAATATTGAAGCTGTCAGAAAAGAAATTTAAAATTAGAAAATTAAAGTATATACGAATTTTAAAAAGAAACCGTTTTTTAAATTTATCCTGAAAACTTAAAGTTTGGTGTGATTAAATAACTGAAGTGAAAATATTCCCAAATAAAAAAGAAATTTTATTTTCATTAAGGTAATTTTTCAAAAGTTTTTAATGCTAATTATAATTGTGATAATCTTCCTGCTGCGATGTTTACCATAAGGAAACATAGAATGATGTTATCTAAGGCATAGTTATAAGCAACTTACTAATCCGAAAAGCATTCATAAAACTCCGGGAAGGACAAACTCCTTACTAATCCATTTCCAAAAAAAAAGAAAAATTGTACACACTATAAAACCATAATAAAAAAGGAAGAAAGAATAAAGGCAAAAAGGCAAAAAAATATAAAGGTAAACTGTCGCTGAGTACTGACTAAAGAAATTCATATCCGAACAATTACTCCCGCATTTTGAAATTTCCTTCAAAAAATTGATATAGATAAATGATTTGTTGCATTCATATATTGATAGTTTTTGAATAAATCATAACCTTTGTAGTCGGGTGGCAAGCACGACAAGTTGTTTGCATATTTATGCAATGGGGTTGAAAAATATGTTAAACCTAAACAAAATTTAAAGATATTTCATATTTTAAACGATACTACTTATACTAAAATATATTGGAATTGTTGCCAAATTGTTCATTTTGTTTTATTTAAAAAATTTAAATTTAATTCGTTAACATATGACAAACATGCTCACTGGATCCGGATCATTCACCCTTTTCTTCTCAGTAGGGGTGAGTTGATCCTGGCCCCTTAAAGGTTTATTAGCCAAAAAGCTAAACTCTGGAGCTTACTGATACCCGAGAAAATAATTTAGGTTAGGAACTGCCCACAATACCTTCTGCTTTTTTAGATGATAACCTCGTGTAGGAGCTGTCGCCAAATTCTGTATTAGAAGTTTACGATGACTATAGCCCAGGCGGCGGTTTGTCGTGGGTGTGGGCAAGCAGCATTTTTGCTCTTTTTTACCTTTCGGATGTACATACACGACCACATATCCTCTCCTCCTTTGGCTTGCATACACATACGAACACAAAATTATTTTTTGTAACAAGCAGAGATGTATTAATGTGCGGTACCCAAAGTATCTTTATCTTCCTTTTGTTATGTTTGAAATTCAAAGAGGCAAAATCTTTTTTGTAAAAAAGAAAATATATAAATGTGATTAGTAAACTAGCGGTCATATGAACAAAAAAACAATAATTCAAAATTAATAATGTTAACAACTTAGGTGGCGTCAAAACAAGCCTGCAACTTTGGCCGTCACTATGAATGCGTAGTTTTAGGTGAATGGCATGGTCTAATGCAATCTGCCGAATTTGAGCAAAAGTTTCTCGTGTTCTTGCAATATCTTCCAATGAAATTAAAAAATGACAAAATCTGTTGAGGAAAATGTTTTAAAACATAAAAGAGTGTAGAAAGATTAGAATCTTTCCTGGAGTAATTGGCGCTATTGATGGGACGCACATAAAAATTAAAAAAAAACTAGCGGGGATCTAGCATTTGCTTTCTGCCCATAACGTCTTCAATTGCTAAAAAGTCCTTTGATCATCGGAACACATATTATTAAAACAAACAAAAAATATGCAATCGAATATGCAAGTAATTGCATTTGGCTCTTGAAAAATTAAACATTAATTTAGCTTCCTATGACTACCAACTAAGCTTTGTCCTTGCTTCAATTTTCTGACCGCTTCTGTTTTAAATTTTAATTTTAGTTCCATCTTTTTATTAATAGTTTTTATTTTTTACAAAATTACAAAAATTATGGAACACAGTTTACTGATGTATAAATAAACACAACAAATAAATTCGCAATCGTTAATATTCTTATGTTTTTATAGAGAAATATCTGAAGTAGATTCTTAGACAGCATTTAACTTCTGCTTTAATAATTTTATTAATAAAGTGACAGGATGGACCTTTCAGAACAAGAACATATTTAAGTGGTAAATACTTATAAATTGATAATCGTTGTTTTGCATCATTAGGAGTTACGTGACAAGAAACAATTTTGGTAACCTACTATCAAACTTTACAATATATAAAAGGCTTTTTAGTTAAATGCTTTTTAAAAATATAAATTTGTAAAAACATGTTTTTAAGCTTAAAATGTTTATTAGTTAAAATGATATTTAAACGAATTTTATGAATTTGTTTTTATGAAAATAAAAATTGTTTCAGCCATTATTCAGTACATGATATATTTTTTTTAATTGAAAGAATGCGGTTTGCTATCGCATTTTATGTTTCATATTATTAAAGAAATCTTTGTACTTTCCATTGACATCTGAAAGGAAATATGCATTATTGTTTTTTCCAAAACTGTAGCACTAAACGTTTTTGTGTTGCATGTTTTTCTTTTGATTAAATGTAAAAATTTCGGAGATTTGTGCTACACGACATAAAAAAAAATCAAACTTCTAAAGTGATTCGAACAGAGTGCAGATTCAAATCTGTTAACAGATTTATTTCAATATAGTTTATCTTTTTACCAAAGATAAATTGAGGTTTCTTTTAATGTTCAATTCAATCCTTAAAGTTAAAATCAACTACCATTTATTTTTTAAGTTTTGCTATTTTACAGAAGATTTTATTAAGTAGTTTGTTAAACAGTCATTGCAGATAACAACAAAGTTAGTTGCAACCACTAAAATTTGTAATGTAAATTAGAAGTTAAATAGTCAATGCAACAATCAATATTTTAAGCAAAGTTTTTATATAAACCATTTTTATAAATTTTTTTTTATTTTCGATATTTCGTCACACCATAAATAATAAAACTTATTTTTTAAATAAAACAAAATGAACAAATTTTGTCAAATAGTTTAATTTAATAAAAGTAGAATAGTTACAGATTAGTACCAAAAACTTACTCCTTCAGCTATAATTAATAATTTTAGTTACATCTTAAGAAAATAAACCAATTACTATGAACGCAGCTTATAATTTCTTAGAAAGGATTTTAACAAAACTGACTGAGAATTCCATAAGAAAAAAAAATAAACTTAAAATCTTTTAACTGAAAGCGATTGCCAATTTAATAATGAGAATAAAAATATTACAAACAATATTACAGAAAAAAAAATATACAAATGAAGAAATTATGAAGTCTGTAAATTAAGTAATGAAACTGTTTATTTAAATTCTTTTTATTCAAATAAAATTCCATTTTTATATTGTCACCTTCAAAATAACTTCCTTCTGAAGCTACGAAGTGCTGGAGGTGGTCTTCCACTCCACTCCGATTCTGGAATGGCCTTCAGATGGTGCGTTACAGCCATTTAAATTTTTTCGATTATCCCACAATGAGTTCCCTTAAGATAATTTTTCATCTTCGGGAAGAGGAAGAAGTCGGCCGAATATGGAGGCTGAGCCACAGGAATGTTTTTACTGGCTAAAAACTCGTTTATTGAATTTGCTGTGTGCAAAGAAGCATTATTATCTTTTTCGAAGTCTTTCAAGAACCGCTCGGTAAAATTGTTGATTGGCTGATTAGCTTTAAGATACCTACTCTTTTTGAACGATTCCGTGGATGTCAAAAATACAAATACAGCATGCATTTAATCTTTGACTTTGGCCAGTGTTGCCAGATCAAAGTTTTTGCGTAATTCCGTTAAAGATAAATAAATGAAAATATTACAAAACATTTATTATTCAAAATTATTACTGCGAGGAAAGCGTATCCATATTATCATTTTTTTTTATATTAGGTTGGATTTGTTGCACTAGTAAATGAAAAATTGTTGTCAGAACACACAATACTGCTGGACAATGATATCATCACATCGAAAGCGCTCGCGGGTCACATTCAAAAAACAGTCAGCAATGGCGATGTACACTAAAGAATTAGTTAACTTTTAAAATAATTCCTTTTACAACATAAAAGAATGCAAGGAAGTTTGAAACACTTAAACGAATTAGACAGAAATAAATTTAAATTTGTTTCCAATTCAAATGAATTTGTAGATGAATTGCAATTTATTTGAAATTCATTTTTATTAAAGTTGCAATCAATCAAATTCAGGAGCAGATCTAGGGGGAACGAAAAATGGAAATATTACTAAAAGTAGTAAAAATTTCGGATGCAAACACATAAAACATAACGAACACAACTTTGTTATGTTGAGATTGAAAGTTGCTAGTATTTACGAAATTCGATTGAAAAATTAATTTTATTTTGCACTATTGTACAAAAATAATAATTTGTTTCTTTTAGCAAATAAGAAACATTTTCCAATTTTTATAGAATTTTTGCCGATACCTAACAATTTAGCCCATATTCTGCCGCTAGCTGACACTTCCAGTATATCATGAGAATTTCAAATCTACGATTTTTTTTGTATTAGGTGATGTGCAAAACGAGACTAATGCTTATTGTCTTTTACATACAAAATTATTTGAATAACAAAACGACAGTGATGCTTCCTGCAGATTTATTTACAAAATCAATACAAATTTTAGTTAATTCAATTCAGTTCAATTAAATAGGTAAAGAATGGTAATTCAAATTTCATTCAAAATATTTTTTTGTGAAAAGAATTAATCCAAAAAGAGCTAATTCAGTACATGAGTGAATTACTAATACAAAAATGAATGATTCATTTACTGCACTGCTGGTTATGTAGCTTATCAGTGGACTTTATGAAAATTTAGTGTAGAAAACTCAAGAGTCTTATATCTCAAGCCAAATCGATTAAATAAGAATTGTATTGAACCAACAGCGCAGAAAGACAATAAAACACAAAAATATTTTTTTTTACCGAAATATTTGCACAGAAACCTTTAAGAGACTTAACTTAAATGAACTTAAAAATAGTTCCCAATAATAAACATATATAAAAAAATTATACATTTTAATTTCCTGTTCCTATTGATAACACCCAATGGTGTGACAAAATAACGAAAATAAAAATAAAATTTATAAATAGCTTGTGCTTATAAAAGTTAATTATAAAATACTAATAATATCAATAAACCAAAATTATAGATTTGGCATAGTTAACCAAAAATATTTTTATTCAAGATATTTATTCGTATTGTTACGAAATTAATTTGTAAAGTTTAAAAAGAAAATAATTATCATTAAAATATTAAACGAAACGACCCACTGTGCATTATACAAACTGCCCGGTTTCTAAGAAAACTTATACACGCTAGACAACAACAGTAAGAAATTCTACGGAATAAGATAAACAACAGAAAACAAAAACAACTAATACAGAAAAATAAGCAAAACACACAGCTAAGCGGACGCCTAAGCTGAATGATAATAGCAACTACAAATGGGCTGATGTTCAAGTCGATTCATCGTTGAGAAAAGAAACAAAGTTACCATCGTGTTCGTTTTGTGTGTATTGAAAGTAAATAAATTACTTAATTTAAAACTCAAGTTCTGTGTTATTATTTTGCAATAAAATAACTCAATATAACAAACTGTTTCTTAAAAGCAATAAACGTAAAAGCATAATAACTTGTAACCCTTTTTTTCTAAAAAAACATCTAGCTTGAAACAAACTAAACACATACGTGTGTGTGTGAGTCACAATAAATACCATTAAGTTTTTAAAAAAATAAATAAATTAAAGTCTTAATTTCATATCCATAGTAGTTAAAATTGGAAAAACGTTTTTCTTCATTTTTTATTTTTAAGTCCTTATTAAGGTGTTATAGATATTTTAAATTATGTCGTTTCATTATGATTTCATATTGTACTTCTAATGCAACCTTTTAGGTTTTATAACATTTTGTTATCGCTTGGTAAGAATATCGTTTTGTACTTTTTGCTTATTTTTGATGACATTTAGTTGTTTTCTTTTGTATACTTTAAAACTATTTTTTTATTAAAATTATATTTTGGATGACAAAAATAGTCATAAACATTTACAATTACTTACTTTCCAAACCATTTAACACTTTAAAAGTTTACTCCTTAAGTGTTTGTTCTTACTATTTCTTTAAGATATAAAAAAAAAGTTTTAAAAGACAACAAAATGCTCATAATATATTTATGCCTTTCAACAAAAATAACAAACATACGCTATAAGAAAGGCATATTGATAGTGCCATCTAGTAACAGGATACATAAAATATCTTTGGTAGTTGAAAAAAATCTCTTATTTATCATGTTTCTTAACAAGCTCCAATCTGTTACGTATGAAGTTAAAATTGTCCTGAGCTTTTTACAGTAACAAAATAAAAGTTTTTCTCTTTTCATAAAAGCATTTACAAATGATGCCACAGAATTTTTTATTTACAAAAATTTAAAATAAAAGAAAATACCTTAAGAAGAAGTGTTATTAAAATATCATATTTTTCTGCCTTCCGAATTGAAAATTAAAAATATTAAGACGAGTATTTTCGTATTTGTGTGTTGTAGTCTCCCATTCTTACTTAAGAAGTAATTAATTCATATAATTGTCTCTTACAAGTACAGGGTGCCTGCCGAGATATAATAATCATTTTTGATAAATACTTTATTTAATGTCGGTAAATATGTATGGAATACAACATCAGATAGATGTCCGCCTCACAAATACGTGCCCTTTTGATATTTTTCATTACATTCTCGCACATTCAACGCGGTATTGCATTAATTTCATCACGAATATTTTGTTTGAGTTGCTCAAGCTTTTCTGGTTTGTTCGCATAAACCGTGCTTTTCAGATATCCCCACAAAAAGAAGTCCGTAGCAGCCATATCAGGCGACCATCGAAGTCAATCAAGATTGCCATTTCTTGAAATAACTTGTTGTGGAAAGAGATCTCGCAGTAATTCCATTGTAATCCTGGCTGCATGTGTTGTGGCATCATATGACTCATCAGTCATTATGATTTTTTCATTGGCCAGCTCTTGTCATATGTACGACGGGGTAACTGGTCTTCTGGAAGAGACACTTGCGTCAACTGAATCTTATATGGAAACAAATGCAAGTCCTTATGCAAAATTGTGGCCAAAGATTTTCTTTGAAAACCAAGCTCGTGAACACGGTGGCGCACTCTGGGATCATTTTACGAGAAGGCTGTCAAAAATATATAACTTTTGGACGGATCGTAGTTTTGATACGATTTATCTACTAGATGAGATAATAGGCTTTGGTTTAAGGTATAAAAATTTAAAATCGACCGGTTAGAAAAAAGTCGTGATATGTTTAAAAATACATTATTTTTTCTCACTGTTTCGCCTAATGGACCAAAATCCAATTCATAACCCTATTTAAGAATATGTTCCATAAAACGTAATCTAGTATGAAGAGGGGACAATCAAAATTCGTATGTTGCCTTAAAGTCTCATCTTCTGGAACTGGATGACTTAATTGACTTGATGTCTTTTTGCATATAGTGCAGCTTGATGATGGTTTTGTATCAGTTAAAACTTGTGCAATTTTTCCATCAATCATTGTGAGATACATTTTAAAATTTACTGCAATTTACTATTCATCAACAGTTGAAGGTCTTTAATTTCATCTTTTATTTTTCGGACTTCTTCAGTTATCACAATTTTTTTTTCTTTTTTGAAAGTAAATTTTATTGTTGGTCTGTAATATATTGTGCACGAGGGTATTTCAGTTTTCCATATATCTATTTTTGTTGCTGTACTAGTTGACGGCTCTAACTCGGTACAACTTTTTATTAATCGCAATGGAACAAATGATATCATAAATAAATCAGCGTCTGATGAGTTTTTGGCATTACATTGCTTGTATTGCCTCTCACCAGAGGATCCATTATATCCCCATTTAGAAATTAAAGTAATGCTGCTATTTCCAAGTTTTTTCAAGCGGTTAGAATCAAACGTATTTAGCAACCGTTCGGCAGTGTGTTCAAAAAGGTCTTGCAATTTTATTTCTGAAGTAGAAGTGACAGTTATAGCAAAGTACTTTTGTGACCACCTAAATTATATCAATTTACGTTATTTTAAGTATGCAAAATATTTTTGCGACCAAATATGTACGACTTAGAAATTGACTAAAAATTTTTGTTTTCTCTCTTAAAATATGCATATTCATCTTAACAACGTCTCTCATAAAGGCGATTTGAAAAATAAATAAAATGCTTACAAAATAGCGAAACAGCAAAAAAAAATTTTTTTAATTCCATTTTGCAAAAACTTTTCGACCTTGTGTCAGAAAAATTGTTCTGATGCTCACGGTCGGATCGTGCCGGGTAATTAATGGCATATAGGCATATAGGGGACATTTAGGGCTATGACACAGTGCTTATGCACTGATTTTCTAAAAATCAAAAATCGATCAAAAACATTTCAGTTTCCTTACACTAACAGCTACAAAATAACGCTATTACACAAAGTTCGTTTCGTTTTAAAACCTTGTACAACAAAACAGTTATAGATGTTTAAAAAACAAAAATTTACTAAGAAATTTCTCAAAATACTGAAAATGCTCATTTTGAAACACCTTTTTCAGTGTGATATAGTTAAAATAAAGATTTTTGGCTCCCGAGGTACACTAGTATCTACTTTCGAACGAACTTTAAAATTTCACAATTGGGGACCATGAAAAAAAAACCTTTGGCCGTCTTCTCGTATAATGATCCACTGTGCGGCGAATTGGGGTTGATGATTTATTTTGAACACTTTCTTAAGCAGCAGTAATATCTTCAGCCAATCTTGCAGTACGTTGCGGTCCATGCTTGGGCCTATCACCTACAGACCCTTTTTCTTCGAAATAATTTACTACAGATAAATAGTGCGTTTTGTTGGCACGTTGGTTCTCCCAAAATTTTCACGTAACTTTTTCATCGTCAGAGTAATCCATGATTGCTTTTGATAAAATATTTTAACGATCAACGTCTTGATTTATCAAGTAGTTAATAATATAATATTTAATAAATTTGCTACGTGTCTACTTCACGGCTGCCAAATATGAAGTGTCAAGACTAAAGTGTACTAATATTTCCGGCGGACACCTTGTAAATTGGTAAAAACAACACATATCAGTTATCGATTAAAAAATTCTTGCCTAAATAATAAAAGTTAAAAAAAAACTGTACAGTTTTATGTAGCAGATGTTTGCTTTTGTATAAAACTTAATTACTAAAATGTGAAAACCATAACACAAAAACGTATATTCTTGTAAAATCTAGAGTTTATATTCTTTCAGAATATTGCAGAAGCTCTAACAAAGGCTTTTTGAGTCACTAAAGTCACATGATGTGAAATAAGCAAAAATATTTTTCATATTTAATAAGAAGTGCGCTTGAGATTTGTAGACTAGTTTGTGATTCTATTTTCTTTGAAACAAATAAAACAATGAACAATTTTAATTTTTGGAAATGTTTTTCATTTTATCCAAGTTAGTTTGTGCTAGGTTCCTTTAAAAATAAATATTTTATGATATTCTCATAAAATATTTATTATTAAAAAAATATATTCGAATTGTATTAATTGTACTACTGTGGGACTTTTCGATACTGAAATATAATAGTTTTTGGGGCTTATTATCTTACATTATTTGAGAGTAAAATTTGTTATTATATTAAATGAAGAGGCTTATTAATTTTGAATGTCTGCTGATTGATGAAAAATAAATAAATATTGCTACGAAGATGTTTAGTTTAAATTTTAAAAAGACAATAATTATTACTATAAAAGAAAATGAAAAGACCTATTGTGTCTTTTTACAAATTACGTAGTTTCTAAGAAATCTTATGCACACAAGACAACAACAACATGCTTATTGGACATTTCACTAAACAGGAAACAAAAACAACTAGCACAGAACAAAAATTCACACAGCAAAATAGGAGACTGCACTGACTAATGATAACAACAGCTATGTATGATGATATTGAAGTAAAGTTTTCATGCACGTGCGAGAACCCCTCGAAACAGAACATATAAGCACCATCCGTTGGGGAATAAAGTTAATTGAAGTGTAAAAGTCATCGAGTAAATATATAACAATAATAAAGCATCTTGAACGTTCAAGTTACCATTCTGTGTTTTTGTGTAAAAACCAAAATTAAAGTAAGTAATTTAATTTAATCTTCTAAACTATTCGGTATAATTATTATGAAACTAAAGAACTCTAAAAACAAAAAGCTTAATAAACGAGTAAACGTAACGATATATAGATAGTGAGTAATACTTTGTTATGGCATTTTGAGGAAATATTTTACCTACACTTTTTTATTTTTAGTGAAAATTATTCACAATGATTGAATTATTTTCTAATTTTTAAACCAACAAAATTAGGATTAATATAATAACAACTAGTTTATTTAAGTAACGGCCGAGATACATACAAATATTTGTTGAATATATTTTTAGAAAGTTTTTACTGCAGCTTATGCTATAAAATTTCTTTAAGTACAGTAAAATTATGTAAGGTAGAGTATAATTATGTATCTAAATATACAACCATAAGAGCTTTTTATAGTTTTTTAAATGAAAAAGTAAAAAGCTTTTTATGCTTTTGTTCAACAATTCCCCACGAACGAATCAAACTGACAAAGATACTTCTAAATAAAAAGTATCTTAATGTTATATAAGTAAGTTACTACAGAAGGCATACATTTTGTAGAGTGCATAATATTTGTAAGCTTTTAATTTTAAATGTTTATGTACATTGATGATTTTTTGAAAAATTCTTCGAACTGCGTTTATTTAAACGCAATCTTTATCAAAACCTATGTTCCTTCAATTTACGAAATTTTTTGGAATTTTTCATAGTTTAATTGTCAGTCAAAAACAACTGTTTAAAAAAATATTTTGATTATGACTTTGGAAATGAACAATTTTATTAGTTGAAATCATTTTTAAGTTAATTAACGTTAATTTGTGCTTTAATCTTTAAACATAAATATTTTATGATAATTGAAAATGAAAATACTTTCGAAGTGTTTACTGTGTTTTTGTGTTAAAATAATTTTGAGTTTTTGTGTCTTTTTATTTTGTTTAAATTAAATATTCATTTAATCAATTTGGCATGACTCTTGTATTTTCTATACAAAATTTGGGGTAAAAGCCACTGATGAGTTGTATGAGCAGTAGTGAAATGGCCATATGGATATGCTTCCCCGCATCCTAAATACTAAAATACAGAAAACATACAACGTTTTAGTTGATGAACTTTTTCAAAAAGATATAATTTCAGTAATGGAGAGAAATAGACTTAAGACTGATGTATCAAATTCTCCAAAGCTGTATGGAGTACCTAAAATCTATAAACAGAATTTTCCTTTGAGGCCTATTTGCTCTTGCATTAATTCCCCGACCTACGGACTGAGCAAGTATATAACGAAAATTCTTAACGTAATAACAGGACAATCAATATATAAAATTAGAAATTCATTGGAATTTAAAGATAAAGCCAAGGGAATAAATATACAAGATAATAAAAGATTGTTTTCATTTGATGTGGTTTTACTTTTTCCAAGTATTCCTGTAGGTTTAGCTTTGAGAATTATAGAGGGAAAATGGCAGATAATAGAACAAAATACGAACATTGAGAAGGAATTATTTTTACGTATTCTTAAGTTTTGCATTGAAGACAACATGTTTTTTCAATTTGATAATAGGATATATCATCAGAAAGAGGGCCTCCCTATGGGCTCTCCAACATCTCCAATTAAAGCTGATATTGTGATGGAGGAATTACTAAATTCATGTATTAGTAAAATGCGTATTAAACCGAAGATTATCACAAAATATGTAGATGATTTATTTTGTATAACATCAGAAGATGCAGCGGATGATATTTTGTCAGAATTGAATAGTTTTCATCCGGATATTAAATTTACGATTGAAAGAGAGTTAGAATCTAAACTTCCATATTTAGATATATTGATAATAAGAAAGGAAAACAAGTTAGTGTTTGACTGGTATAAGAAACCAATATCTTCTGGAAGACTTATTAATTTTTATTCCAAACATCCGAGAAAAATGATAATAAACACGGCGAAAAATATGATAGACAGAATATTGACTAAGAGTGATAGAGAATTTCAGTTGTAGAATAAGGACACAATAAGAGATATACTTCATGAAAATGATTTTCCAGTAGAATTAACTAACCGATTAATTAGACAATATGATAATCATAGGCATAATTTAGGAAATTGTAAAAATAAAATCGTTAAAATATTTAAAAGACCGTTTAAAAGATTAGTGCATTTTTATTAAATAGTTTTTTTTCTATTTTAATAAGAAATGTCAATGATTTTTTACGTAGTACTATTTCATAAATTTAATTTCTAATCATAAGATGTTGAAAATTTTAAATAAAATATTACTGAAAGCGGATAAGATAGCAATATTGAGCATCGATTTTGCTTAAAAATTCTTTGATTGAAAATGGACAATTTGGTTTTTAGTGAAAACTTAAAATACATTTTTCATAAATTCATATATTGCTACGATTTCTTACTTATCATTTTATACATATTCGTACTAATGTATTTATAAACGTATGATTATATTTATATACGAGTATATTAAAACAGCCAATAAAATACAAGCAAATGCGTTCGTACACCATCATTGATGTGCTAAATATTCTTCATTGAAAATCATTGATTATATGGTAAGTCTTCTTATCCTTTCGATATCAATTGTATTCTTAACATTTATATTCTGATTTACACGTCAATTGTATGCTATTGTAACGTGAATTGATATACAAGCAAGTATGTTGACTTAAATCTAAATAAAATTGTTACAAAATGAAACAGATAAAACACATTTATTTTGTTGCTTTGGCATGTCAGGTGTATCAATTTACTATGAAGTTCATAAATGAAATTGTATGTACTTGATCTGAATAATCTCAGTTGTTATTTGTTATATGACTTCTTTTTTAAATAAGCAAAGTGTAAAAGACTATACTATTCATGTTAGTAACATGTATGCGACCAATTTAATTTCATTCGTATTTGCTTCTTGTCAAATTTTATAAATTTTCTTCTTTTATAAATTTTCTTTAGAATTACTGTAATTCTTCAAGGTTTTTTGTTTGTATTTAATTTATTATTATGTAAAGGAAATAGTTTACAAAATTCGCGTTGTCTGTTAGTAACATAAATATAAACGAATTTTATTCAAAATAATTAAGAGAAAAAAAAATTAATTAATTTTGTTTTAAAAATTGTAATTTTAAATTTTGGCTACATCTATTCAACTTAAATTTTAATTGAGTGTGTGCTTTCTTAATATATTAAATGTTTTCCATTCTATTTGTATAATGAAGAAGCTGTGAACTTCGGCATGGCTATATTTACTATAATGTGATTAAGTACGAAACTTAATTTTCACAGTATATTTTAATTTTTCAAGGAAACAGAAAAAAATTCTGCATCTACTACATATTGTTGATTAATGAAATATTATTTTGCATAACCAACAAATTTCAGAGGAATAAATACAAAAAAATTCTTAGAATCAATCATTATTAGCCAGTCAATCATTATTTTTTAGTTGAAAATAGTTTTCAACTTTTTATACATACTTTACACTTCTAATTATAATTTCCTGAATCCGAGCGAAACGATAAATTGTTTCCCAAAATTTTTACAAAATTAAAAGAACAAATTTATTTTCCTATAAATTTCACCGGAGAAAAACTTTATAAATTCTATAAATTTCTTCTAGATACCATATATCGGGTTTTTCAACAAGAATCTTGTTTTTCAATTTTTGCAATACCAACAGCATAATAGTTTTGATATTTAGTTTTTTGACGTATTCGCATTGGCAATTATTACAAGGAATTCAATTTTGCACGAAAATCGCATTAAAATATTTAAAATCCACTATTAAAAATGGTGGTTCTGTTATAATTACATTTCGAAAAATTTATGATATTTTTGGACAACATGATCGTCCTTTTGATACCGCTGTTAATAATTGGGTTGTTAAATCTGAGTCGACAGGATCGACACAAGAACTTCAAAGCGTGTTCACCCGGGTCGTTCAACTGAAAACATCACAACTGTGAGCCACAGTATTAATGCAGATCCAAATTTGACCATTCCTCGACGTTCTCAACAATTGGGGTTATCCAAAACCACTACATGGCGAATTTTTCGTAGGAATTTGACTTTAAAGCCTTACAAGGTTCAACTGATACAGGAACTGAAGCCGACCGAGCAATTACAGGCCTTCTAAAAATCCTAGAGCAAATATTGAGAACGTTTCACTATATGGTGCGCAAAGTGGTCTAAAGGCGTGATTAGGCTGTTTTTTTTTTTTTGAAATGTGGTAACAGTATATTTTGGCCTATTATTGACAACGTGGATATGACTAACATGTGGTTAAGGGGCCAGCTAGATTATATCTTTTAACACCACTGGATTATTGTTGGTGGTGTTATGTTATAAACAGAATCTATATGGAGCCAATAGTATCGGTTTCAGCCTTAAAACTCTAAATCCGCGATATAATTAACGAATTAAGACCGCCATTTTGCCAAAAAGTGATTAAAAACGTTAATTAAAGAATCGGCATCTGAGAGCGTGGTAAAAGCAAGAAGCTGGAAAAGTTAGCCATAACATAAAAAATTTTTAATTTTAAAACCTAAATAGCTCCTAAACTACAGAGGAAAACAAGAGTGTTGTAGAGCTTGACAAGGACTTCAACAGTTCAAATATTTAGTGCATATGAGGTGTGGTATTTTAAAGCTCAATAAGCAGTATATTGTTTACATTTAAAGCTGTAGCTTTACTTTAGTGGTGTAAATTTTTAATACAATCGGAGTAACTGTTTAACCCTGAATAGACAAGTTACGTCTATCAGACGTATGCCTTTTTAATTTTGTAGTTCATCTCTGTGGTTTGTAGTGAGAGCAAACGTATATGCTCAGTATTCTCAGTTGATCTTAGTAGCTTTCTAATGGTTATCAAAGAGAAAATTCAATAAATAAATGACCTCAATAGCTCCTATGCCAATTTTTATTTTATTTAGGTCTTTAAAAGGCTGTTAGAAACCAGACGTAACGTTATCTTTACCATACTAAAGAATAACGTAATCTTTCTGGGGTTAAGAACTACTCTGCATTCCATAACCTGTTACTTTTTTTTTTTTTGAGTAGCGGAAAACTAATATTTTGTTGAGAGAGAACGTACTAGGTTTAATCTACCGACTTTAGTTGCACGTAAAAAATATTTGATATTTTTCTTATTTTTAAGTTACTGCATACACATTTTTCCTGTAGATTGCAAAAATCGCAAATTCTTTTGTTTCATTAAAATTGTTTTTTTTAACATTTTATTTCTAGGTAACAAAGCAATATGATATGAAAACACTTTTTTAACTCTTTTTATACGTCTATTGTTTTCTATACTGTTGATTTACAGAAGCACTACACTAAAAACTGTATGACGATTATTGTAAGCAGTTTTTATTATAGAAACTTTCATGTAAAAAAGAAAACAAAATCTTGAAGTAGTTTTTATTTTTTTGTGTTAAAATGTAATGTTCTTGTTTGATGAAATTTACTGAACACAACGTTGGCTTTAAAACGTAATATGAAATTATTGTGAATCGAATTTGAACATATAGTAGATGTTCAATGAAATGGCAACAATAAGATGAAGATATTAAAGAAAGTAATTAGTCAATTTGAAAGAACTAGTCTGAAATAACACCAACCTTTGTTTACTTCTGTCGTATAATTCATAATATGTACACGTCTGATATGTATACATAGCAGTTGAATTCTGTGGTATGTTATTGCATTACATTGCATTGCTTTGCATTAGAATGTATTGGATCATTTGCATTGCTTTGCATTATTTTGTATTATATTTTATTGTTTTACTTCGTATTGAATTGTGTCACATTGCATTACGGAGCATTGTATTACTTTACATTACATAGCTTTGCATTGTATTGTATTTTATTGAACTGTATTGAACTGCATTGCATTGTGGTGTATTTTATTGTATTATATTGTACCGTATTTTATTTTATTATATTTTATAGTTTGATATTGTATTTTATTGATTGTGTAGTATTGTATTTTATAGTATTATATTGTACTGTGTTTTATTGTATTTTATTATATTGTATTGTAAGTATTTTAATTCGCCCCATATCGGCTTAATTTAAATAGATCTCTTAAAACCGTAATGAAATGAATATGATATATCCGTTCAGCAGATATTTTAAATGTATTAGAGCAATAAATGAAATAAGTCACAAAAAATTATCAAAATGTAATTTTATATTATAATTTTTAATAGGCGTTACATACGATTTCGTCAGTTTGTGGGAAAAACGTTATGAAATTTGTTTAGAATTTGTAACCCTTAAATAAAATTTCGAATATAAAATAGATGTGAACTTAAGTTGAATTAATTTATTTCTTATAAATAATTATTTTAAGTACTGTTGTCATTCCTTTCGGTGAAAGCCGTCATTACTGGCTGTTTATTTGGTACGATAGAGGATAGTTAGTATTAGGTCTGTTAATATAAATAATGTTTGATTTAGTCATTTCTATCATTAGGGTTATATACATTCACATTTATGTCCTTCCCACTGGATTTTTATGCGGGGCTAATTTAATATTTCCATCCTTTATTATTTGTTAGATAAGTGTGTCCGTCTGAGGGTGGTTTTTGCTTGTTTTAGTGTGTGAGTAGTTTCAGTGGCGTAAAAATTGTGACTGAGGTCGTCTTTACCTTTAGAATTCCATTTATCAAGAATGTCTAGTTTTTGTCTTTTTTACTAGGATATAGTAATATCATACATTCAACTATGTACCTTGACCTAATGCAAAGTTGAAGTTTTCACTTTTTTGTAAGTACGAGCGTATGAGTTGTGTAAATCTTCTTTTTAATGTTCGTTCAGTTTGTTCTATATAAGTATGTTTAGAGCTACAATTAAGTCTGTATACTCAGCTGGAATTAAATTTGTCAGTTGTTTCTGTCGATGTCTTGAGATTATGTCTCAGTGTTGCTATTTTTTAATGCTGTTAGTATACCTTCTTTGAAAAAGGTTACTTAATCTATATATTTCTGATATTGTGTAAGTTATTAGTGTTCTTTGTTATACTCATCTGAAGTAAGTGGGATTATCTTCAGTCTGTGTATCATATGTCTAAATGCTGTCAGTTTATGTTGAGTAAGGTAATAATGTGGATGATAGTGCCGTCGTAGATATTTTTCTATAAATATCAAACGTTAGACAGTCAGTTCGTCGTGTTGTTGTGATGTTAAGAAAATGCAATTTTCTTTAATGTTCTTTTTTAATCATGTATATAATGTTATTGTAAATTGTGCTCATTTATGTTAGAATTTGTTTGGCGTTATCTTGCTCGAGGATGCATATGATGGCATCCATGTATCTATTGTATCGTAATATAGTATGAGCTATTTTGTCTTTTTCCATTAGTGTTTTTAAGTGTAGTAATTCGAAGATTGCTTGAAAATTTCCATGAAGATTGACACAGTTTAGTTTCCCATACCGAGCCCTACAGGTAATTTGTAGAAATGGCTATTAAATTTAAAGTAGTTCCTTTTTTTAACGTCTGTATTAACTGATGGTAATGAATTGGTCGCCGCATATATTGTCAAAAGTGTTGCGTAGAATAACTAAAATTTTAATATTTATATATTTAGCTGGATTACTTATCAGTAAGTGCGTTTTTTATACTCCTTGATGTATAAATTCATTTGCATTGAAGCTTTGGGTTTATTTATTTTACAGTGATACGCTTAAGTATAGATCTCTAAACAAAAATTGTTTGATTTGTTTCAATTAAATGCAAATATTTTTTGAAATATCTTTTTTATTTGCAAAAGATGCTGGTAAAACATATGTACGTGTGCTTATGTGTGTGATTGTTGCTACAAACACTTTTGGTTTTGTTTTTGTATATCATATTTCACCATTAAACATTTAAGGATGCTTATCAACCAAACGTTGTAGAAAATACTCAAACTGACATTAGTTTATATATGCACATGTATAGCTAGCAACGGTTTGACTCAATAGCTATTAATCAACTAACTCCCTGACGAAAGTTTACTTATTCTAGCAAATATCAAGCAGTAAAATAACTGATCAATCAACTGGTATAAAGATTCAGCTTTTAGTATGTTTACGTATAGTTTTCATTCTTAAGTGTAAAGTATACAATTACGTGCTGAAATGTTTGCAAAAAAACAAGTATTTGCTTAATTAAATTATTTCGGCATCTCTTGCTCTTTAAATAATAATTTCATTGGTATAGTTCCAAATTAATATATTTCTAAAAGTAAACATTTTCTTTCTAGCAATAAATTATTGATGAGGAAAGTATTGTTATTTTCGTAAGGAGCGAAAAAAACTTATAAAATGCACTAGATATACAATAAATCTACTTACAAAAAAATTAAAACTCTAAATATAAATATTCAGTATCAGAACTTTTTCATGCCATTCCAAAACTTTATATAGAATTTGTATGTTTTGGAATATTCTTTCCCCATATCAATGTTTGTTTATTGCGTATTGTTTGTCGGTTAAGTTTTTGATGCCACACTATTTTTGTTGGTGATAAAGCGTTTAAAAAAATATTTTTTCTGTCGCTTTATTTGTGACTATTGAAATTCTTAAACTGTTATTGCAACATTATATCATGTATCACTCAGTCAAGTGGTTGTTGATGGTACTTATTCTGTACAAATGCTATTTTTTCATTTGTGGTTTGTGTGGAAATATTGAAGTTAAGTAATTGCATATTCGTGTTCAATGGTCACACAACAGTATTTGTTGTACAGACAAAATATAAAACAAAGTAAACAGTTTAAAGGATAATATGAACCCTCACAATAACCATTATGTGGGAAAAAATGTATAACATTTTATACTGAAATTCTTTAAATAACGTAAAAATTATTTATTTTCTACCGAATTTCCAGTATTATTTCAAATACGAAAATGCGTACTTTGTTTTTTTATTGCTTTTTTGGAAACGAAGTAATTTCTTGGGTAAAGAACTTGTAAACATTGTCACGAATTCATTGCCATTTGATCCTGCAATTGCCATACCTTCAATAATGCAAAAAATTGTAATAAATGGTAATAGTACAACGCCATTTGTTTATTACACCGAAGCGGCATAATTTTGTTATTGGTGGGTTGACACCAAACAACAAAAAACATTGTAATTTATAATTATTTGGAATCATTTTCAATATAAGCAATTTTATATTTCGTGCTTGATTCCTTTAAATAATAAATACATTTCAAATATTTTTTTATTTTTATTGGAATATATATATTATGAGAATATCATAAAATGTTTATTTTTTAATAAAAATTTTTGTAATAAATATTTCGTGAGAATATCATGAAATATTTATTTAAAGGAATCAAGCACGAAAAATAAAATTGCTTATATTGAAAATGATTCCGAATAATTATAAATTACTTATTATTTGGTTTCGCTATTTGATAAATTTACACTTGTAGATTGTATCTTAGCTACATTAATTTTTTCTCAATTTTAGCTGTAACTATTTGTGAAAACACGACAGCAGATTAAAGATATGTAATAAGGGTTATCTCATTTAATTACCAAGGCAACCACGAATTTTTTTGGGCGTTTCCAAATAAATGCGGATTTTTTCAGGGAACGCCTTAGAAGGTGTCCTGAAAATAAAATTTTCAGATAGGATTACGGGTCATAAAGTCACTACAGCTCCTCAATGATGTGGAAAAACAAGGAGTAAAATTAATAGTAGACTTTAATGACCTTCTCACCAAAGGTGAGTAACAGAAGCAATATTGTTACGTTTATTCTTTTTAATAAACGTTTTGTTATTTTGTTTCTTATTGTGTTTTTAATTTTTTTCAACCATATTTAGGTCATTTAAGGTATGTTTGGCTTGGCATTTGAAACTGAATAGACTGAATCCTGAATAGCGCTTAGAAATTGTAATAATTTATTTTATAGATCATGGTTTTCTTGGAAATACCTGATTTAGAAGTTTGTTTAGCGATAAAGTTCACCATACTGCCGTATTTGGAGTGATGATAATCCTCAAGTGTTGTTGAGATACCGTTTCATCCAAGAAAACTGACTGGCATACTTTTTTTACTGCTGAAATCATTGGTCTGTTTTTCTTTAAAATCGATGCTGGTTAGAACGTTACTGTCAATGATGAGTTCTGCGGAGTCATGCAAAGGCGGCAAACATGGCACACAGCTCAAGCTCCAATTGATTTACTAAAGGTAACGTGTGGTAGCGCATAGTTTTATGTTATAACGTTGCCAAACCATTTTCTGTATGGATGTGAGAAGTCAATGGTCTACGCTGATGAGCCCGAAACGATTGACCAGTAGAAGGTAGCATTCTCTGTAATTAGACCACCAGATTAGACTACATCTGAGCCAGCTGTGGAGGTTATACCACAAATCAAATATAAATTATAAAGCCAGAAGATTATCTTTCGAAAAAAGTAAATTCAAGTTAAAAAAATCGCATTTGTATTATTCAATTTCAAAAATCGTTGCTTCTATAAATACACCCTATACATACTATAGTTTTTGTTCTTTTTTTAAACATAACTTAACACGCTATAAACATATGTTATTAACTATTGATACAACAGAAAGGAGTAGCAAAATTTCATGCACTTGCAGGTTGCTAAGTTTTATTAAAATGGAAATTATCGATTAAAAACGATTTTTGCTAATACTAAAATATAACGTCGTTAACATTTTCAGTAATGGTTGTACATATTAACAAGTATAATCTCTTAATAAATACCTAATGCACGCAGGTTTGTTTTATCTTAATCCTGCTTAAAGGCAGAAATTTCTATTTTTATTATTGTATATTAATAAACACCACTCAAATAACTGAAAGTATTTGTAATGTACCTAAAAAACAAAAATAATCGAAATAGCAATTTCTTCTTAAAAGGAAAAGGCATCAAAAATTTGTAGTTTATTATAATAAAAATTATTTAAGTTATTCGTTGTGGTTTCTTTATATAATTGATTTCATTTCATTGGTTTACTTCATTGTAAATAATATAGAAAAATAATGTAGAATAATTTACACTTAATACACACTAACTTACAAGTAAATTATAAGAGTAATGGAGGAGAGCTATGACAGCGATGGTCTTAAGCTCAATATTATAATTAATTTTAAATTAAATTATAAAGGTTACACTTTTTTAAAAAATTAGAAAGGGTCTTAACGTTATCATCGATCATAGTACTGTTCATTAGTTGAATAATTTCGTTATTACTAAGACAACATAGGTTTTTAAATGTATTAATGTGGGGACAGCTAAATAAAAGATGGTCAATGGTAATAGGGATCAAACTAAAGAAAGGACATTGCTTTGGTATATTCTTATCAATCATATGAGCATTTGTGATTCTAGTGTGACCTAGTCTTAGTCTTATTATTTTAATTGGGTCTCTTCTTGGTAGCAGGTTGTGATTGATATTTTTGAGCAGCATGTAGGCGTTAATTTTGTTAGGGTTAATTTTCCTGTACCAGTCAGTAGTTAACCCCCAATTGTCGTTAATTTTTGTGTTGTGTTTTATAAATGTTTTTATATCGTCCGAAAATAGGTTAGGTGTAGTTACAAGAGGGGCGTATAAAGCAGCTTTTGCGGCAGCATCCGCTGCCTCATTGCCCTTTATTCCAGAATGACCTGGGATCCAGATGAGTTTAATGTCAGGTTGCCTTTCAATAATAAATTGTCCTTTGGTTTTTGTGTAAAACTGATCATTATTGCAGTTCCTTATGGCATCCAGTGCAGAGAGAGAGAGTCAGTGCAGATAGCAAATTTCTCCATGCGTCATTAGAATAATATAATATAGCTTATTTGATCAAAAATACCAGGTGACTGAACTGAACAATTTTATTCTTTACAAATTTAGTAATAATTTCAAGAATTCTTAATGAATTTTTTGCATTATACAATGATTTATTTTAAAGACGTTTCAATTAAATTTCTAAAACTCCAGTATAATGAGATTAAGACGATTGCTGTTAAAATGATTAGGGCGCACAAGTGAAAATTATTGTATAAGATTATGTTCGTTTCCCTGAATAAAATTTATAGAAAGTGTTATTCGCTAAGCGAATCTTACATCAGACGAAAATTAATTTTACTTAAAGCTGTCATGCTGCATGATAACTAATAAAATAAAATGAAAAATATAAAAATTCACAATGAAATATTTTTAGTACAATAAAATACTTTCAAATGGCAAATTTGCAATGCGCGACCACTTTTTTTTCGGTATCATCTAAATATATATCCATATCTGTTTGACATTCGTGTTTTATATATCAAATAGAAGGCTGTAGTTATTGGCCATCTTAGGGTGCTTGAATTATAGCCCATAACACTTTGTTTTTTTCTTAAACAGCTTCGAATTGCGCTACCCTGAAAGACCCTTAATTTTTTGAGGTTGAGGTTTGACCATATCGTACATATGCCAGCTGTTTTTTGTTACCTCTCACGAGGCTTAGTACCAGCATAATTAAGTATCTAAAACTATCAAGCTAAAACCTGCACCTTCAAATTGTGGATTTCAATGGACGCCTGCTTCTTTTTTTTACTGTAATTGTTGCCAACTAAATAATCTCCTTTGCAACCTCCTCCATGTTAGAATTCCCATTATTCAAAGTTTCTATATAAAAGAAAAACCGTATATAATATAAAATTTGCTGATAACAGTCGCTTTTATATCAAATAAGTTATATCTCATATTGAAAAGACGTTAACAATGCTTCTTTAATTTACCTAGAAAACATTACACTTGTAGAAATAGTTTTCAGAGAAAAATAACGAATGATAAAATTTGTTTGTAAACAAATTATGATTAAATTTAAAGCTTTTTAATTCATTAGCCGAACTATTTTTGTATTATAAGCAAATAATTTTAATTCTTCTTAAATTCACCTTCATTTTAGTTTTGAATTTTTTTCCTTTTAAAAAAATTTATAACAATATAAATAAAATTAATTATTACTATTAACTAAACAATATTTAACTAAAATTAATTCACTAGTTAACATTTTATTCAGAAATAACAAAAAAGAAGAGAAAGTATTTTCTGATAATAGTTTAATTACTTTTTATTAATATTTTGGTCTATGAAATTATTTAAAACAAATCCTTAATCTTTTTTTTTTTTTGGGTACGGTTTTCCGTCGACCCTCGTCAAATTTGCTGTTGTACTGCAGTACGAAAAGAATACTGAAGATGGCAAACGGCCGAAACCAAGGGTCGACGGAAAACCGTACCCAAAAAAAAAGTAAATCTAGCCCCGCCGGAAAATCTAAGCACATATCGAAATCCTAAATCCGTTCAAATAAAGGGTTGTTCAACAAGAATTTTGTTTTTAAAACAAAATAAAACAACAAACTAAGATGATTCAAATTTTTATTGTGTTACGAAGAAAAAAGTCCACCGTGACCACGCTCTCAGATATCGATTCTTTCATCAAAGTTTTTATTCAGTTTTTGGCAAAATGGCAGTTTTATATCGTTAATCATATTACGAATTTTGAGTTTTGAAGCTGAAATCGGTTTGTTTGGCTTCGTATAGTCTCTGCCTTTAACCTAGCCCCACAAAAAATAATCCATTGGTCTTAAATTACAGGACCTGGCTGCCCACTTAACTGCTGGTTGTCGGGAAATTATGCGACCGGTCTGTTGTCAGTTACATCCACGTCGTCAATAAAAGGCCAAAATTTAGTTATTGCCATCTCGCGCTAGCGTGATCCATTGACCATTTCCGCATTTCCAGCACCATTATTAAAAAAAACAGCCAAACCATGCCTCCAGAACATATACCTCACCATACAGGGTCACATTGAGCATGCAGAGGCTTCTAAATAATGGCTCTAGGATTTTCAGAAGCCCAAATGGAACAATTTCGCTTGTTGACATACCCTGATAAGTGAAAATGGGCTTCGTCTGAAAAAATTATCTTTTTCGGAAAAACCAGCCGGTTTTTTCTGAGTGAATTGAGAAAATTTACAGCGACGTGAATGGGCGGTCAGCTTTAATGCACCGTTTGAATATTCTAAGGCTTCAAAGTCAACTCTTTACGCAAAATTCGCCAATTGATTTGGATAACCGCAGTTGTTATGAACGTTAAGGGATTTACAAATTTTGATCTGCTTTAACACTGTGGCTCACGGCTGCGAGCACGCGTTGGTGTTCGCATATTTTGTATCGAGCCTGTCGACTAAAATTTAACAACCAAATTCTTAATAACGGTTTCAGAAATACATTGTTGTCCAAAAATAAAATGAATTTTAGGAAATGCAACTTTAACAAAACCACCATTTTAATAGTGCATTTTAGTTATTTTTATGCAATTTCGTATAAAATTGAATTCATTGTAGCAACTGATAATACATCTACTAGGAATATGTCAAAAAACTAAATGTCAAAACAATTGAAAAGCAAACGTCTTTTTGAAAAACCTGATATTTATTTTCGTATAGTTAAATATATTTTCCTGGTTAAACAAGTTTATCTTCCAGAAACTCTCATTTATTTGAGAGTAATATATAGAAAAGCAAGCAAACAAAATTGAATTTACTTATTTGTGGCTTAAATATTTTATTTTATAATCAAGACATTTTCGAAACACATATCACTCGTCTGTGATTTTAACAAAACAAAACAACACATAAAAAAATAAAAGTGAAAGTAAATCTAAGCGTGGTACACAGATAAGATAAAACATTAATTTACAAATTAATTTTGAATTTATTGCCAAGAATAATAAATCTTTAGTAAGAGTTTAGTTATTTTTGACTTTTCATCTTAAAAATTAATTACCAAATTAATATAATATACATTTAAAAAGTAAAAATGATTAAAGAAACTAACTTACAAAACCTTATATTAAGTTATATGGATTTGTGCCGCCAGTAAATAAAATACTGTTGTCATTCCTTTCCGTCGTTGCTGGCTGTTTGTTCGCTATGAACGGCGAGCGCTGGATGTTATCATTCTCAAGCCCTGTTCTATTTTGTACTGGTAAGTAAGTGTTCGAATTTAGGTAGTTCTTCCCATAAGGTCGTATCTACTGGGTAAAGTGCCAGCCACCTGGCATTTTATGCGGGGCTAATTTTTAATATTTCCATCTGTTATTATTGTTCGGGTAAGTTTATGCGCCTGAGCGTAGTTTTCGTTTGTTACCGTGTATGAGTAGTTTTAGTGATGTAAAAATTATGTCTGCGGTGGTGTTTACTTGTTTGTTTATTATGTCACTGTTAAAAGTTTCTGGTTAGTGGATTTCCATGTTTAAGTCCTTGTTTGCTAGCATGTAGTAATATCATATATTCATCTATTTCCCTTGGTGCGTGCCCGTGTGTGCCAAGGTGTAATGCAAAGTTTGACTCTTTCCGTTTTCGTTTGTTAGTTCTGTAAATCTTGCTTTTAGTGTTCGTCCAGTTTGGCCTATATAATTATGTTTACACGTACAAGAAAATCTGTATATTCCGCTGGAGTTAAATTTGTCAATTGTTTTTGCCGATATCTTGAAGTTATGTCTTAGAGTGTTACTGGTTTTTAATGATGTGAGTAAACCTTCTATATATTTCTGATCCAGTGTAAATAAACATATGTCATCTTGTTGTATCAATTGTCTTTTTATCTTCTTTATTCCGGTTTTTAGTGTTGTATTTTCTAAGCAATTTGTCGATAGTAGTGGGATTGTCATTGTTGTTTTTAGCTTTTGTGTAAATTGTGTCGGGTTCTTTGTTATACTTATGTAGAGAGGTGGGGTTATCTTAAGTTTGCGTATCTTATGTCTAAATGCTGCTACTTTATGTTGGGTAGGGAGATTCGAGCTATTGTGGATGGTAGTATCCCTCGTAGTTAGTTTTCTAGTAAATGTCAAAGGTTTGACAGTTCCTCGTGTTATTGTGGTGTCGAGATAACGCAAGTTTCTATCTTGTTCTTTTTCCATTGTGTATGCAATGTTATTGTGGATTGTGCTTAAGTCTGTTAAGAGTTGTTTGGCGTTATCTTGTTCGAGGATGCTTTTTCGTGTTTTTCCATTAGCGCTTTTATGTATAGTACTTGTACAAGTACTACTTGTACTACTTGTACAAGTACTACTTGTACAAGTAGTACAAAATGTTACATGAAAATGTCCATGTAGATTGCGGAAGTTTCCTTTAATATATAATAGGGTTTTTAACTTTTTTAACGGTAGTTGGGGGTATTATTTTATTATTTTCAAGTCTGCTATAGTCTACCTAGTAAACACATTGTTTGCTAAGCAATTTAGTGTAGTGGTTATGGTTATGGCAGTATTTTTGTAAATGCCAAATTGTAAATAAATGTCAGTAAATAAAAGTTTTGTAAACATTTCCCAGCTCTTTGAAAGTCAAATATTATTTATGTACAAAAAAACATGTTTTTAATAGAACTGTAAAACTTTAAGTTGGCGTTACGTTTTTAACCGTCAGCATTTTTGCCGCTGATAAAAACAAAGATTTCCAAACAATGTACAGTCTCGTTAACATGGATCGAACTTACACCATGACATTTTTTATGAAATTGTTTGCATGAAACCGTGATAATTATATAATTGTTTGTATTACGCTGGGTACAACCACATATTCCGCGTATAAACTTGCTTGAAGAAAATTGAAAACAATCGCATGAAAAGACGGTATAGCATAAATTTGGACGTATTTTCTATAAAATTTAGTTGTTATACCCAAGCTATCCCATTTACAATAGCTAACATAACCAGCTAGACATATCCCAAGGGAAGAATATGCTTTTTGTTAATGGAAAAAGTTATCTCATATTTTAAATTGTACAATTACATGTTTCATTTTTGCAAATTTTTCTACAAAATTCTATTCGTTCGGTTTAGTACGAATGGTACTATTACCATTGGTACCAATGGTACTATTTACCATTTATTTAATGGGTGAAATATTGAAAATAAAATAAGAAATATATACACATAAACATTGACCTCAAACTCGAGTAGATTTTTGAAAAATAAATAAGACATTTTCATTCATTTATTTAAATCCTTTCTCTAAGTGTTTAAGTTAAAAATGAAGCGTATGCAGTATTTATGTATAAAATCATATAAGTTACCAAAAGTATAAAGTTGGAAACTAAATAAAATAATATTAAGACCTAAAGGTTTACAATTTTGTAATTGAAAAGGGAATTGAATTTCTATAGCTCCCCATTGTGACTATAAGATTATACAGTTTTTTTATGACAATTTTATTTTGTTTTTAAATTGAATGAAGGTGCATATTAATGTGCGGTGTGAAAGAATTATATATAAATCTTGAAATTTTTATTCTTGTACATGGAATGGTAATGAAATGGAAAATATTGCACATCGGATCAATGATTTTTTTTATTAAATTGTTGTGAAAAAGCATAACTAAATTAAGGAAAATAAAATTATTTCCTTTTTTTAAATATTCTTAAAAATTTGTCTCTAACCAATATTTATACATGAAAAATAGCTCCTTTCCAAAAAGTGATAAAATAAATAAAATTCAAAGTGTCAACTCTAAAGCGCCATTAGTTGTTTTGAAGTTTTAATTTGATTAAACCTTTCTTATATTAAAGGAAATATGTTATGTTGCTTCTCAATATATTTGCTAAATATTAATTTTAAAAAGTTTTGTACTCCATATAAGCATTTTACTTGGAAGAGCTTACAGGTGTGTAAATTCAAAACCGTATGAAGAGCTTGTTATCAATAAGCTTGACTTCATATACAGTAATATTGTTTATTAAGAAGTTTCTTGGCCAAAAAAGGAGACTTCGTGCTTAACAAAATTTTGCTATATATTAAAAGTTAGTCGATGTTCAGAGTTAGTTTGGATAATATTGTTCCAAAATGCTTTGTTCAGGTTTTAGAAGAAAATAATTCTCAGTAAAAAAAGGAAACGAAATGACCTATTGCGTCTTTTTACAAATTACGCAGGTTCTAAAAAATCTTAGACACACCAGATAACAACAACATGCGTATTTAAAATTCCAGGAAAAAAGGTAAAGAATAGAAAACAAAAACAGCTAACACAGATCAAACAGGCGCCTGAATTATAATAATAACAATATGTGATATTGTTAATGTAGAATTTTCTTACATATTTTCTTATATATATATAAGCATCATCTGCTGGGCAATAAACCAGTTCAAGTACAAACATCGCTGAGTAAAGACATAGAAATAAGAAAGCAACTTTTAGGTGTTACAGTGGTAAAGTTACCATCGTGTTTTTTTATTGTGTGTTTTAAAGTAACTAAATCGTGTAATATAATTTAAAAACTCTAATGGTTTGTAATATTATTTTGTAATAAAACAATTTAATATAACAAAACGTTTGTAATGGTATAGGAGGGCAAAGGATCGCCATGTAATGGTATGGCAGGATTGCCATGTAATGTTGATGTATTGTTTTATAATGGTGTGCGACTGGTAAAGGATCGCCATGTAATGGTATGGCAGGATCGCCATGTAATGTTAATTCTTAGGGATGGTTGTGTGACGGTGAAGGATGCCCTATAGCCCATATATTGATATTTAAACAGCTGTCTGGGGAAACAGCTTAAAGACAGGCGTTTTAAGAACAGCCCAATCAGAAGATTCAATTAAATAAAAGACAGCAGTTGTTACCGCTTAGAGCTTATCAAATTCAATCTTGTTTTATTAATGGCATGCAGCCCTTTTTATATCTAATTTACATTTTTTACTTAGCCTTTCTAACTTATTGTAACTTATTGCTAATACATATCTGTCTCACTTCAATAACATGCATTATCGATTCATTGGTTCATGTGACGAATCAAATGCATGATAAAATAAAATACTCAAATGAATATGACACCTAAAAGTGTGTCACTCATTTGTGTCATAGATCGAATGCATTTGAGTCGACACATGTTGTACTTTGGTAAGTGGTCGTCTGGTGTGTTTATGTGTTACAGTGCAGTACACATATTGTGGTACACTACACGTTTATTAAAAGAATAAACGTATCAATATGATTAAGCGTTTTTCAAGTATCAATTTATTGATAATGATTTGCGAGATTATATTGATTGTAAATATAAGATGTAGGCACAGTATATGGATTTGTTTGGTAGTTTATACTTTACATTTACATACATTCATTTCATTATACTTTCGATATTTATATCGCACATAAATGCAATATCACGGTTTTGCGATTGGAGCAGCAATTTTCCACAAAAACTATTAAAAGCTATTTCCTTTAATCAACTTTAAATATCAAGCTAATAATATTTAACGTCTTCTAAGTCCATATCTTCAATATTTTTGTATTTTTTATATGGCATCTGATGCATTAGTAATACAGTTTGTAACAAAAGTTGTTAATTTTTCAATTTGGTAAATGTACTAGGGAGGGTGGGATAATAATACATACATTTATTTATTTACTGCAATATTCAAATTTTTAAGTGCAAGATAAAAAGAAGGGAAGCTTTCCCAACTTTCTACTATACTTCAAATTTATATAAAAAATATATTAAAGGTCACACACAGTTTAAACAATTTCATTTTATGTTAGAAACAGTAGAAAGTACTCACTCATTGATGCTCTGGATGTACATCCTTTTTGTAATATTGTTTGTAGTGATAACTTAAATGCAAACGGCCTAGCCAGTTGATATTTAAAAACAACACTTGATAATTTAGAATTCTTATCTTCAATCTAAATAAATGGTTTGCATAAATGCAAGTCTATGTAGTTTCTTTAAACAAAACAAACTCCGAACAGAATATTTTTGTGTATATATATATATATATATATATATATATACATATATATATATATATTTATAGTGTGAACAGTTCTCTGGCATATGTTGTCTTTATGTTCAGCAAGCAAAAACTTTATCATATTGTAAATAACTTTGCGTTAAAAATAAAATAAATAATCTGTTCAGTTTAAAGTTTCGTATCTTTCATTTCCTTTAGAAAAAAAATTAAAAAAAATTTGGAAACAGACAGGGGTTAAAAAATATTTTAAAATTTTCTATAAATTTAAAAAATAACCACTTTATTTTAAAATAATGTTATGATAGCATGTGTTGTAAATGCATTCGTAGAGCTTTCCAAATATGGAGTTACAGCTTTTTGTCATTACCTTCTAAAAGACCTCAAGTAATATATTAAAGCTCACTTACAAATCAGTCAACCTAACTTAACTTAAATAAAACTCTAAGTATTTTAAAATACAAAATATTAATAAACTAAACATTTATTAAGAAAATAAACATAACAATATAATCAAATAATTTTTATTTAAGTTATGAAATTTTGTTGATATATGTAATTAAGAACATATGTCATGCTAATTAAATAAAAGTATTTTAAATAAATTTTAACTATTTAATTATATGAAAATCTTGAGAATTTGTTAGAAATATTTACGGTTTAAATCTAACATGAAAGTGAAAAAATAAATAAAACCACAGTAATTTTACCCACATCCTTTTTTCAATAGATCAGCAGCACGTCATTTTGTATAAGTACTCTTACATGTGCAAGTACAAATTGTACACAAAAACTAATACTTATATTTGCTTGTCTGAAAGACAAAAATGTATTAGGAAATCCTCATTTTTAGTAATCAAAATAAGAAACGTTTTAGAACAAAATTATATATTTGAAGCATTATTATATTAATTATTTTATCATTTGTATAATCAAAGTACAAAAAATTTACTTATATCTACGCACATTTCTTAGTTAATAATAGCTTATGTAGTATGTTCATTCCTCTGGATAAACGTTTTGTTATATTGCAAAATATTAACACAGCACTTCAGAATTTTAAAGTAAATTAAATGATTTATTTACTTTCTTCACTAAAATATTTCAATAAACCGAAAATTATGCAATATTTCTTTTTCTTTAATTTATATCATCTTTCATCATTCAATTTCCTTTGTTTTCACTCATACTTTAAGCCAAAGTTCAAAAATGAAACATTTAATTTTTATTTAATGTGGTCTTTTTTGTTTAAAGGTATTTTAGTGAAAATATTTTATTTATTTAAATGTTTGTCAATAAAAATAAACATATAAAATTATACATATCGGGTTTTTTAACAAGAAGTTTGTATTTCAATTGTGACAACACCAACACCACGGAAGTTTTGACATTTATTTTTTGGAGCATTTTTACTAGATGCACTAGCAATTGTTACAATAAATTCAATTTCGCACGAAACTAGCATTAAAATAATTAAAATGCACTATGAAAATGATTGTTCTGCTAAAGTTACATTTCGTAAAATTCGTGATATTTTCTGACAATGTAATCGTCCTTCTGAAACAGCTATTATGAATTTGGTCGTTACATTAGAGTCGACTGGCTAGATACAAAATATGCGAACACTATCGTGTGTTCGGCTGGGTTGTCCAAAACCACCATATGGCGCAATATTCATAGGGATGTGACATTGGAGCCTTACAGAATCAACTGGTGCTGGAATTGAAGCCGACCGACTATTCACATCGTCATAGATTCGCTTAATACATTCAAGAACAACCGGCTGATTTTTCTGAAAAAATAATTTTTTTAGATCAAGCCTATTTTCATTGGCAGGATATGTCAACAAGCAAAACGCATTTGGGGTTCTGAAAACCCTAAATTGAAAAGCCTTTGCACTCTTAACGTGTCACTGTGTGGTCGACTATGTTGTCTGGAGACGTGATTGGCGCGTTTTTTCGTTGAAGATGCGGCTGGAAATGCGGTAGCGGTCACGCTACTGCGAGATACTAACTACTCAACCTTGGCCTATTATTGACAAGTGGATATAACTGACACTTGGTTTCAACAGAACTGTGCCACATGGCACATAACCAATGACACGCATAATTTCACGACTATCAGCAGTTAAGTGATCAGCCAGATCGTGTGATTTATCACTACTGGATTATTTTTTTGTGGGGCTATGTTAGGGACTGAGCCTATACGCAGCCAATCAAATCGATTTCAGCCTTAAAACTCAAAATCCGTGATTGTGGTTAATGATATAGGACCGTAAGTGTGCCAAAAATTGATTAAAAACTTTGATGAATGAATCGACATCTGTCAGCGTGGTAGTGGTGTACATTTGCCGGATATCATTTTTATTTATAATTGCCGAACTTTTCTCTTCGGAATACAAAAAAAAAATTTTAATCATCTCAATCTAATTTTTTTGTTTTATTTTGTTTTAGAGAACAAACTATTTCTGGAAAACCCCTTTATATGCATTTATATTCTAACATATTAATTTTTTTATTCCAAGAATTAAGGGTTACAATAAGTAACTGTCGTTCTAATTTCTGTTTTAATTATATTACTCAAATTGCTAGAAATAATGAATTTTATTTCAGAAATAAGTTAGACAGATATATAGTTCAAGTACATCAATCGTTGAAAATCCGTGAGATTTGGTAAGATTAAAAAAAAAAAAATATTTCGATTTTTTTTAAATGCAGAGGCACACATTAAAGAATTAAATAATTCTAAATACTTTTTTCTCTTAGGTGGTTATTCATTAACATTATTTATTACACAATAAAAATGAATAAGAAATAAAGTATAAATTATAAATTAATTTATTATTAAAAAAACTAATAAATACTAAAAAAACCTGGGCAATCTTAATAGAAATGCTTGCAACATATATTTAACTCCTAACAACATAATAAGTAGACGTTCATATATATAAATGCATATATGTATGCATGTTTGTTATAAAGAGAATATTCTTTAGAATTGTAAAACATAAGCATGTGTTGTAAACTTTCAAGGATAACATAGTTTGTATGCATGAATTATATTAAGTAAATATAAGTTTGTATTTTTTGACTAATGTGTTGCTTTACTGAACCGTCTTTTAACTTACATATACATGTACACACATATAGAATGTATCCTTTTCATATTTACATGTGCGATGTATGTATATAAGATGGCCAATATTTTTGTTTGTCTATTTTATAAAATTTTTCTTGCATTTTTAATGCAATTTAAAAAATTTAATATAAAACATTTCAAATTGAATTACGTATGTGAAATAATATGAACTTTACTGCATAATACCATATCGCAACCTTTTTGTTAACTTTTCTCAAACCAAAATATTTTGTGCACAGTGTTTACATAATGTAAAACATTGTTGTATGCTTTTCAATGTTTTTATCAAAATTTAGAAAATTGTTGTTTCTAATGCAATTACACATTTAAGAGAAAGTAAATAAAATACTAATTTTACTTTCTACAATTGTATTTAATTAGTACTAAATTGCCACGTTCTGTACTCTTTCAGATTGTCCTCATGTGGCCAAAACAATATTTTCTAATACTTTTGACATATGCAATACAGTGCAGATATCGGATTTTGTTAATTGCAGGAAACACAGGAATTTTACATCTTCAAAACTCAGGCCAGGAAAACTTTCCCTTAATAAAGCTGATATACAGTGCTTTTCAATATAGTAAATCGGCAAACAAGAGTTATTGTAAAATTTCGTGCAGCCGTTAAAATTTGTAAAATTACATGTAAGTTGCTAGAAAGTTATTAAGTTATGAAATGGAAACAATAATAAATTATTGCCGTAAAAAGATTCCATTAAGTATATTTAAATATATCGAAAACCCATTCATTCGAACCAATATTTCATACATGCTAACTCCTTGATGCGGTAATTAATAATGAGGTCCAAGGCCATAAGCAAAGGGTAATCTACTTATCAGCATGCTAGAAAAACGGTCATGGTAAAAGATACTCGAACGATTATATAACGATGGCATAATAACTTTTTGTTAATGCGTACTAATAGCGGTAGAATACGTTGTAAGTTTCCATCCTATGTATAGACGTTATTAACGCTATAAATACATATAGCTGCAAAGACTCGAAATCAATATTTATCAGGAAACAACCAGTTTTTACTGCTTCTGAAAATTTTTAAAAATGTGGGGGCTGATGACGCCTTCTAAATGGCTGTCTTCACTCCAACAAACAAAAAAGCAACCATTAGTAATAAAATGGTTCACTCCGATTTTCACTAAAATTTCGACATTTTCTTAATTATATCTTTTTATTGTAAAGTTTAAGATAGCACAGTTTGATATTTTAATGGCGCGTAAAATTCCAAACTTCAACTTGATCGACAAAAGAACTTGATTGAGTCAAAAAGCGAACTCGAATGCATCGACAAACGAACTTGATTGATTAAGCTGAGATATTATAAACGTAAAGCAGCCATTATAAACTTTTGGATAGCTATTGTTAATATTTTCTTTAAACTGGCGATAATTGTTAAATACGTATGGGATATTTTGGGATGATAATAATATTTAATTTAGATATTCGAGGAGAAAACGATCATGACTCGTTGCGCGACGATATGATGCAAAAATCTTATTTCAGTATAACCCGAGAACAGTTTTCCGATTATGGAAATATTTAATAGTGATTGTAGATATTTTCCTTGAAACTGGGGATAATTTTAAAAGAAGGATGGGGATCTCTTGGGATAAAAATTGTTAATTTAGAGATTCGAGTAAAAAAGGATAAAAATTCGTTACTCGACGCTATTATGTAAACATCTTATTTCAGAAAATATGAGGTAAGTATTTACTAATTATCTGAGCATATTATACTTCTTGCTCTATAATTTGTCATTTATTAAGGACTGATTATCTGAGTTACATTTTTTCATTACTTTTTCTAGGCAAATTATCTACATTACTTATATTTACTTAACCTAATTAGGGTAGTTTTCAACAAAACATAAAGCTTATTTTAGCTATTTACCAGCGGATTAACTCATAACACGTCCTTTATTTATTATTTAATTTCTCTTCAAAAAAAAAATAAATAAATTCCTGAAAATACAATAAATAAAGTTTATTGTTCGGTTTAAGCAAATTTCTTGTTTTTAACCAAAAACTACGTTAATATTTAATAGAAAAAATAATTTGATATTAAGTTATTTTTTAGTTGATACTAGATTTAAAAAAAATACATATACTTTGGTATCTGTTAAATACATATATAAAAATATATAACATTATATATGGCGTAAAGTAGAAAAATAATTTTGGCATTAAATTATTTTCTACTTTTTATAACCGCTAGCTGTCATTAATAATAGTTATACAAATTTTTCAAATAAAATGTTGAAAAACATTTGTAACTATAGTAAATTATTCATTTTATTTTCAAAATTGAATATACTAAAAATTTATATAACAGTCCTTATATAAAACCTAAATAGTTTTTAGTACACTGTTTATATAGGTTATTAAATATTTGTTAAAGAAAAACTATTTAAAAAAATGTTTTATTAGCTTGACCATATAAATGAAATAGTTTCTATTTCAACTTTAATTGCAATGTTTTTAAATTTTTTCCTTATGTTAATATGTATGTTGTGGGGTAGCATTTACTTTTAGTAGCATTTACACGACAACTAAGTGCGTGCAGATAGATTGCAGAATAGAATTTTGAGTCATTTCGATATCTTGCCGCAATTCGCCAAAATTTGTAGGCTTTTCAACTTCAGTCCCCAATATCCTCAATTAAATTAATATCACGTTAGATTATGCCTGCCATTTTATGTTATGTTATTTTTCTCAAAGCAACTCTTTAAAAGCGGTCAAGTGTGCTTCAGTATCGTGCACGAAAGTGCCACATTACCAGAAAATATCCCTTGTGTTTTCTATAATATTTTTATGAAAATGTTAATCCACTTTTGAATTTATTCTTAAAATTGCTGCAATACCATGCCAAGAAAATCACATCATGACATGGCCGCCACCATGCTTAATTATTTTGTTGCTATATCTGGTTGCATGTTGCAGATTAATTGGACGCCATGCAGAGGGATTTTCATCTATCGAAAAAAATTTTGAATCATCAGTCCATAAAATATTGACTTCTTAATACTTTCTTCTAGAAAATCCAATGATTCTTAAAGTTTTTTGGGGTAAAAGCTTTTGTTATGAGATGCATCCACGTAAGAAACTTTGTATTTTTCCCATATCTGAATATTAATTTCTATACACATCTGTATAAATTTACAAATATTAAAAATATTTTAATCAAAGAGCAAATACAAGAGCAAAGTAAAGAAAGAATTAAATGTAAAAGAGCTCAAACAAATCTTTTCAGTTTCCTTTTCCTCTGGATAAGTTAGCAGATAAGATGTATGTAATCTAATGTAGTGTAAAGTTAACAAAATAGTAATTGAAAACATGTTAAAAATTAATTGTATAACCATAAAAAGTAATTTTTAAATTTATTATATTTTTACTGGTTAAAATACTTCGATGTGAAGATTTCCCTTCAATTTTATTGCAATTTATTTATTTATTTTTAACATAAAAACATTATAAATTTAAAAAGTTTTTTTAGACTTTTTTAACATCTAATATTTGATGAAATGTTTAATAAAATTAGCTCACTAAAATTTTTTGGGCAAATGGGTAATTGCAAAAATCGCACAAAAACAAAATATGCTAATTTCAATACATCGTTTGCTATTTTTTATTTATTTTATTTAACTTATTATTTTTTTTTTGCTGGTTTCAGGAATTTATAGAGTATTTTGCATTTTCAATTATATATTTGATGATGCAGCTATTGAATATTTGATGGGCATTAATTTCGCAATATTACAAAATAAATCTCGTTTTAAAGAGTATTTAATATTTAATACCATAAATAACTAACTTCACAGGGTATTTGTGGTTTAATTTGGTTTCTATTGTTTTATCATTTATTTTACAGCATAAGCAGTATCACATTGCTTTTCTTCTTATATTAATTTTAAATATTTGCTCCTCACTTAATAGCAACTATTAGTTTGGCATTCTGCTTACTCTGCCTCAGAAGTCGGAAGAAACTACACAATTTTAGTTTCCAATACGGCGAATGCTGTCTTCCAGGTCATCAATCATTTCAAACTTATTGACGTGGACTTGCGACTCCACATATACCCACAGGAAATCGACTATTTCCTGTGTGTAGCTAAATCGCATGATCTTGAAGGCAAATGCATGGGTGCTTAAAGTGGGACTATGCAATTACTGAACGTTTCCGTCAATAAATCTATTCTGTTTTGGCATTTCAACATAGTAGTAGAATTCAGAACGCTTTACGATTGCTGAAATTGGGCCCAAGTTAAGTTTTTAACTGATCTTGATTTTCATAAGTGAATTTTGTTTAGCGTTGAAGCTTTTTAGTTATTTAAACGGATACGCCAATAAATAAAACTGCCGCATTTAGGGTGTTTAAGACTACGCTACATCTTAAAAAACTAACTGTTTGAAATGCTTTACGGGCGTTTCAAGTAATAGTAGCCGCTATAGAGTCATGATTACTGATTTTTTCGTTCATTAATTGAACAACAGTGATGTACAGAAGCTGCATGTCTGTTATCAACAAGACGGGGGAACATGTCAGACAACCCGTGCCACCATTGTTTTATACGAGCAAGCATAGTTTTAAGTTATATACCTGTGAATTAGCCTTCAAGATTGTGCGATATCACGCCGCTATCCTATTTGCTCTGCTGTAGAATTATATAAAAATCGTTATGCTACGCCGATAAGCCCGAAATGATTGACCACCTAGATAACATATTCACATCACGAATATAAAGATTTAAAATAGAACGACATAACAATTGGTAGTGCGATGCATTTGTTATTGTTCTTTCGAAAGATTTTTTACAACGCAACATGTCTTCTAAAATTGTCTATGCTGTTCACATACATAAGAAAGCATTTACCAAACAGTACATAAGTTTCCTTTTAGTTGCTAAAGAGCGTACGTAATTTGCCAAAATCAAAGAGATTTTGCACAACAACCAGCAGAGAAATTATTTGATCCAACTCCACGGGTATACCGATAGTTTTATAAATTCTTATGCTTACAATTTTTAAATTAAAGTTGTAAATATTTATGATGCCAACAATATTTAACATAAAACTAGGTATGTTCATTGTCTCTGTTTTAAGCTCAAAGTTGCTCTTATACTTATATAAAAATAAGTCGCTGGAAGTAACCATTGTGGCGAAACAATTTTCTATCTTTTATAAGCTTTATTGGTAAGTAAAACAAAATTTGGAAAACTTTAAAACTTTCTTCAAAACCAAGTGAATTTACATGCTTTTTGTTTTTGTCTTATACATCAATTTGAACTTTTAAAATAGAACTTAGACTAGCAGTTTTAAAGGATTAAAGAAAAAGCGCAAAACCATTCTGTGCAATGTACTTTGAATATCTTTATATTAAAAGTGAAATATAAGCTTTTGACAATTGAAGTTATTAAAGCTTAAAGTTGCCAACATAAAGAAACTACAAGCAAATACGCCTTGCGTTTCTAAGTGCATGTGTTTTCTTATCATTTCTTCGAAAAGTCTGTGAATGATTATGTTACAATAACAACTTTAAAAAATATAAATAACATATTTAAAAAATTGATAGTATTTATATAAATTAAAACACCTTTTTTGAATGTTTGCACCATATTATTTTTTATTTATAAATATTTTAGTTTAAACAATAATCATAATTTTGAAATTATTCTACTAATCACAAGTACTTCTCTTATCGGGTTCATATGTTTTCATTGGATGTTTTACAAGGATATTTTACAAACCATCTTAGCTTAAGTAATTACATTACACACATTAAATTGATTATGTTAAACTAGAGATAAGAAAAGAAAAAGTTACTTATCTAAAATTTATAAAAATAAAAACTATGTTTAAACAATATCCTCACACTGATTGAACAATAGTTGGAAGAGTATAAATATATGTATGTATGTTTTAATTTAATTAATGATTATAAATAAATTATAGCTTATGTATTAAATTCTTCATTCTGTAGGGTATTCAGTGGCTTGACTTGCAGTTATCATTTAAATAAAAAAACTTTTTCTAAAACTTTTTTAGTATTATAAACATTAACTTAAAACTTAAAAAAAACAGAAAAACTCAATTATTTGATAAAAATATACTCAAGTATACGAAAGAAGAAAAACAGAACACTGCCGAAGAAAAAGAGGAACATATACTAAAGTGAAGTAAAAAAATTAGAATATAACTGATTTTAATACTAATTTTCTCCGCAATCTCCCCTTATGCTGTCAAGACCAGAGATGGTAAATTAGTATTGTTTTCAGTATAAAAATTAGTTATTTTCTTAATGCACCTAGCGATTATATATATAAAAATTTTTATTAAATGATTTGATTTTAGTTGGGCCCAAAATTTTTTCTATTTAAATAAAACTCTCGTTTTGTTTTATTAAATATTATTTTTTTTAAAGTAGTTTATTGTTCAAGCACAAGGTCTTTATATACAAAATATTAAGTTAATTTTATTTTTGCTTTCAATATTACGCCACACCCACCTAGTGGTGTAGCATCTGTAGGAAAAGAAAAAGTGTTAAAATAATTTAACAAATTAGTCATTAAATGAAAAATTATCATCAGAAAACTTTTTCAAAACCAAAAGCAAAAAAACAAGTAATTTGAATAATATTTTAATTATGCATAACATACGAACAATTTTTTAATACTACAAATTTTTTAAATAAATACCAATTTTGAAAATAACAAATTTACAAATTTTGTTTTTGTTTTGCCGCCATTTTGGTAAATATTAATCTTGACAGTTCATATTTAGCAGTTGTGAAGTAATTACGTGGCAAATTTATTATGAAAAATTATTCGACAAACCTACGTGTTTTAATCGTAAAAAACATTTCATCAAAATGAATCATCGATTACTGTGACGGTGAGAAGATTACGTGAAATTTTAGGGACAAAAAAACAACGTGCCAACAAAACGCACTATTTATCGTGTAGTAAATGATTTCGAAGAGAGAGAGAGTCTGTAGGTAATAGGCCCACGCATGGATCACAACTTACTGTAATATCGCCTGAAAACATCGCTGCTGCTGAAGAAAGTCTTCAAAACAATCCATCAATCCTGCTTGGTCTTCAAAGAACAATTTTGCCTAAAATTTTGCACAAAGATTTGCATTTGTTTTCATAGAAGATTCAGTTGATACAAGAGCTTCTTCCACAAGACCCTTTACGCTGTCGTACATACGCCAATAGAATGATACTGCTCTCCCATGACAACCCCGATTTTCTTGAAATAATCATAATCAGTGACGAGGCACATTTAAATTGAAATGCATATGTGAATAAAGAGAATATTCGGTTCTGGTTAATGGAAAACCCTCATATTGCTCCACAGTCGCCATTGCATCCATTAACAGTGACAGTCTGGTTTGCAATTTGGCCAGAAGGAAAATTTGAACTTTACTTCTTTGAAAATGAAAACGGCGTAACAGTAACTATGAATGGGGAGCTGTATCGTCATGTGATTGACAACTTTTTACCACCACAACTGTATGCTCTAGACTAGAATAACATGTTCTAGTCTAGATGGTACTACATCGCATACAGCCAGGATTACAATCGAATTACCGCAAGATCTCTTTTTCCGCAACAAGTTATTTCAAGAAATGCTGATGTTGATTGGCCTTCACGATCGCCTGATTTGACTGGCTCGAACTTCTTTTTGTGGAGATATCTGAAAAGCAGAGTTTATGCAAATAGACCAGAAATGCTTGAGCAACTCATATTGTATTCCATACATAATTGCCGACATAAAGTAAAACATTTTTCAATATAAGATCTATTTTCCTTCAATTAATCAAAATTATTAACCAGCCTTCACGGCTACAACTTTTCTATAAATAATCGGGATATATTAATTGAGCAGTATCATATACATATATATATATATATATATAGTTGTATCGCTTTTTGACAGCATTTTAATCCATGAATTATAATTTTGTAGTTATTTTTGTTAATTAAATCAAAGAAAATTTCTTAAATATTACGACATTCACACATTACATTTTAAAATTAACTTACTTTCAGTAACCCTTATTTCCTAACAATCATTTAAAATATTTTTAATTAACAATAATTTGAGATATGAAAAAATGATATTCAAATATTAATTTTTAATCTACATTCTTAAACAAACTCAAAATATTGTTTATATAAGATAAAAGTAGTAAATTAATTATTCATTTTAACTAAATTCCATATGCTGCATTAGTTAAACATTATTAAGTTTTCAACTTATTATTCTTTCTCTTCACCCCACTTGCTTGCCACAGCATTAAATAGGATTATTTCGCTGGCTAAAAGTCAAACATTACTGTGGTATCTGATAAACAACGTACTAATAAATGTATATAATCGTAATAAGAAGATTAAAAAAATGAACTATCAAGTATAAGCATGCATATTTATATCAAACTAAAAATATTTTGCATAAGTCCAACTTAGCAACTTTTTAACGTAAAAGGACAATGCATTAAAAGAAAATTTCAATACTTTTTGTAATAAAGCAAAAAATTGATTTTGAGTTTTTATTTTATTTAAACACACTACTGAGACAAAATGATATAAATTTAATATCACTAAGCTTTTATACAATATAACGCTTATGAATAACTAAAATGTGGTAAAATTAATTTATATAATGAATATAGTATAAAGTGATATATTTAAGGATGCTGCCTTTCTAAAGAAATTTTTAAAATATTATAAAATGAACAGCAGCCAGATTCATTTGTTACTGGTGGCAAATATATTAAAGCAAATATGTATGTATGTAAATATAATATATACTGCGTGGTGTATAAAGTAAGTAACTAACGTACACCACGCTAAATTTATTGGCAAAGATGTTGTGGTAACTGCGTTAGCATATTGTAAATTTGTTAACATCTATAAAAGCACCTTAAAAAGTTTTTCGTGTTCTACATACACTCAAAATTATCGTATGCACTTTTTTTAAACCCCTTTCCTTAAAAAACAGCTCCAAGTTCGACCATTTGTTAACAGTTTGTTTTACCTTTTGAATGCTTTTGAGGGCTTACAACTTTTAAAATTTAATTTACATTGTGTATTTTTACAGCGCAGCGACAGTTTAAGTTAATTCTTTGATGTTTAAGGGTTTGTTAATCGATATATTTTGGGGGAATTATATGAAAATTACTATTTAAAATAATTGGCATCTTAATATTACTCTTTTCTGGTATGTGGGTGACTGACTTGGTTTTGTGTACATACCTTGCTACATCTTTAGCTAAAAGCTTTCCTTTGTTGAGGTGTAGTCGACGTTGAAGAAAGTTTTTATTGCTAACGTATTTGTGTAGGTAATCTGTAATTCGTGTTTATAAGCATTGAAATTGCTATATGGATATGCTTTCCATTTCACATTCCATTGTACAGTTTTGGAGTGCTCGCCACGAAAATATCTATTACGAGAGTACGTTAGTTTTTTCTAGTTTGATCTTAATATTTTTTATCAATTTTTTTATTGTATATTTTTTTTTTTTTTGAAAAGTGCAATAATTTTTTAATTTCAAAATAAATCTACAAAATACATTTACGGTACGTAATACACAAGACCGTGTGGAAAAACTTAAAGACATCAAGAAAACCGAAAACATGCGACTTGTTTCACTTGATATCAAGGATATACATAACTCAATACCAACACAAGAAACCTTTGTTATCCTAAGCGACACACTAGACAATCTATACGATCGCAAACCAAGTACGACGGGCGCTATTATCCACATCGCGTCGAACCTGTTGCACAGACTTAATATAAGTCTACTCACTCCAGATAAGTACAACAGAGAACCCGACACAATTTACACCATAGCTAAAAATGACGGCTATAAACCCACTACTATATACAAACTTCTTAGACAATACAACACTAAAAACAGGAATAAAGAATAGCAAGATACAATAGATACAGCAATATGACACACTTTTTCTTACACAGACCGCGAAATTAACTAACCTTTTGTACAAAGAAGGTTTACTCACGTCATTAAAAAAAGGCAACACTCTGAGACATAATCCAGCGATTTATACTGTCTTACCTGTAAATATTCTTATATAGGATAAATTTAAATAGGATAAATTTACAGAATACATACGCAGAATACACACGAAAAAGAGAAAACTCTAACTTTGCACTACACTCACGGAGACACATCAAGGGAAACATATTAATATATGACATTACTACGTCCTAGCAAGAAAGGACGAAGACTAGAAGTTCTTGAAAACATGGAAATCTGCAAAGCAACAACTTTTAACAGTGACATTATAAATGAGCAGGTAAACACGACCTCAGACACAATTTTCACACCACTAAAACTACTCAAACACTCTATAACAACAAAAGACTGAAATATTGCAAATTAGCCCCGCATTAAATGCCAGATGGCGGGTATTCTATCTGCATGAGCAGATGCGACCTTAATAAAAGAAATACCTAAGCCCGTACACTGACACCATTCAGTTTAGAACATCGAAAGCGACTGCCGTTCATATCGAACAAACAGTCAGCAAAGACGTAAAGAAATGATAACAATATTTATTAATGGCTAATTTCAATGTACTGACATTCAAAGATGATTAAAACCCCAATCAGTTTAAGACTTTCTTAATTCAGTTTAAATTTAAAGACTTGAATAAAAATTATTTAGTGAAAAATTCTAAGCACTTTCTTTATGATACTAACCTACGTTACACTAAACAGTGGGAAAACTGAGTTTCAATGGTATAAAATATTTTTGTTTTCAATATTCTGGTATTTTCTTCAGTTTTTCATTAAAAACTTTTTTTAATATTGTTACGGATGCGTCTTGCTTAAGTTTGAAAAGAAAATAATTAAATAATAAACTAAGCAACTGGGTATGCTGCGTAGATTTTTAAGAAAACTTATGTACACAAGACAACAACAGCTATCTTAAAATAAATTCCAGGAAACAATTTATCAACCTAAAAACAAAAATATACGCAGACCTACAGGCACCTACACATTAAATGAATAAAATAATAAAGACAAAATGTGATACAAAGATAATAGAAGATTTTTAATTTTTCTAGACCCCTAGTGGACAAATATTAAAGGCAGCGTCTGAGTGGATAGTTAGTTTGTTAAAAATTTAACCTGGTGAAGTAAAAAAAATAAACTTGCAATTAATTTAAAAACTCTAAAATCTGGTGTAAATTATTTTGCAATAAAGAACTCGCAACAAAACGTTTATAAAAAGTATAAACGTAATAATATAGAAAAAAGCGTTGAAAATATTTATGAACTAAATTTCGTGTACAGTTAATGTCGAATTTTACAAACAACCGCTGATCAGCCGTTTATTATACATGCTTGATATTACAAAAATTGCAAATAAATATTAGTGGCAAAATAAATTTCAAATTTTAATCTACCAAATAAACCTTTAAAAAATGATTTAAAAAATAAAATTGCATATAAAAACAAAGGTTGGATTTATCTAAATTTCGAGATCGACTTTTAAAATCAAATTTTTTAAGCAAAGCAAAATATACTGAAAATGTTGTAAAAACTCTGATTCTAATCTTTAACAGCCACTAGAAAGACTAAAAGCTCTCATCGTGTAACGCAATATTTTTTTCGGGCTTGGACTCACTTTTTCCGTCTCACTCATCACCTGAGAAAGCATACCTCCTATACCGTAGCCGCTTTGCAGCTATCCGATAGGTTAGGACTGGTGCCATACTGATGCTCCTTAAACTACTGGAACGGTTTTTCCGCTGCCCCATACCTTTCGTATGTTTGCGACGGTCTGGTAAACTTTTGCAAGCTAGCGGCCACTTAAGTAAAGTTCGGTACAAATCTACTGTAGTACGGGCAAATCCAAAGGAAACTACGCAGCTCAAGAAGACTTTATGAGCGAGGCTAATTCTCTACTTCTAGTTCTATGGCTTATCAACTGATGAGATAAGCCACGATGTCCCAAATATTTTACCTTCTTTTGAAATAAAGCACATTTCTTCACACTTGTCATTATCTTAAACTGCCTCAAGAGATCATTTTGTACAGTTTGGAGATTTTGCTTGTTGACATACCCTGACAAGATAAAATGGGTTTCGTCTGAAAAAATGATTTTTTTAGAAAAACCAGCCGGTTATTCCTGAATGAATTGATTGAATCTACGTCGATGTGAATGGTCAGACGGCTTCAATTCTTGCACTAGTTGAACCATGTAAGGGTTCAAAGTCAAATCCTTACTTAAAATTCTCCTTGTTTAGTTTTGGATAGCCCCAACGACCCGGTGGAAGATTCAAATCTTACGAACAAATTCTTAATACCAATCTAGGAAGGATGATTAGTTTGTCCGACAATATCACAAATTTTTTCGAAATTTAACTTTAGCAGAACCACCATTTCTATAGTGGATTTTAATTATTTTAATGCGATTTTCGTGCGAAATTGAATTCATTGTAACAATTGCCAATGCATCTACTACGAATACGTCAAAAAACTAAATGTTAAAACTATCATGTTGTTGGTGTTGCCACATATGGAAAACAAACTTCTTGTCGAAAAACCCGATATTTAAATTTACTTGCTATTGTTTCGTTTTTCAAAATTATATTTCTATTTGATGGATATTGCTGTTAAGCTTAGTATACCATTTAGGACAGTTACATTTATAATTTCTTCAGATCAGCTGCATTAGCGTTTTTACTAAAAGTAATTTCAGTTTTAGTATATTTATTTATTATTTTTCAAACATAATTTTTAATAACTATATTATAACTTAATTAGATATAAAGCTGCTGCCTGCCTGTGATTTCGTAATGCAATTTTGTAAAATATTAATGTAATGTTAAGTTCTTTGGAGTTTCTTATTCAGAAAATGAGTTTATTTTACAATTATTCTTTATAAATTTGAGCAATTTTCCAACCGGAAGAATATGTAAATATCTTATTTTACAGTTTGCTTTGTGTTTTCGGTTGAGTTACTAAATAAAAAGATTATTAATATTTAGTATTCTAAGTTAAATAAAATTAAATAAAAAATGCACGTAAATGCCAGAAGTGCATGAAATACAAATTTTCCACTACAATAATATATTTTCCTTTCCAACATACTCAATACATTTTTTTTATTTAATGCTGAAAAGCTTTTAGTTAGAGTTATTAAATCTGGAAAAAGAAAACTATTCAATATAATAAATTGTTCATATTATGAACAATTTAAAGGGTTTTTCCATTTATATAAATGCAAATGTTATTTAAATTGTGTTAATTACGTTTATAGTAGATATAAATTGAGATAAAGTAAAATAAATTTCTTGTGAATTAAAATGCTCTTCGAAATTAGGAAAATAAGATGATTTGGTAAAAGAAACTCAAATTTAATTTTTAGAACAGGAACGTATACATATATTTAATTATTATCCATCATTTATCTTAAAATACTTCTGGACTAAATAAATATTCTATTAAAAAGCAAAACTTTCAAAGAAAAATTTTAAATAAAATAATTATGTAAAAGTATTTTTTATATACTTTAAGTTATCTAAATTTGAAAGCATAATCTTTCACATCTATAGCAACAGAGCATTTACAGATACCATATCCAAAAATAAACAAGAATATTGACCTACCAGGAAGAAAAGGAAACTCATATCGTGCAAACACTTAGTATTTTGTTTGTTTTTATTTTTTGCTTTTGTTATGCATGAAATTTATTATTTTTGTTATTGTATGAATTTATTTAGCATTTGCGTGAACAAAATGACACCAACAGTTACCCTCTGTTACGTGATCACAGCAAATGGAAATTCTCTGAATTTCTTTAGTGACATTTTTAAACAAATAAACAGCAGGATATCAATGTATTATTGAACTTAATTCTAAAAAAACATATGTAAAAGTCTTCTTAATTCAACTAAAGGAGTACTTGCTTAGCAAGCTTTGGTAGAAAAGCTTTAAAGAAAATTATATACATATAAATCTCATTATTATGGAAAATACAACAAAAGTTTGATAAAGAATTTCTATAAGATTTGCTTTCTGAATGATAATGAAATTTCGCTTGTGTTCCATTAGCTTAAAATGTATTTGCTTCTTACTTTGTTTAACTGAAATTGAATAATTTAAAGACAGTGGAAATATAATTTAAAATCATACTTTATTCGTTGCTAAGTCATACAGACAACAAGTTTACTTAAAGATATGGTACAAAATATCCAAGGGTGTCGAATAGCCTGCTGTTATATCTGATCTATGTAGTTGCAGAGCATATTTTCTTAGGGCTTCACGCTGCGTTTCATTTTTATAAGTGCACCTAAATTTTCTTTTTTCTAATATTAAGAAAATGAAACATTTTTATTAAAACAAAACCACAATATAAAACTATAGTTTGCAAAAATGAAAGAAAAACTACTAAAGACTTGCTCTCACAAAAAACTACATTTAATAACTAAAGCTTTTGTTTACTCTGTGTTTTTTTTTTATTTCTTAGTAAAATAATTTATTGTTTTAGGTTCTGTTTCATTCTGTTAATTTTCACATAAATTTTGACGGGCAAATATTGACTCATTAGTTTCTGACTGATTTGACGGTTTAATTATTATAGTCATTTTTCATCAATGTTTTTCAAAAAGTTTTTATGTTTTTACAATATATCCCTCGAAAGATGTAGATTAATAATTAAGAACCCGAACGGCACATAAAACTCATAAAAGTAATATCCTTTTTTCGGATCAATACTCAGAAGATGACCCCTACTCATGCAATGGATTGTGTCAGAACTAGAAAATTTGATTATGGCTAGCAGAAAAGAAGGAGGATATTCAATTAAAAATTCCTTCCTTGGAACTGACAGGAAAGACCTCTAGAGGGTTGTTCTGCTAAAATACGAATTTTCCCTATATTTCACCGGTCATTCAACCAAGAGTGGATGGGCTCTCAATGAAAATCGTGTTAAATGTAAAAACGTGCGAGAAATGAGAACATTTTCTATTATTTCATTAGAGCACTTTCCATTCTGGTAACGATAAAACAGTGAAATTAAACTCTAAGTACGTCGATGCTATAGACACCAATAGAGTAGGATAGCCTATTGTACCTAATGAGCCTATCGTACGCAGTCGAACAATCTCTAAATAGACTTTGGGGCGCTGGCCTATACAGGAGAGTTCCATTTTTAGACGGCTATAGGTGGTATAAATAGTTCGAAGATCGCAGTGAGTGAAGTATCTTTTACACCGTTTTAAAAAAAGGTTTCTTTAGAACCCTGAAAAATGTGCTTTTTCCATTGAACAGTACACTGAATTTTCAACCCAAAAACATCAAGAGCTTTCGATTCCTTAATACTTATATCATCCACATAACAAATACAGCTTCAGTGTTAGACACACATCTATGCGTAAGCGTACAACGTTGAGTTTAATGGGCCTTGAAGTCGACTCTATTTACCCGACGCCATTTGTAGATTATTGGGAGATCTTAAATGAGCGTATTATTCATATTTTGCCTTTTGGAACCCACCTTAAACTGCTTCGGTCTATTACTGAATGAATACGAATGGCAAATGGTGCTTTCATTTGCGAAAGAGTATGTAGGTTTGTAACTTTGACAAAAAAATCTTTTAAAAAGATGATAAATAGTGTAGGAGAAAGAATGCAGTCTTGCGCTACTCGTGAATTGAGCTTAATCTCGTTTGATGAAATCCTATAATAATACAGAGTAATCTCTCTAGTACATACATATTCGAAAACTAAAATCAAATGTATTGTCTGCAGTTGGTCTATTATATAAGTTTAAAATAAATTCAACACGAAAACAAAATTGGTTATACATCAGGCTTTGATACACCGCTATTTATACTATTTGCCTATAAAAACCAATGAATTTAAATCTTTACAAAGAGTTCAAAATAGAACATTGAAAATTATTTTTAATTTGCCCTTGATATATTCAACAATAGTTTGTATAAGAACAAAGCTTTAACCATGCTTCGTGTAGTTATACGGAATGCACCTTTATGTCTTCAAAACTTTGAACAACATTGAGCATCATATATATACTTTTCTAAGAAAACAAACACAACACAAGAAATAATACGAATTTAGGAGCAGCACGATATCGATTGGTAGGCGCAACCCAGCGAATAGAACACATTGGTAGTTTAGAGTTTATTAAACTTCAGAATTTTAGAAATATGCTCGAATTTCTAATTTAAAAACAAAATGTTAAAGAAAATCTTGTATTAAATTTGGAAATACTTTTAAAGTTTACTTTCTAACTTAAAAGTTTTTTATTTTAAGAATTGCTTATTATAAATTTTTAATTATCACATTTTTTATTTAAAGTTCGTTATTATTTTTCTCTTTATTTAAAAAGTTATATTTTATTTATTTATTAATTTTTCTGATAAATACAATTAGTGATAGTGGTACATTAGGCACTACATATTATAAAACAATTATTATGATTAACGAATTTAACACATAAAACAAAGTAGTTTAGACTATAATGTAGAAGTAGTTCATTTTATCTAACTTCTTCATTCTTTCATGATTTTCGTTCATAAACTTACAATTTTCTATCTATTACGATATGCCGTTGCCAATAGAAGTCTTTAAATAAAAATAAGACAGCAGTATCTCTTAACTTTTGCGCTTTCTTATCTATATATCTTATCTATATATATTATATATTATTTGATCAAAACGTGAGAAATCCCCTTTATTGCTTTTAGGTTTTGCTTAATCCAACTACTAAATAACTGACCTAAAGAACTATTATACTTTTAATTATTTTCACTAAACCGTTTTAAACCATTAGAAAAACAATCAAAATATGGGTAAAGCAAACATAATATAATAAAAAAGAAATTATAGAATTTCTTTTATATTATTTTCATTGATTTAGTTGCTTTTGCATAATTAATTTATATTAAAAAGTTCAGAACTAAATAAATAAATAGCAAAAAATTTTTAATTAAAATTGTTGCAGTTAATTATGTTCTATATTTCTATTTTGAATATACAGATTAAATATTTATTTAAAATAAAATAACTAGTTTCTTATTACCAAACAACAATGGCAAACATCATTAGCAACTATCATTTGATACGTAAAAAAAAAGGATTAAGATTTGTGAATGAAATTTTTATAGCTTTCAAATATCGATACCCCAAGTAATAATACCAATACCAATACCTTACTTTGAGTCGGGGTCATGGATCGGGTTCCGATATTACGAAAATTGAATAAAGTAGACATTAGAAAATGTAAATAATACACGATTTTATTACATACATACAAAATACACAAAAAAATCGTCTTCAATCAAAGCAAAATAAACTATTCAATTAATTTATGAAAAACTTAAAATTAATAATTCTCTGATGAGTCCACACTGGCTATTATTGCCGTAAGTCCGCTTTTTTTCATAAAAGATTGGTCCAGCGCTTGCTGAACACCGTCTTTTTCAACGTAAAATAAATTTCCTTGTAACAATTGGTATTCGTAATTACTGTCTGGGATAGTTTAAAACTATCAGGAGTGTTAACATCCACTAGCATCAAGTGACCATGCTAGTCATGTATTCTGGACAGGAGTTGGATGGTCTCCAGCTCTTCAGCAAGGAGTAGTAGTTTGCAGCTCTGCTCTGGAACCACTGAAATTGCAACTAGGAAAGACCTGTTGCTAGAATTAGTCTTCGGCTTCCATGGACGTGAATGACGCTGCTTTTCATTCGCAGTGGTTTGACCACCATATGATTAAGGCCCACGGCCAGGTGCAGATGTAAAACTTATCATGAAATTAATCCTTGATCCATCGACTGAATAACTGGTATCGTATAAGGCTGCAGAAATACAAATTTTAAGTTTTCTGACAATTCATCTACATAAACTGGGTGACCAAGAGCATTTTCTACTAGGACCAAAGCCTTAATGTATAAGTTTTCCTTGTTGCAATAAGCCTTAATTTCTGGAATAATTAAAATCCAGTTTGGATTTAAAAACTTTCTATCCATTCTTGTTGATTGCTCGCCAGTGGACAGGAAGCAGATTCATAGCTCTCGATATTCCGATCGATAAATGAGAAATGTTTTAAATTACCATTTGCATTACCACCAAGAAAAAAATTTTGTCTACCCTTGCTAGCTTTAAGTCGTGGCGCAGATTTTTCAGTTTTAGATATGAAAGCTCAGTTAGGTAGACGTTTCCAAAATAACTCAAAACAACACAATCTCGAAAATCTAATGGCGCACAGTGAAAATTAGTACGAATTAAGCAACGATTAGTAGGAATTAAAAAAGACAAAATGGGACGACGCAAAGCGAGGTAGTGCTGTATTAAAATGTTTTCTCTTCATATTATTGAATTTATGCAGCAAAAACTGTTATGCTGCCACATTAAGATTCACAAATGTTGTAAACGCTTATCTATCCACATCATGGGTATATTGGCTGTTATAAAATCCGCCATCAATAATCAGGAGGATTTTGCTTGGTAAGCAATATTTCTTTTAATTGTTGGCATTCGAATATTCGTATAACGAAAATACAAAGTTTATAAAATGTCATGTCAACCAAATATTTTGTACTCATGTACATGAAAAAAATATTTGAATTCAAGGAAAAACTAAAACCTTTCAATTATATTCTAATCAAACGTATATTTGTTTTAAATAATTTTTTTCATAATAATAAAATACATTTTTTCCTAGAATTCACTAAAGTTTTTTTTTTTGATCTTATCAGAATTTATACAAATTCCTGCTTTTTCTTTTAAGAAATAACACACATAACTTTATGTTTTTCCATATGATACACCGTCTTTCAATTTTATTTTTGTTATAAAAACACAAATTTTAATTTTGTATTTGTACATCTTGTAAAGTAAATTTGAAAGTTTTCAGTTTTGTAAACAAATATAAATAAATATTTTCATATAAAATAAGATATTGTATGCTTTTTTAGTTTTCTTAATTGTTTGTTTATGCTCTTAGGAAACCAAATAAATTAACAAAGTTTTCTACATGTCACAAGCACTGACGCAAAATAATTTATTTATATATTCACATTATGTTACAACTTTTTATCATTATGAAGAAATTTTACATTAAAGACAGATGACGTAGTTTGTTTTATAAATGTTATGTTAAACGAGATTATAGGATAAACCCAAGTTTTGGAAATAGTTGTAACACTAGAATACCGGAAGCGTAATGTTGATTATAATTGGTATATGTGAAAGATTTTAAAAATGATACTTTTATAATTTTTTTGTAATAATTTGTTGTCTTCCTTAGTAGTATAGTTAACACTAAAATCTAAAAATTTAATTCAAATACAGTTTACCAAAAGTTAGCACAATAGCTCAGGTTGTGTTGGAAGACAGCGTGTTGAAATACAATATAATCAGATATAAAATAAAATTTTTCTTTTATTCAGCATTTACCGATTAAAATATATTTCGATGAATTAATAACAAAGCGTTAGGCAGAAACGTAAATAATCTCCAAACGTAAAATTCTGTAGTTAACTCGCCAGTTTCATCTATTTTAGTCTTAAGTAAAAATGTTATAATTTAAGAGCAATTCGGCTTTGGTAATGTTTGGTAAAAACCAGCGCTTCAAAAATAAATTGAAAGAATACATACAAATAAATTAAAAGTTTTCAATTGTGCTTGGAAATATTATAATTGACCTAATAACTGCCCTAGAAGCCTTTTGCATATCTTTCAATGGACAAAAATTGATGAAGCGCTATAATATATGATAAAAATACGGCCTGCAACAGCTATTAACTTGCTGTTCAAAATAGCAATAGGATTTGGTTTGAGATTTTACCGTGAAGTGTACTAACAAGGCGGACAATGTTTAGGCTAACAAGTGTTTAATTTAGATAATTTAATTTAGATTTCGTTTCCTAGCTCTGTACGGTCTTTGTTATATAGATTATTTTATAATACACAACAACCACTTAAATATTATTAATTGTGAATAAATGTAACAACTGATGTCAGAAGTGAAATTGCAAAATATAATAAAAAAAAAAATTAATTTTAATGAAGTTTGACGAACGAAAAGCAGAGAAGTTAATAAACGAGCTGAATAAGTTGGATCTTCCGACAACGGACAATCAAGCAGAATTGCAAAGTAGGTAAATCGATGAATTCAAGCGGTGTATTATATTAACATTGGGACATATGAATTTGAAAAAAAGAAGAGATCAAGGTATGTACCCTAGATCCCAGGAGCAAATATTAATATAAGCCTGAATTCAATGCTTGCCGATTTTATGGCAAAAATGGAAGAAATCTCTAGAGCCAACAGTGCAATTCCATAAAGATGTAAAGCTAACAGTGCTAAAATTGACAGCTCTATAGTCAACGGAGAAATATGTCAAAAACTTCAAGAAATATCAGAAAGTTTTGGAAAACGAGTAGATGCCGTGGAACAGAATGTCAGCAATTTTGACGAGAACAAATTGGAGGGAGAATTACATGAATAAGTGAACTTATAGAAAAGGAGCCAAAACTTATGTTTGAAGTGTCAGTTTATTAATGATTTAAGTTTATGTTATAGTCAGAAAGATGAAATTCGTTATGAGGAAAGAATGAATGAAAATGGTATTAAATTTCATACCACCTCAAGCTTAACAAAGCATCGATCTAAGAAGGAATTAAAATTTCTGGAAGAAACATCGAAATGCTTCAGTCTTTAAGCAACTTTGTGCTGGCACATGAATTTGAGGCGAGCTGATTAACCATCATTTTCGATATGTTTAGGTAGAAAAAGCGTTATTACCAGATTTGTGTGCAGAAAGAAAAAGTTTACTCTATTGTTTCTTAAGAAGAAGAGAAAAACCTTCTCAGGGAAAACATAAACAATAAATTTATTCTTTACATTAAATTATTTCAAATTTTCTTCATTCCGCCGGTTTATAATTTTTGTTTAAATGTGAAAGAGTCGATTTTATATTGATAATATTTTAATTAATGTCGGCAATTATATATGGAATACAACATTAGATAAATGCCCGCCTCTGTTAGCCCCACAAATGCGAATCTTTTCTTGAGCACATTTTTCATTACGTTTTCACACATTTCACGCGGTATTTCATTAATTTCATCACGAAATTGAGAGAGGTAACTGGAAGCCTCAACATCTTCCTGTTACCCAAGTTTTTTGCTTTCCTTGTAGTTCCTTTAATTTTCAACTCAGTTCAAAAGTATAATTTTTTTACCAGTGCTAAATATATAAGAAATTGGTCTTATTTACAAATGTCCTATTTAGCCCACTTCTTAATATTTCCAGGCAGATTTTGAAATTTACACAGTTTCCTTTTTTATCATCAATCAAATTAAAAAAACGTGTTGAAAGTCGTTATATTTTCTCTTAATATTGTACGGTTTACAGATTTGTTTAGGAATATCACAGACCAATCTAAACAGATTAAAGCAGGGTTTCTAAAGAATTGCTTGTTATATCTTTGGACTTAAATTTAAATCACATATACAAATGACCGTACTCTAAAAAAACTTCTGCAATGCCACTTTGGGACTTTTATTAGATTGCGACAAATGCCTCAATTTTAAAGTTTCTCAAATATGGAAAGCCTGAATATCTCACAAATAAATTTAATTTTGATGACTTTTGAAGAACTTATATCTAATTAAATCTACGTTAATTTGTGCTAGATTCCTTTAAAAATAAATATTTTACGATATTGGCATAAAATATTTATTATTTACAAATTTATTTGAATTGAATTACTCGGGGAAAGCATATCCATATGTTACTACTGCTCATATAGCACATCAGTGGAAAAGCCATAGAAGATGCTTTCCCCCGCAGTAATGCATTTTAAATAAATTTTTTGAATAATAAATAATTTATACGAATACCATAATATATATAATTTTATAAGAACCTAGCATAGATTAAATTAAATAAATAACTTTATTTTTTTATGCCGAAAACGTAACGCTATCGATTTTTATTTGGTTTTCATCTCCCCACTAATGCAATAAAATTTAGTAGGTACAAATCATACAGTTAAGCTTTCTAAGCTGTGTTTAATTCAACCTTTAAATAACAAATAATATTTTTTATTTCTTAGTATTATATAACATTTTTTTACATTATTCATTAAAACCAAATTATGATCTTGGTGGTTAAATTTGGTTAATTTCAACAGATTTGGTATAAATCAATTGTATTTTAATTTGTTTTATGTTTTACTCCCTGTTTATTACATCCGTTATCTTGCCAACTTACAGCAAATGTTGTGAACAAAAATGTAAATACAGAATAAGAAATAATAAGTTGTTTTTTGTATATCGCACGTACATGTTATGTGCTTAAGTGCGTGTCCCAACAATGTTTAACTTTTTGACATGATATCATACTTTTGTGAGGTTTAGTTGAAATGTCTTAAAAAATGACTTTGTGTGTGTTAATTTACCTAATGAGATAAAATTTTATTTAGATGTACGTGTACAAATGAAGACAATGGTATTATTGCCCTGCTATTATCTTTAGAAATGAGGGAAAAACATAATATATGTTGTTGTAAAAAATTACTTATGATAAACGTTGTTAAAATTTAAAATAGTATTTCAAGCAGAGTAGCGAAGTATTCACTCACTGTTCATACATGTATGAATATGTACATTTCATTTTTTAGCCGCTTCTTCTTATACATGTGTGAGAGACTACAAATTATTTTGTGTTTTCTCATTTGTGAATGCGACGATTTATTTTTTTTTCTTTCTATTCATAAGTGAAAAAATGAAAAACACACAAGTGTTCATTTTTGAATATTTACAATTTTGATAATTTTTCATAAATAAAAAGGTCGTAAAAATATGTGCGTTAAGCATTCGCGTACATAAACGCACATATTTGATAATGCGCAATTGTCGGCGTATGCAGAAAAAAAATGTTGTTTTTTTTTATTTCTTTTAGAATATATTGCAATATTGTATTTTGAGTTAATATGTACCCATGTGTTTTTACTACATTTTACCGTAAACTGCGATGGTAGGTAGAAAATTTTTTCACGTTCATTTATGAGAAATATTATAAAATTTCAACGTTTATAAATGAACATGTACATTTATGAAAAATAACATTAATGAGAAGTAGCTAATTTATCATTTATCACATATAAATAAGACTAATAATTCTTGTTGTTCGCATTCATGTATGAAAATAACCAGAACATATTTTGTTGTTCGTTTATGAGTGTGAAAAATAAATATAATATTTTAGATTTCTCATTTATGAAAAATATCATGAATGTTGATTTTTGAATGATCATAAATGAAAAATTCTGAACCCTGATTTCAAGTATAATTTAATCATAATTATGTGTTGAGCGATGACTAAATTGATATAAATTGTTGAAAATAACAGAGTTATCGTTTACTACAACAGGGGAACGAAATATTTGCAAAGAACTTATGACAGAAAAAAAAAATTGTAATTTGATTCCTGTTGTTACTCTGCACAAATTTTTTTTAATAAGGTCTGAGAAGGCAACATAATAAAATTTCAGGCGCAGCGTTATTTTGAGTAATGTTCTGAAATCAGATCGTTATAATGTTTTTCACTGACAGTAGTTTTATAGATCTGAGAGTAACATCGATAATAGATTTTGCAGACAATGAAAAAAAAGAAATTTTATACATATATGTTGTGTTATATGACAACACTTTTATAAGAATTCTATCAAATAAAATAAACAACAAAAAACAAATACAACTTACACAGAACAAAACAAAACAAAACACACAGCCAGGCAAGTGTCGAAACAATGATAAAAATAACAAGTGTTAAAGTGAAATATTCTTGAATCTCGCTTAAAACAACTATATAAACGGCACTTGCTGGAAAGTTAAACGCAGCTTTAAAAGAACATATAAATTTAAGATGATAACTTAATATGTAAATAAGTGCTAATATGCTCCATTAGTACACCTAAAATTCAAAAAATGTGTGTTTCCAAGTATAACAAATGTGTTTAAAATAAAACTTGCTACAAAAACAAACGACAGTGGAAGGAAGAATAATTTACTTTAGAATATTAAATTTGAAACCAGAATTTGTATATGATTGCCTTTTAATTGCGGATATTATGGCATGGCCAAATATTTAAAATTCCTATTCCCTACTAAAAATACGTTAAATGCTTCAAAGAGCCGAAATATTATTTAGAACAATTACGTAAAAAGATCACGTATTCATAAATGTATCACTTTATACTTTTTTATGTATGTTTATCTTTAATGTTTCTTATAAAAAGGTCTCTCAAAATTCATTGAAGATTTTAATTAAATCTAAAAAGTCTTCTGCAGAAACTGTACACTGTGTTTAAACACATTTTAAAACGGCTGTATCTCCTCAAATAATTTGAATTTCGAGAAAATTTGTGATCACTATATATTTTATGAAAAATCGATTTTTATCTGTAATTTTATAAAAAACATCTCCGCAAATAATAGGAATTTCGAGAAACTAAGTTTATTTTGTGGTCACCTATGTATTTAATAAAAAAAAATGGGTTTTTATTTGAAAATTTTGAGAAAACAAGCTTATTTAGTGATCGCCTATATTTTTTTATAAAATGCCGATTTTTATATAAAAGTTAATACAAATACTAAGAATTTCAAGAAAATAAAAAAAAATCGATTTTTATATCAAAATTTAGTGAAATTTTTAAAGCAGCTCTATCTCGTAAATAATAAGAATTTCGAGAAAAAAGCCCGTGTTTTCAAAGATACTGCCACGAAATATAATTATTGATAGAGGAATATAGGGGTGGATAACTTAACTATATTATTGCCTTTTTAATTTTATGTAAAAAATATTATAAAAATCGTAATTGGAATAAAACGAAATTCTCAAAGAACCACAGAATGATAACGGAAGTCTCAGCGTCCTTTCGGTGTCAAATTTAGTTCCCTAAAAAACTTTTATTACTTTTTTTTAAACGCACTATTACGACCTCTTATACATAGTCACAAATCAATTCAATGAATTGCAACTTAAAAGAACAAGAAAAATTTCTTTTAACTTGCAGTTTGATGAGTGTACAAAAAGATGCTTTGCTAAAATTTATTTTAATTTGATAAATCATTCCTTGTACCCCAGTAGTTGTCAGGTGGTGATATAAAAACCTACTTTCCTTAAAAAAATTTATTCAAATTAAAGCCTCGTATAGAAATAATACAAAACAGATGAGCACACAATACACATACTCATTTTTGTCTAACGAATATTTATGCTTTAATAAATCATAAATAATTTAATTGAAGAGTCTTTTTCTGACTATACAATTGCTCTTGCTTATCGATTTTAATAAATTTGTATTTTCAGATGTTGCTTTTCAATTCTGTATAGCACTGAAGTGGTAAATATGAACAACTATAAGAATTTTATTGAAATTTAAATAATTTTTGATTTTAAATTTGTATATGGATGGTATTGTTACTTTCTAATTGATTTTAAATATTCTATTAAGTTTAATGAATTCTATAGAATTTTTCATCATCATTTTTGATTATCGGCTTCTATTGCCTTATGAAAGGATTATATTTAATCAGCATTATTGAAAATGCCCAAAAGTTGATTGCTATTGAATAGTTTATGAAATGATCACACAAAATAAAAAGTCAAAGGCGAAGTTAGGTATTAAAAAGATTTTCTTTTTGAAAGGATTGACAATACATATATGTACATGTAAATATGTTTAAAAACGACTAATATAAATATAATAAGAATGTATTAAATTTGTTTGTAGCCTGGAACTTCGGAAACATCGCTGTAATAGGCAACCTTCCGCAGGTTGTGCTATTGTGAAAACTACATCAAAAATTGTCCAGTACCTCAACGAAGTAGTTATCATGTTTTTAAATAGTTTCATATAAAACGTTTTTAACCAAGAAACTTATTTTCTAAAATAAAATAAAACAATAAATTTAGATTAAGATAATTCAAATTTTTATTGTATTACGAAGAGAAAAGTTCGGGAATAATCAATGAAAAATTATATCTTGCAAACCTCCACCACGACCACGCTGACAGATGTCGATTCTGTCATCAAAGTTTTTACTAACTTTTTGGTAAACTATCGGTCCTATTTCGAAATTGATTCGATCGGCGATGTATAAGCATTGTCCTTAACGTAACCCCGTAAAAAATAATCCAGTGGTGTTAAAGTGGCTGGCCACTTAACTGCTGATTGTCTTGAACTTATACGATCGGGAAATTTGATTGGCAATGATTTTATCATTGGCTGTGTGACTTGTAGCAACGTCCTGTTGAAAGCACATGTCATTGATATCCACCTCGCTAATATTATGCAAAATTAAGTTGCTAGCATCTCGCGATAGCGTAATAAATTGGCCATTACCGCATTTCCAGGCCCATCTTCGAAAAAAAAACGGCCCAATCCAGACCATATAGCGCATCATGCAGTGACTCCTTGAACATTCAAAGGCTTCTTAATATTCGCTGTAAGATGTTCTAAAACCCAAGTGCGACGGACATTTACCAGATATTAATTTTCATTTATAATTACGGAACTTTTTTCTTCATAATACAATAAAAATTTGTATCATCTTAATCTAAATTTTGTGTTTTATTTTGTTTAAGAACACAAACTTCTTTTTGAAAAGCTCTTTGTTTAAATACATTTTTATTTGGGTATTTCATTTGTTTTATATTGTTATTGTCTTACTTTAACCTGAGCCCGAAGAGAAAAAACTTCAAAACCTGGTTTCTACTAGAGATCTCAGTTTGTCTCTAATGACTCTAAGTAATCGAATATAGCAACGAACTTAAACTTGTTTAATCTAATTTTAAAAGATAAGATAAATACGGCTCTGCATCAGAAATGATGCATTAAAATAGGTTAACAATATTTAAAATTACTATTAAAATAGTTGTATAACGACATTAATTTTTATTTATTTATTTTTTTGCTGATAAAAGCACAATTAATTATGTTTGGTTATTGTATTCGTGTTACAGAATGGGTTGTTGCATTAAGTACATGTTTGAATTTATGCAAGATTAATTTTCATAACATTTTACAAAAAAAAATGTGCTGCTAAATATTTGATGAAATATACATATTATGAAATATATATATAATATTACGGAGATATTTGCAAATTAAATTACATATTGTAATTTCTAAATATATGAGAGTATGTACGGTTTACTTTAGCATGTACAAACTGAAATTTAATTTGTTTTTGTTAAACTCATTATGTCATTAGTTAGTTTTACAACATAAATAAATGTTTTGGTTAGACAGTATGCTTAACTAAAATATTTAAGCATCAAAAGGATATGTGTTTGTAAATTTATAATAATTAGTATTTATTGAGACAAGCACACTTTCAACTGTTTGTTTTTAAATTTATTTATTTAAAGGGTAAAAAATTTATTGAATCAAATAAGATTAGGCTTTCTTATTGTAGTCAATTGCTGATGGTATATACAAAACCCATGTTTTTTGCTGCCCTCTTCTATAGCGGCAAGTGTTGTTTACAAATTTAAATACTTAAATTTAAATCCATGCATAAACAGCGAGATAGACAGAGATACAAGCCTCTGACATGCTATGTCAATGTAGTGATCTAGACTTCTTTATAGCAAAACCCAAAGGTATAGTGATGTAGAATTTCCGCTTTTTTTTAATGATATTCACATGGACCATAAGTCGTTCTAGCAGGATTAACCTATGTCCTATGCGGAAGGCTCCGTGTGTGTCAAATAATATTCTAGCCAGATTAGGCAATATGTATGCTTTGAGATGCGGCATTGAAATTAAGCAAACGTAATAATGTTTCGTATCACAAAAGAAACATTTTAAAACTACAATGTTGCGGTCTCAAATCCATGAACAACAACAACTGTTGTCAGTGCATTAGTTTTTTAGAATTTCGTTTGTTATAATTCTCCAGAATACTTTTTTTTTCGTTCGGGCCAGCACTCAAGAGATGACCCCTACTCATGCAATGCATTGTACCACAACTAGCAAATTAGGTTATGGGGAGGAGGAAAGAGGGAGTAGTGTTTGTGGGCATTCGATTTGAATTTTCCTTCATGGAAAGTGACAGGAAAGACCTCTGGAGGGAGTTTATTCCACATACGAACTATTCTGCTAAAAAACGGTTTTACCCTATTATGCGTAGTGCGATTCACTGGCCAATCGACCACAAATGGATGCTCTCTCAAAGAAAATCGAGTCAAACGCAAAATCGTGCGAGTAACGGGAACAAGTTCCCTAATTTTGTTAGGACATATACCATTGTAGTAACGATAAAACGGTGAAATGCAACCTACATTGTGTCGATGCTCAAGAGAATGAATAGAGTTTTGTACCCTACTGTCCACAATGGTGCTCTTGGCCCCCTCCTGTACGCGGTCGAGCAACTTCAAAAATAGACTTTGGGGCGCCGGCCCATACATAAAATTTGTATTCTATTTTCGGACAGATATAGGTATAAATAGTACGAATATCGGATAGAAAGAAGTTTCTCTTACACCGTTTTAGAAAACCGAAGCACTTGAAAGCTTCTTTAGAAACTTGAAAAATGTGTTTAATCCATCGAACATCACACTGAATTTTCATGCCAAGAACATCAAGAGTGTCCGATTCCGTAATACCTATGTCACTCATAGTAACAAATGTAGCACGATACCCGAACATTGATCTATACGTATGCATGCAACATTGCGTTTTACGGGCATTGAAATCGACTCTATTTACACGACGCCATTCCAAGATTATCGCGAAATAGTGATGGAGCGTATCATTTATGTTATGCCTTTTAAAACGCACCTCCAAGTGGTTCGGTCTATTGCCTAATGAATGGGAATGAGAAATGGTGCTCTTATCTGCGAAATTGTAAATTGGGTTAAAAGTTTGATAAAGAAGGTCATTTACAGTCATTTGGATATTTTTAATGTTCCCAAAATGAGTTCCCTTGAGATGATTTTTGAACTTTGGGAAGAGGAGAAAATCACTTGCATTTACGTCAAGCGAATGAGGAGGCTGAGGAACCACAGGAATAACTTGTTTATTGAAATTACTGTGTTACAAGGAGCAATATCATGATGCAACACGCAGGTGTTCTTGATATTTAGTCTCACACGAATGACCCTTCTTCGAAGTATTATAAGAGCCTACCGCTAAAAATGTTAATTGACTGTTTGGCCTTCAATGAACGATTACTTGGATATCGAAAAAATCGATCGTTGACTTTGCTATCCTTGTTTTTTTGGGCCTTGGAGAATTTGTAGTGTGCCACTCCATGCTAGGCCGCTTGGTTTCAGGGTCGTGTTCAAACACCCAAGACTCGTCACCAGCAATGATACATTCTAGGAAATGGGGGCCAATTTCAATCGAATGCACAAAATCTAGGCACCTTTCCTTCCTGACGTCCTTTTGTTTTTGCGCAAGATTTTTTGAAAACATTTTTGTGTATATTTATTCCATCCCCATGTCAACGGCGAAAATCTGGTGTCAGTCGACATTCGAAGATGAAAGCCTTCCACTACGTGGTCATCTTCAATCTTCCTTCCGACAGTCCTTAAACCAGCGAAAAACCTGAGCTGTTGAAAAAACACTATCGCCGTAGGTCTGCTGAAGTGTAGCAAGAGTTTCCGTTGCACTGTGCCCAAGCCTGAAGCAAACCTGATAGCACACCTTTGTTCGAACTGATGTCACTCATGTCGCTACGGACGACCAAATGAGTTGAGTGGTATCAAACCCGCACTGAAGTCCAATCACATGTTCATCTGCCGCCCCTCCAGATTCAGCGCCACCAGTGTAATAACTATTGTAATAACTATTTAAAATATAAATTAAACCTTGTCATATTTTTGCAATTGTGGGTATATTTTATAAAAATCAAAACGTTTAAATAATTGCTTTAAAAGTTTTTCAAAACATTTTAACAGCAACGATGAACTAAAAAATTGACAGCACTCTTTCCATTCGCCATTCCCAAATGAAACAGCACATACTTGATAGATTTGCCTTGGCGATGAAAAATGACATACCAAGCCTGTCTGCAAATTTATATTCGTTAATTTTTATTCATGTTAATATCTTTTTTACATAAAACAAAAAGATAATATTTCTACTGCATTTCTGCACACTATTAAAGCAAACCAGAGGGGATTTTTAAAAATATTGTTTACGCCACTTGAAAAAAAATAACATAAACTAGTGACGCAATGAACATGACAACGAAAATGAAATTGTGTTTCGGAATATTTACAAATATCCTTGCGAAATTGTGTGTCTAAATATGTTTAGCTGTTTTTAAATTAAAAAGGATATCAGTTTATATAGTTTTTTAGCTCATTGGTTCAACCCCCCCAATCTTTCTTATTTCCTTAAAAACTTTATTTTATTTTATATAAAATCATTCGTCTTAACTTCTTTTATATGACTATAAAACAAATAAACGGGCGAAGGGATATCCACTTTGAAGTTTCCGCTTTCATTAATACAGGAAATTGAATTTATTTTCTATTTTGAAGTTTGAGCAAAAGCATTTTTTTGCTTAATGTTATACTTAATATCTAAAATAGATATTTAATTTGAAAAAGAAATAAAATAGGGCAGATAAAATTTATTTAAATATAAATTAATTCATTTTAAAGAGCTGAATTAATTTTATTTCTTTTGAAATATAATATGTAGCCTTTTAACCATCAACAAGTTTAAGTAAAAGGTATCAAAAAATTTTTTAAAAAATTTAAGTAAAATGAAAATATTTTTTGTAATATAGATTTCAGTTATTTAGTAAAATAGCTAAATAAGATGGAGTTATGTATGTAATAGCTCCTTAATAATATTGGATAGAAGAGTATTTTGTTTAATTTGCTTGAAATTTGTAAAAACAACGATAACCTAAGGTTTTTATTGCCAAATTGGTTGCGAGCATTTTGTAAAGGACTCTAAATAATAATAATGAATAAATTGAATGTCATTAAATAATGTCATTAATAAAAATAAATAAAAGAACATACAGCCATGCAGCTCTTGGCTAGTATTCTTTTGTTGTTTTCTATATTAGAATTGTTTATAGAATGAACAAAAACCGTTTTCTTACTTTTTTTGAGACTGACCTGAAAACACTTGTTACGATTTTTGCCAAAATTATTCTGGAAAATTAATAGACTCTATGGTGTTAAAACTCAAAGAATAATTTTAAATTAATAATGGAGATGTTGGCTAGCTAATAAACTAAACATTATCAAATTTTAAACATATTAGATAAAATAAGAACTATAAAGGATAATTTTAAACTGTTGTCATTTCTTTCGGTTAAAATCGTCGTTACTGACTGTTTGTTAGGTACAATCAGCGAGCACTTTCGATGCGATGACATTATTATCAAGCCGCATTTCAGATAGCACTAATTTTAAATATTAAAACTGAAAAAGAGTTTAGGCTAACATAACAAGCAGGTGCTTGGTTTTTTAACTGGTTAGAAGGATAACTTTTAGTCTTTTGTAAATTAATTAAATTAAGAGTGAATATTGCCAGATATATTTTATTGAACGTCGAAATATCAAGCATTCTGAAACGCTTTTGATGATAGACTTGAACCAATTTTTGTTGAAATTAAAGCTTAGATGAAAATTAAAAAGCATCCAAAAGATTTCAGTGAATACAGATTTTATTTTATAGTTTCTACTGTCGCTGTAAAATATCATAATATATAGATGCAAATTCTTTAATAACTACAGGCTCGAAAATGTTTTAAAAAAATTGCAAATGTTTGTTGCTTAAAATAAGATTATAACAACATAAGAAAGATGAAATTACTTGTAAAGTTTAACCAAAAAACGAACTTGTGTATTTTATAATTATATGAGTACATTCTTAAGTTTTATATAATGTTTGAAATGAAATAATTTGAAATTCGTTGAACTATTTGCGTTGTTGTTAATGTGAATTATGGGTATTTGGAACTGGTATATTGGTATTCCAAAAGAGGTTGAATTATAATTACTCGTCCACAGTAATGGACTTTAAACACATTGGTGAACTTAATTTTGAAGATTTTGCAAAAATATAAAATTTATTTTGCTGATATTGGGCTTACATAAATAATTTAAGGAAGAATGAGCCACGCCTTCCCATTGCGATCCGAATAAATTTCTCCAAAACTTATTTTTGCGATGTGAAGAACATTTAGAGAGTGAGTTACATCCAAAAACTTACAAACAATTTTGGCCCATACAGTTAAGACGCCCCCTAGGGCTTACATCTATGAAGTATCTGTAATTTGAAATGCCAAACATTTTTTAACACCTCTAAACATTATTAATCAAATGTCATCTTGCAAAACTCTATTCCTTTTGCTTATATGCAGATAAAAAGTAAAATAATTTTTTCATTAAAAAATATACATATGTTAAAAATCATTTGAAAGAACTTTTAAGTTCGCTTTCACGTTTTAATGCATTGAAAGCCTAAAAAGCACATATGGCATATTTTTATGCTAGTGTTATCAAAATAACAATGAGATATAATATGATAGAGAAGAATATTATTAGAATGAAATAATACAATTTGTTTAAATTTTTTTAGATTTAAAATATCACTAAAATATATAAATGCCGTTGCTTGTCGTTTGCAAAAAGTAATATTTTCCTAACTGCAATGCTGTAAAATTAAAATAGAAATCATTATGTAATGGCACCGTAAGCAAATTGTTTCATGTTTTTCTCTGCAATAGCATAAGTTAATGCTTTACAGTGAACACAAGAGCCTGTTTGCTTTTGTTCAATTTCTATTAAAATCAATATTTATATTTTGTGACAGAACGTTAGCTGGTGACTTTTGGATTTAAAGATGTACATTTTGTTTGAGTTGTGTTGTGAATTTAAATTATAATAAAATAATTATTTGGTTCTTTTTATAACAAACTTTTTCTATTTTCATATTAAATTCCATGTTCCTTCAACCTCTGTTAACTAAGTGTGTTAATACATAAATGCAACTCAGGCTTAAAAGTATGACAATGTGGTAGTTAGTTTAGGCTAACAATAATACATTGTTTTACACGTTGTTTTTACGTTATAAATTCAAATTTTATTTTTAAGCAGCAGTATTTAATATGCGTGAAATTTTTAAGATTATATGACTTTGAGTAAAAATTCATTTATTTTAAAAAGAGTTTACAAAATTTATCTCAAATTTAAAAAAAAAAATAGTATATTAATCACGAGGAGAAAATTAACAATAATAAATAAATTATTGAATACTGTTTTAATATATTAACTTTTATTATTCGCGTTAGCATAAGATTTTTTACAACATATTTTTTGACTCTTAAATGTACTCACTTATTATTGATGTATCCACTCAACGTGTCCGTGATGCATTATAAAAAAACAGTGCCGGGTCATCAGTGTAGGCAATGTATTATGATGTGGATTTTTAAAGCAAGTTTTTGTGTTTCTATTAGGGATTTTATGTTATGATGATAAATGCCAAGCGCAAGGATTTTATAATATTGTTACAACAATGATTTGTTTAAGTTTTAAAAGAAAATAATTATCAGTAAAAAAAAAACAAAATTAGTAAACGAAATGACCTATTGTGTATTTTGCGACCTGCGTAGTTATCTAAGCAATCTTATACATACCAGACAAGAAAAACATATAAAGAGAATACTGAAGATGGCAAATAGATGAAACCGGTTTGTTCACAAACTAAATTTGACGAGGGTCGACGTAAAACGATACCCAAATAGAAAACAAAAACAACTAACACAGTACAGAATACAAAAAAAAGCAAACACACATATTCAAACAGGTGCCTACACTGAATAACAAAATCAAAATGGCTTAAAGTTAAAGTAGAATATTCTTTAATATGCTAGAACCGCTTAAAACAGCTATATAAGTACCACTTGCTGGGCAAATGAATTTTATTCAAGTTGAATTATCTTTGAGTATAAACAACAAATTTACCATCGTGTTTATTTTGTGTGTGTGTTGAAAGTAAATAAATCATTTCATTTAATCTAAAACTCTAAAGTGCTGTGTTATTATTTTGCAATAAAAGAACTGAATACATTTATCCAAATGTTTATTAAAATGAAGAAATGTAACAGTATGTCTACATAACTTTTGTTATCTAACTAAACTTTTGTTTTTTTTTTTGCATTCGGCTAGTCTCATTGGCTTTATCCTCTAAAACAGATCTTAAGAAGAGTACACTTACTTAAATCGTCCTGCGGTGCCCTCATTTAAGTGGAAAACTTTCTGTAAGCAATGAGAAAATCGCAGTCGACTTATTATGTTTTTAATATTTTTATAATTTTGTTTTTATAATTTTCTAGTAAATTTTCTAAATTTATTATAACAACAAAAGTATCTGATGTTTTGTGTAACTATAATCATCTAGTTAAAATTTTTACATTTTGATTATTGAAGTGTGTCAAAAATTTTTTGTTGCAAATTAAAAGTTTTCCGTTGTGAAAAATTTGTATTCCTCTTTTTATCTACTCACGAAAAATAGTAAAAATAAAGACTGACAGCAGCGAACTAAGAATACAAAAATATAAATTTGTATAACAATCAGAAATTATTTAAGAAAAGGTAGCAATATTATTTCCAAAAAATATTTTCAATAAAATAGAAGAAATTCGTAGACAATCATGCAATGATTAGTTCATCTCTAAAAATCTATAAAATCTTACAAAATATTAATATTTTAAAATTATCCGAAGAACTATTTTAATATTTAAGCAAATAAGCTAAAATTCACACGTATTTTAATTTCCAAGGATATTAAGGTTTTGTGTTCATTTTTACAGAAAACTGGCAAAATAAGTTATCAGCAGAACGTAATACAGCATTTTCAGGAACGCTACAACCCGTATCAGCATTTTATACATCTATCAACCTTAAGTTGTAAAGGTTGCAATTATCAGCAACTTTACTACTCAGTTTAAGCAAACAGAATCTAAAAAGTATTTCATTCATACACTTTCTCTGTTCTTTGTGTTTTGCTTCGTTTATCTGTCGGTTATCCAAAAAATGCAGTTTTAATTTTAATTTTTACTTATTTTTACATCACCGTTAATAGTGTTCCAGTTTTATAATAGTCTGCGATTAATTTAGTTTTTAACTTAAAATAATAAATAGCGAAAGTATTAAATAAATAAGTAATAATAAATATAGATAAAAATCATATCAAGTCAGAATAAAAAGTGAATTTAACATATTAAATATATAATTAATGAAGATATTACACCGATAAGTAAAATTCAAAAACGCTATGGTAGAACCTGCACGGACTCAATATTATAAAATTGCAATTCCTGTCTTAATGATGCTAACGTCATCAAGTAAAGGAAGTTTTTATTATTGCATAGCATATGACTTAAATAAAAAACAAATAAATAAAACTACAGCTTATTTTTAGTTTTCTTAAACACTCATTTCAACCAAATTCAGTAATAAAAACTCATCCCATACTAATTTCTGCATGTGGTTAAATATTTTAAAATAAGCCAGTGTAGTAAAATGTGATCTTAATATTTTTAAGTTTATTTGATTTAACTTTAAGACGTAAAATTTACAATCAAACTACTAATGGTATACTTCCATATACATGTATAAAATAAAAATTATCTTTAAAGTTATGTTCAAGTAAACATTTTACAAAGTTGTTTAGTATGAAAAATAAAATGGTAATTTTACCACTGTAACCCCTAAAAGATGCTTTGTTTTTTTATTGTCTTTATTTAACGGTGTTTCAGCTTGAATTCAACTCTATTGCCAGTAAGTGGTTCTTATATATCTGCTTTAAGAGGTTCTCCCATATACAAGAATATTCGAATTTAACATTATAATATATTTTTGTCGCCATCGTCATTCAGTGTTAAAAAGTTTCAATCATATCACGATGTCAATCTCCATTCACAGTTAGCAGTACGCCATTTTCATTTTCAAAGGAGTTAGGTCCAATTATTCCTCCCGACCAAATTGCACACCAGACTGTCACTTTTAATGGATGCAAAGGTGACTGTTGAATTATTTGAGCGTTTCTCATTCCCCATTTTGCTTATTCACATGTCCACTCAAATGAAAAGCAGCCTCGTGACTCATTACGATTTTTTCGTGAAAAACGGAGTTATCATGGGCGAGCTGTAACACCCTATTGGCATATGAACGGTGGTCTTGTGGACGAACCTCTTGTATTAACTAAATCATAAATGGAAACAAATGCAAATCCCTGTGCAAAATTGTCTCCAAAGTTGTTCTTTGACGACCAAGCTCCTGAGAACCGCGCCGAATTGAAGTTGATGGATTATTTTGAAAACTTTCTTAAGCAGCAGTAATGTTTTAAGCCGATATTGAAGTATCTTGTGGTCCATGCTTGTGCCTATCACCTACAGAATCTCTTTCGTCGAAATCAAACAATACACGACAAATAGTGCAGGTTATTTCTCCCAAAAATGTATGTAACTTTCTCATTGTCTCAATAATCGATGATTGATTTTCTCCCAAAAATGTCACGTAACTTTCTCATAATCACCGTAGTCGATGATTGATTTCGATAAAATTTTTTAACGATTAAAAGACGTTGGTTTATCGAATATTTTTCTATAATAAACTTGCCACGTGTCTTCTTCATTATTGCCAAATATGAACTGTCAAGGCTTATGTTTACCAAAATGGTGGCACAACAAATTTGCCGACGGATCCCAGTAAGGTGAACTTATCGTCATTTTTTTTTAAATTTGTTCAGTTCTAAGGTGTGCATAAACACTAACAGCCGTATTCATAAAAACTTAAAGCAGGTTTAACTGCTGTTGTTAAGCACAATTTCCTAATGTTGTATTCAAAAAACGTTTTTATCTAACATACCTTTGTTAACTTTAAAGTAGGAAAAACCTACTTTAAACCGACAATAAATTGACAGTTCAATTTTACTATTGAAAGTTCAAAAACAAAACAAATTGTGTTTACAATAAACTGAGCCGTTTATTTTAAAAGTGGCATAAGTTACTTTGTTATTGTCATCTTTTTTATTTTAAATTAGTTTATATAACATTTTAATTTTTAGCCATTTCAGCTAGTCTGTATTTAGTTTTCTTTCTGGAACGGATTTTTCTAATGATTGTGTTGAAATAAAATCTTTTTTCTCCATGTTGTGTACTGTGAAGGATATTTTCGACAGGGGGCTACTACTACTATTACTATCTTTTCCTTTACATAAGTCACTATGTGCAATAATATGCTTTTGAGTTGTGACATTCTTAGATATTTTATAAAACACGAGGCAACCTCCTGAGAATAAAAAAATAACAAAATAATGCTAATTTTGTGTAGTATATTAGATATCACTATAATATAGTTCAGTAAACTGCACTATTCTTTCGAACTAATAGAAATAAGTCCAATAATCACAACAATACTTCACCCACACTTATTACATGTTTCCATTTCTTTCACACTAAGCTCCGTAATTAATTTCCTGAGTACAGCAACTAATGCCACTTTCAAAATAAACATTTTTGTTACAACGTTAACTATCAACACTCCTCTCAAACAAATCTCAATACTTCTTAACTTATTAACTTCAAATTTATTAAATATGAAAAAAAAACTGTTTAATTGTGACTTATGCCACTTTCAACGTAAACGGCTCAATTGACAGTTTTACTTTGTTATTCCAAAAATTTTTAAAAATGTTTATTAAAACAAATTGTAGTATACAAATAATATTAAAAACTATAATATAACATGCCATTCAATATAAAACTTTTTTACATCATTATTTTATATTTTACAAAAATATAATTATAATTAATTATTTTAAACAAAAGTTTTATTGATGTACATATAATCAAAAAAAAGCTCGTTATCCGAATAATTATTTTTTTAATATGAACAAATTCTTTGTAAGTTCTTCGTAAGCCTTACAAATTAACCTTTTTTGGGTGCTTTGCTTTTTATTAAAAAGATTAATAAAAAAACAAAAAAAAACATGTTGATTTTGCTGAAAACAATAAAAACATTTTTTATGGATCTAAATACCCGGATAAATATATTCATTTTTATACATCGTTAACTACAACATGACAACTGAAAATAGTGGAATTGCCAGAATCAAAATCCTAATTTTACTAAAGCATACATTAGCTAAAGTACTGTTTATGAATACCATTTTTTAACAAACGTCTGTTAGCCATAAAGTGTTTGTTAACTAACGTGTACTTTAAGGCTCAAGTAAGCGTTTTTTATGCATACAGCCGTAACTCTTTGACTTAATAAAGGAAACCTTATTTCGTTTTCATCTTCTCTTATTCCCCTTAACCCCTTCATTTGTGGTAATTATATTTGGGTATGATTTCACGTGAACCCGCATCACATTAGGTGTGTGAACATACCGGTTTCGGCTATATGTCATATTCAGTGTTCTCTCTATACTCATAGAAAACGGTATATATAATAAACATTTTTTAATAAATTAATCATAATTTTTTCCTTTCTTTTAGTAATAATTGTAATTGATATCATTATGTTACTTTATATTAAATTGGCAAATGTAAGCACATGACTTATTCTTTAAGAAGCTTGTGTGCCTAAAGATTAAAGTAAAGATAAACTTAAATTTATCTAACTACGACGCTTACTTTTTTCATATTTGCTTTGCTTAGTATAGACAAAGTACAAATAGTCGTAAATCCGGCTTTAATATCTTACTTTTTTTATAAGATTATTTATAATTTCATGAAACAATTACTCATGTTCGTTTTTTGTTCTCGGCCATGATTTCTTACTTTAATGTTCTTTAACTGCCATCACAATTTTGCCACAAGGATACTTTATATTGAGTTTAATTGCAACTCAATAAAAGCCACACGACCACAGACTTTTCTGTCATTTGATTTCACTTCAAAATATCACATTCAGTTATACCAGTATTAGCTTATGTTCACAGCAGATTAACTTGCTTTGTTGTCTCCTAACTTAACAGGACAAAACTTTTGCAAAGTTAACCTTTAGTCCTTCATTGATGTTTGTGTTCATACAAGAGTTTCATAAACTTTGTATTTACGTTGTGAAAAATTATGCTGTTTTGTTTGTTTGTATTTGACGATTTCTTCCTTTATTTGTAGAAGTAGCATTTAGTAGCTTCAAAAAAATATTATCAGACTATTTTATATCAAATTAACACAATTATATCTTACTATAATTATATTTATATATAGAATAAAATTTCTCCGGCTGATATGTCATGCATGAGTAAGTCATATACATAATTGATTCAAGGTAACCATTGACTGTAATGTCCTAATCGTCAATGTGTTTAAAGAAGTACGGATCAATGATTCCACCAGCCCAAAAAGCACACAAAACAGTCAGATTTTCTGGATATAAAAAAGAGATTAACACCAATCTTGTTTTATAGCCTTTTTGGTGGATACATATATATATCCTGTACATGATCGCGGATAGACTTATTTGGATTATCTATGCTACGCTCTACAGCAGCAAGGACTTTTTCTGTATGTATTGTACGACGTCTCTGCAGATGTGTATTATAATTTAGAGTAAACTTGATGCAAAAAGTTACTCGAAATAACTGCTCTGATGAACGATTATATTCACCGTAAAATCGACATAGTCCAGCATACCTGGAAGCGTTAAAATGCCGCGATAAAGTGAAAATAAATCTTCTACCAACGGTCAAAATGTACGTCTATTAAAAAAGTATTGCCAACTTAAAGGTCTATACCCCCGTTATAACGATCTAGCCCATATACTACACCATATGAGGTTAGAAATTAAATTACAAGTAAAAGGACAATACAAATTTGACATTTATACGTAAAAACTCTTCCTACATGTGACGAAGGATATAATAACTATAGACAAAACTTAAGTTTAACACACATATGTTGTACATAATTGGAGTTAAAGTAAACTTTCCAATATTGCCTTAAACATTAAAAACAACCACTGCCTTTTTCAATACATTAAAAAATCAATTAAAAACATAATTGATCGGTGTTCACGTGACGTATTATATAATTAATTTTTTATTCATTTTCACTCAAAATTGTTTGCAGTGTGTTATATTTAATTGAATTTTTGCACAAATATATTGTGCATATTATATATGGAAAACATTTTCAACGACATTTTGAAGAGCATAAAAGGTGTAATTAATTTCTTTTTACGTTCAAAATTAAGACATAAATTTGCTTGTACAGTGGATAACAGAAAAAAGCTTCACTTAAGGTACTTTGAATTTATTTAAATGTATATTTTATTATCACAAACAGGTGGCTAGATTAAGTCTAGTTCATTATTTTAATATAGTTTTAATAAAGTGTAACAATACACACTTATAGTCTGTAAGACAATAAATTAAAAATTAAATTATCTAATTTTCTGTAAGCTAACACCTTAATTTAGTTAATTTTGTAATTAGTACTATTTGTTTAATAGCTTTGTACTTGTCATTAATAATTTTTTTTGCTTTTTATACAAAAAAAGCCGTATGTTTAGCAAAAAATCTTGGCTGTGGTTAACACTGTTTACAGAAAAATGAATTATTTTCAGAAAGTATAATTTAATCTGTACTGTACAGATTTTGTTTATAAATTATAATTGATTATTATAATCTGTCCTAAAATATTTTTTAAAAATTGTTTACTTATTAATTCATTAGTTATAATTTTTAATTTTACTGAAAAAGCATTACAAAAATATGATTTAATTTTTTAAATCACTTTTTTTTGCGAACATAAAAATTTCCGCAGCAAACTACTATAATAGTAAACTAACTACAATAGCTTTTTTTTATAAATAAAAATAATAGATAATACTTTTGTTGCAGAATGTGTTTTTTTTAATATGCAACGTTTGGAATAACATTTCTCTTTAAATGACATATTTTTTGATAACAAAATTGGATGGCATGATTTCAGCTTTACATAACTAATTGCTTAAGGGTAAGTTTATTTTTTACTTTAAATGATAGTAACCTTATTTTAGAATCTTAGAAATAAAATTCCTTCTGTAATGTAACTTTATCTTATCAGATGATAATAAGTGAGTTTACTATTTATTTTTCATCTTAGAAATAATTTTTTTTTCTGTCATCCAACCTATCAGCCGTTATAGATATAATAAAGCAATATGGACAAAGATAGATATTTTGTAAAGCCAAAATTAAACTTAATCAAAAATGTTTGTTTTCCTAATCCTTTCTTATTCAGCTAATTTAGTTAAAACTAATCAGAATCATGAACTTAGCAAATATTTCTAAAGTTTGAATAAACATCATATGGTTTTTCTTCAAAAGAAAACTCTGTTTGTGATTTTGCAAGTATTGCTGTTATTGGAATAACCTCTTAATAATCTTCAAGGTGTTTTGATTAAGTCGTCTGTATGTAGTGATACCAAATTTCCACAAAATATATAATTCCTCGAAAAAAAATATTAGGGGTCTATGCTTGCTTTGAGAGAAATAGAAAAATCTGTGTTTCGTGTGGAAATGTGCCAATTTTCTTATCCAATTTTATTTATTTAAAAATTTAATTCCGTAACTTAAATTTTGGAATTTTCCCTTTTTTTATAGTTGAGTTTAATTTATAATTTTAGGTAGAAAAAATTTATGGCACTAGAATTAGTAGCTAATTTTACAATTTAATTTTAAGTAGCAAATTAATTATCAATCAGCTTTGGCTAACGGTAAAATGAGAATATCCTCTCATATCCTTACATCAAGTTTTACAATAACCAATTTCAATTCCATGTAGCTTTGGAATTGTAATTGCGAACTTGTAATTCACAATAATTAATTACAATAACTTTACATATTAGTTATTTGTTCATTTAATTTATTTACTTTCCGTTATTTTTATATGCACAAAATAAACAAAATAAAATAAACAAAATTAGTTATTAAAGTTTTGATATAAAATCATTCGATTTTATACATATCATTGAAATCTGATTATTTTCCTTAAAAAGGATTCCATTATTTAAATTTGGTTGCAGGAATAATGTTGTTAACTACAGAGGTGTTGCTCAACTTAGCGCTAGACCTAAAATCTTTGAAAAAATATTTACTCATTAAACTTACCCATTCAGTATCGTCTATATTGGTTCCTGCTTAGCATGGTTTTAGAAGGGGTTGTCCAACTGCTACTAACCTTTTGTAATTAACAACGCTAGTTATTCAGGGATTTATTCAAAGAAAACAAACTGATGTGATGTTATTTACACCGACTTTAGTAAGGCGTTTGATAAGGTCAACCATTCACGAATTGGCTTATGCGGGTTAATTCATACCTTTCAAATGAAACACAAAAAGTTCGTTTTAACGCTTCATCTGGTGTGCCGCAGGGAAGCCTTTATTATTTTCCTTGTTTATTAATGCTATACCTAAAGCCATTAAATACTCTAATGTTTTGCTAAATGCAGACGACGTAAAGATATTTCAAACATATATTCATCATGATACTCATATTCTCTTGCAAAAGGACTTAAATGCATTCACTTTATGATGCAATTTAGTCTTAACCTTGAACCTTAAAAATTGAGATGTCACACAAATGTGCAACATATTTTAAACGGCTAGGAACTTGAGAAACTGAATGCAATTTCCGATTTTGATATTTAATTTTACTGAATGCTAAATTAAATTTCATATAGCATATTTCGTTAGCCACTTACTTACTTAAGTGTGGGCAGTTCTTAGATTTATAAAATGTTGTGGTAAGGAGTTCTGCCAGGAGTTTGGTTTATATCACATAGCATCTTTATACTTTTGTTGTCAGACCTATTCTGGAATATGGCTCAATAATTTTGGATTCAATTTATAAAGTGCATGCAGAAACAGTTCTTGTTATTTTATGTTCGAGGCTTATAATGGAATATCTTAATTCTACCATCTTGCAGCAGTAGACTTTTACTAATAAAGTTGCCGACACTAAAAAGCCGTAGAATAATGTTAAACGGCACTTTTGTTTTAAATTTAATAAAAGGAAATATCTGCTCAAATTTTTTGATTGTCAATATTTCATTTAATGTTCCATTTCGTCCTTTTCGCTATTTTAATCGATTAGTAATTAAAGTATTCACAGCAAATTATATTAACTCTCGACCGTTTTTAAAAATTTGTACTGAATTTAATAAATTTTATCAGCATATAGATTTTTCTATAAATGTTAATGCTAAATTAAACTAAATTTAAGTTGTATGTACTATTGTGTACTATTATTATTTAATGTCTGTAGTGATCTTGGATCCATAGACTCAATGTAAAGAAATAAAATAAAATATTTTTTATGTTTAAAAGGGTATGTTTTCGTGAACTGATCTTAGAAATATTAATACAGAATGTGGAGTTTTTGAATATTTTTTCGCATCTTCTAAGTGAAGTTGCGCATCAAATTTTACGCAAAAATATAATTTTAATTTTATGGATTTTTGTAGTTAACTAACATGATTTTTTATTTATACTTTTTTGTTGTTTTATGTAGTTGTCTTTTTGTTTAACTGGCCATTTCAACTGCATATGGAGATTTTGCTGACAGGCATGTGGTAAATTGTGTTAACATACGGTTTTTACCAATTAAGTTTTTCGTTGTATTGTAATATTAATGTAAAACATTTTTGCAAAATGTTTATTTAACGCATAACTACTGTGTGGTAGTATGTTGCTTAAATATTATTATTGTTAACATTCTGTGAAGGGTTTGCAGCTTCAAGTGACCATTAAATAAAATTGCCGGATATTTATGTAAAAACTTTATTTATGAAATAAATAATAATAAAATAAAAAGTGGTTAAAGATACTAGAATTATGCAAAAATTCCCTTTAAAATAAGTCATTAGATGAAAGATAAATTTTTGTTTAATATGTTTTGGGAAACAATTAGAATTTTTGAAAGCTAAACAATTGTTTACATCACTCCTTCAAAAGCGCGTGAATTTGTGGGGTTTGAAAATCCATTATCTTTGTAGTTTTATTCTTGTATTTTTTTAATAATTAATGGCTAAAAATGATTAAAATCTTCCTTTCTTTCTTATTTACTTAAAGCCTTTAAACTTATTCGAAAGTTTTTAATGATGTCAGTTTGTGAGTGACGCGATTCAAATTTTTAATTATACCTAAAAAAGGCCATCAAATAATTGAAGCACTGTCTTGCTATGAAAACATCTCTTTTAGTATTCTATTTTAATCTATTGGAGGCAATGGCTCATAATCATAGTAATTATTAAAGTAAACTTTAAGAGTTCCATAACCACGTAAAAGTATGTTTCAAAGGTAAAATGCTTTTTCGAACTTATTTTCTTGATTGTTTATTCTCATAATTTTTATAAGATCATAAAAATTATGTTTATTAACTATTTATTTAAGCAAATTTATATCCTTATCATTGGTGGATATTTTATTGAACACATTTAATTTGTTTTTGTTATTATGAAATAGACACTACATTTATTTCAAGAATGCAATCGAAAAGTAAGCATTAAAAGGTGAATAAAACTTTAGTAAGAAATAGACATAATTCACACATAAAAATAAAATAGACAAGTAGAATTATTTCATCTGCATAATAGCTGTTGTTTACAACTAACAAATAGGTACGAATAATACTAATTTAGGAAATTGTGCTTGTATTTAATAGTTTCTGCACTTTCCGAAAAAATAACGCGAAAATTCATAAATACTTTTGCTTCCTTTTTTCCTACTTAAAAAAATTAAGAATAAAATTAGAAAAATGTGTAGATAACAGTATATATTAAAGGCCTTACAATATCGATATGTGCTTAGATTTTCCAAGCACATATCGCCTTACAATGTGTTTACACGTGATGCCATGGAAATGTACAGTTTTTAGATACTCGTTTCGTACAAAAACACATCCAAGAAAATCTTTTACATTTTTTATGTACAAAGTGCACAATAGACGAAATCATTTATTATCTGTTTCAAACTACCCTACACCTGCTAGTCTTGTCATATTTTATGAAAACAAAATAATTGTTGCTCATACGAATTGTAAATTTATTTTGTCATTTGAGTTCATATCGAAAAATTCACAGACATTACAATGATTTATGATTCACAGCTCACTGGTGGTATATGGTTCTTACTTTAAAGACATTACAAAGATTTTTCAATAAATCGTTAACAAGAGATAATGAATATAATATTGTTACTAAGATTAAAATCTTTTGTTTTGAAAGATACAGTAAAAAATGCCATATTGTGTCTAATACGAACTGCTTAAATTGCTAAAAAATTTTATGGACACAAGACAACAACAACAAATAAGCTACACAGGCGCCTATACTGATGATGATGATAACAACTACAATATATCATAATGTTAAAGAAGAATATTCTTGTATATTTGAGAACTACCTAAAACACATAATAAATACCACCTGTCGGCAATAGAGTTGAATTTAAGTTGAGTATCTTTTTGGGGTTAAAGTGGTAAAGTTACGATCCCGTTTATTTTGTGTGAATAAACGCAAATAAGAGTAAATAAATCATATAATTTAATTAAAACCACTAAAGCGATGTATTATTATTTTGTAATAAAAGAGCTCAATATAATAAAACGTTTATTAAATGGAACAAACGTAATAATATATATACAAAGTCGCCTTTCATTCGACTCCGCGAATGTTTCAGTCATGAGTTATATCATTTTCATTATATTTAACATAACAGCATTTTTTTCTAATGTTTACTTTATTCATATTTTTATTTTAAATTTATTTATTTATTTAAAGACATTTTTTGGCATTTTGAAGTTGAGCAAGTCTACTAGTGTAGGGCGGTGTTATTATGGGATGCTATTGTAAGCCTCGTAGACAAAATAATAAGAGCTGCTCTTGCACCGAATCCATGTTATTACTATGGATTTTATAAATTGGATCCCAAATTATTGAGCTATATTTCAAAATAGGTCTGACAAGAGAAGAATAAATCAGTGACATATGGGCCACTAAACTCCTTTGCTCAGCGTTTTATAAATTCTAGTACTGTATGTGTTTAGTTAGTGGCTAATGAAATATGCTGTATATAATTTAATTATCATTCAGTTAAATACCAAGATCGGAAACTTCATTCAGTTTCTGAAGTTCGTAGCCATTTAAAATATATTGCACGCTTGTATGATATTTTTAGAAGAAACACATGTATTGGCACATTTTGATGTTCAAATTCATAAGATTATTATTACCAATCCCAACGAAGTAGTTCCATTCAAATGAAATGAAACAAATAATCAGTATTAACAAACAACTAGAAAGTGGAAAACAATTGCAAAAGAATTAATTTTAGTGTCTTTCTTGCTGTCAAATCTGGAAAATTTTTAATAACTTCGGCAATTATGATATCTGACAACATACGCCACGACCATGCTGACAGATGTCGATTCCTTCATCAAAGTTTTTAATTACTTTTTGGCAAAATGGCTTTTCTATTTCGTTAATCACATCACGGATTTTAAGTTTTAAGGTTAAAATTAATTTCATTGGCTTCGTATAAACTCTGTCCTTAACATAGACCCACAAAAAAGAATCTAGTGGTTTTAAATCACACGATCTGCCTGGCCACTTTACTGCTGTTGTCGTGGAATAATGCGATTGGGAAATTTGGTTTGCAATACATTGATCTTTTCAATATCTACGTGACATGTGCCACCGCACACAGTGATATCCACATCGTTTAAAATAGAAAAAATTTTAGTTGTTAGCATCTCGCGAAAGCGTGGTCCGTTACTGTATTTCCAGCCTCATCTTCGAAAAAAACGGCCTAATCGCGACTCCAGACCACATAGCGCAACAAACAGTGACACGTTGAGAATGCAAAGACTTTTTAATAATCGCGCTACGATTATTAGAAGCCCAAATGTGTCAATTTTGGAAAATTTTGGTTTGAATAACCCCAATTGTTGAGAACGTTGTGGAATTGATAAATTTGAGTCTGCTTGAATACTGTCGCTCACGGCTGCGATGTTTGCAGTTAAACGACCCGGTCGAGCATGAGTTGATGTTCGCATATTTTCTATAGAGCCTCTCGACTCAAATTTACGACCAAATTCCTAATAGCGGACACAAAAGCACGATTATGTTGTCTGAAAATATCACGAGTTTTGCGAAATGTGACAATAACCATCATTTTCATGGTGAATTATAACGCGATTTTCGTGCGAAATTGAATTCATTGTAACAATTGCCAATGCATCTACTAAGAACACATCAAAGAAATAAATGTCAAAACAATTATGTTGTTGGTGTTGCCGCAATTCAAAAACAAACTTCTTGTTGAAATAGCCGACATAAGTTAACGCATTCAGTATTAAAAACTATTTATAGTTTCTTTCGTTTTTAACTTGTAATGTTAATATCACACAATTCGTAAAACAATTTTACTTATACATTAACTTATTACTTGTCATTGAAGCACATATTGTGATTGAGATTAAATTGCCTTTAAACAAGCACATGAAAGAGTATTTAATACAAATAAGGAAATAAATAGCGAAGTAGTTATTAATAGCACGCGCCAATTATCAGAAAAATGAAGCACAACAATAGAATAGAAAAATATCAATTATATTCTAATAATTATCAATCTTGTAGTACAATAAAGCAATTATAATAGACTTGTATATTGCAAAATCTTTTTAATAAAGAATGAAAGTAGATTTACACATCTACAATCAATTTGGCTTATTGTTATAAAAACTCATTAGGAACTGACTGCATTTTCTTTTGTGAAATAGATAAGATAGTAGCTATAGCATCCTTTCTCTTTTACTTCATAATTCAGCTGTCTAATGTAATTAGTTTGCTTTCATATTATTATTTTCAAAACGAAAACAAGAAATTAATTAAACTAAAAAATATGGCTGGCTGGCTATTTTGCCTGGCAGCAAACTTTAAATTATTTACATGTAAATAAGCAGGGTAAACTTGTATTAAGAAAACCTCTTTTTTCAGGTGAAAATTAGTTGTGGTAAATGTTATATTCTACTACTACTCCTATTGCTACTACTACTACTATTACTGCTACTACTAATAATACTGCTACTACCACTACCGATACTATTACTACTACTACATCACTACTACTAATACTACTACAAATACTTGTACTATCACTACTATGGAAAGTATAGATTATTTGTTAACAAAGAAATAAAAAATTTTTCAACAAAAAAAATTATAAAAAAAGGTGAAGTTTTATTTAGAGCAAAAAAAAACACAAAGTCTTTAACTAAAAATAATGTTTATGTAACTCTTTATATATGCAAAAGTATAATCACTTCTCTTTCTTAAGCACAAAATAAGCATCTTATATTAATTGCTTGATCCACAAACAACCATCGACAATTCGCAATCAAAACCTGGTACTAGGTTTTCCAAGGGTTCTGCCATTTTTTTGGTTTTGAGATTTAATGCTTGAAAAAGGAATTTAAGCTCCAATATTTACATTTTAATATAATTATTATTACAATTTGAATTTGTATACGACACATATGTAAATTCTTACTTCTTTCGAGAAATCTAATAATATCTTCTTCATTTGTTTTGAGCATCGCAATAACTGTGTTACGTTATGCAGTATCTTGGGAACATATCAAACTAAACAAGTACAAATAAGTTATCATAAGATTTACTTTCTTCTTTCTTGCATTTCTTCTTTTCTGCATTTTTAACATTGTAGATACATTTGCAAATAGTTTCGCCCTATAATAAAAATGGATTAGATTTTACTATCTGGCAGGGTGTTATCAAAACTGTGACGGCAAAGCACAAGAAACCTCTTTTCCTTCCCGCAGGAGTTTTATAACAACAGAAATATGTATGTTTGCTATATTTTGTTATTTCAAACATATGATTAATATTAAGAAATGTCACAGAAATATTTTAAATTCTGTTTTTTTGAACATGTCAGTATATTATATGTAAATTAGGTAGAAGTGAAAAGTCTTCAAGAAAAAGATACATACAATGTCAAATTTAATTTAGTGTTGTATATAATTATTTATTGCAATTTTAAGATGATTCAGGACGTAATAACAAAAATAAAAGTAATGAAACTTATGAAGATATAAATGTAATAATATGTATATAATTATCAATAGTTACTTTGTATTTAAACAATACTATTTAATTACTGCCATGTTTAGTGAAATACTTTATTTTAGAAATAAATGTTGAACATAAATCCATAATTTTTTTTCTTGCTTTAAGAGGTTAAATAAATGAGTTGAATTTTTAAACATGACGTAATATTTATTAGGGCAGTGAATTTTAATAGCTCTTCGGTTTCAAACTATTAGGTATTTCAATGAATTAATATATCATGGTTGCAAATATAGTTCTATTTAGATTTAATATTAAATTTAAAATAAATAAAAAAAATATTTCTAAAACGCGACTTGATAAAGAATTTATCGCAACGCAAACGTTCACCAATCGTACCAAACAAACAGTAACAGTAACAGTAAACATTGACGGTTTTCACCAAAAGATATGGAAACAAACAAATGTAACCTTGAAAATGGAAATTATTAGGGACATTAAAATTTTCAGATAAACTATTAAATATCGTCAAAGTTTTGGAGTTGGCAAATTTTTAGTGAATAGAAAACATTCAGTGAATATTTATTGGTTCTCTAAAATTTAATATTTAAGCCAAATTACGATTTTTGTAAGGATTTTTTTGTTTGTTTTTTTTCTTTTTTGTTTATTATTATTTTTTTGTTAAACGCTATTACTTTTACTCAAATGTCGTTATTTTGAAACAAATAATTATTGAGCAATATTTTACTATTATGGTAAAATTGTTATTTTGAGTTCTTTTATTGCAAAATAATAATACAGTATTTTACAATCTATATATATAAAAGAAAGTGATGTTAGTTACTACGCTTATAACTCGAGAATGCCTGGACCGATTTCGGTGATTAGCACCAATTCGGACAGGTCTCCGGCCAAATAAGAAGAATACACAAGAAAATTTTGGAAAATTTCCCAAAAAAAAAATTATGAAGAAAATTCATTTTCACATACATTTTTTTTACAACGCTATCTTAACTCAAAAACCCATAAAAAAACATGATTGTAAATGCTATATTGCCAGTAGATGGCGTTGTATGCACACTTGGCAGATGCAATGACATATGTTAGTAGTCAAAAAAGTCATGAAAAATGTGATTGAAGCAAAAATTTTAAAAGAAAAATATAAGGGCGATGTGTTGAAACCACGCATTCCTATGATTCCTCCAGATTTGCCGTTTGATTTTAAATGGCTTCAGTTCCCCATACCTGTTGCTTTTCAATGATCCCTGTTTTTTGCACTTTCAGTTATATGTATCACGTTCACGTGCTTTGTTTTTCAATACCGCGAACCAAAATCGATCAAAAAATGTCGAAGAAATGACTTGCAAAGCAGTCACGGGCACGCTAGTTTTTAATAAAGTTAAACGATTTTTTCACTTGCTATATACATAAAATAAATGCGATGGTAACTTTGTTGTCTTTAATCACTGATGACTCAACTTAAATGAATTCATTTGCCCAGCAAGTGATGCTTATACCTGTTCTCGAAGATGCAAGAATATTCAAATTTAACATCAACCCATATTGTTGTTACTATTATTATTCAGTGTAGGTGCCTTGATTGCTGTGTGTTTTGTTTTGTTCCGTGTTAGTTGTTTATATTTTCTGTTATTTATCTTTTTTCGTAGAGTTTCTTACAATCATTTTGTTGCTGTTGTTTTGTGTGTATAAGACTTCTTAGAAAACTACGTAGTTTAAAAAATGTACAGTGGGTCGTTTCGTTTATTTATTTTACTTTTTAAACTTAGTAAATCATCTTCGTAACAATATTTTGTTTAAAAACTTTGAGTTAAATTTTGATTTATTCCTAGTTTCTAACATAATTTCCATTTAGTGTTATAGGAGATGAGTTAGTGTTTCTTTGCAGATTTCTATTTTTGGTGTAAATTGAATTTGCTATAAATATCGAAATGCTTAAATTTCAGTTTTTTGCTGAAATGTAATTTGAAAATAAAATTTCATTTTTCTTATTAATTATGAAACTACTGTTACGTAGATTTTATAATTATTACCTGATTTTTTTTTATTTATTTATATTTCAAAAATCTTCTGAATGAGGAAAGCATCAGTAATTTCCTCACAATACTACTGCTTATGGTAACATGTTACGTGTTACATACTTCTTACTGCAGCTGTCAGAGTACCGGTCATTCCATAAAATTAAAGGTCAATAAAAGCTGTTAGTATTTTATAATAATATCTACAATGTTCCGCTCATGATATTTAGTATAGACATGAAGTGTCGAGCAATTTTCTTTTTCAACGATCGAATTATACCTTTAAGATTTAACACTCACAGCTCATTATTCCAACTATAAGCAAAATGTTTGTTACATAAAAGTAAAAATTTACAACACTTTAACATTTTCTTCTAGAAATATTTATATGCCGTAAGGAAATTATTAACTTTGCTTAAGTTTTAAGCACTTTTCATTCAAGTTTTGAGCAAAAACTTAATTTTATAGTTTAACAACTTTTAAAAGAAAAAAAGAGAATTTTCAAATTTATATCAAATAATTAAATAGTTCCACTTTGTATAGTTGTATTTTTCCCTTCTTTTTGTTTTATTTATTTGCCTTCGTTTTGTATTTTTTTTTATTTTTTGCTTGTTCACAAACCGTTTCAGGCAATAGCAATCGTCCTAAATTTTCATCTCAGGGAGCATTGTAGTAGTTATGGTTTCGCAGGCCCTCATGAATTAATTAAGGGGCCAGGATCATCTCTCTTTTGACTAACAACACATAGTGAATGATATAGATCCAGTGAGCATGCTATGTCATGTATTCTGGACCGACCAAGAGTTGCAAGTCTCCAAATCTTCAGCAAGGACTTTACTCCATGATCCCGAATTTGCCACTAGGAATGACCTGTTGGATAGAATTATGCTTCGGCTTCCAAGAGCGTGGGTGCACGCTATATATCACCCAAAGTGGTTGGGTTTATCATCAGATATGAACTCGCGGTTGGTGCTGATGTAAATCTAATCACAAAATTAAGGCCGTAGCTCGTGTTTACCTAGTCGTTTGTAATATCACTGTTGAAAGTTTGTGTTTTGTAGATTTCCAGGTTTTCTAGAATGACTAGTCTTTGTCCTTCTTTGCTAGGATATAGAAATGTCATACATTCATCCACCTCCCCTGGTGTGTGTCTATTAATGCCAAGGTGTAAAGCAAAGCTGGAGTGTTCTCCTTTTCGTTTGTATGAGCGTTTGTGTTCTGTAATTTTTTGTTTTTACTTTCGTCCAGCTTGCCCTATATAAGTATGTCCACAGCTTTGTCTGAATTAAATTTGACAGTTGTGTCCGTCGATTTTCTGAAACTATGTCACAAAGTATTGCTGGCCTTCAGTGCTCTGAGTAAACCTTCTTTGTGGAAAAATGTTAGTTAATCTATATATTTCCAGTCGTGTGTAAATAAAAGTCTATTGTATCGGTTGTCTCTTTGTCCTTTATATTTCTGTTTCTAGTGTTGTATTGTCTAAGAAGTTTGTCAATAGAGGGTTTGTAGTTGTTACTTTTGGCTATGGTGTAAATTGTATCGAATTTTCTCTTGTGCTTGTATGTAGTAAGTGCGATTATCTTAAGTCTGTGTATCATATGTCTAAATGCTTTGTTGTTTGAGGTGATGTAGATGGTAGTGTCCGTCATAGTTCGTTTTCTATAGATGTCAAATGTTAAACAGTCAGTAACTTAATACCGTATATAAGCCGCATTTTTGCTGCACGGATAATTATTGCACTTTTTCAAGCCTCCAGTCTACATTTTGACACACACCAAACGATATACGCGTTATAAGTATGCAAACATTGTAAACACATGTATTTTTCATGTTATGTTATTTTTATGTTATTTTTATCTTTCGCTAAAGTAAAATATTAAATTATTTGATAAAAGAAATCAGCTCCTTCCTTGAACTGTATAATCTTTACGTAAAATAAACCGTGAACAAGAAATTATAGTTTTTTGCTACAACCGGGGGTTATTCTAGTAGAATTTCTTAGTGAATATTCATAAGATTGTACATTTTAAAACTGAAATTACTTTATTTAAATTTAAATAACATTTATTCATTTATTCATTTCATTTCGATCTCTCCACTTTCTGTACAACAAGATTGTGTCTTATATTTATAGTACAGGAACGTACAATATTACAATAGTATTCTTAAGATACAAAAAACAAAAATAGAAAAAAATAAAAAATTATAAAATAGTTTAGGTGAAATAATTATATAGAAATTTCCTAAAATTGTTAGCATTGCTATTCATTTGCTGACTTAGTGGAAGACTATTCCAGAGACGAGCGGCATTAATATAAAATTGCCATTCGGATACGAGGCAGTGATGACGAGGCAAAATAATATTTTTGTGCCTTGGTGATTGGAAGAAACATATTTTTTCAAACAAATATTTGGGCGTTCTTGTCACAATTATTTTATGCAAAAATAAAAGGGTACGAACCTTTATTAGTCCCTGAAAAGAGATTCCAAGAAGATTGTTGGAGACATGTGATATATGATCAAATCTTCTGAGTTGATAGACATATCTAACGATATTATTGAACATAACTTCAAGCTTGTTCCTACTGACCGAGTCACAGCATCCAAACAACTCACATCCATAAGTTAAAGCGGGTATAAGATACATTCTAGCAAGCAAGATTCGTATCCTCAAAGGAGTAAAATATTGTGTTGACCACAGAGCTCGAAGCTTAATAAACAATTGACCTGCCAGCATATTCACATGATCAGTCCATGTTAATCTATTATTAAATACAATGCCGAGGTTTTTAGCAGATTTAACAATCACAATTCTCTCGTTGTTCAATACAATATCATGTGACAGTACGGGCTGCAAACCTCTTTTACATATAACGATGCATTTCGACTTAGATGGATTTAGGTAAAGCCCATTTGCATTCGCCCAAAGGTAAATTCTATCCAGATCATCGTTTAAGGAGGATATGCTGGAGTCAATATCTCGAACAGAGCTACTTAGTGTTAGCTGCACATCATCTGCATATAAGTGTATACCGCAGCTAGAAAGTTGTTTCGGCAGATCATTCACATAGAGTGAAAATAGTAGCGGGCCTAGAATGGAACCCTGTGGCACTCCTCTAGTAAGAGGTAAGCTATCCGACCAAACATTATTCACCAACACCGATTGCATACGGTTCGATAGATATGAGGAGACAAGTTTAACTGACAGGCCAGAAAAACGAAAGAAGAGTTTTAATTTCAGTGCCATAATTTCATGATTGACCGTGTCAAATGCCTTGGAGTGGTCAAGGAGTACTAAGAAATTGATATCTCCTCTATCTAACCCTTGCCGTAAATTCTCACTAACATATGCAAGTGCCGTAACACATCCATGACTCTCTCGAAAACCTGATTGCATAGGAGACAATAAATTGTTGGAATTAACATAATTATATATCTGTCTAAACAGAAGTTTCTCCATTCCTTTTGAAAGAAAACATAATATCGCAATCGGCCTATATTCACTATTCCTTTTCCGTAACGGTACTACTTTTGCATGTTTCCAATTTGATGGAAATACACATGACATTATAATGCAATTAAATAAATGTGTTACAAAGGGGAGAATCACTGGTAAGAGTATTCTTATAAATTTCGGGTGAATACTATCCACACCTACTGCATTCGATTTAATCGAAGCACATACCAAAACTACATCCTGTTGGGATACACATGAAAAGTTAAAACGTTCAACGATACTCGAAGAGCTCGATGAAGAATTGAAAAAAAAACTCGGATCTGATTCGACAACCGGTATGTTTGTAAAAACTCTATTTAAATCATTGCCATTCACACTGCTGTCCACACTGTTGTTTATCTTACCAATGCCAATTTCACGTATAGTATTCCACGTCTGTTTAGGATCAATCGCAGAACTGAACCGTACAGTATAATAATCACTCTTAGCACATCTTATGGATTTATTAACCTTTCTCCTGGCTTTACAGAATTGATACTTCAACTCCGGTGTTTTAAACCTCTTCCACCTGGCGTAAGCAAGATCCCTCGCCTTAATTGCATCTCTGACAATATTCGAGAACCATGGTTTTTGGTTCGGAACAACTTTACGACGCTTAAGTGGCACTGTTAGATCATAGAGATATTGAATATTACGTTCCAAAAAAAGCGATTGATCCTCAACAGAAGGAATTAAATAAATATCAGTCCAAGCCAGTCGCAAGGAGTGTGCCCTTAGGGCATCATAGTCCAAGTGTTTGAAGTCGCGATAATTAACGTACCGTTCAACATATTCAGCCTGAAAGTTATAATTTAAAAATATCAGGTCATGTTTAGAAAAACAAGAAGCTGATATCTGATCGTACAAGATAATATTTGCGGTGTTTGAGGCAAAGAAGAGATCAAGCAGTGTACTTGTTGAGGATGTGTGATGTGTCGGATTTGTCGTGTTAATGGGAAAAAGACCGAATGATAACATATCATCTGAAAGACGCGTATCATTCATTAAATTAGAGTTGAAATCACCCGCTATAACTATATCATTATATTTGGACACATGATACTCAAAAACTGCATATAAACTAGATAATGGTATTCTCTTATTTGGACGATATACACAACCCACAAGCATCTTCTTCCCATAAGAGGACACCTCAACAAAAACAGATTCTACATTTTGCCCAGACGCACAATTTGCAGAAAAATAATTTTCACATATTTTGCAACTGATATTACTCTTCACAAATATGGCAACGCCACCACCATGACTTTCCCTATCAACTCTGAATACTTTATATCCGCTAGGGCATATGGTATTATCATATGTTGAATCAGACAACCACGTTTCCGAGACGCAGATAACATCAACATTTGATCCCTCGAAAACCAATTTAAATTCGTCCCCTTTATTATTTAAGCTCTGTGCATTTATATGAACTATTTTAAAACCATGTCTATACTTGGCCATAATTCGCAACATACTCATTGTCATGTCTCTAGAGCATCCACGTTCATTACTATTTAACGACATAATGGTTATTGATTATCAAAATAAGCAATGCTAACAATATAAATAAACAGTAGAAGTTATAATGTAGAATCATGTTTAAAGTTAATCTAAATTTATCACAAACATTATAAATAACAATAAATAAGTAGTTAAAAATTAAATAAAATTCCAATAAAACAAGATCAAAGATCATTCGGAATTTTAACTGTAATTTATCAAATAATAACGTTATCTCCATATTAATGACATTGAAGTGAAAAATACAAAAAAGCATTACTAACAAAATAATAAAACAATTATTGTGTACTGCGAAAAAAATGAGTTAGTTGTTCCGGATACAATATTTTCAATGGTTCTTCATTTTCAGATGGTTTCACGTGTACAACACCCCTAAAGGTATAAACCGCCTTAAGTCCTTTATCCTTTTTCAGTTTCAGCGCTTGTTTAAAAATACCATAATTGTGTGGCGTTAGATTTTCGTTTATGTAAAAGGACGTATTGCTTTCAAAACCTGCATTTGAAAGTTTCAATGCCGATTTGTATTTGCGACGGTCAGCTGCTACAGTTTTCAGAAAATAGTTTTTTTCAAAAGGTGTACTTAATTTCACTACAATTGGAGGATCATTGACACTACTTTGGTTTTTGAAATGTTTTACACGAAAAATAGATTTGTATTGCAAAACATTCATATCAACGGAGCAGCATATGGATTCAAAAATTTGATGTAAATTCTCATTGTCATGGTATGGTATTCCGGTTATACGTATATCTGAAGCAACTGCAGAATTTTCATGATTTAAGCATTTTATCTGTAGATTAGCCATATCAGTCTTTAATTTGTTCATTTCTAGGTTTTCTGATTCCAACTTTTCAATTCTATCATTTAATTCCTTTATTTCGCTTTGCACTTTATTTATAATTTCATCTTTAAACCCTCTAAACTTTTGCTCAAGTTCTGTAAGTAGACTTTTCTCACTTTGTGCAATCATATTTTTTATCAATTCAGATTGCTCTTTTATAAATCTGTCTTGCTTTTCAAATTTAGCGTCTAACCAATTCCACAAACGACTGCGTGAAAAAGAGTCATTTGAGTTTGTAAATATATGATCACTTACAGGTGGTATGTTGATATCATTTACATCATCGCATAAAGAGCTAAGTTCAGCTTCATTTGCTGTTCTCTTAGATTTCCTTCTTAATGTATCAGCTGAATACGAAATATGATTCTTATTTCTGCAAGTTGTCATGATTAAATAAATAAAACGATTGTTGTTTAGTTTTGCTCTTTATTGGCTATTTATTTGTTATAGTTGTTGTTTGACGGTTTATTATTGTTTAAGTTACACAAGCACTTGTTTCAATAAAAAATTTATAATAAAGATTCTTGTTCAGTTATGTTGTTGCCGTGGGTGTTGTTGTGTTAAGAGATTTTACCTATTGCTGTTCAAGGTTTATGTTTTGAAGTTCATCGAACTCCACTTAATTATAAATGGTTATTCACTTAGATACTCTTAAAATTTCTTTTTGTTGTTTACGTTTTGCCTTATTAAGAGTTTATTATTTTCATATAGCAAGTATGGTTTTTATATAAATTTTATAGTAATATTTTCGCAGCACTTTTTGTGCAATATTTAAAATTGAAATTAACGTATAGAGGTTCTTTTAAATTTAAATTTGTTTGTCGTATTTTATTTATTTTAACGATTAAAATACGATTAAAATACTTGTTTTCTGCTTCTGTAATTATGTCTATTTATTTGTTCACAGTTCTAACACGAATTACTTTTATTTATTTAAACTTAATTATTTGTGTTACAATTCGGTAATCGTATATTTTTATGGTTTTATTCGGTTTTATTATTATTAATTTCGGTAGGTACAGGTTATTTTGACAGAGCACAACATAAACACATCCACTCACGACAAAGATTCATATAACACATATAGACACATTATTCATATAGACACATTATTCAACAACAAAATCTTTAGTGACGAGGCTCATCTTTATGTAAACAAACAAAATTGTCGCATATGGTTGGTTACAAAATCCAGTGGTGCGGAATCATCAGCAAGAAGTTTTTTGAAAATGAACAGGGAAACGCCGTCACTGTGATTTCTCTGCGCTATCAAACCACGATAACCAAAGAAAGAGGGCCTTTGGTGCGGCATCATCGACACGTAGTTTTTTTGAAAATTAACAGGGAAACATCGTGACTGTGATTTCTTTGCGATGACAACCAATTTTTTTTCTGGCCACAGTACTCGCAGAACCATTACATCCAAAGAAAGTGACCCTTTGGTTCGGCATTATCGTCACGTAGTTTTTTGAAAATGAACAGGGAAACGTCGTCACTATAATTTCTCTGCGCTACCAAACCATGACAACCAATTTTTTGTGGTCACAATTGCGTAATATTCACATCAGTGACCTTTGATTTCATCAAGATGGCGCCACAAGCCACACAGCCTCTCAAACAATCATACATTGTATATGAAATTTTTTAGTCGCGTAATTTTTCGATTTGGCGATGCCAATTGACCGTGATTTAATGCCGCTGAATTTTTTTCTCTACGGCCATTCGAAAGACCTAATTTACGTCAAAAATACAGAAATAACCGTAGCTCTGAAAGATGAAATTCTACACTACATTGACAAGATAAGTGAAGTTTTGTTGCAAATTGTGCTTCAAAATTTCCAAAAAAAGAGCGGATCTTTGATTACATGCTAGAAGTGAAAGTACATCGAATATCCTATTCCATTGTGAATTCACATATATCTACTTTACACTGGTGTCAATAAAGCTCAGGTCGTCAAAAAAGCCAACTTACTGTCTAACCTAAGATATTGCCACTCATTAGTTCTCTCATTTAAGCCTATAAGTCTACTGCTAAGTCAAGATTTTTTTAAAAATTGTTAATGATGAAGTTGACTTCGGAACTAAAAGAAGTGGATTGCATCCCTAATCATCAATTTGAATTCAGGGCTAAGTATAGCACTATTAAAAATTCTACGAAATTGTTCACATCATAAGGAAAAATATATTCAGCTCTGTTTATAAATGTATCGCAAGCATATAAAATAAAGCTTAACCTACCTACAAATACTCATACACTGTTCAAAGGTAACTTTATAAGCTCCGCTCATCCTATTTTAGCAGGGTCCTCCACTGCATTTGATTTATGCATCAGATATACCAACAGCAACTGGCATTCACAGCAATTCTTAACTTCCGTGATAGCTACCAAGTGTAATTACGAAATTTACAGGAGCATATAAACATATTAGAGGAATAGCTGAGGCTATGGAAAATAAAGGTAAACGAGCAAAAATGTACTAATGCTATATCCACTCTAGGTAAAGATACATGCTTTACCATCCCTATCATCAGCAACCTAATATTACATTACAATTACGTGAAATCCGAAATATTTCAGTTAGACCTTTGACTAACATGGAAGTCTTATATTGATATTAAATTGATTTAGATGAAATTGAAGACTTGCAGCTAAATTGGCAAAATAGGCAGGAAGTCAACTATAAAGTTGGATTGTAAACTCATATTGTACAATGTGATCCTTAAGACAATAGGGGATTCAGCTATTGAGGCATTACCACGGCCTCAAACATTGAAAAAATTCAAAGGCGACAAAATAAAATTCTTTAATTTTAACAAACTCTATGGTATGTTAAAATTTCATGAAGACCTAATTGTACCTGTAATAATTGCGGAATTTTTAAGATACGCGATAAAGAACACCCCAACGCACTTGCACACAACATCCTTTACTTTGGCCTCCATAATAGGTTGAGAAGGATGGACGTGTTTGCAATCATCACAAGAAATGATTTAACGATATAGTAATCGCAAAACTATCTCGTTTTAGTTTAGCACTGGTTGGACTTAAGTATTTATTTTTATTATTAAGATTTAAATACTTATTGTGAGTTCCTGAAGATTAAGTAAATAAATTAAATAATGATAAAAAATTAGTTCTCTAGTCATTGCCTTCTGAAAGAGATCTTATAGATTAAACGAAATATGCTATAGGTGACAGTGTGAAAAAAGGATGCTTCTTGAATTCTGTCATCTACGGTACGAAATTTTTAATATCTCTGTTTGTAGATAGATGTTTCAGAAAATATTATAAATTTGTACGTTTAAGATATCTGCTGTTTCAATAGTGTTTATGAAACATCTATAATTTTTATCCTTTCTCCAGAGATTTCAAATATTGACACGTGTTTTTTGTCAGTTATTTTAAATTGCCTCATATATTTTGAATACTCGTAAAAAATTTGCTTTTGCATAAACTCAACAATTTTATTTGATGGCCGCTTGAAATTTCATTTCTTTCGTTTTTGCTGTGCTAACCATAAATTTTCGATTTAGGAAATATTTGTAACGAAAAATTTACTTTTGCCTTCTATTTTAAAGAGCATCGAAAAGAAGAAAAGATAACTTTGTGACTATTATGGTTGCATTATATTCAAATTCTACAACAAACTGATTACAAATAATGTGATATCATTCGTAGGCATAATATCACATCTAAAATAGTATTTTAAGGGACTTAAAAGAAACACAGTAAACTCAGCAGAAAAGAAAAGCAAAATTAATATTCCAAGCAGCAGAATGCTATTTTCTGTGCACATAAGGTCGCACTGAAACCTACATATGTAGAAATAATATTACATTTTTTATTAGCATTCACTTTCTATAGAGTGCTTTAACCCAAATTAATTTTACCGTTTGTTTAGCCCACTTTTCTTTAAAAAAATTGTCTACTTTTAAAGCATAAAAAGCGATAAAAAATGCATACATTCCTTTAAATAAAGTTTAAATTAAGTTGAGAAAATACAGCACATATGCATTTACCGCTTATGCAAAAATGTGTTCATTATATGTGAATATGAAGTGAAGAAAAATAACGATATGAGTAAGAAATATATTGCAATGGGGATGGTGGATGGTGGGTGTTTAAATCGTATACTCTCAAAAATAAAAAAAGAAAAATATAAACAATAATAAAAAACAAACCAAACTCAGCTTTAATTCTATGTTAACATGGTCGTGACCGTTAAAATTTTAGGGAGCTGCAACAACATTCGGCCAATTATTTTCGAAACTAGTTGTAAATTCTGAAATCTTATTAAATATATAAATGATATTTATAGCAATGTCAAACTTTAAAATGAAATAAAACAAAGACTAATTCTTAAAAAAAACATGAAATTTACCTTATTTTTATTATAATTTAAATATGACTTCTAGCATATAACGGTCTCGGCTGGCGGAGGTTCAATTTTCGACACCTTTTTCTATCTTTTGCGTCCGTATATCGGCAATCATGCGGCGAATGTTTTCCTCAAAGTAGTCAATCATTTCAGGCCCCTTCCCCTGGGGGCACATTTATCGGTCTTTATGGATTACTTAACCATCTAGACCTGTGCTGCTGGGGGTATAAGGGAGCCCAGTTCCCTGAAGGCAGCAGGGGTCACCTGGAAGCTCCACGTTATTTCCACAGGAATTAGCAAGCCCAAGAGTCTCGCTAACTGTCTCTTTAGACTTTTAGCTGTTTCTCTGACTGATTATTGAGGTTGGCCCTTTAGGAGTATTGTGGTGGTTGTGGTTTTGCGGCCCCCGCATGAACTTGATTATGGGGGCCAGGATGAAATCGCCTTTAATAACACCAACAAGTGTATGATCCGGATCCAGTGAGCATGCTAGTCATGCGTTCTGGACCAGGAGCTGGATAGCCTCCAGCTCTTCAGCGAGGAGTAGTGGTTTGCAACCCTGCTTTTGAACCGCTGAAATTGCAACTAGGAAAGACCTGTTGCTAAAATTAGTCCTCGGCTTCCTAGGGCGTGAATGACGTTGCTTTTCATTCCCAGTGGTTTGACCATCATCTGATTAAGGCTTAAAGCCTATTGTCATCGACTTTACATATGCACGGAGAAAATAGTCTAGTGACGTTAAATCTTACGATCTGGGAAGCCAATTTCCGAGTCCAAATTCAATTTCGGCATGAGCAGTGTGACATGTTGCGCCATCTGGTTAAAATCACAGATTCTGCACATCACAGTTTTTTAATTGATAACCGAAAAAGTCAGTGATCATGCCACCTTAGCGGTCACCATTGACTGCAACTTTCTAAACAACATTGTTTTTAAAGAGGTACGAACTACTGATTCCAAAAAGTCAGGTTACATACACTTTGGATTATAATAATTATCTGGCTGGACAAAAATTACTTATGAAAATCGGGACCAGCAAAAATCTTCTTTGGAACCAGTTTGGAAGTTTGTTCAAAGAACGAGACGGTCAGTTTATAATCACCCCAAATTCATGTGTTTTCTTTATTTATGTGATAAAACAAAAAAAACTCCATGGCTACGGGACTAGAACTTTGTCCAGCCTTCGTATATTCATGTTAAAATTCTAAACCAAACTAAACAATTAAAAAAGTGTTGCTCACTATATTAAGCCCCCGATATTATAAGTGCAGTCAGCACATTGTATTTTAACTATTATTTATAATGACATTACAGATAAAATTTTTTTTCCAGGCCAACTGAACGAAATTTGTAAATGCACGGAGAAAAGATGTAAAAGTAACCAATAAATCTACCGGTCATTATTTCGAAATGTAATACATATACACTTGCAAAAATTTAAGGCTGTATAAAATTAAGTACATAAAAATTGGCTCAGAAATGTTAATGGTTAAATATTCCCGTCCTTGAACGTGTTAATTGTTAAACTGAAATAATTATTAAACTGGTAAAAGTTATTCCTTGTGTAATTATTTTTGTCCTATATGGATCATTATTAATGGTTAGTAAAATCAAAACTACATTAATAGCTTCTGCTATGAAATTCTATAAATAAAGTATTATTATTGCTTCTTAATATTTTAAGTATTTAAAATACATATGTAGGCAATACGGCTTTAGAGAGGCAATGTTTTTAATTATTTAGGGAATTTAGGGTGCGTTAAACACCAAAAGCAATATTATATTTTTTCAATGCTGCCATTAACTCAGATAACTTGTCAGTATTTTTGGCATATACTTGTCTTTAAAATACACGCAATAAAATTTTCTATAACACATTTTATTTAATATTTATGCCTTATGAACATTTTTTTTATGTTGCGAAGTAAATTTAAGCGTCTACTAATAAGCTTATAATGATTTTGAAATGTTTATCATAAATTTTATAACGCAATTTTTTATTCACAGCTTAGATGAGGTAGCATATTGTATAAATCAAGATAATTCGAGTACCTGTATAGCAAGTTGTTTATCTTACTAATTATTTTTGTTCAGTCTTCCTTCATGATGGAATTTCGGCACGTAATTAGTAGCCTTTCATTATGTGATAATATAGCAATTTGCACAATATATAACAAGCTACATCCTTAAGCAATGTTCCCTATAAAGAAGCGCAGATATCATATCCGATATAGTCATCTTTAAATCTAAATTTACAATTAAAGGAGCCAAGTTAATTTTTTGTTACTATAGGTATTTTTGCTATAGAAGCAATTACCCGGAATAGTTTTTTTTTTCAACCAGAACCTTGGAAGAAAATTCTGGTTTAATTAATGGAATACTCGCCATTAACATCACGAAAAATCCTTCCCCAGACTATAACTTTTAGACATCATTACTTTCAGTCTTGAATATATCTTAAATCTCTTCCTTTGGGAATTATAAGGAGGTCCTTTCCTTTAATTTATTGTTTTTAGTCGTGCGTATTATTTTTGGAATGGAGGACTCTGATTAAAAGTCAGTAAATGTTTTCACAATTTTGTATGCAAAAAAGATGTTGAGAGATCTTTCAATAATATAAGTGATGGTGTTTACGTGATAATTATCTAACTTAAAATTGTAATTAAAACGGTAACCAATTAATTGATTGATGCTGTAACAAAATGTCCATAGAACTGGTAAAGGATTTAAATATTGAGTGATTTAAATGGAATGAAATGTTTAAATAAATAAACCACTTCAAAAATTACATCATCTTTCGTGAAACATATGGTATTTACGAGTAAGTAAATTTTTTTTTCTTATTTTCTGTTATTATGAGCGATAATAATTATAATTTTGTTCAAGTTTTTTGTAGGTAATAATTACGGTCTTTTCTAAAATAAAACTTTTAGTATTGCCTAAGCTCTCAATTAAAAATACGTGATGAAACAAATGTAAATTTCTTCTGTTTTGAAGTCGGTTACAAAATAAAGCAACGAATAAAGTTTTGAATTATGCGTGGACTTTTTCTAATTAAATTAATATTGACTTAATATGATTATTGTCCATAATTTTATCAAATTAGTTAGTTAAACATTGGAGTGCTAATGCTACCTGTAGCGTATAACGTACATTTAGATGGGCTTTAGCGATGCAAAAGTTTCCGCATTGAAGTCTGCTGTGTTTAATTTTTTCTGTTTTCTTTAAAAATTTTCTAATAAGTGGTCATGATGAATAAATTTAGACATTAACATATGCATAAACGTAAGCCGAACCAAAATTATTTGTTTGGTTGTAAGAAAATATATTCATGTGAAATAATTTAATTAAGTTGTCAAAGAAAATAATTATCAGCAAAAAACTAATAAGCGAAATGACCCATTGTGTGTTGTACAAACTGCGTAGTTTTCTACGAAATCTCATACACCAGCAACAGTATGCTTCAAGAAATACCTGGAAATAAGCTAAACAACAGAAAACAAAAACAACTAGTTTTGCAAAACACACAGCCAAACAGGCACCTACACTGAATGATAATAACAACAATAATATTACGTGATGTTAACGTAGAATATTCTTGTAAATATATGCTGGGCAAATGATTTAATTTAAGTTGAGGCATTGTTGAGAATAGACAACAAAATAATAAACCATATTTTAAGGCGCTATAGTGGTGAAGTTACCATCGTGTTTGTTTTGTGTGTATTGAAAATAAACAAATCGTTTAATTTAATATAAAATTTTAAAGTGTTATGTTATTATTTTGCAATAGAATAACACAACACTTATTAAAAGGAAAAAATGTAACAATATTTTTGGCTTACTTATATTTACTATTACAGCAATCCATAATTAATATTATATTTATTACAATTTTCACTTAGTATTATTAAATTGACTTAATATTAGCAGAAGAAGAATTTTACTGAACAGAGAATGCACACAATCGAAGACATGCATTTGGTTACATTGAGTAAATATATTTTGCATTGTGCATTCAATATGAGCTGTTTGCACGTTTCACTGAAACATTTTTCTATAAGGCCGTTCGATTAATTAATTTAAAACAGGTTAATTTCTATTTCCAATTTGCTAGTGACTATTCACATAAAGTTGTTCTTTTCTAATCACTCAATTAAGCTTTTTGTCTGTTAAGTTTATGTGTAATGCAAAATGTTGCAGAAACTTAAATTACTTTGGTATTTGTGTGTAGACATGAACATAGTGGAAATAAATTAAGATGTTACTTTGTAAACTAAATTGTGTTATATTGATTTACTGAATATAAGGCCAAATTATAACCGGCTGTTAATTTTTCTTTTAGGATATCATTTTATTTTAAGCACAATCACTACGTTACCTAATGTTTTTAAATTAATTAATCTACGTTAACTGTGCTAGATTAAGTTAAATGTAAATATTTAAGATATTGCAATGGAAACCCTTATGTACAGAAATGAAAATAAAAAACTGTTTTCTAATGTTTGTGTTTTTGCATGCAGGTTTTTGATTTCTGTTGTCCTTTTGATTTATTGGTTGAGTATAATTCTTATTTAATCAACTTGGCTTGAGATATAATACTCTTGAGTTTTCTATTAAAAATTTGGATAAAATCCACTGTGATCCAATGATAAAAATATTTTAACCTGCGGCGCGTTGCACTATGTCAATCTAACATAATACTATTTATTTAAAACAACAAAATAAATTTTTTGACTGTATATTGATTTATAATTAAATATATTAACATGTTGCTCATTCGTAATCACTTAGCTGCACTTGCTGTAATAATTTCATTTGCGTTTAAAATAATCTATTATTTTTATTATTTCTAAAAGATTTTAACATATTTTCTCTCCATAAATGTCTTTATAAATAAAAACGTAAAAAAGAAACGGAGAATTGTCTCATACCCTAGCATGAACATATTAAAGTCATAACATCCTGTGGTATATTTGAAGGTGTACGTGCATTCAATTTGGTAAAAAGACACACATCCAGATACCATCACGTACATAGTTAAACATTTGTAAAAAGTGTATTTGATAATTTCAAAATTGTTACTTTGATATTGAGGTAGACAGTATTATAGTGTTATTTAATATTATTTAACTATTTTCTTATGTTATTTTATAATTGTTTCACAAAAAAAAAAATCGTTTTATGGCACAAGTATATTCAGCATGGGAAGTTTTTCAGTAAACAGGGTTGATGCAGTTTTTGTCATAGCTTTACAAAAAATTTAAAACAAAAAATAAAAACACTGTTAATTAATTGTAATTCTTTTAGTGTTAAAAAATTTTTACGTTCTTAATTGTTAAACAAGTTTATAAAATATCTAATTTTCAGTTGCTATATCGTCTGGGAAACAGTTTTTCTATAGTTAACTATAGTATAATATTATTACGTTTATGGCTTTAAAAACGTTTTGTTGCTAGAGTTCTTCTATTGCAAAATAATTAAGCACAACACTTAACAGTTTTAAATAAAATTATACGATTTATTTACTCCTTTGATAACTTTATCATGCTGTATGGCAACGTTTACACATAAACTGACTATTATCCAGCAGATGGAGCTTATATATATTCTGTTTTGAGAGGTTCTCAAATATACAAGAAAATTCTACTTCAACATCATTACATGTAGTTGTTGTAATTTATCATTATTTCGTGTAGGCGCTTGTTTGGCTGTGTGGCTTCTATGTTCTATGTTAGATGTTTTATTTCCTAAAATTTTAATAAAGCATGTTGTTGTTGTCTTGTGTTTCTAAGATTTCTTAGAAACTATGTAACTTGTAAACAGAAACAAGAGGTCATCTCATTTACTTTTTTATGCAAAATTATTTTATTTTAAGCATCTTGTTTGTAAGCAAAAGTAACTAAATTGTTAAAAATCTGTTTGCTAAATATTTCAACCAAACTATTTAAGATAACATTTTGTGCTGGAGTTTTTTTAACGAAGCTGTTTGTTATATAAGGAGACCACGCAATGAAGATGTTCTGTGGTCCGTATAGAAGTCATGAAGTAACAACTTTTCAACTGTGTATGACAGTTGAGAGTAAAAGGGGTTAATAAAAGAGAAGTAAGGGTGTGCTTTAGAGTCTCTCGCGGAGCCAGAGCGTGGGTGAATAGCTATTAGAGTAAGATGGCTGTTAGAGTAAGAGGGACATGTTTACTATACAAGGAAACGAGTAGTACCTTTTGTCTAAGTAACACAGTCATGTTTCGTAGTGCCTGCGAAAAAATATCTCGTTTAATAAAGAATAGATCAAGACGTCGAATATAGATGGGATCACAAGATTGAAATAAAAATTTATATGTTAATTACATCCTAAGGTACTCCCACGTTGGAACAAACAGTTGTAAAATATTTTTAATCATATTTTATGCAAAATATAGAAATGTATCCTCATTAAAAATACAATTATTTAAATTATTTAAACTAACAATTAGAAAGCGGCTGCAGCTTATGCAAAAAATCGAGGTGTTGTTCGAAAAATATAGTCTACGAAGCAGTGTTAAGAGAGAAGTTCTATCATATAGATGGCTTGTGAATAAATAAAAAGTCACAATATTTTAAATAAAAATAACCCATGTTTTGATAGATTTACAATTCATTTTGTAAGCGATAGCATTGTTTTTAGCTGTAACAATTTTAATTATATTTAATCTAATTCTTAAATAATTATTTGAACTTTGCAGTGGTATTTAAGTCAGACGTAGGAGAAAAATATCAAAAAAATTTTATTCCTTTTGTCACAGACTTTTATTGAAAACTTGGAACTCTTTCTGTATCTCTAATAATACTTTCATATTTTCAAAGTAAAATCTGTTTTACTTGGAGTTGAGGCATTGATTAAATAAAGTCTATCAATACCGACATAACAATAACATAAACATATGCTTATTTGTACGGCAAATGTTCAGTGGTATTTAACGTAGTTAATTCAATATTTAACTAACAATATTTTACAAAATTAAAAAAAGTAAAGCAAGAATCTACACATTAGACAAAACATTGAATAAAATTAATCGCAGCTGCAAACTGTTCCAGTTGAGCATGCTATTCTACATAGCTCCTTTTTCATGGCTATTTACTGACTGATACTGAAAATTGTAATTTGTTGTAACAAATAGTCAAAAGTTATTAATGAAAATAAAATTTAAAATTTTGTGGTAAAATTAACACTACGCAATGCTCAACTTATAGAAATTTTCAAATTCATAAAAATTATGGATAAAATATATTTTTTCGTGACAAAAAAGTTTATGTCTGCAGAAAAACTTTTCCTAGATTGAAACTATGTAAATTTCTTGCAGTTCTAAGCCTTCTCTCTATTGTTTACTTTACTATTTCTGACAAAATTTAACTTTATGCTTTTATATTTCTATTTATTTTTGTCTTTTACATTTTTCCCATTATTCACGATTCTTATGCAAAGAAAACAAATCTTTTTATATATGGTAGAATTTTGTTTGCAAAACAGTTTGCTTTTATTCCTTTCAGCATCCTTGAAAGAATATGCTAATTCAAGGTTATTTCATATCGTCTGAGGCCAGAACTGTCAAAGAGTGCAATGAATTTAATTATATTACATGATTTGCGTTAATCACTACTAAGTTTTTGATTACATTCAAAGTTTCAAATTGATTTCATGAATGATTTATGATTTGAATGAAAGAAGTCAGTAATCGAATCAGATTCAAAATCTTCGTTCTCTGAACATGAAACTCCATTTAGTAACAATACTAACTTGGATAACGTCAAACATTGTTTGCATTATTTCCTAAATATAATTTTTCATTTGTAATCAATTTTTAAATATACTTTTACTAAGTTGTACACTCAGAGGAATTTATTGAAATTTAATTTAATTGCATTAAATGTTAAAAAAAAACATTGTGTAAAGTTATTGCAATTTTGATAATGTTTCATTTTGAAACCATAAACTGAAATCAGTTTGTTACAAATCATTTTCCTTTCAACATTAATTGATTACAGCTTTTTATACCACCATCCGAGGCACCCAAGTTTTTATGGGCACTTTTTTGTTACGATTCAATTGCAGACGTTTTTAGTTACTTAAGATAATTTATTGTTCAAACTGTTTTTGTGATTGTTTGCAATACGAATTTATTAATTTTTAACTTATTTTCTCTTTTATAAAAGAAAATGTGAATCTTAAAAAATTTTTAGTACACAAAGGAAGTCACATTGTCAAACAAACTTTGTGTAAAATTTTTTCATGTCGCCTATATTATCTTAAATATTAAAAGTTCTATTGAAAAACGTATTTTTCATTTTCAATTTATGAAAGACATTTAAAGATTGAGGGTATTGACAAATATATAAGCAATAAAATTATTTGGTTCCGATTTGGCTGTCCTACGCTCGTTAAATTCTTTGTTCTGATTGTAAATATATATTTTTTATTATAAATATAAATTTAATTAATTGTTTCCTTCAACCTTTTTGTATTCAATATTTCTTTCTCCTGTTAACTTACAATTTGATATTTTCACTATAAAAAACCCTTTAATATAATATATTTTCTTTATCAGATTTCTTTATGCGCTTAAAAATGGGTTCTTTGAAACAGTAGCGTATAGCAGATATTAAGTTTAGCTGTTGTGTTCTAAACCTAAATTAATGATAGACAAATTCAATTATTCCACAAACACAACAAACTTAAATTTATCTTGCCGCTTTTAATTCTTAAAAATTATTAAAAATCATATAAATTATGCAACTTAAATAAAAAAAACCAGTATCTATGAAAAGCAACATTTTTCATTTACAGTAAATAAAATACGATCTGTCTTGGGATTTATAAAACGGAGTTTACTGACCCTTATATAACGAAGCAATTGTACATATCTTTAGTTAGACCTAGTATGGGATATGGCTCTATAGTTTGGGACTCAACCTACAACGTCAATAGTAATACTGTAGAATCTGCTTAGAAACAATTTTTGCTGTTTTATCTCCTTCGCAGGTATTGGAATATACAAAATTCACCATCTTATTTGTGCTAGATTTCTTTAAAAATAAATATTTTATGATATTCTCATATATGTGAAGAGTATTATTTTGTTGCGTTGGTTCAATGGAAACTCTTATTTAATCCATTTGGCTTTAGATATAAGACTCTTAAATATTCTATACGACTCTTAAATATTCTATTGGGGTAAAATCCTCTGACGAGCTATTTGAACAGTAGTCCAATGGCCATACTCCCCGGGGGCACATATATGGTCTTAATGGTGAGCTACTATGTAGACCTGTGCAACTGGGGGAAAAATGGAGCCCAGTCCCCTAAAGTCAGCAGGGGTACAACTGGAAACTCCACTTTATTTCCACAGGAATCAGTAAGCTGCAGAGTTCGTTATTTGTCTCTTTAGACCTTTATGTAGTTTCGCAGCCCCTTATCAGTCTATGGTTCTATGGTGGCCGGGTTCATTTCACCTTTAATAACACCTACCTGGTGAAATGTTCCCAGATCCAGTGAGCATGCTAGACATGTGTTCTGGACAGAAGTTGGAAAGTCTCCAACTCTCAAGCAAGGAGTGATGATTTGCAGCCCTGCTCTGGAATCATCGAAGTTGCAACAAGAAAGTTCTGTTGCATAGAATTATAGCTTCGGCTTCCTAGGACGAGCATGACGCTCCAAATTATGCAGGGGTTTGGTCCACCATCTGATTAAGGCTTCATGGCCAGGCGCGGATGTAAATCTAATCACACAGTCCAATGGCCATATGGATACGCTTTCCCCGCTGTTATACATTTCAAATATATTTTTTAATAATAAATATCATAAAGTAATTATTTTTATAGAAATCTTTTATAAATTAACGTAAATTAAATATGTAAATAAAATAAAAATGATAATTAAAGTAATTTTAAGATAAACCCGTTAATACCTTTTTTTTTTCATTGCTACATCCATCTTTAACATCACTGTAATAAGTGAAAAATATCCGGTAACGGTGTTATGAGAATAAGACTAACAACTATTACTATTAAAGAATCACCAAAACCTTTTTCTATTATTTACAATTTTTTTTTGTTTCTTTATCCATCGCGGCGTCAGCTGTCTATCTAACAACGATTGCACTTTTTTATTATTTTTCGTTTCGTTACCGTGTTACGATAATGTCTACTGATAACGCGTATAGCAATCAAAAAAAATATAATATTGTGATTGGTTAACCAGCATTTTCTTATGGAACTATGACCCAGTTAGTAATGCTTTAAACTAGTACCTCGCACCAAGCACCACCATTGAAAAATCATTACCATTTTAATTTTTTGTTTCCTTTTTTATTTTGCTTTACAAACAGACAAATAAGCTACGGCACACGTAGTTAAAATGTTAAAACATGAATGGACTTTTTGTGCATCCTTCATAGAAAATTAGATTACGGAAAAACCAAAAAACGTTCTCTTAAAATTTTTATTTTTCTCTTTAGGAGAAGAATCTGCATTGCGTAAAATGAATCCATATTAAAAATTATATTGGTAATTTTACAAAAAATTAACCTAAAAAAAATATGTAATTAAATTTTATTGTTACTACACTGCCGTTTTCACAACAAAACAGTATTAGCTTCCGTAAATAACAAAAACATTCGGATTTGCAATAATATTGCGTTTAGAATTGTAAAACCATTAACATTTATTGGATAAACTTTAAAAAGCAATGTAAGCCATAGCAATGTAAGTATAACAAGCCACAAAAACAAATCAAAATAAAGTTTTATTGTGGCGTTCATTTATTCATAATACAGTTTTTATTCACTTCGCCACAAACAGCAATTTGTTATTATTTTATTTTTTGTAATTTTTAAGGTATGGTCACACTTGACAAACATTTGTTTAAATTGTCAAGTATATTTGTTCGCTGAAGTCTGACCATAACGCTTTCAAAATTGTGGTTAATGCCGCAAGCCTAAATGATTTTATAGTTAAAGCAGGAAAAAAAAGAAATACTGAAGATGGCAAACAGCCGAAACCGGTTTGTTCACAAACCAAATTTGACGGGGGTCGACGGAAAACCGTACCCAAATAAAAGTAATTTTAGCCTGTCGGAAAATCCAAGCACATATCGTATAAATAATTACTTTAAAGAGGTTGATTGGACTGTATTAGAAGAAATTAATGATCTGTGTGTAATTTTTTCATTTATCTCTAACCAATTTGAAAACAAAATTAAGTCCAAATCTTCGGCTTTCTGGCATTTCTTAAGCTGTAAAAGAGAGAATAATATTACTCCAAAACGTGTGCGTTATGACAACATGCAATCCTATGATATTTTAAGTACGTCTGATCTTTTTTTTTAAGTATTTTCAAACCTGCTTGTACTAACTCCAGCTACCATCTATTAGATAACGAAAGTGGTGGAATCAATTTTAATATAACCATTGCTGATGTGTATTATGCTATAAATGACTTAGGGAATGATACCTAATGTTCAGTTGGAGATTATTCTTCGATATTTTTTAAAAAGTGTTCAGCTAATATTGCAGCCATAATTACTAAGCTTTTCAATTCATGTTTTTAAAATGGTGAATTTTTGGATTGCTGAAAGCTTTGTTGCATTGTTCCAATTTTTAAATATGGCGATCGTAGCTTAGTCACCAATTAAAGGCCGGCCCATAATTAAACAAAGCCCATTTGGAATGATTTTCGATAATATTTTAAAGAGTAAACTATTCGAGCATGTTAAGAGTTTTATTTTCGACCGGCAACAAGGTTTTATGCCGAATAGGTCTACAACGACTAACTTACTTTTATTAAGCCGTAATATTGTATCTGCTATGGTGCGTAAGCACCAATGCGATGTTATATACACTGATTTTGCTGAGGCATTTGATACAGTTAGCCATGATCTGTTTCTACTCAAGCTTTGTACATTTGGATTTTCGAAAAATATTTTTCATAGTTTCTTGACCAATAGAAAACTTAAAGTTAAAATTGGTAATTCATTCTCTTCTAATATGATTGATGCCTATTCAGGTATTCCTCAAGGAACGCATATTGGTCCGTTACTTTTTATAATTTTCATTAATGATTTACCATTGAATTTTAAGTTTTCCGGCTGTCTTTTATTTGCTGATGATTTAAAATTGTATTCTACTATTGGCGATATTGGTGACTGCGAAAAGATACAGATTGATCTTAATAAACTGTCTGACTGGTGTTTTTAAAATGACATACATATTAGTGTTTCAAAATGTTCTGTTGTCACATATGCTTATATTACGAGTTCAATAAAATTTAATTATACTCTTGGTGGTTTCCTGCTTAAACGTGTAGCTGAAGTTAAGGACTTAGGCGTCATTTTTTACACTAAATTAACGTTCTCTAGTCATATCGATTATGTTATTTCCAAAGCTTATAGTATGCTTGATTTCATTAGAAGAAATTCTAGAGATTTTAAATATGCATACACCCTCAAGTCTTTATACATTTCCTTGGTTCGAAGTATCTTGGAATATTGTTCCATTGTTTGCAATCCAAGTCATTTGGGCCCATCAAGTCCTATTGAACGAATTCAGAAGATATATTTACTAAGACTGCTTTAAAATTGATTTGGCCACATGATGTTAGAAGGAAAATGTTAGGCTTACAATCCTTAGAAGATCGTAGATCTTGCTCCTCATTATTATTTGTTTAGAATGTATTATCTGACAATATTGATAGCCCGGAAATTAAAAATTATTTTACATTCTATTGTCCTCCTAGGGACTTGACAAACAGTCGCATGCTTGAAGAATGTCTTTTCAGAACGAAATATGTAATTAATGAGCTGATTGCAAGATGCTTACATTTATGTAATGGTGTTAATCCACTTAAATTTTAATGTCAGTTATAATATGTTCAAGCTTCTTTTATTCAAACATTATAAATAAAATTGTACGTATGTATGTATTGTAATTGTATGTAAATCTGTACGAATTTAATTCTGTAGATGAAATAAATATATAAAAAAATGAAGTAAAATAAACAGGACGGTGCCAACATGTCACACAGCCAATGAAACGATCAAGTTATTGCAAATCAAATTTTCCGATCGCATAATTTCACGACAATCAGCAGTTAAGTGACCAGCCAGATAGCGTGATTTAAAACACCTGGATTATTTCGAGTCGATTTCAGGCTTAAAACTCAAAATCCGTGAAATGATTAGCGAAATATGGCCTTCATTTTGCTAAAAAGTGATTAAAAATTTTAATATCCTTAATCTAAATTTTAGGTTTCAGAAAACACACTTCTATTCAAAGTGTACACGGTCTTTAGACATAATTAACGGTTTTCAAGTAAACCTCACTTTCATGCCATTTTTAGATCATTTTTAATAAAATAAATTTCATGCCAAGTTTTCGACACAATCGTAGTTATTTTCAGAACAACTGCATGGATTTGTTCTGACCTAATTAAAAATTTAGAATTAAATTAAGTATACAATCTGGAATTGTAAAGCATAAATTTAAAAATTAACTTTGCAATATAGTATACATTTTGATGCTGATAAAAAGCACCTTTCTTATAATCTTTAACAAATATCTCCTTACATGCTACACAATGGGGCAAATACGTATTCCTATATATCTATTTGCCACCATTTTTTGCCTGTTCGAACAAACTAAAATGAACAAATCAACAGACTAAGTGTGACCACAAAGCAAATTCTTTTTTAGCAAATTTTTATCAAATAATTTTGTGGCAAATACTTTCCTAATGTGACTATACCTTCACAATATTGGATTATACCACATTTATCCATTCTGTACGCGTATAATTAACATCGTCAAATTACAAAATATCACAAAAAAGGAGATTTTGAAATATTACAAAAATGGAAAATCTTAAACTTATTTTTATGAATGAAAAATGTTTAAGCTTATTTCGATGGTCATTTGGCTGTACATTTAACTCAACAGGGAACATTTTGCACATTTAAGACAAGTTGCCTGTTATATTTAAAAATTTAACTGACCAAATAAATTACTTGTAGTGACTTTTTTTGTTGAATAACATTTAGGTTTTTGTTACCTTGAAAAGTGAAGTTATACAATATTTTATAATATCTTTTGCCCCCGCAAAAGTGCATGGATTTTACTATTTATTTTTACTTTCGATTTCTGTTTACAAATGCATAAAGTGTTGGAAAATTTGTAACCATGTATGGAAAGAAATGTAATAAAATTGTCTTTATTAATTACTATTCTATATAAGCTTTGACAATTGTGTTGGTTCAAAAAATCGTAATTATAATAAGAAACTGCAGCTTTTCTAAAATGTAAGTAAAGGTACCCTGATGAGTTGACATCTGATAAGATTAACGTCAGCACCTGGCCGCGAGGCCTTAATTTCACGATGGTCTAACCACTGGTTGTAGAAAAAAGCATTCAACCATGCCATGCATACACACCAAGGTGCATACACGTCTTATTCGCAATTTTCGAGTGCGTGGTAGCAGGACTGTACCCCCACGCCATGCTGAAGGGTTGGATAGTCTAACCAACTCCTAGTCCTGTTGCATTCGCAAGCCAGGGCATTGTGTGTTAACTTGCATTAACATGTCTTTGAAATTTTCTTCAAAGCCTGATTAAACCACAGCCACCACGTTGCTCCCCGAGGGGCCTTACCAATATCGATAACAGGTAGAACTATGGTCCTACGGGCAACTGCTTCCTCTGGTATTAGTGTGTGTTATTAAAGTTCACTGGTTGAAATTCGAAAGTCATATGTCTCTTCCAATTTCGGGCTCCTGCTAGCCCAGGCGACTGGTGCCGCTTTTTACATGTGTCATATTAACATATGCTTCCAGGAAATTTTAAGATGGGAAATAGATTTAGTAGCATAGTAATCACAAGGATCATAGTTGTGAATCAATTTTAAAAATTTTGTTTTACGAATAACTTTTCGTTGAAAAACTAATCATGCCCAAAAACCTCTTTTTAATGACCTAATATTTTTATCACTTCATAAGCACAAACTAAATTATAATTTTAATAAAAATTTTAAAAATTAAGTTTTTTTATGCTTGCGAGAAATTGTTATTTGTAAATATTTAAATTCAATTAATGAAATTCAATTGCTCTAAAAGGTATTTATTAAAAATAAATATTTTATAATTCTTAAAGGATTTAAATAATTAATCTTCAAATCTATATTTTTTTAATTTCCTCGGTAAAATGTTTCTCTGTGTTTTATTTTAAATAAAATCACTTTTAATTTCTCCTCTTTGTGATTTTAATAATAATAGCTTTATCTCTTGGCCATAAAAAATGGAGAATATTAATAAAAAATGATTTATTGTTCTTTTTTTAGAACTGCGATAATTGTAAAATCATAAAAAATATAAATGTATTGTATAAAAAATATTTAAATGTATTGTATATATTTGTATATAAGAAAGTTAACTAAGAAGTAAATGGATATTTAAAAATTATTTTTTATAAGTTCTAACAGAAATATTTGCAAAATTTAAAATATTATTGAGTGTTTATCTATAATAAAAATATCAAATATTTGAGTCATCTAATTAACTTTATTTACAATTTTTAAATTAAAGTTTCTTTTTTTATTTGTGATTCGAATTCTGATTAAAGTGATGAAGATAAAAAGAAACGATTAGTAGTGCAAAGAAGACTAATGATGGATTATCTTTAAATTGCCTGATAAAAAGTAAGTATGTAATTCATGTTTGGTTTTGCAAGATAATTATATATTTTGTTATTTTTCCAAAAAGGTTTGAAAATTTGTTTAAAATCAGTAAAATTGCTTTAAAACATGTACTGGAAATATTAGCACGTCATTTTCCATTTTAGCATTTTAGCATTTTAGTATTTCTAGTTCTTTGAATGTAGAGAAAAACTGTGATTTCTCTTTAATGGGGTACAGTTATCACTCTGCTAAAAGGTAGAAATAGGTGCCAATTGCTGACGTATACTTTCAGGTATTTTAACACATCTGGCCAATTCAAATGAACATTCACATTAGCCAGATCCCCTGTGAATGAATTAACTTATGTTCCTGGAATATCAGATAGATTAAGAGAGTCTAAAATATATGACACTGATAGATATAAAATTGCACACAAAACACATAACACATTAAATAAATTATTTAGCAGTATGAAGGATAAAATAGGAAAAATGGAAATATCTGATGTAGTATACAGGATACCATGTGGAGGAAATGACCAGGTGAACTGTGACAAAGTTTATATTGGGACAACAAAAAATAAACTTAAAACAAGATTAGCTGGTCACAGGTGTGTCCAAAAATATAGGAATATTTCAACACAGAAGACATCCTTATCTTCACATTGTAAGAAATATAATCATTATCCAAAGTTTGATGAAACATCAGTATTAGATATAGAAAAAAACTACAAGAGACGTTATATGTTAGAAATGTTAGAAATTGTTAATGTATCAAATGTAAGGAGAATAAATTTCAAGACAGACACAGACAATTTAGCTCAGAATTATAGGTACTTAATACAAAAGACACATAATTTGTTATAATTATTTCATAAAAAAGAATTTGTTATTTAGTTTCCGTTTCCTTGTTTTTGTATGTTTAAATATTTTAAATTTTCATTTTTGTATGTTTGTATGTATGTAGAAAATTATTTTATATGTTTTGTCAAATGTTTTCAAAAAATTTATCTTTCAAATTGTTATAATTTTTGTTTTTGAAAAATTTAAAAAATAATTTCCTGAAGAAGCTTTCCACAGGAAAGCGAAATATCGAGAAAAAAATAAATCGTTATAATTTAAAGGACCGTTTAAAAGATTAAGATTTAATAGAAATAAATTTAATTTTAAATTTTTAGTCTCCCCACATCTGTAAGAAAAACATTATTAAATTTATATTAATAACAGAAAACATATTTTAATAAAACTATATTATCATACCTTTTGCCAACTATCACCTAACCTTCCGATGGCCCAAGTGCCTTTAGCTATATTAAGATAGTGAAAAGTATTGTTTATTGTTCCTTAAAATTATCCGGAATACTGCCCCTGCGAAATCCACTTGCTTGTGGGCAATTATTTTCCAATTCCTCTACTAATTTTTCAAATTGGCTTAGATTTGTCATTTTAATTTTGCATTTTTCTATATTTTATTTAACTTGTTTTAGTCAATCCAAAACTAAAGCAAATTCAACATCGAAAACACCAAGAACAACCTCAGTGCCAATTTAAATAAATGGCAACGTCACTTTGCTTACAAAATACCAAACATAAGTTGACAGTCATCGATAAATGGTAATATTGACAACAAGAATACCGATTTACAACACACTATAGAGAAGGGGCTTGTATGGTGTTGACGACAGCAAAACAGAATAAGTGTTATAGTTTTATGAATATGTTTTATATTAAATTTAAACTTCGTCAAGAATAGTAAGAGATTTCGGAACAATTGAATTGTTGCCAAAGTAATAGTGCAAATTAATTTATGTTTAGACAAATATCCATGAGTTTTATCAATAATTATCATTTTTTTTTGCGCAACCTGTAATAAACAAATTTTACACTTTCGAATATACATACGGTTGTGTTTCGTTATTGTGAGTTCTTTTATTGCAAAATATTACCACAGCGCTTTAAAGTTTTAAATTAAATAAATTATTTATTTACTTTTAATTCACACAAAATAAACACGATGGTAACTTTGTTGTCTTTACTCGCTGATGACTCAACTTAAATTAATTCATTTGCCCAGCAGGGTGTTGGTTCAAGCGGTTCTCGCACTTGCAAGAATAATTAAATTTAACATCACCTCATGTTGTTCTTATTATTATCATTCTGTTTAGGCGCCTGCTTGGCTGTGAGTTCAGTTCTGTGTTAGTTGTTTTTGTTTTCCGTTATTTACTTATTTAATAGAATTTTTTACAAGCATCTTATTGTTGTCTTGTGTTTATAAGATTTCTTAGAAAACTGCGCAGTTTGCAAAATGTTCAGTGGGTTGTTTACTCTTTTTGCTCTTTTACTCTTCTTAACAATACAATACATTTTTATTAGAAATTAACTCTTTAAAATCATAGAAATTATCATTAGTATAATATTCATCAATAAAAATGCAATTAAAAGAATACAAAAAAATTGAAATTTCTATTACAGCAAAAATATTAACACGGTTAAAAACTATTTGTGTCCACTATTTTACAATTTTAATTTGAAAACCGCCACATGTGAATAGGAGTGTATATGTATACAAATGATTTCACAAACAAATGTATTCCCTTAAAATGTTATCACTTTTCTCATTTAAAACACTTGTTGTCTTATATTGATTTTTTTTCAGTAATAATAATCGGTTAAATGAGAGAAAATAAAAATAATAATAAAAAAAAATATCATATGAAAACATGTATGTATATTTAGCATTTTTAAAATAAATATCAAGGGCTTTTTAAATAAAAAATAGTCTATTTGAATAGCAATTTTGTGAAAATTGGTTTATAGTTTTTCGTACATGATATTAAATGGCTCTCGGAGCAAAGCCCTGAAAATAGAAGTAAGTTTTTTATGAAAGTACAACCCAAACACTTTATAATTTAAATAGTGATATTTGTTGGTTTGACTCTCCCAATATTTTGCAACCTTACTTTAGTTTAGTTTGTTTTAATCTTTTATACAAGATAGATGTATGTTGTTCAATATTTTTACATTTTTTACAAAAATCTCTTGAAACGTAAGATGATGTTTATGGGACAATTGCTTAGGATTATAGTTATTTCCTATTTTTAATCATTATAGCTTTAGTGTATGATCATCTAATTTCATTTAATTTCCTAACGAATAATAACAAGTAAATAAGTACAACATTGATTTTTAGAACCATTAAATTATTTTTATTAAAACAGCTAACACTAGTTTGTGGCTGTAACACACTTTTTACAAAATTATTTTAAATGAAATAAAAACGTCACTTGGTGGGATGTAAATAACAAAAAGCCATAAAATGTCCATTAGTCAACCATAGAACACAATTTGAAATGTTCTTTTAGACGCATAAACATATTTACTAGTGCTTTAAAAACATGTGGTTTAGTTATTCACGCTCACTGCTGTCATAGTGGATGTTTAGTTTTTGCTGATAATAACTGATGATAATAACTGTTGGACACATGGAAGTTGTTAATTGAAAAATTTTTAAGTAAATATCATCAGCGATATCCAAAGCGATATATTATGGTTTTTTTCGAGTTCTAAAATTTACATTGAAGAATTTATTAATTATTACAATATTTTACTATATAAAAGAGTTAATCAATAATTTAAGCAAATTATCTAAAATCTTATGTCACGAAAAATTGGAAAAGAAAAGAACTGACCACAGTATGTGGGCTATAACCATTTCCACCATTTCCCTGCGCTAACTTCTTTGAAACTTCCACAAGTTCCGTGTTTCATTATTGAATTTCCGACAAAATATTGTTACGTTCATGCCTTTCTGTAAAAGTTTTGTTATTTTGATTTGCTTTATTGCAAAATATTCACACAGTACTTTAGAGTCTTAAATTAAGTTAAACGATTTATTTACTTTCAACACATACAAAATAAACACGATGGTAACTCTTGGAGCGCAGAGTTTTATAAGTTTTTTTCTATATATATACTCACCCTTTTTGCCAAGCTAATACTAGAGTAACAACAAGAATTGAACTTACTTAACTTAATTATTTTCAACTAATGTCAAAGTTAACGGATGTTTGAAATGAAAAGAATTATAGATTAAAACATAAGGACAATAAATGGTTACTTTTATTGCGGGAATATAAACCAAGCAAGACGAGTCCTATGTTATTTCGAATGTAGTGTCAAATTTTTTAAAATCATCCCCCATTTTTTATATCAAATATTTAGTTTTAAAACTAATAAGATTCAAAAGTAACCTTGTTGTCTTTACTCCCTGATGGCTCAACTTGAATTAATTCATTTGCCCAGCAAGTGGTGCTTATATAGTTCTTTTAAGCGGTTCTCTATATACCAGTATATTCAACTTTAACATCACTCTGTACTGTTGTTATTATTATTATTTAGTTTAGGCGCCCGTTTGGCTCTTTGTTTTGTTCTATATTAGTTGCTTTTGTTTTCTGTTGTTTATCTTATTTGATAAAATTTCTTATAAGCATGTAGTTGTTGCATTGTGTGTATAAGATTTCTTAGAAAACTACGCAGTTTGTAAACTGCAGAGAGGGCCGTTTGGTTTACTCTTTTACAGACATTCTTTTAGAACTTAATTTTTCATCTTCGTAACAATATCAAACTTCTTACTATCCAAAATTTTCAACACTAGTCTACAGCAAACCAGCTATATATATATATATATATATATATATATGTGTTTAATTTATTTTACAAATATAATATAATGTTTAAAAGTTCTCTGCAATTAAAAAAATACCTTATTCGATATTAGACTCTTTCAACAATAAAGAGAAACGCTGGGTTAATTGTGTAGAGCCTATTTTTGTTACGGAAATTTCTATCATTTACCATAACTACTATTTTTTACAAACTCATAAATATTTTCATAATAATTTATTTATTAAATAACCATTTAATTTAATAGTACATATATGTATATATAATAACGCAAATGAAAAACCATTAAGTATTTTATTTTCATTTAAGTCATTTGGAAATGTTAATATATTTAACATTTTATCTCTTTATAGCTTTTAATCTGATTTATTAGATATAATCATTTATAAATACATAAATTTTGTGTACATTTAAGTGTTATTAAATGTTCAAAATGTTATTAAATTGTTGTTTAAAAAAATTTGTATATGTTTTTTTTTTTTGTTATAAATTAACTTGGAAATATACACGTATAAACGTTACATATATTTCAATTGAAGCAGAAATTACTTATGTTTGGATAACAAATATTTGTAAATGCAGACAAGAATTTAATTAAATAATATATCAAATGCAGGGCATTCATTATAATAAAAATTACTTTATAAAAAAAATTCAACTGCATTTATTGAATTGCATATAATTTTTTTTTAATTGCCAAAGTGTTTGTTTTAAAGTAAATAACTTTGAATACATTTAAAATTATATAAAAAAATATTTAGAAAAACTCTAAATAATAGAAATTTTAGCAAGACTTTTTGTATCAACATTCTTTATATTTTTTATAATGTAGCAAATTCTCGAGACGCCCATTTAAACATTTCTTGAAGACACATTAATAAAAATTATCAAAATAGAATACAAATTTATTCGTTCTAAATTCAGTTTACCAAAAAGCTGCAAACTTTTATACCATGTTTAAGTAAAAGGTTTTAACCTAAAAACTGTAACTAGTTAGATAATATCTAATTGCTATCATCCTTTCGAATCTAAAAAGTTTTATGTGTCAATGTAAGTTTGCTTGCACATTACTTTGTAGAAGCACCAATCACTGCAAAACTGCCTTAGCGGTTTAGTTATATTTTAACTTGAATGCAATATACTACATTATTTTTAAGCAGAAAATCTGGAGGAGGAGAAAAAAGGGAAACTATAAGCAAAAACATCAAATTAAAATAATGTTACATTTATTTATTTAATAAACGTTTTGTTATATTGTTTTTTTATTGCAAAATAATAACACAGCAGATTAGTTTCAAAAAATGAATTTAACAATTTATTTACTTTCAATACATACAAAATAACGCCGATGATAACTTTGTTGTTTCTATCCAACGATGACTCAACTTGAATTATTCATTTTCCCAGCAAGTGGTGCTTATATATCTGTTTGAACTGGTTTTCGCATATACAAAAATATTCTACCTTTACATTGGCCCATATTGTTGTAGTTCTTATTATTCAGTGTTGGCTCATACTTGACTGTATGTCTTGTTTTTGTTGTGTTAGTTGTTTTTGTTTTCTGTAGTTTATCTTATTTCATGGAATTTTTTATAAGTATGTTGTTGTTGTCTTGTGTGTATGAGATTTCTTAGAAAAATTCACGTGGGTCGTTTCGTTTAATTTTTTACTGATAATTATCATTTTTTTTAAACTTAAGAATCATCGTCATATACATCCAGACCCATCATCGAAAAAACTGGCCCAATCTAGCCTCTAGACCATATAGCATAACAAACAGTAACACATTGAGCATCCAAAGGCTTCTCAATAATCGCTCTAGGATTTTCAGAAGCCCAAATGCGGCAACTTTGCTTGTTGACATACCCTAGCAAGTGAAAATAGGCTTCGTCTGAGAAAATGATATAAATATGTGGTCGGCTGCAATTCCTACACCAGTTGAAACTTGAAAGGGTTCAAATTCAAATCCTTATGCAAAATTCGCCATGTGTTGGTTTTGGATAACCCCAATTGGTGAGAACATCGAGGAATGAACAAATACGGATCTCCTTCAACACTATGACTCACGACTGCGATGTTTTCAGTTGAACGAGCCGGTCGAACACGCGTTGGTATTCGACTTAAATTTGACGACCAAATTCTTAATAGCGGTATCAGAAGGACGATTATGTTGTCCGAAAATATCACGAATTTTACGAAATGCGACTTAACGGATATGCGAATAAACGGATATGGACAAACTGAATTTTATAATCTAGTTAATGCAAAAACTCAGCATTAAAACTTCTAATTAAGCAAGTAGTAATTGGAACAATTAGAATAAAGTAAAAATCCCTTGCAAGTTTTGTTTAATCTTGGACAAATCTTTTGTTTTTCAATTCAAAGTAAATATCATATATGTGTGCATGTGTACAGATTCTGAAAATTATTTCAACTTTTACGTTTATCATTCTATAAATGTAAACTCATAGCCATAAGTGTAAATTTATGCTTTTTTAAATTCATTTCCTTAAATAGAATATTTTATGTTTATTTTACAACAGCAATTTTCTACAGATAAAACTGATAAATATTTTTGGTCTCATTCAAGGCAGCATGAAAATAAGTGAATATGAAGGTCATCAACAAAAATTTTTCTTTAGTTGATTTTAGTCTGGAAATTTTTCATGAATATTTAAACATAATAAATAAGGTGAGGTATGAACAGTAATAAATTAATGATAAAAACGTTTACAGAATAATATGGAATTTTGATGCGGTAAAATAAAAATAAAATTTTCTATTAAACAAACTTAAATAAATTAAGCAAATATTATTAAACTTTAATAAAAAATAAAGTTTTTTTAAAAATTTTTTTAATATTTTTTATTAAATAATGATAATGCCTAATAATTAACTACTAAAAAAATATTAAAAAGGTCAAATAATTAAAATTATGATATACAAATATTATTAAAATTACCAGTCATTATAAATCTTATCAAAATTCCAAAATATAATTATAAATTTTTTGTATTGTTTTGTCGAATTAATTTGAACATGTTTGCATACTTGGGTGAAGTACTCAATGCAATTTAGTCAACAATGTGTATCAACAATATACAATACAATTTATTACTGAAAATCGATTTTAAGAATGAGCTCAATTTAATTCTTTATGGGTTAAACACAAACGTTAGATAGTTCCCCTGGTGCGTGTCCGTGAGTGTTAAGGTGTAACGCATACATACAATCGTATGTATTCTGTAAATCTTGTTTTTATTGTTCGTCCAGTTTGTCCTCTATAGGTATGTTAACAGGTACAAGTAGGTCTGTATACTTTGCTGGAACTAAATTTATTAGTTGTTTCCGTTGATGTCCTGAGACTACGTCTCAGAGAATTGATGGTTTAACAGTCAACTAATTTAAAAGTTAAAAAAGCGCGATTTTTGAAAATCTGAAAGGTATATTTTAATTTTTCTTTCATTATTGTGACATTATGATTCAATCGATTGTCATATCTTTAAAAATGCAAATTGTGCACATTGTATTTCTGTTTTGATCATATAGTCATAACAATTTTTGAAATACATTAGTCAACTGAATAATAAACGAAAAATAAACAATGAATGATAACAGTTTTACACAAAGGTTAAATTAAAAATTAAGTAAATAATAATGTACGTAACTGCAAAAGGTATACGAGTATATGGCATTATTACATCCTAGGAAAAAGGACTGAGACTAAACATGCTTGAAAATATGGAAATGTACAAAACAAAAACTTTTAATAGCGACATTGTAAGTAAACACAACCTCAGACAAAATTTTCATGCCACTAAACTACTGTAACCACTCTAATGAACGAAAAACACCTCCAGACGGAAATGGTAGATCATGCAAGCTACCTATATACCTGCATGGCCGCAATGAAAGAACTAGCTAAACCCAAACTTAGTCTGTTTCAGTAGTATAGTCCAGAAGCCGACTTAACAACAGGAAAAGTCCTTTCTTCATTCTATACGCAATATTCAATCGATCGAAACAGATTTGAATTTTGTTTTATTAGATTTTCATTTTAATAATGAATAAAAATAATGCCAGAAATATAATAACTTTAGGAATGGTATATCATATTAAGACTATGGTTTATTAAAACATGTTTACACTTTACATATTATAGTGTAAAATTTTATTTTTAGTGGGTACCTAATAAAACCTGCGTAAAAACTTCCTACATTAATGATCTAAATAAATAAGCTTTATGTATTATACAGGGTGGCTGATGAAAGCTGCTACTAAAAAATAACGAAATAACTTATTTTTTAGTAATTAATTTAAAGCACTAGGTCAACTTTAATAAAAAATGTTAAAAAAAAACTTTTATTTTTTATTAATTTTTCGATATTTCGCCACACCGTTGGTTGGCATAATCAGGAAAAACAAAAATAATAATAAACAAACAAATTGAAAAAATTTTTTGATTAACAAATCCAAAATAATCAAAAATTTTTTCAAAAAACAAAACAAACAAAAAAAAAACAATAAAAAACGACAAATTAAAAAATTTTTTGTTTTACATACATACAAACAAATTTTCAATACTAAAAAATTTTTTAAATGAAAAACAATTTTGAAAATACATAAGACATTTACAAAACAATAGTATTTTACACATATATTTTAAAAACATAAATTTAATGACCAAACGTTACAAAAATTAAAGTATTATTTATTAATATTATGCAGATACAGAGTTTTGTTTTATAATTTTATGCACTAAATATCTATAATTTTGTGCAACATACTCCGTATCTGCTTTAAAATTTATTCTTTTCGTTAATGGTACTTTAATTATTTGTAACATTTCTAACATATAACGACGTTTATAATTATTTTCTGAATTTAAAATTGAAACATTTTCAAAATTAGGATAGTGATTAACTTTAGAGCAATGCGAAGATAATGCTGTTTTTGGTAAACTAATATTATTCCTGTATTTCTGGTCTGACCTATGTCCTGCGATTCTAGTTTTCAATTTATTTTTTGTTGTGCCTACATAAACCTTATTACAATCCTCCTTATCATTACCGTTACAAGGAATTTTGTACACTACATTGGACATATTTAATTTTTGAATTTTATCCTTAGTTTTACTAAACAACCTATTTAATGTATTTATATTCTTATATGCCATTTTGTATTTATTTGTATCATAAATTTTTGAATTCTCTATTCTTTCAGACAAGACTGGTATATAAGTTATCGATTTATATATTTTCGGTTCCGTTCCACTACTTATAACTCTTTTCCTCCTATTATTAAATTTATTAATTAACCTATTAGTTAATCGTATTGGAAAATTGTTCTCAGTTAAAATATTTCTAATCTTTTCTTTGTTCTTTCTATGGAATTCTTTGTCACTAATTGTTAAAATTCTCTCTATTAAATTATTGGCCGTGTTAATAATAATTCTTCTATTTTGTTTAGAATAATAATTAATAATTCTACCTGAAGCAGTTGGTTTTTGGTACCAATCTGTAACTAATTCTTTGTTTCTTCTTATTATTAAAGTGTCTAAATATGGAAGTTTAGCATCACATTCCCTTTCAATTGTAAATTTTATTGAAGGGTCAAATTCATTTAATGTTTCTAACATTTCGTTAATGGCAGATTCAGATATAATACAAAACAAATCATCTACATATTTTGTCATAATTTTTGGTTTAACATTTAATTTTTCAATAACATTATCTAACAATTTTTCCATAACAATATCTGCCACAATTGGAGAAGCTGGAGATCCCATCGGAAGTCCTTTTTGCTGGATATATATCGATTCATTATACTGAAAATATCTATTCTCTTCTATACAAAACTTAAGAATACGAAAAAATAAACCTTTCTCAATCTTTGTAAAATTTTTCAAAACATTCCATTTCTCTTCTATTGTGTTGATCGCCAAATCAACAGGAATACTTGGAAATAACGATACTACATCAAAAGAAATTAATTTTTCATAATCCTGCACATGATGGTTTTTAATTTTTTCTTTAAATTCAATTGAATCTTTTATATTATACGTAGAACCCTCGGTGATCTTCTTCAATATGTTAGTAACATATTTACACAATTCATAAGATGGTGAATTAACAAATGAACAAATTGGCCTTAAAGGATATTCCTCTTTGTGAATTTTTGGCAGTCCATATAATCTAGGTGCAATAGCAATATTAGTTTTAAGCTTATTTCTCTCTGTAATATTGATAATTTTAAGTTTGAAAAGTTCTTCTACTATATCATTATTAATCTTCTGCAGCTTGGTAGTAGGGTCCTTATTCACTTGGATGTACTTAGTTATATCTCCTACAATATTGTCAATCCGCACGTTATAGTCAGTTTTATTTAAAGCCACAGTAGTGTTGCCTTTATCTGCTTTTAAAATTAATAAATCTTTATTATTTTTCAAAAACCTTTCAGTTTCTTTAACTTTATCTAAAATGAACCTATCTCTGTTTGTCAAAATCATTTTGTTCAAATGATTATCTACAATTGTAGTTAATTTTGTTCTTGCTATTTCTTGATCTTCTTTTCCCTGAAATGTCTGTATAAAATCTTCTCCATCTGCAATAATCTTTTAAATTGGGATATCCTCCTTCTTAGTTGGTAAGGCATGTTTATGTCCTAATGATAAAATCCACTTAACGTCCGTTGGAATATTTAAGTCAGTTTTGTTAACAAACCACTTATCATTTAGTCTTACATTAAAAGTCCTCTTTTGTAACTCATAAAGTGAATTAAATTTCTTAATATGAATATTTTTTACCTTTTGTTTAAATGATTCTGCCAATACGTTTTCATAATATAAAAATTCCCTCATTTCTTCTGCTCCAAAAAGATTTCTTAAATTTCTCTCTATATCTATCCTTTCCCTTTGAAAATGTTTCAGTATCACATATTTTTCTCTTAATGTTAACTTTAAAATTTTGTTATGGAAATCTTGATTATGCTTGTCAATTAAATTTCTCATCTTTCCAAATTTTGTTGATTTAAAAATGTTTAGAATATTCTTCGTGGAGTTAGAAATAAATTTTGGTATGATTCCTTTATTTCTACACCTGGTTAGAAAAGTTATTGCCGCTTTCGTTTTTATGATTTTGCCTCCTACAGACTTGAATCTGTTGACCAAACCTGCAACCTCCAGATTCTTTTTGAACTTGTTCAAACTCATGTTCTTTTCTTGGTTTTAATTTTATATTTTTATTTGTATCGAGCTCACTTATATTGTAAATAATAGTTATAATTTTTTTGACCTTTTTTTAATATTTTTTAGTAATTAATTTAAAGCACTAGGTCAACTTTAATAAAAAATGTTAAAAAAACTTTTATTTTTTATTAATTTTTCGATATTTCAATAAATAATAATTTAATTTTTGTAACGTTTGGTCATTAAATTTATGTTTTTAAAATATATGTGTAAAATACTATTGTTTTGTAAATGTCTTATGTATTTTCAAAATTGTTTTTCATTTAAAAAATTTTTTAGTATTGAAAATTTGTTTGTATGTATGTAAAACAAAAAATTTTTTAATTTGTCGTTTTTTATTGTTTTTTTTGTTTGTTTTGTTTTTTGAAAAAATTTTTGATTATTTTGGATTTGTTAATCAAAAAATTTTTTCAATTTGTTTGTTTATTATTATTTTTGTTTTTCCTGATGATGCCAACCAACGGTGTGGCGAAATATCGAAAAATTAATAAAAAATAAAAGTTTTTTTAACATTTTTTATTAAAGTTGACCTAGTGCTTTAAATTAATTACTAAAAAATATTAAAAAAAGGTCAAAAAATTATAACTATTATTTACGAAATAACTTATTTTCGGTGTAACCAGCCTGTTCCATTTTTAATATATCTAATAGATTAATATTTAAATTTAACTAAAATGGAGAATTGGGACAATGAAACAAGAATTTGGATAGTGCAACGCTTTCACGCTTTAGAGTCCGTAGTTTCCGTCCAAAGAGAATATTGGCGCACGTTTGGTGGTGGCACTCCTCCTAGCAGATAGACTTTAATGAGGCTCGTGAAGAATTTTGCCGAGCGTGACACAATCGCAAGAAGACCTTATCATCGAGTATCTCAGTTCGGACGCAGGAAACTATCGCTGCTCTAGCTGCTGGCATACAATCCAATCCTCAAGTTTTGACAGGGAGCTTATCTGCTCAAATGGGTGTCAATAGACAGTCACTGCAGACAATTTTCCACCAAGATTTAAATTTATTTCCATATAAGATTTAATTAACAAAGAAACTGATCCCAAGAGACTTCGAATTTTGTGAGAAGATCATACACATGGCGTCAGAGAATGAAAACGTCTTGAACTGTATTTTTATGTCTGACGAGGCACATTTTGATCTAAACGACAATGTTAACAAACAAAATATAGAGTAAGTCTAACCCACAGATACTCCATCAGATGCAATTACATCCACTTCGCGTCACAGCGTGGTTTGCAATTTCCTCAAGAGTCATTGTGGGGACTTACTTTTTCGAAGAAAGGGTCTTACTGTTACGGTCAATGGATATCGTTACTTAAAGATGTTGAAATGATTTTTCTTTCCAGAATCCTTTCAACTCTGTTTGGTTTCAACAAGATGGAGCAAATTGTCACATATCAGAATTACGGAAAAAATTTCCCAATAAACTGATTTAAAGAAACATCACATTCTGTTGGCCTTCCAGGTCTCCTGATCTCACTGCACCTGATTTTTTTGTGGAGTTATTGGAAAGAAGATGCTTACAAAAGAAACCCAACAAATCTGGATGATTTAAAGCAATCCATTCGAACGGTAATTGGGGCAATTCCCGCTGCAGCACTCCAGGCAGTAATGAATAACTTTTTGATAAGATATTGCACATGCGTGACCGATGGTGGAGGCCATTTAAATTCATTTATTTTCAAAACTTCATGAATTACTTTACTGTAACTTAATACTTAGAAAAAACTTTTCAACCAAATTATTTATCAAAGCTTATTAAAAGTTTTCTATTGCTATTTACAAGAAACGAATTTGTATACACAACGGAAGTATTTTTATGCTTAACTAGACTCATAGAAAATAAAATTCAAAAGATATGTCACCAAAACCCCAAAAGAAAGATATTAAATACAAAATCCCAAAAATAAAAAATAAAATTGCAACTAATAAAAAGTTGCATTCTACTAAGGACAACTACTAAAGCAAATAATTAACTTTATGAACTCTAGCCAAAACATAAAAATACAGACATATTCAATTGCCAAAAATATTTTTTTGTTCCTTTTTTCTTTTGCGAACACTTTTAAATGGAAATTTCACAAACATAAGAGAACAAAAAGAAGTTCTGCTGAAATATATCAAACAATTAAAATGGCTTTGATAAAAAAATCTAATCTATCTATATTTTGTAAATATATTAGCGTCAGGTACAATTTTTACGAATTAGGTTTCCATGTTTCAAGTTAATCTGAAACAAGTTGATGTGTGTGGCCAATTGTGAAGTAAAAATTAAGAAGCTTTCTTTAAAAAAGCCTTCTACATTAAATAGGGCATATTTATAAAAAGTCTTATATAGGTCGTTCAACTGAAAGCATCTCAGCCGCGAGCGACAATGTTAAAACAAATCCAAATTTGTCTATTCCTCGACGTTCACAAAAATTGGGTTTATCCAAAACCAGCACATGGCGAATTTTGCTTAAGCATTTGACCTTGGCGCTTTACAAGGTTCAACTGGTGCAGAAATTAAAAACGACCGACCATTCAAATGGCTGTTTTTTTTGAAAAAATCATTTTTTCATTCGAAGCCCATTTTCACTTGTCAGGGTGTCAATAAGCAAAATTGCCGCATCTGTGCTTCTGAAAATCCTAAAGCGATTATTAAAAATCCTTTGCATGCTCGACGTATCACTGTATGATGCGCCATGTAGCATGAAAGCGTGATTGGGATATTATTTTCGAAGATGAGGCTGTAAATGTGGTAATGGTCAATGGCTGAAAATGCGGTGGATATCACTGAATTGTGTTTTCAACAGGACATGTTACACAGCCAATGAAATGATCAATTTATTGCAAACATTGCATAATTTCACGACAATTTGTTGTTAAATGATCAGCCAGATCATATGATTTAACACCACTGGATTATTTTTTGTGGAGATATGTTAGGGATAGAGTACATACGGAACCAGTCGATTCGATTTCAGCCTTAAATCTCTAAATCCATGATGTGATTAAGTAAGATTAAAAGCTTTGATGAAACTATCGACATCTGTCAGCGGTGGTGGTGGACCACGACATCTTTTGTTATTAATAATTGACAAACTTTTCTCTTCGTAATACAATAAAAATTTGAATCATCTTAATCTAAATTTGTTGTTTTATTTTATTTCAGAAAACAAACTTCTTATATAAAAACCTTTTATAAGCAATTTAACAAATTAGTTAATAAATGAAAAGTTGTTGTCATGTAATATTTTATACACTATCTCTTTTCCTGGAGCTTCCACCTAATTGTGTGACGGAATATTGAAATTAAAAAATTAACTAAATTTTTTATACAAAGCATTTGTGCTTGAAGAATATTTTACAATTTTTTTTCCTTATAGTGCTATTAGTAAAAGTAAAAAGAAGTCGTTATAAGAACAATTTTTGTTTCATTTTTATTAACTTAATATTATCCAATCAACGGTTATTAAAAATATGAAGCAAATAAATTTGTAAAATTATTTCAATGATAAACTTTTCTTCTCTTGTTCATTTACGTAAACAAAATAAAGGAATAGAATTCTTTTGTTTATATTTCATATTAAAATCGTGTTCGTAGATGTGAGACACACTCGGGATGCACTAATTTGATTAAAATATCAAAGGTGTTTAATAAATTCAAATCTATATTAACCATATTCAGGCTTGTCGATTTGAAAGTATGGAATTAATTCCATTTTTTCTATCAAATATCTCACTAGGCGTCTGCTTATAAATTTCTTAAAAATGCAATGCTTATTTTGAAACTAAAGAAAATTTCTTTTATAAAATTTATTGTAATTTATTTCGTAGTTTTCATGATGTTGACGCATCAGGTTTTTCACTAAAAACCGATTATGAAGTTTGTATCTGTTAATGAAAATTATGCCAAATATTTATTTTTAATATTAATCTTCTTATATAGAAGAACTGTATCGTTTAACAAAATAAAATTTAAACTATAAAAATATATTTTCCATTAAACTTTGTGTAATGCTTACCTTCTTAAAATAACAAAGTTTAAGGACAGAAGGCAATCGAAGAAAATATAATTTATAAATCTCAGAAGAAATAGGTAAAGTATAAAATACATAGATAATATTGAATAGAACATTGGATACATTTAAGTGTTTGCTTGTGAAAAATATTATGTACGAGTAAGTAGATGTGGAGCAAAATAATAGTACGAAAATAGTAAAATATTTAAAAAATTTTATAAACTCCTTCAAATAAGATTTTCTTAAGTTCTTGAAAATAATTGCTAAAGGCTGCATGCTACAATTTATTTAGCTGTAAGTTGGCTGTAAAATCTTTTAAAAATTGACAGTTTAAATAAGAAAATTTAACAGCAATAAGGTATTACTTTCAAAATAACTGAATTTAACACTAGTAACGTGATCTTGAAACAAATAAACTTTGTATAAAAGTTTTTTAGTTTTAATTAAATAAAGATTATTCTTAGTTATACTCTTGATTATATTTGCTTTTAGTTAACTGTAGGCAAAACATTAAAAGTGGCATGTTAAACAATTTAAGCCAAAATAATTAAAATTATTTTCGTATCTTGCAATTTTTGATAACAAACTTGTAGGTAGCCACTCAATGAATAAAAAATTGCGTGAGTATATAACAAAAAACTAGAAAATTCAAACATTTTTCCTTTAGGACCTTATGTTGTTAAGGAAAAGCTTTATCCCATACTATAATTTTCCACCTAGTTTTCAACTGCTATCCGCTTAGCTATATTCAGCATCTTAATTTCGTAGTTATAAAACTTGGATACACTTTATTATTTTATCCTAATATTTTAGAAAACTTTGGAGTAAATTACAGCATGAAGAAACATTACCTATATGTTGCTTTTTTGGGCTGTATACTTGAAATATACCCTTATACCTTGAAAATACAGATATTACTTAATTCTAACTTTTTTCTGACATTTAAAAATTTACAAATCCTTACAATTTCCTTTAGAGTATATTCGAAAAGGTTTAGCCTAAAAGAGTGAAGACAGCTTTGTTCAAATATCTATTAGTATTTCGATGACAGATATCAGTTCGAGTAGATATGCACAAAAAGTAAACATATTTGTGTTAATACTAAATGATCTGAAATATAAATAAAATTTTACTAGCATTTTTTTTATACGTGCAATGCATTGTACCAAAACTACAAAATTAGGTTATGGGCAGGAGGAAAGAGGCAGTAGTGTTTCTGGATATTCGATTTAAATGTTTCTACTGTGAAAGTGATAGGAAAGACCTCTGTCTCTGTGCTTTCAAAGAAAATTGAGTTAAAAAACAAGTTACAGTTACTATTTCAGTGACGGCAAAACAGTAAAATATAAATGCCTTAGAAATATCTAAAGCCATCACCTTAATTTCTGTAAAATGATGTATGGAGTTGCACCATTGTTCCGACTGGAAAGCCGGTCGCTAAGTAAACTGTTGGACTGCAGGTACCTCACAAGATAAAAATTAATCAAGAATAAGAAAATTAATTAGAACAAATTGCAATTGACCAGTAATTTTCAGGGATGTTGGCCTTACAAGTTTTGTGGATCGGCGTTAGGTGCCACCGTAGGCTAGTAGGTAGTGTACTAGCTTGTGAGTATGGGGGTTGCGGGTTCGATTCCCAACGAAGACCTTGGTTTTTTTTTCACTACAAAAATAAAAATTGACTGTCGGTAAGGCTGTTCAGCGATGAAGGCAAAGTCATTGATCGCTGTGCTGTCTTATATACGGCAGTTAGTTTTCGACTATCCTTCTATTTTCACCACCTGTTTCATCTATTCTCTATCCCTTACCTAAAGAATGTAGCACGGTACTTGACTAAATAGGTATTATTGTCTGAAGTGCTACTTCTCTTTCTACAAAAAAGGCACTGTTTCAAGACCAGTACTGGAATCCCTTCCGGCCCAGAAAACTTGTTGCCATTGAGATCTACTAAAACCTTTTTAAATTTACTTTTATTTATTAGCGAAGCAAATATAAATTTTGACAGTTAATCTTTGCAGTTGAAAGTATAAACCAATTATATAATAATATGGCTACTTTGCAAAATAAATGTTACAAACGTATATATGAAGGTAAACAACTTATGAGCGTAAATATAATGAATAATTGTGCCACAAACCTTATCTCTTGTGAACAGTTGCTAATAGCAAAACTTACAAATGTGTTGCTTTAATATAGCGATCAAGGAGGCGTGCTAGGATCTCACTTCACTTTCTTCTTACATCTTCATCACATTATCTTATGTAAAACAGCAATTACTATATATGCATACTTCTAAATTTTACAGCAATTTAGGAGGATTAAGTTATATACTCTATATATATTATTTATATGATTGGTAACTTGATATACAAAAGCTTATTGAATTTTCATGCTAGTTTTTCCGCTCTGCTGTCTTATATACGAAGTAAATCAAAAACTTAAGATTATTGAGCATCCTTTGAAAAATCTCATTGATATAAAATAAATAAATAAATAAATAGATTTCTTCGTAAAACCAAAAAAAAAAACACACATTTACAGTAAATCGCTTTTCTTTTGTATTTGATTTTTTACTCTTGGAACATTATCCTCCAGTGAATTGCCGTAGAATTTTAAAGTATGCACACTTCTTTGGTAAAACGAAACCTTTGCACCAAAGTTTATTCAATGAAAAAACTATCAGAATAGAGTTTGGTATAGTGCAATACTTATTTTTATTTATGCATAACCAATAAAACAGAAGAATATAATGTTTCATATATTAAGCGACCTAGAAAAAATCCATCATGCTGAGTTTAAAAAATTAATAAATGATTTTTTTATATTCGGGCTGCATTATAAACAAAAAGGTTGCTAAGGAAATTACAATATGACTAACATGTTGGGAGTGGCTCTAAACTATTAAGGAAACACTTTCATTATACGGGCTTGGTGTGCAAATCGCATTTCACATAAGTGAGCTATTGTTTTTAATTTAACCTGAACTGCAAGACAAAAATAAAACTATTTATTTTTAGCAAAAATTATTAATACTTTTAAGCAATTTCAAATAAAAAATGTATTTTAAAATATTTATTCCTTTTTTGACGATTGCTTGTGTCGATTACTGTTTTTAATACTTGCGATTTTATATAGACAGCTCGTTTTTTAAATCTCGAAAAATTTATTTGCTAATGTTGTTGAACGTGTACTTGCTAACTAAACAAAATTAATTATAATTTTTGGAAAAATATTGGGAGCTCATTAAAGCGAAGCTTAAGTATTGAATGGATTTTGCAAAATTATAAAATATAAAAAAATGCTAGAATCCTTTAAACATAAATATTTTAAGTTATACTCATAAAATATTTATTATTTAAAAATTGAAATGTATTACTGTGGGGAAAGCAAATCCACATGGCCATTTCACTGCAGCTCATTTATGTCATCAGTGGATTCTATCGTAAATTCGTCATAGAATCTACCGCAATCTGACTAGTCAACAGGCTTTAATTCATGCACCAGTTGAAAATTCTATGGCTTAAAATTCAAATCCTTTCGCAAAATTCGCAATACGGTGGTTTTGGATAAACCTAATTGTTGAGAACGTCGAGAAATTGGAAAATTTGGATTTGCTGCAATACTGTGGCTCATGGCTGCGATGTCTTCAGTTGAACGACCCTGGCTGAAAGCGTTGGTGTTCACACATTTTGTATCGAGTCTCTCCACTAAAATTTAACGTCCAAATTCTTAATAGCGGTCTTCTTAAAATAATATAAATAATACAATGGCTTCAGACTCAACTTTAATTAGAATTAGAAGGAGCTTAAAAATTTATTATTAATAAAAATATATTTAATGATGAATTTTATATTAATATCACACAAATCTTTCATACGGTTGGATGGTATAGTTGATCCAAAATGGTAGACCTTATGGAGTTATAGGAAATGCATTCATTTAGAATATGTGTGCAAATAATATCGTTTCACTTCTTGTTGCAGTTTTGGGACATGACGGTTTTTGACACAAAGTATTAAAGCTTTTATATTTGTGTTGGTATTGCCAGTTATAAACTGGTTTCTTTTTGTATGTGGTAAATTTTAAAATTCACAATATCCTATTTTTCTCATGTTAGGTATTTGGGAATAGGTATCGTTTTTGTTTCATTTGCTGCAAGATCATTACAGTCATTGACGAGTATAGATGTGATAAAATCCACATTATTTTCATTGTGCTAATGTGTTAGATACAAAGGTCTCTTGTTTGATTCATAAGAGACCATTCACAGAAAGCGCTCCCAATTGATTGTATTGCAAAAAGGCTGCCAGAACAAATTATTAAAATCGTTTTTACTGGGTATTGAAAGACAGTATAAATATGTATATAGAGTATTTATATAGTTATAGTTACTCAGTGTCAAACATTAATAGATTTCAAATAGGCAACAGGACCAGAAAAACACTATGGACAATGTCAATATAAAGAAAGCTACAGAAAATTATTACCAGGCTCTATGAAAAGTACATTTTTTTTTCTAGAAAATAATACTATTTATGTAGTATTTTTATCTTACATAATATTCTAAAAAGCAAAACTGATAAAACATCAACCGGAATATTTATTGTGCAAATGGAAAAAAGCGGAGGGTACTTTATTTATCAATTTCTAAAACTGATTAAAAGAAATTTCACTTGTTTTGCAAATTTATTGATTTTAAATTTTGTACTAAAATACTATGTTCTAGCCCAAAAGATATAAGAACTTGGAAGAGAAAATCATTCTAACTATCAAATAAATCTGAACATGGCAATATCTTTAATCGATATCATAATTAATCGATTTGCTGCAGTTTACAAATAGTTCTTATAGTTCAATAGTTTATCTATTCAGTATCACATTTTGTGGTATTTAGATCACAATTAATATATAATAGAATTATTATATTACCATGGAAAAAAATAGATAGATTTAATAGAAATAAATATTTTGCATGCAGTTGGATTTTATATCTAAACTGATTTAAAAAAAAATATTATAGATAAATGTTTATTACTACTTTTAATAAAGTCATATTAAATCTTAAAAATCTTATAAAATATTCAAATTTAATACAAAATGGCGCAAAAAATTTTTTTATTCATTTAGTCAAATAGCTTTGTGCCATAAAAAGTAGAATAAAAGCTATTCAACGCTTTTTTTAGTATTCATTTATTTAATAGAATTTTTTATTCATATCTAAAACCCACAATAATATTAAAAGGAAGTGATATATGGGATTTTTATACAACAAAGAAAAAATAATAAAACAATAACGCCGTTTAATACACACACATGCACATAGTCACTCTTAATTTCTTTCATTTGCAATATGAAAATGCCAGTGTGCTTGTAATCGTAGTGCTGCAACAGAAGTGTCATGAACTTAAATAAGAATAGTGTTGTGAATATGACTTTATTTTAGTGTTTATTAAAACACAAAAAGTTTAGAAACGGAATTAAATTTTTCTGATATTTTTCTGCGAATCACAGTGTATTGCAAGTATTTTTAATATTTTTCTATACGAATGAATTGTCGGAAACATTATGAAGAAATGTTTGTACGTTTCTCTTGCTCTGAAAAAGCACTGAATGACACAGGATACTAATAACATAATACGGTACTAAGTAATAATAAATTATTCGAAGAATATTTAAAAATTTATTTTAATTTGCCAAGAAAAATTTCGAATTTCCAAATAAAAAAAAAATTATTACGAAGTAGGGAATGTTATAAAAAATTTATAAAAAAATATTATTTTACTATAAGATACTTGCTTGGATGCCAGCTTGAGTTCCGAATTTGGTTTCTGAAAAAGAAAAGTTTGATGCCGTTCTCAATACACATCTGTTTTCGGTTGCAATTAAAGCAGACATAATCCTTCCTTTGAATTATTTTTAGTGTTTTTTACTTCTTTTGAGTAGCAGGGCATAATAAGGAATAACTTTCCATGCAAGGGGCGTATAAAATTACCCTTGCGTATGATGAATATTTATTTCCGCTATATTTAATATACATATTTAGTTTTATCACTAGCTGAGCAACTCTCCTCTTTTCCTGATCATCTTAAATAGTTAAGTGATTTCATCGAACTGGTATCATAAACCATTCAAGGAAAAATTAATTACCTAATATGTCGCTTAAAATTCTTTAAACTCTTTATAAAAGGCAATATAATTTGTATATGCGTTTTATATGGGAAAACTTTATTCTCCATTAAAGTTTCACGTAATGCAATTTGGGATTTCAAAAAGCTACTGTAAACATACTGGCAGTAACGATTAATGCTACAAAACTGCAACTGGTGTTGCAATAACACATACATCATTAAGTTAGGTAATTCCACTCTTCAACAGCCTCATAATATCGGGTTTTTCAACAAGAAGTTTGTTTTTTCAATTCTGGCAACACCAATAACATGTTAGTTTAACATTTACAATGAATTCAATTTCGCACGACAATCGCATTAAAATAATTGAAATCTACTACGAAAATGGTGGATCTGTTGAAGTTACATTTCGTAAAATTTATGATATTTTCGAACAACATAATCGTCCTTCTGAGGCCGATATTAAGAATATGATCGTTAAATTTGAGTCGACAGGCTAGATACAAAATGTGTGAACACCTGTTCGACCAGGTCGTTCAACTGAAAACATCGCACCCGTGAGCCACAGTCTTTAAGCAGATCCAACTTTGGCAATTCCCCGCCGTTCTCAATAATTGGTGTTTTGCAAAACCACCACATGGCGACTTTCGCAAAAATATTTGGCTTTGAAGCCTTACAAGGTTCAACTGGTGCACGAATTGAAGCCAATCGACCATTCATACCACCATAGATTCGCTCAATTCATTCAGGAACAACCGGTTTTTTTGCAAAAATCATTTTTTAGACGAAGCCCATTTTCACTACCAGGATATTTCAAGAAGCAAAATTGCCGCATTTGGGCTTCTGAAAATTCTTGAGCAATTATTGAGAAGTCTTTGCATGCTGTCACTGTGTGATGCACTATGTGGTCTGGAGGCATGATTGGGTTGTTTTTATTTTCGGAGATGAGGCTGAAAATACGATAGCAGTAAATGGCTTACCCTATCGCGAGATGCTAACAGTTCCATTTTGGCCTATTACAGACGCCAATGATACGATCAATTTATTGCAAACCAAATTTTCCGAACGCATAATTTCACAATAATCAGCAGTTAAGTATCCATCCAGATCATGTGATTTAACACCTTTGGGTTATTTTTTGTGAGGGCTATGTTAAGGACAGAGTCCAAATGGTGCTAATCAAATAGATTTTGCTTTTGAAACTCAAAATACGTTATATGATTAACGAAATAGGTTCGCCATTTTTCCAAAAATGATTAAAAAATTTGATGAAAAAATCGAAACGTGTCAGCGTGGTCGTGATGGACATTTGCCAGTTGTCTTTTTTCATTCATAATAGACGAACTTTTCTCTTCGTAATATATTAAAAATTTTTTGTTTTATTTTGTTTTAGAAAACAAACTTCTCGTTGAATAATCCTTTATAGTATGATTATGGGAAGACAATATTAATTATTGTTATTGTTGATATTTATGTATTGTCAAAAATTGTATATTTAAATGCTTTCCTAAAACTAATTAAATGTTTATAGAATTACTGCTTACAAAGTATGCTAATTTTATGTTAAACAACTTTTGTTAATGTGTACTTAATGCTTAGTCTTATAAATGTCCTAAACAAATTTTTAAAACAACAAACTGGCTAGCTATATGCAATGATAACATATACGTACTTTACTTTAGAAAACTAATTACACACAAGTTAGTTATTTGATTTTTCAGTGAGTAACTTTAAGCATTTGATTAACAAGATTTAAATTTCAATTAATGTCATATTAGTTTGATTATTTTCCCACCTACATAAGTACTAAGTTGTGCCAGGCAAACTGAAAAGTATTTTTTTATGGTTATTATTCCCTAACTAAATTGAAAATTAAATGATTTTTACAACAAAGTAAATACAATATAAACATAGCGAGAAAAAATTATACTTGTGAGTTTGGTGAACAAAAATGAAATTTGTTAATATTTTTTAAACAAATGCAAATGGGGCTAGAAGATATTTAAGGAATATTTTAAAAGTAACATAGAAGTTAGTTATCCAATTCAAAGATTTAATAAATTTTGTGGTTATGGTTAAATTAATGTTTATGTTCTTCAGTAAAAGTTAAGCAAGTACTGTCGTCTAAAGATAGTTTACTAAAAATTTATACTTATATAAATGGAAAACTATATAGCGTCTGCATTGTTTTCAAGTACTACTATATTACCGACTTTATGTGATACTTAAAGCTCTGGCTTATTTAAAATTTGTTGGTCCCTTATATTAAAATGAATTTTTCAAATGTTAGAATCAAAAATGTTTTCGAATTTAAATATTATTGATTTGTTGCTTAATTTAAATAGTTAGTCAACTTTTAGTTTTAAAGAAATTCTTCCGTTTCTGGCAGACTTCATATTTTTGTAACGATTTTGATTTTTGGATTTTTGGGAAAATTTTATACATTTATGAAGGGTCATTGATTTACTTAAACACTAAACATATTATACATTAACATAAACGGATACGCACCCAGAGAAATAGATGAGTGTATGACATTGGTACATCATAACAAAAAAAAAAAAAAAATGAACGAACCTAGACATTCTTGAAAACATGAAAATCAACGAAACAAAAACTTCTAACAGTGACATTATAAACGAACAGGTAAACACGATCTTCGACATAATTCTACACCACTAAAACTACTCACACACACTAACAAACGAAAAACAACCTCAGACGAACACACCTTCATGTATAATAATAAAAGAATATTATTATTATTAGATTAGCCCTTGCGTAAAATGTCAGGTGGTGGGCAATCTACCTAAATGAGCAGATAGGGCCCTATTTAAAAATTAGCTATACCCGAACACTGACTCACCATTACAATCTAGAGCATGGTTTGATAATGCTGTCATCATATCGAAAGCGCGCGCCAATCAAACCAAACAACAGCCAGAATTGACGGTGTACACCGAAAGAAATGACAACAGTATTTCATTTACTGACAAAACAACTCCATTTAAAGTTTTTTAAAGCATTTGAATTTTTGGTAAAATTGATTTAAAGTTGAGAATAAATTTTGCAGAATATTTTTAGTAGCTAATTTTTGTTAGCGAGTTATTTATTTTCCGTAACATTGGTGAATGACATTTATAAAATTTCATTTAATTATTGGTCTGATTTATTTTTTTAATTAGGAAAGTATAAAGTTTTAGTACAATCAGATTCAATGTTTAGAAGCTATTTTCCCAATTGACCACTGTACGGCGTAATTTAATGAAAATTTCATAAATCACTATTAGTTTAAATCAGTGTGACCTATTTATAAAATAGTGGCTAAATTAATACTTTATTATGTTTGCAGTTTTGTTGTTTACCACCGCATTACATATGCTTATTTCGTTGGCTAAAAGTCAACAAAATCAAAAGCACAAATGCGACATTTATAACCACATTGCCGTAATATCGTGATATTGGGATTACAATAATATTGATAGAAAATGCAAACATAAAATGCAAGGTATGAATTTTTTTCATAAACATATTTTTGACACGTTCTATGATTTAATACACAATATGATATTTGGGCAAAATTGAAAATATAACACAAAATCTAATCTCTTTAATTTATTTTATTCAATTTAATTTAAGGGAAATATTAAAAAAAAATTAAATTTATCTTAAATAGGCGTTTTTACTCAGGTTAAAATCTTAATTTGTATGGGCATAACTGCCATTAATTGGTTACTAAAATGCTTAAATTTACTAAACACGAGAAGAAATTATTACGCTCTTTTATTATGAAAGCGCTCTTTGTTTCTTATGTGAATGTTGTTTTCTAATTGATTACTTCTCTGGTAATTATTTCTGAATATAAATACTATGATACACAAGCCAGGAAAATACCATCCAAAATTGTTTAATAAAATCTTAATTACAAAGCTGAACCAAAGTTTGAGCAAAACAAGTTGCATAGCGAATTATCAATTCGGATTAAGACAGCACAGCACTATAAAATAAACCAAAAGGTTAGTAAATCTAGTTAAAAAAACCTTTGAGAAGAAGAAATACATCTAAATACTATTTATCGACGTTTCCCAGTCTTTTTTCAAAGTATGGCATGAAAGCTTACTATATAAGTTAAGGCTTTATTTACCCAACAACTTCTATAAGATTTTGAGAAACTATTAAATTGACCGCATGTTTATTCTTAAAGAAGGAGCTTTTTTAACCTTATTTGAGCCAATTAAAGCAGGAGTACCCCAAAGTAGTATTTTGGGCTCCGTTTTTCACCTGTTGTACCCTTCAGATATGCCTACTAGCAACCATATCCACATATCGATATTTGTCGAAAATACGGCTTTCCTTAGCGTTAACGAGACCCTTCAAATAGCATCCACTTACCTTCTAGATCATATACATCATTTCGAGGCGTTGTTAAAAAATTGAGAGTTTATATAAATAAGAAAAATGCGTAGATACTTATACCCCTCTTTAGGTTTGAATAACTAAATTATATCTCATTACTCAGAGCTCAAATTCCTTGGCATACATCTTGACCGAAGCTTAACCTGAAAAAGTCACACCCAAGTAAAATTGATACAGATAAAGCTAAAAGCAGTGCAAATTAATTGGGTAATTGGTAGAATTGTAATCCTTAGCTCAGATTATAAACTTTTATTGTACAATTCAACCCTCAAATCTATATGATGTTGTGACGTTCAATTATGGGGCAGTGCCTCAGCTTCAAATTTAAAAAAAATTCAAAAGCTCCAAAATAAGATCTTACGGATGATAACAGTGGCACCTTGGTATATAAATAAAAAGCCCTAACATGCATAAAGATCTAACATTCTTCTAATTTTTGATGAAATAGCAAAACATGCAGCATCGTATCTGAAAAAGTTAATAATTCTGGCTGGCTCGCAACATTCATAACGATACGAAGTAAAAAGAGCAATCTTTTTTCTATTAGCAAGAAGAATAGCTTTCATATAATATCAGCAACCATATAACATACAATCATTGTCTGGCAATGGCTGGAATTTACAAGTTTATGTTTAATATAGATTTAAAATATGAGAAACTGTTGGTTCAAAACTGTGAAAATCAATAAAATTTTATAAAAAACATATAAACAATATATATTTTTTTCGATATTTCGCATTCCTGAAGAAGCTTTCCACAGGAAAGCGAAATATCGCAAAAAATATATATTGTTAATTAAAAAAGACCGTTAAAAAGAATAACAGATATTTATTTAAATATAAAAAGGTCGATTAAAAAAATAAAAAAATTATCAAAAAAATAATCAAATAAACTTCCAAATTTACGGGCCGGTTCTGTAAACCGAATGCAAGTATTTTTTCGATCAAAAACGAAGCTCGCGATTGTGGCGTTTTTTTTTAATTAAAATGATTGTGCAGTTTAAAAGAAAAAACTGGCTAAAAGTGAATTAAGTATCAATTTTGTGTCATAGCGGCATGTTATATGAAGTGATATTTTTTTCCATAAAATCTTAAGTCGTTGGTTTATGAAACTCTAATATATATAACGTTTTTATTTATATATTGCTGCATGTATCTGTATCTATGACTTTTAAAAAATAGAAATAAATATGGTTTAAGTGTTAAATAAAAAATTAATTCGAGCATTTTGCAAAACACAGATTTCAAATATTTTTAGTTTTTCGAAATCCTATAAATTAAAAAATTTTAGATTGAAAAATGATTTCATTAAAAATTGTATCTAATTGCGGTATAATTTACAAAAATTATAAGATATAAAAAAAAACGAGCAACACTTTGAGATATAATCTTAAGACATCGACAGGAACAACTGACAAATTTAGTTCCAGCGAAGTATACAGACTTACTTATATCTGCAAATATACTTATATAGAAAAAACGGGACGAGCACTAAAAACAAGATTTACAGTACACATACTCTCGTACAAACGAAAAAGAGAAAACGCCAACTTTTTGTTACGCTTTGACACGCATCAATGGAAATGGACGACAATATGACATTACTAAAACCCAACCAAAAAGAACGAAAGCATTGAAATCTGCAAAAACATAACTTTTAAGAGTGACATTATAAACGAATAGGTAAACACAACCTCAGATACAATTTGCACACCACTAAAACTCCTCACATACTTTAACAAATGGATACACTTACCTAGTTAATATTCAAAAATAAACAAAATATTAAATTAACTCCACATAAAATGCCGGGTAATAAGCAATTCACTAACATAAATAGATACGAACCTAATTAAAAAAAACTGTCTAAGCCCAACACCATTTATATTTACAAACGCTCCAGTACCGTGAAACGCGGATTGATAATGATGTCACCGATGGTACCAAGCAAACAGCCGGCAATGACGATTTCATCGAAAAGAATTATACAATACTGGGACAGCTCAGCGAATAATAAAAGACGGAAACATTAAATTGGTATCGCATAAAATGCCCGATGGCAGGACAATCTTACTTATGAGTAGATACGCCCCTAATAAAGGAACAACATAACCCAACACAGTTTATACTATCAGATACAATACTAACTCTCCAGTACTTCCTAGAAAAGCGGCTTGACAATGATGTTATCGCATCGAAAGCGCTCGCCAATCGTACCAAACAAACAGTCAGTAATGACCACTTTGCACCGAAAGCTATGACAACGAGATATATTAAAGTTTGGTATATTATTTGGTATAAATTTCCTCTAAAGCTTAAATGATACAAACGCAATGATTATAAATTCTGCAGATGGGTAATAGGGAATGTAATAAAGAATATTGGTGTACAAATTTCGACGTCAAACAAATTGACAAATGCGTACAAAGAACCTAAATGGTGCTACATGCAGCACAGCTTTAAAGTGTCATGTCGCCCATATCGATATCACCCACTTAAGGCAAAAAAAACCTAGCTCTATTTCCTTGACTAGATATATAAAAACAATATCAGGTACTGCTCGACCGATGTCTTTACTTCTAACATAAAACTCCTATTAATAACTGTTATTAGTGTTTTTCAGCTGCTGAGTGTTCAATCAAAGTATTACTTACCCTGTGTTATTGACAATTGAATTGTATAGGAGGTTTGAATGAAAATTTAACTTACTGAACTATCTGACAAATTGCTAAAGAACTTTATTGAACATTCAACAGCACTTTCTTCACAAAATGTGTCGTTTACTCAGGTATAGTCATATTTATATACGAACCTATTGGTATTTTAAAAGTAAGAATTTTAATTTTCTTAGGAGTTTAATTATAAAGGAACTTGGCTTGTAGTTAATACTTTAAGGCTATTTAAAACTCTTGTTTGCTTTCTAATTGTTATTCTAAAGTATTATATTTTATAATACTAGAAAAACAAACATTTTTTATAATTATTTGAAAAAACAAACACAAAAATTTTCTTGTTTTTAATATTCTTATCACTAATCACATAAATATGTGCAAGTGCGAAAACTCGATTGGTGACTAGAATAATAGCTATTTTAAGGTTTTCTGTTAAGCAACATTTTCGATTTTATGTATTTTGTTTTTTTGTTTTATTACTCCACTTATTTTAAGTTTTTTTGTTGACATTTTTTCCTGATTTGAAGCATCATTGAGAAAAATTGCCTAACTATTACTTAAATTATACTGTAGGATAAAGCTAAAATTATTTATTACTTTATTTTATATTTTTGCTTTAATTGGCGCAATACAAATTGTAAACACGAAAACATCTATTTTTAACTTAAATTTTTATTTAACTGTTGACAGTGTTTGCAATGCTAGCTTTTATTAGAATTACTCTTGTTATCGAATATGTTGCATAGCAAATTAAAAGAAAAAAGGTTTCCAATGTAAAAGCGTTTTTTAAACTGATTTAAAGTTGAATTTTTTATTATTAGCTATTCAAGAACGCTGGCTAACTAATGAGAATTATATTTAACAATTTTGTTGTTTTATTCTTTTCAATAATTTCAACAAAGTAAAATTTTTTAGATCTGTGCTATTACTGTATATATTACACAAGCTTACTTTAATTTGTTAATTTGTTGTTATTTTTTATCTCAAAACTGTTTCTAATTAAGACAAACTGAAACAGGCCAAAGTAAAATTTCCTTGATTAAAGTTTTTTTAGCATAAAACAATTCTACGCTAATGAAAAAGAATTACAAATAATAAATTACAAATAATGTGATAAAAGTAAAAGTGTAATTATTTTTTTATGATTTTTTTAATTTGAGATTGAAACAAAATACAAGTGTTTACTATCTTTATAATTCAAAAATAGAAAAAAATCCTATTATTTGCATGCATATACTAAGACGCCAACCTGAAAATCAAGCGAATAATAGTTAGGTCATCAAGGTTGACAGAAGAGTTGTACTGAGGTACATCACATTTTTATTTTCGGTAGGTGTAAAAACCGTTTTAGGTGTTGTGTCTGTTTGGTTCAGACAATAATCAAACAATGTTTCATTGGGTGATATGGCTATAAGGATTTCTTTTATAAATGCCATGACGTGAATGATAAAAGATGTAAAATAATCACATATACTAAAATATATTAAAATAGGGTAACATATATGAAAATATATTAAAATATACTAAATATATTTAAATATGTTAACATATACTAAAATATGCAAATATTCGCAGAACCCTGATGGCTAAGGAATTTAAAATATATTCAAATATACTAAAATATGGTAATATAAGTGAATATATATTAAAATATACTAAATATGCTATGCAAATTTACTACAAAATATTTTAAATATATACTTAAATATATACTAAAATATGCAAATTTTCGCAATAGCCTATTGATTGCTAAGAAATCAAAAATCTCTGAGTTAATTATAAAATAAAACTATAATTAAGCTCATGGGGTCAAATAAAATACTTCCTTTTCAAACTTGTACCGTGACAATAGCAACATAAAATTTAATTGTTCCATTCATTTTCCAAAATACTATTAATTAATACAATCAAATAAGTTTATAAAATAACATGCTTGTTATTTGTATGTATTCGTCATATTTACTAGGTAACATATAAAAATGTTCATTGTTAAAATTGTACCGTAAAATTGTTTAAATGCCTATTGCACAGTTTAAATATATAAACATTCTTATCCAATCACTTTAAAATATAAAAGTAAATTAAAACAAAAAATAAAATATCAGCTATTTTTATAAAAGTTATAGTGTTCTTACAGTGACGCTTTACGTTCTTACAGTAACGTTTTCTTTTCTGTGCAAAATAGAACTATTATCACTTTACGGCTTCTCATTTATTTTGTTAATTAAAAAAATAGCATAGCTTATCCTCCTAAATAAAGAAAAAATCGGCGAAATCCTAAATAGTAGAATAACCATTTTTAAAAATTTCAAAGAAGTAAGGTCCAATATTTCCTCCTGAACAAATTGCACACCAGACTGTCTCTTTTAATGTCTCTTTTGTAAGGTAACAAAATCGTCTAAAGTGACGAAGTAAATTTCGGCACAACGACTGTTTTTAATCGTTTAATTATCGTACGTTCAACTACCGACAACGTGCACCTGCTTAATACCTCATTCAGTGCTTGATCGGGAAGTGTGTTTAAAAATATATCTTGTTTTTCGAAATCAATAAAATAGTGGTGCGGTGCATAGATAGCTTTAAAAAGTAGATATCAAAAGCTGTAAAACCTATTAAATTATTCAAGTTCTTCACCAATTCTTCTACGGGAGGTACTTAACAATTATTTTCCTTTTTCTGTCTTTCATTTATTCGCCCCAAAACTCGTTGTTTTATTGCGAAAAGTCGTTGCCGAGATAACGTGATAAGGTTTACATCTGCACCTGGCCGTGGGCCTTAATCAGATGGTGCCCATTACCACGGTGAATGAAAAGCAACGCCATTCACGCCCTAGAAGGCCTTCGGATTCGTATATCCTCCGGTCACTCCTAATAGCAATTTCGAAAGCACAAAGTAGGCCGCAGCCTTCACTCCTTGCTGAAGAGTTGGAGACTATCCAACTCCTGATCCAGAACGCATGAAGCCTAATATAATTAAGAACACAATGGCATTCATACTCACTGGACCTTAAGCATTCATTGTGTTCATTGTGAATGATCCGACCCACAAACCCAAACGACGGCCTCGAAACACACAGCCACCACGATACTTCCGAAGGGCCTACCTCAATAATCAGCCACAGAACAGCTAAATGCCTAAAGAGACAAATAGCGGAACTCTGCGGGCTACTGATTCCCGTGGAAATATAGTGGATTGTCCAGTTGCCTCCTACTAGCCTTGAAGGGGACTGGGCTCCTTGGGCAGTTGTAGGATCCATAAAGACTATCATGTGCCCACGGAGGGAGTCGTTGCCGAGATATGAACTCATGATTCATCATATTCTAAGTGAACGTGGTTGCTTAACACATGTTAGATAACTTTCGTTTTATTATACACCACATCCGCCGGGAGGTATACTAATTTGTTTCGCCGCCATTTTGGTAAACATTAGTCTTGACAGTTCGTATATGGCAGTCGTGGCAAATTTATTATAAAAAAATATTCGATAAACCAACGTGCTTTAGTCTTCAAGATATTTTATCAAAATCAGTTACCGGTTACTGTGACGATGAGAAAGTTATGTGAAATTTTTGGGTGAAACACGTATTATAAATATAAACGTGAATAAACAGAATAGTCGCTTCGAGGAAATGGGAAACCCTCAAATTATTCAACAGTCATCTTCGCATCCGTTAAAAGAGACAGTCTGGTGTGCAATTTGTTAAGGAGGAATCATTGGACCTTACTTCCTTCAAAATAAAAACGCCGTAACGGTAATTGTGAATGGGGAGCGATATCATAATATGATTGAAAACTTTTTAAAGCCAGAACTAAATGCTTTCGGCTTGATTAACCTGTGGTATTAACAAGAGATGCCACATCGCATACAGCCAGGCTTACAATGGAATTACTACAAGAACTCTCTGATGTTAATTTGCTTCCACGGTCGCCAAACATAACTGCTCCGGGCTTTTTTTTGTAGGGATATATGAAAAGCAGGGTTTGTGCAAATAAACCAGAAACCCTGGAGCAACTCAAACAAAATATTCGTGATGAAATTAATGAAATACCGCGTAAAATGTGTGTGAATGAATGAAAACTGCACTCAAAAGGGGTCGCATTTGTGAGGCTAACAGAGACAAACATTTAGCAGATATTGTATTTCATACATACGACATTAAATAAAACCATTAAACTTCAATGTAAGATCTATTGTCTTTCATTTATTCAAAACAAATAAAGTATTATAACTTCCCGGCGGACACCCTGCATTTACACACACCGCATAATACTACATATTAGTGGTTAAGTAAGAAATTTACATCAATGTTTACAATGATATTATTTTAATTATTAATCGATGATCAATTTAATATTGAAAAGCAATTCCAAAGCTAAGAATTATTTTCTTTCAGTATTCTGAAAATAACTTTGCATTTACAAATGCCTTAAGTTATCGAATTTAATGTTATTCTAATGGTATTGTATAACTTTATATGAAAATTGCTAGTATTTAAGCCTTTTGATAAAAAATTCAATTTTAATTTGTTAGTTCAAAAACTATAGTATTAAACTTTAGATAAAAAGTAGAAGTTTGCTGAGGAATTAAGAATGATTTAAGTGAAAAAAACTGGTCTATATTTGAACTTTGATATTTCATTTATATTTCAATGCATCTTTGTTTTCATTAGTGTGAAGTATGTCATTTGTTACAATAGTTAAAGCAAATAACAATCATTTTCAAACATTGCTTTTATTGAGAATGTTGGTATTAAAAATTTTATTTTTGTGTTTGTTTGGGCAGAAGTAATAAACATAATGGGGAAGTTGGAAGAAAATACACAAAAAATAATTTTTCTTATTAAACCCACCATGATTATATAAAAAAATGTAAAATAAATAAATTTTGAAATTTTAGTATAGTATTTTAATAATCTATGATATACCTAACACTAAATTCTTTATATCTAGTAACAGTATATAAAAAAACTTTTAAGTTTTGCAATTATTATTTATTCTTCAGCTTCAGTTGTATTTTGTTATTCAAGGGATTTTTAATATACTTCCTTCTTTATGTTGTTGCCTTACAAATTATTGCTTTTATAACATTTTTATAGTAATCTCTTTATCTGTTGGTTGTAGACAGTAGGGAATATTGCAAGAATAATTTTTAATAACATCAGCATAAAATTAATAAAACAGGAATTACTAGCATTTCGTTTTGTATTATAGTTTTGTTTGAAAAAAGATAATTTGCAAGTACTATCAATTGTTGTAACTGGCAGTTAAACTAGGACAACACAGTTTTTATGCCGATTTCTTTTAACTTACAATCTTGTTAAAAGTTATAATATGCGAAAGTATAAAATTATATCGGTAATTAATAATATTATTAAAAAACTTGTGCTAATACAATATAAAAATGCAACTTATTGGCAAGTTGTGCCGCTTGCTTATCACTTGTTTGCGTTCAGTATATTGTACAAAATTATATTCTTTAGCCATTAGTTTGCGTTAGCTGAAAGTTTGCTTTTAGTGGATTATTAAAAAAAGCGCAAACAATTCTACTGGCGTATGGTACTCTAGGGAAAAGATATAGAGAATGATTAGAACGATTGAGAGATATTGAATATTCCTAGCGATCAGTCGGGTGGGGTAGCTCGTGTTCTCATAATTGCCCATGGGAACAGACTGCAGAAGGTACATAAATATTATTATAGACTTCTGTAGTCAATATAATAAGGAGCGGAGGTTAATTTTTATAAAATAAGCTGTTATATAACCCCTAATTATATTAACAAAAATTATATTAACAAAACAAAAATTCAACCCCTTAAAGCTTTTAAAATAATATTCTAGATGAAGTTGTACAGTTATATACATCTATACCCTAACAAACATTGATTTTAATTGTACTCAATTGATTTACAAAAATCCCACAAAGCAATCTAGCTCTAGTCGATCACCTTTTATTACGTTTTTCAGTCTTATTTTCTTGGTTACATTACATATTAAACACTATATATTAACTATATATTGTTATATTTACATACTTTCTCACTTAGCATTATGTAATTTTTCCCTGTTGATGTAGTTGTGGAAGTTACTTAAGGAAAAATATGAATTCTCCATTTCCCAGAGGGTTAAAGGTTCTGCTATTTTCAAACTTGGTTTTTGTTGCCATGCTGAATAAGAGTTTTTGCAAATAAATTTAGTGGTGCAACTGGTAACCTTGGACATTTTTATATATATAATAATTTTTTTTTCTACAACTTATTCTACAGATGTCCTTACCTATGTCACCTTGATAATTATGACCCAGGAATTTTCTCCTCCCATTTTCGTTGTAAGGTTGTTTTCCGTCCTTGCTGCGCTCCCCGTCTGATTATAAAATTTCTCCTCCTTCTTGCATATTCAACCGATAGAATATTGCCTCGCAATTTCTCGAAAAAATACGACAATTTTCTTGTCGACAGGATATTTATGGGCCATGTAATTTTAATAATTTTGAATATAAAGTTTGGTCAAACTAACCTTACAATTTAATGGTACACGTTTTAAATATATTATCACTCACTTTTCCAAGTTCTTCCAGGCATCATTGCTACTTCGGGTGACAGATAAAAAAGACATTTTTGCGATCATTCGGTAACTAAGAAACTTCGGTTATTTTATTACAACTTGTTTACAAGCTCAAAGTATTACCCATGGGATTGCCCTCAAGCTTAGATGCTTATATTTTCTGGAAGATACTGTTGGCCTATGTGGCCTTATATAATTAACCTAGATATCGTTGATCTTGCCTGTCTAGCATAAGTTAAGTTATTCGATGACATGTACAATATAAACATTACAGATTATAAAACTAAATCTGTGTAACTATACGCCTTAAAATCTATCTTAAGGGCTTTCGATTTATGTTAAGATTATTTGCAAATAAAACAATTAAACCTTCCCGAAGAATATGTAATCAAAATAAACCACTTTAATTTATTTCTCAATGATCTATATTTAGCTAAAGTTAAAATCGTATATTATATCAGACTTTTTCAAAATAAAGCAAAATTGTGATTTATAAAAGAGCATAATAGTATTAAGATGCTCAAAGCCATCAGTAAAAAGTTCAAATATTTAAAATTTAAAAATTTTTAGTTTGTATCTAATAGATAAAAAGTTACGATGATATTGTAGTGTTATGCACTTCTAAGCCAGAAGCTTAGTTTAATATCGTTCGATGTAAGTTTATCACTCGGTAAATGATGAAAAAAATTTTATTTTATATAAAAACTCAATTCTCTAGATTTTTATTTTATAGTAATATTGTTATTAGTTTCTTTTATTACAGATAAAATATGTTCTTTCTTTAGATTTTAGTATATTAAATCTATTTGTGAGTGTAATACAACCATATATATAAGACTATGCATACGACTGTTTGTAAGCACACAATGAAAATGATTAGATTTTTAATTTTTAATTTGTAGTGTTAAATAAGTGCAGTATAGTCTTCAATATACTAATTTTTGTTGTGTGCTAGATACACCAAAATGCTATACGAAACATTTAAAAACCACAATTAAGTACCACAGTACTATGTTTGAAATTTCAAAATAATTCAGTGCTGGCAAATGATCACACATTTGAAACAAGATAGTGAGTGATAAAAGCCATTAGCAATTAATGCTTTTAAATATTTTGTAAAATAAGGAGAGATAAATTTTAAAATGACGAATGTACTTTATAGCAGAGAAGGGCTAAATTTTAATTGTTAAAGAAAATTTCATATAAAGTATTAAATTGTAATTTGTGCTAAACTAAAAATATTTAAGGAAATTATTCTTCTTAAAATTTTTTATATTTCGTTTTGACTATTTCTTTTCATTATAAGGTCTTCTCTGTATAAATTAGGCGACAATGGCTCTTGCATTTCAAGGACTAAATAGTGACTATCCTTGCAGTAACTTATTTGGAAGCTATCGAGAATAATGCTAAAACAATATTTCTTTTATATTTAACATAAAAATATAAAGCCTCTTAAAAATCCTCTATAGCCAATTTTTTAAAAATTGCGTATAAAGCATATCATGATACTGAAAATTATAATCATTCAGACGTACATAATGTTAAACAATCTAAAAGATATCTATTGTATATTTATAACAAGTTGAATGGATAATAATCTGTTAACTCAACATTAGGCATTCCAACACATAACAGAGAGAAAAGCTAACTTAAATCTGTTTAAAAAGAAAAAAAAACCTATAATTTATACTTAACAAAAGTTAATATAAAATAAATTCGTTGGTAAAAGTAAATTTGCGTACTGTTTTTCAATTCTTTTAAATAAATGACTTGAAAATATCTTTTTAACAAATACCCATATCTCTTTATGTACTATAGCACAGCATATTTATTGTTTTAAAAAAAATGTTCATTATAATAATCTGAAATATAATTTTTGCAATAAAATAGGATTTAATAAAATAATATCTAAGAAGTATAAAGCAGTAAAATAACTTGACTTTTTATTAAATTACAAATCTATATCTAGTATATAATTTATTTAAGCTTTATATTTTATGCCGCTAAAGAAGAATAAAAATAAATAGATTTTCTTTTGTTTCTTTGTACCAATTGTTAGTAATCAAACCAAGTGTCATACTCAAATTAAGGGAGAAAACAGAAAGTCAATTTAAAAGTAATTTTATAAAATTTATATTGATTTTAGTGCTTCTTGCTATATTTTTCTTATTGCTTAAGAGAATATTTAGGCGCTTTATCAATTACTTTACTGAATTTGTAATGCTTTTTTATCCAATAATTGATTTTATGTGAAAAATAAATTTGTAACATATTTTAATTTTTATGGTTTTCATTTATTTTTACTTAATTTGTATATTATACTATTTGTGTCTAATATATGGCACAAAAATGCACACTGTATAAGCTAAGCTAATGCCCAATATTTTAAACCGGAGTAAAAAGATAACTTTTTAAAGATCAACTAAAATTCTGTACATACAAGTTAGCAAGTAATTAAGAGATAACAAAATATATTTAAAAAAATAACTTAGAAGTGTAGTCTGCTCTGCTTGATTGCTTAAATAAGACTAAAGGCCCAACTATAATATGCATAAGCTGCCTTGAGCTAATTTCAAAAATTTAACGAAAAGTCTGTCAAATGCTTAAGCGAATCATTGAAGACTTTTACGTGGCTATATTGTACTTACATGAATATAGAAATTATTACGCAGAATTGCTAATATGTTTTTTTCGTACTTTTGCAAAAAAATAACTTCTTTCTATATAAATGAAATTTATTAACAAAAAGGCCTTTAATAATCATATTTTGTATACTTAATACTATGTAGTCTATGTAGTTTTATTAATTCTACTTGAAAAATATTCAACCTTTTTCACATTTAATAATTTTTTTTTTATTTTCAAATACAAAAATTGCTCTTCAATCTTATTAAATTTCTATGCTCACACTTTCTTTATTACTTTTAGTTTGAAGCTTTTTTATAGTATTTTCTATGTTTTAATCTCATAATGTAAATGAAAAGAATAAAATTAATTTCACAAAAATTGATTTCTTTTATTAATTAGTTAGCATTTACATATATATATATATATATATATATATATATATATATATATATATATATATATATATATATATATATATAAATATATTCATTGACTTAAGATATCACATATTATTCTAGCTGATTGCTACCTTAAAGTAATTATTAAAAATTAAGTAAAAATTTGTCATCAATGACTACGATTAAAATCACACTTTTTCTAAAGTTATCAACTTAAATTCTGATGTTAAAAGTTCAACCAAGAATTTACTTCAATGACTATAAAAAAAGTTTAGCTTATTATTAAGAAATAAATAAAATGATGCCTCCGTTAGCTCTTAAAAAACTAATTTTGCATATTTTACTTGTCAGATAAGCGACCATTTTTTAAATCGCAAAGCTAAAATTTTTATTAAAAATATATAAATTTTTGCTTTGCGTTTTAGAAAATCAGGCCCTAAATATATAACAAAAATATGAAATATTAAAAAAATAAATTAAAAAAACAAAACAGGATCACCACTACAAACTATGATCACTTCTACAATTTCTGCGTAGTTTATAAAGCTACTGTAACATGTTTGCTTGAAAATCGTCTTTTACTGCCATTGGCAGGTTCTTCATCAAGTTAACGGTTGTCTTCATGAAGCTCTTATTAGTATAGTTTTCTTCGGTCGTTGGCCAAGCTCCTCTCAATGCTTTCTATAGTTTCACCAAATTTTTGGTAAAGGCTATCGAGCGTTATTTTTGACTTCTTTGGAGGGGTTGAAGTTGCCAAAAACTAATATTACTGCAAACTGTTTTCACTGAACATAGCTTGCTCCAAGGTTGAGCCTATTTCTTCAACGTTATTACGAGTACTACAAAATAAAGATTGACATTATAAAAAAGTAAAAAATATTCAATGTAAATGCTTATACCGGCGGGGCGCGAGAGAGTTTTTTAAAAACATCATAGGCTGCAGTAGTGCCCATTTCTCAATGTAGCACATTTCACTGCCTGAAAGAGCTTCCATACTCTTCATTTCCTTGCAGAAACGTTCGCGAAGTAATTTTCCACCTGTGTTTGCATTCCGTGAATTATAATAATTCATATGAAAATGTAAACCGCAAACAAATTCTTAAAGGTATTACTTACCACTTTTACTGCACTTTTCTGCTACTTCATTCCATGATTGTTTTTTCTAAATTGCGGTTATAATAAAACGCGTCTCTTTTGTCATATAAACAACAATTCTACAGATTTGTTCGCTACATCTTTGAACTTAAAATGCAACCACATATATCGGGTTTTTCAACAATAAAATTGTTGTTTTAATGTGGCAACAACCACAACATCATAGTTATGACATTTAGTTTTTTGACGTATTATTAGATGCATTGGCAATTATTACAATGAATTTAATTTCGCATTAAAATAATTAAAATTCACTATGAAAATAGTGGTTCGTCGTACTGAGACCGGTGCTAAGAATTTGGTGATGAAATTTGAATCGACAGGCGCGATACAAAATCTGCTAACATCAACGCATGCTCAACCGCGTCGCTCAACTGAAAACATAGCAGCCGTGGGCCACAGTGTTGACGCAGAACCAAGTTTTCGATTTCTCGACGTTCTCAACAATTGGGGTTATCCAAAACCACCACATGTTGAATTTTACGTAAAGACTTAATTTTAAGACCTTACAAGGATCAACTGGTCCAGGAATTGAAATCAACCGACCATTTACATCGCCGAAGATTCGCTTACTTCATTCAGGAACAACTGGCTGGTTTTTCTAAAAAAATCTTTTTTTCAGATGCCAAGTTAAGTCTTAGAATGATTATTGCATGCTTAACGTGTCACTTTATGGTTCACTATGTGCTCAGGAGGCGTAATTGGGGTCGTTTTCTTCGAAAATGAAATGCGATAACGGTGAATGGATGTTAACAACTCAATTTTGGCCTATTCTTAACGACGTGGATATCACTGATATATCACCCGCAGACAACTATTAAATATCTTGATTATTGGAGTTGCTGATGTGTTATAACGTATTATCCGTAGGTGGTTTACAATATTATTATATCTTAACAGAGGCTGCCTTAAAAGGCTAAGTTTTCACAATTATGCGCTTAGGTGAATTGGTGACCGATTTGTTAGAGATCCAACGAATAGTATAGAACTTACTTTTTAATTAGCTAGCAACAGTAACCAAAGTGTAATACAAATGGAATGGCGGTTAAAAGAATAACTTATTCGCTATAGATAATTAAAGCTTTTTAAATTATCTCAACCACCTTTCTTCTTAATTTCCTCGTTATATTTATATACACTTTTCGGTATCAGCATGTTTAACCAATCTTTTGCTGCTCACCATTTGCACCATTAGAACCGGTAGCCTGTAGACAGTTATGAAATCTCTTGATTATTGGAGCTGCTGATTTGTTATAACGTATTGTAGTTCGTTTACAATTTTATTGTAAGTTAACAGCGACTGCCTCGGTAGGTTTTGTATATTAATTTTCACAACTATGTAGTTAGGAGGATTGGCGAGTACAGTTCAAACAAATAGAAGAGACATTATTAGAAATGATATCTACAATTTATTTCACCATAATTATTTAGCTGGCAACCACAGTTTAAATATGAATGGAAGGCGATACAAAGAAAATTATAGCTTTTTAGATTATCTCAATCACCTTTTTAATTTTCCTCGGTTGTATACACTTTTTGTTACCAGCATGCAATCATTTATAATAAGAGTATTTTTTATTTTTGCAATTTCAAAGCCAAAAATAAATGTCAATTACACCGCAAATAATTTATTTAGCATTTTTAAAGTAAAAACTATTTCAGTTTTATTTATGGTGTAGATTGTTCGGTTTTTATTAAAAATGTTATAAAGTGGTTAGTATAAATATTTTTCAATTTGGTTTGTTCACAATAGCATTTTGTGTCATCATATTTGCTGGACTTTAGCTATTTCTTAAAGTTTTTGGTGCACCTGCTGCACAAAACTAGTAACAAATAAGTGTAAATCAATGTTAAATGCAGCTTGTGTAAAAATCAACATTTATAAACAGCAAAATTGTTGTTATTTTAAAACACAGAAATCAGAAAAAGATGCTTTGAAATTATAAAAATAATTTAATTTAAACATTTTTTTATAACAAAAATTTATTGAAATTATTTTCGATTTTAGTTATTATTGTTTAAGTTGTTTTCTAAGAGTGGTTAAAGAAGTTCGATTTTCTTGGAAAAATCTTATGTTGTATATCCTTTTAGTATTTTATCTTAATTGAAATCTATATTTTTTGTTGAATTTTTACAGCTTTTGTAAATTTTCCGTTTATACATATTTTATACACTCCTTTCGTAAATATTGGCTTTTCCTATTTTTCCTTTAAATAATCTTATAACTAAATAGTTGTTTTCTAGATCTGTGGTTATCAGTATAAATCTTTGTAATATCTATAGATATATTGTTTTGTTTTAGTTTATTTCTAAGAAGATACATTGTAAATAAGGATGAACTGAAAATTGAATTGTAAGTTTTTTTATAGTTTAAAATTTGTCTCAATTTTTAAATAGGCATTTATTAGCTATAATCAATCATACATTATTGCTAATATACATACATGTATGCAAAAATAGAACGAAACTGGCCTGAGCAAGCAGTGTACATTATTGTCTTTATCTACAACTCCATTCTATGATTTTTTTAATTCAAATTGTGTGAAGGGCTTTACAAATATCCTGCTTAGTTTCGTAACTTGTGCAGACGTCATACTTAGTTTTTGTTGTACATACGGCCGATAGAGGCTTACTTTTCATAGTATATGTCAGTTCAACTATTATTATCAGTTTAATTTAATAAACCTTTTTTATTTTATTTTTTTGTACTTCTTTCTTTTGAAATACCTTCTTTTGCATTTTTAACAAAATTAGGCAAATTAATAACTTTTCACTGTTTGTAAAATCACAAACAATTTTAATTGCCGACACACTTGCATTAATAACAATAAGTTCATGTTACATTTCCCACACACAGTTGAAGTAAACACCAGACAAACGGTCTGCAAAATAGTGCAACGATCAATACGTTATAATTATAACTTTAAACAAAATTATTTAAACAACAACAATATGAATTGGATCATATTTCTATATAGTTCCTATAGATTTAAGGCTTTATACGCACTTTTAAGGCTAAGCATGGAAATAAGAGATTGAGTATAATTAAAAAACAAACTCAAGCTAATAGTATATAAGCAGAACAAATTCATTCAATATACAAAAGCTTTAGGGTCTTCAATTGGGAGGCTATAAGACAATATTAAAAAAATAAAAAGCTTTTCAATAATATTACAAAGAATAGTTTTTTATTTTTGCTGAAAAAAAATATTAAATAAAATAATAATAAGATTAAGACTAATTTCCTACTCTGTTAATATTTTCCTTAATGGCCTTCTTTGTCAAACTTTCAACCCCATATAATATTTCGTAGGAGGCATTTGTCATTCCTATTCATTCATCAACAGACCGAACCAGTAGAAGGTGAGTTCCAAAAGACAAATTATGAATGATATGCTTAATCACGATCTCGCAACAATTTTCGAAGGGGATCATGTGAATAGTATCGATTTTTAGTGCCTCGGTTTTCTAAATCGGTATAAAATATACTTTACTTCATCCGATCTTCGTACTATTTATACCACCCATATCCGTCCAAAAGTTAAATACAACTCTTAAGTATAGACCGCCCCAAATTCTGGAGTAGTAGAGTATCAACTCACTAGAGTATCCAATTTTAGGGTATCTCTAGAGCATCGACGCAATATGCGTCTTATTTGAGTATTTTTTCGTTACTACAATGGTAGGAGCTCCAATGAAATTAGAGAACGTGTTCCCGATACTCGAACGTTTTTGCATTTAATAAGCCAGTAAATTAAAATTCGTGTTTTAGCAGAACAATTCGTATTTGGAGTAAACTCCCTGCAGAAGTCTTTCCTGTCAGTTTTATTGTAAGAAAATTCAAATCGAATATTCACAAATACTGCTCCCCCTTTCCTCCTTCCGATAATTTCCCAGTTTTGCCACAATGCATTGCAAGAATAGGGCTTATCCTCCCTGAATGTTGGTCCGAAGAAAAAAAAGTTGTAACTGTCAAAAAAAATAGTCAAGAAAAAAGGTTCAATAGCTTTTACTAAAACAACAAGTTTATTTTAAGATCAAAAACCATTCAATGTATTACTGGTTGATTTATTGCACAAGTTCAGTATTTTTCGTTTTCATATTTCTTACTCATTATTATTACGAAATTTTTGTTTCCATTTATCATTACTAAAAAGAAGCTGCTTGTTTTGATACATTTTTAATAGTTTATTTCTAAACAGGTGGCAAGTACATGTAAGGAACATAGACTAAATTTTTAGCTATAGCTATAAATGAGAAGTATACAGAGTCATTAAAATCAGTATTTTAGAGCTAAAGTCTTGCACCCTTTTTGAATTTGTGCAAAATATTTAGAGTCGTTAACTCACTATCATGTCCGTAGAATGGAGTACCATGGTATTAATTCCCTATGACTAGTGGTATAACGCAGCCTTAGAAACTGTCAATTGATTGTTACTTTCAGAATATTTTGATTTCTACCTACTACACTGGTTCAATATAACAAAAAAAAAACTTGTTATGCTAAACTTTTAATGCTAATGCATTTTGGGGAAAGGAAAGTTACTAAGAGAAAAATTATCAGAAAACCTTTCTTCATTTTAAACTTAAGTTTTATAGTTTTATAAAGATAGTTTTCATCATTTGTAAAAATTTGTCATCAAACACCCCAAACTTTTACACAACACATAACCCATATGAAAGAAAAAAATCAAGAGGCAAAATAACGACAACTAAAAAACAAAATTTTATAGTATAAATTGCAAATGTAGAAGTTAGTATTGTCGTTTCGTACAAGCTCGTATAATGAAAATGTTCACTGCACTTTTAAAAAGTTTTTCTACTACAGAAGTAAAAGCGACAAAAAAATTCGAAACTTTTAGAAACATCAGGTAGAAGTTTTCTCAATTTTCTCTTGCAAAACTGTGACTCATTTTATGGCATAACACTATTAAGTATTTAGTTTTGCATGAAAATTAATTCAAGTGGAAATGATTTAATAGTATAGACGCATCTGCGTTTTTACATGGACTACTTAAATGACAGATTTTTCTATATTATATAATTTAAACTAACTACAAGGAAGATCTAACAATTTTTATTGAGTGATTGCTCCTTTTTGTTACAAAATTATTTTCAGCGCTTAATCATATGTAACATATTATTTTCAAAGCATATTTTGATTGAATGCTAATTTTTGTTCTTTTATTCCTTCAATAGTTAACAGCTATTTCTCACTTCACTTGGTTTTCAACAGCTTACCAAAAAATGTTTTCTCAAGGATTTCGATTTGAACTGTGTCTTAAAAAGTAAGCTTTCATAAGCTTATGGAAATCTATAAAAGATAGTCACAAACGACGCTTTCAAAAATGCTGAACGAGCTACATTAATTAAAAATCCTTATAAACTATAGTTTAATTAATTGAAATAAAAAAAAAACAAAATAAAACAATTAAAAATAAAATAGCTTTTATAGACTATTATAAACTCTATTACTTATAAACGATGTTCAACAAGAAATTTGTTTCCTAAACGAAAATAGAGAAAAATAGATAAATATCATTCAAAATGTTGTTGTGTTATGTAGGGAAAGGTTCGACAATTATAAATGAATGTCTACCACAGCTACGCTGACAAATGTCGATTTTTTCATCAAAATTTTTAATCTCTTTTTGGCAAAATGGCGGTCCTATTTCGTTAATCATATCACGAATTTTGAGTTTTAAAGCTGAAATCGATTCGATTGGCTCTGCATAGACGTTGTCTTTAACATAGCCTCACAACAAATAATCCAGTGGTGTTAAGTTATGTGATCTGACTGACCACTTAACGGCTGACTGTCGTGAAATTATGCGATCGGGGAATTTTGTTTGCAATAAATGTATCATCTAATAGGCCATGTGACACTATCTTGTTAAACCATATAGCAGTGATATCTCCGTCGTCAATAATAGGCCAAAATTGAATTGGTAGCATCTTACGGTAGCGTGATCCATTGAACCTTACCTCATTACCAGCCTCATGTTAAAAAAACAAACAAACAAAAAACAGTCCATTCACGCCACATATCGCACCATACAGAGACAAGCTAAGCAAGCAGAGGTTTCTCAGTAATCGCTCTAGGATTTTAAGAAACCCAAATGCGGCAAGTTTGCTTGTTGGCATACTCTGGGAAGTGAAAATAGGCTTCGTCTAAAACATGATTTTTTCATAAAAACCAGTCGATTATTTTAGTTGAATTGACGGTCGGCTTTAATTCCTTCACTAGTTAAACCCTGTAAGACTTCAACGTCAAATCCTTACGCAAAATTTCCCATGTGGTGGTTTTGGATAACTCCAATTGTTGAGAACGTCAAGGAATTGAACAATTTTGATCTGCTTCATCGCTGTGGTTGTCCGAATATATTATGAATTTTAAAAATTAAAATTAATTTTGTTATTTAAAAGATTAAAAATTGGACGAAATTGCCAAAAACTCTGTAACACATTTCAATTTAATAAATAGTTGTCTTTGGACCCACATGCTATTTTTCACACATCTCTAGACTAAATTCCAAAATGAAGGAGCTCTGCATTAAGCCGGTATTTAAACATTTTTCTAAGGTTTTCATTTCTTTGTAATGCCTCGCGTTGCCAGTAAACAGCTACTGAAAAAGTTAGCAACCAATTCTGCTAAAGCTTCGTCACTACTAATAAACAAAATTAAGTGACATACTTTACTCTAATTTTGTAGATCGTTTGTTGACATCTGTAATTTGCATACATTAAAAATTGTTAAAAAAATTCATCTTTATTCTTTAACGAATTTTTATCAACTTGTTGCTGAATTTTATTATTAAAGTAACTGTAAGCACGAAATTATTTAAAACATTTTGCAAGGCTATTAATCTTAATTATCATATTTATCATAACATATTATATTTGTAGCTTAAACATTTTTTACTTATATTTTAAAATAAAAATCACTCAAACTTTTATGTTTTTATGAATAATAATTTTAACAGAAAAAATTCACATTGTTTAAAGTTTATGAGAAAGTTTTCCTCCCATTGCTGATATATAAAACCAATAAGAAGCCACATTTGAAAGCAAAATAAAAAATTTAATATAATTTGATGGTAAAAAATTATATTTCTAGAATTGTATATTAAGTAAACATTTTTATTTGGGATACATTCCCCGCCATAATAACAATAAGACTAAATAACAATAAAACATATGAACAGAAAAAAACATAATAGAGTTTCTCAAGAGTTTAACACCTTGCTGGCTCTACAAGTGCTTGCTGTCAAGCACTTATATAGCAATGATAATGAGAAATTAAGAACTCGTGAAGTTCATTTCTCCAGTGTTTGCAGTTTCTGCATATTCCGCAATTTGAATATACTTAATTTTGGAAATAATAAAATATTGTATATAAAAAAGAATTTTTTTAAATTTTTAAATAAACAATTGACTTAAGATGCATGTCTTTACTTTACAAGGTTTATTTTTCAACTGGCTAACTATCCACTCAGATGCTGCCTTTTTATATTTGTCAACTACAGGTCTATAAAAACTAAGAATCTTTTACTTCCTTTGTATTACATTTTGTTGTTGTTATGTTATTCATTCAATATTTAGGCGCCTGTATGGCTGTGTGCATTTTTCATAGAAAACTGCGCAGTTAGTAAACAGCATAACATAATATTATAGCATAACTAATTGTTTATATTATTACTTAATTATTTTCTTCTAAAACTTAACAATATATTCAAATGATTGTTGGCTAGATTTTAAATGGATAAACAGTTTCAAGTTAAAGACCTACAGCAAATCAGTTACTATTTTTCTAACCTAGTATTTCTTACATTTTTTCCACTTCTTGCTTTATCCTTATGCAATACGGCCCAACGAACTAAAATAAAACTTTTTACTGTTTAGTGATTAAAGCATTTTTTCCAAGCCTCTGTTCATAATTTAATTTTCCTTACTTTATATTGTTGTTTTAACAAATTTGTGCTTGTATTTCTTTAGAAGAATATATATTCATTTACAACCAAAACCAGCTCGAAAATATTCTTTAAATGAGATAATGTACGACATGCGTGATAAGATTTACGATGGTGGATCAAACTACTGTGGGTGATATGTAGCGTCACCCTCGCCCTAGGAATCCGTCGGATATCTCTATCCTCTAGTCCCTCCAGTTGCAAGTTCGAGAGATTGGAGCAGACCGCTACCTCCACTCCTTGCCGAAGAGTTAGAGGTTGCCTAACTCCGGGTCCTCAACACATGCAAGCATGCTCAATGGACCTGGATCAATCACCATGCGTTCTTAGTTAGACATCCCAGGACTTTGCTATTTAAGCTCTGGGACGTTTAGTTTACGAGTAAATTGAATTTAAAGATTTTCGTTAACAAAAAGTTTTTTTTGAACCCAATAAATCCATTTTTCAAAATTTGTTATGATCCTGGCCCATATCACAATCACCATGATGCTCCCGAAGGGCCAACCTCAAAAATCAGTCAGAGAACAGCTATAAAGCTGGACTCTGGGGCTTACTGATTCTCCTGGAAATAACGTGGCGTTGCCCAGTTGGCTCCTGCTTACCTCTAGGGGACTGGACTCCTTTTTACCCCCGGTGACACATGTAATGATGGTGAGATTCCATCAAGACATATCAATGTACTCCCGGGGGAAATAGTGGACGACATATCATATTCATTCTTAACTTCCTCGCATAACGTTCATTAAGACAAATTATTTTAATTCTTAGATGGTGCTAGCAATTATTTCTTCGAAACTTTAAATTATCCGTAAGCATTCGTTTACCTACTAACAACCGTAGCTAACATTGTAATGGACTTTTATTAATTTAAAAATATCCCGCAAACTTTTAAAATAATCCATTCCTGCTACACTACTGTTATATTAAAATACCTTAAAAAATCCTTTTTACGGAGAACTTTACTAACATCTTTTTCTCCTGTTCAGTTGTGTAGCTTTTGTGTTCCAAATAGATGATTTTAATTCTAGTTGCTGTCGCCAGCTGTCTTGTGGAAGCTGATTTTATATAGAAACTGTCAACATATCAGAAAATGTAAACATTTGCTTATCTATTAACAGTTGAATACACTGTTAATAATGCTGCAATTTGTGGACAAAAGAAAACTATTAACGAAAAATATCCCACATAATGAATGTGAGATACCCAACATAACAAGAGTAATTATGCTGTCAGTGTGAGTAAGAAAATAAAACTTCAACCATATGATGCAATATCATTGTTTTTAGAATTTGTTAGTACTTAACGGTACCTCAATGCGTAAACAATATTTGAAGCAAAATAACGGAATAATTCTTTTTTAAAATAACAATGTTAAAATAAGTATATCGTATGAATTAAATTTATATTGTTAGTATTTGAAAAATTATATTTATTTTTATAAATTAGTTATTCATAATATAGATAATTCAGAAAACATATTTCTTTAAAATACAGAAATATTATGTTCACAATAGATGTGGGTGTGTGTATGTGAATTATATGTATGAAAATGTGTTAAGCATTAAAAGAAGTTTTTTACCTCGTCTATACCATTCGTACATACCGGTCAGTTTGTTCTATGAAACTTTAAAAATAGTAAATAAAATAAATATATAATTTACAATAATATACCGAATATTTATGTATATAAATACATGTGTGTGTGTGTGAGAGAGAGAGTGTGCGTGCATCACAAAATTACTGCAGCAAAAGTATAAGTATATGAATATAAGTATATATAAGCATATATGACTATAATTTATTAATATAAAAACAAAATTTTTGTGACATTTAATATTATTAGATTTTATGATAAATAAAATTATAATATATAATTATTATAACCAGTTAAACAGCATAATAATGGAAAATATGTACGAAATAAAAAATAATTTTATATACAAAGTTGTTGAATAAATTGTAATATAAGGAATTATCAGTTATATCTGAGAAGTGACTCTCCGGCTTCAATAGCTATTTAGGGATTGTATTAGCTACTTTTTGATTGATCCTTCACTTTCTTGTTTCGGAATTAAACAAAGGTAAAAATACATAATTTAAATACATACATATTTGAGTTAACTAATAGAATAAAGCACCAGCTGCTAGAAGTATAGAAATGATCTCTACCATTAAGGGATTTTTCCCCCTAAAATATTTGCCTAAGAAAATAGGCACATATTTTAATTTAAAAATTACACTAAAGTAAATCTTTTGAATTCACTATTGCTTACAGGCAGTCTAATTTGATGACATATTTAAACCGACTTACTAGTCTATGAATATATACATATACAAATTTTTAGGTATATCCAGGGGCTGTAATGACCACTCGAAAAATCTTATTTTGGTGCGTTTGAATTTTAGGAGTTTTTGTCTAAGTTAAGGTTTCCTGCCAATGAAATAGTTTATTTAAATAGCTTTGAACTTCATCTGCGCCAGCTTCTCTTATATGTAGCTTTTTGATATGTGATATTTAGCTTATTATTTATTTTTTGCCTTTATTCGTTTTAATAATTTTCCAAATAAAATACATGGTTCCGCAAAAATCTGTGTGCTACATGTTGACTTTCGTAACTATTTAAAAACCGTATGCTCAGCAATCGATGTGAATACAAAAAAGACCATTAGCCTGGCAAACCTGTAAAATAAGTATAATATAGGCCCCCTGAGATCAACATTGTTAAATACTTACAGATCATCAATAGCGCAGAGCAATATTATTTTTCCTCAAATCGTTCCCTTTTTTTCACATTCAATTCGTAGGATGTGTTTGCTTGAAAGTGCTTTATTGTGGTTGTTTATCCATAATGTTAGCGGAGAGAAATATTTTTTTGGGAAAAAGTTGTACAAAGTATTTAGGAAAATTGCTAAAAATTTACAAATAAAAAACGACTAAAACGGATTTAATAACAATAAAAATTGTTCTTACTTATGCCATAACTTGTTTTAACCTTGTATAAGTAATCAAAATCTACTTTATTCTAAAAAATTAATTATTTTTTAATTTTAAGGAATATGAATAATTAATAATAATAATTAATTTTCATTTGTCTTTTTTTTTAAACCTTCCAATTAAGCAAAAAGCGAAAAAAATTTAACTTAAATTATTTTTCGCATGAATTCTTAATTAAGCTATGAATTTATATCCATATCTGTAATATATTACAAGTTTGTATGTATTTTCATGCATACATGGTGAATTATTTTTACTTTTAATAAAACTAAATATTTATTAAACGTTACTTCGTGTTTTGGATAAAATTTATAATTAAGCTGGAATTTTTTAAAATCCTTAAATTTTATGAATGATTCAAATCATTATCAAAAATCATTAGCTTTAAAACGAAGACATTTTACAGGGTGACCCTGCTCTCTAGGCTAAGAGGTAGTGTACTCGCTTGTCAGCCTGGAGGTTGTGTGTTCGATTCCCAACGAAGACTTTGGTTTTTTTTCACTACAAAAAAAGTTAAATATCTAAATGAATATAAATATAATTCACTATTTAAGATTGCATTAATAAAAACTTACCATGACATGAAATGCAGTGTGTACGAGATTCTTCTAAAATTTTTCTTAATGTATGCGACAAAAAGTGTACAGTGTTTGGGTTATTAAAAAAAAATTCTTAATTCCATAAATAACTGGGGAATAATTTTTTACCTATAATGTTCACTGTGCTGCTAAATGAAAATGTTTATTTCCGAAAACCTCTTTTTTTAATGCTTATACTAACCGCTCGCATTAGGCGTAGGCTATTATATGGTGCATCATGTATGTGATAAGATTAACGTCAGCACCTGGCCATGAGGCGATAATCTGATGGTGGTCTTGCCACTGGGTGCAGGAAAAATCGTTCACCCGCGCCCTGAGACGCATACACGCCTTAGCAGCAATTTTAGTATGCACGATAGCAGGAACGTGCCCCCATTTCTTGCTGAACAATTGGACACTAGCCAACTCCATATCCTGTCTCACGCGCAAGCTAGGACATTGTATGTTAATCCTGCTTTAACATGTCTTTGGAACTTTTTTCAAAGTTTTATTAAACCGCAGCCATCATGATGCCAGCAAATATCTATTAACTTAACTGATTAACTTCGGAAGTTCTGTGTCTCTTCTAGTTTGGCGCTCCTGCTGGCGCAGGCGACTGGTATCGAGATCTATCTACTGCATGCCCCCGGGGGGATGATGCGTCATATTCGATTATTTCTTTGTTCTGTTATTTTCAATTAATTAAACACTTGCATCTAAAAATATTAAGTAAGAATTATCTAACAATTTTCGCCTCCTTAGAAATAATAAAAATTTCTTAAAAAACACTTCTCATATAACAAAAGGATTTTTACTGGATAATATTTCTAACCTAATTCTAAAAAGTATAAATACGAATAAATTATTTGTTAAGGATTTCATCTACAAAAAAATTAAAACGCAAAATAACTCAAAAAAAGGGAATGTAAATTTTTATATTCAAGAAAAAAAAATATATGAAAGCCTTTTGTATTTTTTGCTTGTTATTGCGACAGCTGTTGTACAAAAGAAAAAATTATTCTAATTAAATTTTTTAATAAAAACCTTCACACAACAGTCACAATTTGCCAACTTATTTTTTATTCTTACTATCAGCAGAGAACAGCACCAAAATAATATACGGAAAGTAAAGAAATTAAATGTGATTTTAATACACCACTACCATTTAAAATTAACAAAAAGGTGTTTTTCTATTTAAATACTATTGTCAGTGTGACAAAACTTAAACCTTAATTAATATTTAAAGAACTACTAGATTAAAACGAAATGACTTATATAAGAAGATAGCTTTCTGGTTTCGAGCAGCTAACTAGCATTAACTGGGCGCTGCTAGTAGAGAGTGTACGCTGTCATATTTCTGAAAGTATGCTTAATTTCTGTTCATTCGCAGAAAGAGCTTTTCGTTTTAAATCAATCACGGTTAATAAATGGTCTTTCGATCACTCTTTTAGTCAGTTTCTATTCTTAGATTATGACAGTTATCACTAAGCTAAACAGGATAATTGTAAATATATAGTTCTAGCCCGATGGTAAGCCTACATTAGGTAACATAATAAAATTTAAATGTCTGCCAATTATTCTTGTCAAGCTTTAAAAATATACCACAAATTGTGGTGGATGGAATAAAGAGTTTGCTACTAAGTAGCTTAATAGGATTGGCACATTAAAAAAAGGACAATATTAAAAATAGAAAAGGGACGCTTTCTTGAGGCCACAAGATTATGTCCATAATCCTAATCAATACTCTTAGGCCCATTATTAATAGTATTTAAAGTTAGGATTTTTTATGGCAAACAGTTTGTTTTTGTACAATATATTACAAATTGAGCGACACGTCAAAGTATTAACTGTCTGGGATGTAGTTTGTGGGCATCTCTTAGATTAAATGCTAACAAATGGTTCACTATTTTGTAATAATAAAGAAAGAAAAAGAAAAGCAAACAACAACAAGAATCTTAACATTTTTCTTGTTTTTGATAAATAGATTTTTAAGCCAATAAAATAAAAGAATTTATATTTTCCCTAACAAATTATGCATATCTGAAGGGCTTAATATACTTTATAAATATTTACTTTCAGCTCTTCCTATAACATACATGGTCGTTTAGTTTCAATATGAATAATGCAAACGATGCGGGTTAAAAAAACTGTGCAAAATATTTAAATACAATTTTATCACTTTTCGAATATTTTAAAATTATTTAGAAGTATTGTAATATCTGCCTGTAATACTTAAAGTTAAAAGTTAAGAAATAAAAAGACCAATGATTTTTCCTTTAATTGCAAAATGCCGCTTTTTTGTAAAATGAAAAAATTTCAGATAAAACCTAATTTTATTGCTATAAATATTATAGAGAGCAACGTTGGCTTTTTAATATAAACCAATGAAAGTTCTTATAAGTATCTCCAGTTTACCCTGAGTCAGTTCCAGAACCGAAGTGTGGTTTACAAAAACCATATTTTATTTTTCATATTTTTGCTATCGCTAATAAACAGGCAAAGTTAAAATTTATGAAAAATTTGATTTACGGCCAACATATGCTGTCTTCCAACATTTTTTTTATATCCCTTTTCAAGCTGATGTCTTTTAAAATCTTACTATTATCTTTAAAATAAAATCGTGATGCTGTCTACAAAGTTCATGGGTGAACTTTCTTTGTTTATTTTTATTACTTTTTGCTTTAACATATTTCGATATCCTGTTACAATTACGTTTTTTGTTTGCATTATTTTTATTTCGGTTTAACAACGTTTAACTTTTGGATTGTTAGCGGCAAGTGGTTGTTTGACACTTCTTTTGTTTATTTATGTTTTTATTCTGCCCATTGTAATGGAAAAATACTTGTACATCTTGGAAATGTGTTTGCTCATGGAGTCGTGTGTACATGATGAGGCTTAAAGTGATTTAGGTTAAAAAAAATAAAAACAGTAATTGAAATAAAATTGGTATTTATAGCGATTTTATATCAGTAAATAAACAAAGTAGTTTAAATTAAAAATTTATTTCTTCATAAAAATATGTCCCTTGTCATCTATTGTTTTAATATTTTCAGCTTGTTAACTTCCACAAATGTATAAATAATCGCAATAGTAAATAAATATATTGTATTTATTAGAATTAGTGAGTTTGGTACATTAAATGCGCAAAAATAAATTATATGATGAGAAATTATCAAGAAAATGTATTGCCGTAAGGGCTGAGTCAGGCTTAAATTTTATTTATTTTGCCCATATTTTCAATCTTCGATTTAATATTTTTTATAACAAATTTTATTTAAAAATTTGATATAAATTTGTATCTTAAAAACTCGTAAAACTTCATCTTTTCTTAATTTAAATATATAATAAATGATTAAACACATACTTCTTATTCAGAGGCTTGAATTGAAAATTGGAAAAAGCACTATGTTACGTTTATTTTTCTTAGTATGTACGATGATGTACTCTCTCTATCCCCCTCTCTCTTTCCCTCTTTTAAACACATCGAAAATTAATACATTTTTTTCAGCCTGTTTGTGAAAGAAATACGGACCTTCTTTGATGGGAAAAGCACTTCCAACTGTAACATTCGGTTGGACGGTGGTTGGATTTCTGTTGGAGTGCCACACGTCTGGTTACTGGGACCTGTGCTCGGAAATATCTTTGTCTCTGACATGCCACAACCACCACAGGGGGATCGTTGAATAATTTATGCCTATCATATCCTTATTGCCTTTTAAGGTGCTACAGCAAAGACCACCAATGACTGACTGATGACACAATGATGACTATTTGATAACACTGATAGAATATTTTACAAAATTGTCGTCTAACATTAAACATTGCGAAGACCGTGGACGTAATATTTATGGAAAGAGGGAGTTAACATTTACCCAAATTGTAGATCATATAGACCTTGTTTGACTGTCGGACGAAAACTGATTGGGAATTTGGAGAGGCTCAAATAACTGAGTGTCCCCATCCATGAAAATTTAAAAGCTGTTGACACATTTATGATATTCTCGAGCAAAGCAAGATAATTTACTTCTCGTACCAAGAAGCACGTAAGCCTACAGGCAGCTTCAATAGAACAGTGAGTCTTCTAGTGTAGCGCAAAATAATCCGCTTTATCTCATAAGCCTTTCCAGCTTGGTTTACAATTTCTTCGCCTAAAACTGCGAGGCGTAGGAGATGGGAAAGGTTTGTTTTGGTTGCTTACCTTGGCATATTTCCTTATATGGGATCTAGTGGCGAGTTTCGCAGGCCATCATGTAGATTAATTTACAGGCTATATGTCGGAAGTAGTTGCAAAGTTTCTAGACAACTCACGCTCCTTAGAGAACTCCTATGAAAAAGTAGTTTTCTGCGTCGCGTGACTTGGGTGCTGTGCAGAAGTCTAGGTCTCAAGCAAATTTTACTTTGGCATACGTTACGAGGGTGCAAATCTCTTGTTTAATCATAGGAGGCTTAATTCGTTCAGTATTAAGAATGCTATGATATATTTATATATAGCTTTACTTTATTTTTGTTAATTGTTTATTCATTGCTTTGTTGTCCAGAAATTTTTTGTTTTGCTTATTATTTTTCATTTCTTTTGTTTCCTTTCTTTTCATCATTTTTTTGGAAAATTTTTATATATTTTTTGAGGAGGAAGCACGCAATATCGCGCCTATTTTTTATTACTAGCTGTAGGATTTCTTTGTAAAATACCGTAGTATGTAAAGAATATTTTTGTATGATTTTATAGTTTTTTAATTTTTAATATTTTTAGTAAAAATTTTGGGAAAAAAAGAAACTAAAGTAAAACCGAAGCTCTCCCAACTTTTATAGGTCACACAGACTTTAATTTCGTATACTAATGTTCCATTCGCTTTCATAACTGTTATTGAAGTTTTTAGCCACACATTTTTGCGGCTAAATTTTGTCATATTCTCTTTTGTTTTTATAACCGGGTTTAACAAATCCTTTTCCTTTCTTTTTTCTCCACTTTTTTTAAAAGTTGTTCAAAATTAATCATGATGGAGAAGAAAATTCCTTCTTGTTTGCTATCGCTTCTTTCTTGCTTCAAGTTATCTATGTTTCTCTTGTATTTGTCAGCAATTTGTCTGCTCAATTTCAAATACATTTGACATTCAACAATTTTTGGAATATTTATGTATAAAAAGCCCTAAATAAAAAAATGTGTTGCTGCCTGCTTTTTGATGCCATTGATGGAAATTAAGGCTTACTTATTTTTAAATAGTTAAAATATGTCATTTTAAGAAAAATTTAGAAAATAGAAGTAATTTTTTTTGGAATAAAATAAATTTATGCAAAAATTAAAAATTATAAATTTATTTTATGCAAAAATGTTACAAAATGTGAAAATTCTTTTGTAAAATATTTTTGTTATAAAGTTCTTGCCATAGAAATCTAATGTATTGTTCAATGTACTAAGCACATTTTGCAAGTGCCTCGGTTTTCTGAAACGTTGTAATAGATACTTTACTCCATCCGATCTTTTTACTATTTATACCACCTATATCCATTCAGAAACGGAATGCAATATGAGTTGGCACCCCATACTCTATTTTGGAGTTGTTCAACCGCGTACAAGAAAGGGCCAAGAGGCTCATTGGGGACAGTAGAGTATCCTACTAGAGCATCGACGCAATTTGGATTGCATTTCACTGTTTATTGTTAATACAATGGTAAGTGCTCTAATAAAATTGTTGCCGTTACTCTCGTGTTTTTGCGCTTAACATGCTTTTCGTTGAGGGACCATTCATTTGTGGTTGATTGGCCGGTCAATCGTACTACATATTTAAGGGAAAACTAATTTTTTAGCAGAAGAGTCTGTATGTGGAATAAACTCCTTTCCGAGTTCTTTCCTGCCACTTTCCCTTTTTTTCCTCCCCTTAACCTACTTTCCTAGTTGTGACAAAATTCATTGCATGAGTAGAGGTCATCTCCTTAGTGTTGTCTCAGTAAAATTGCAAATTCTAAATTAAGTGTAAACTCTGAAATTTATTATCGGTCCTATATGCTAAAGCCGATTATTAAACAGCCGCGTTATAAATGTAAAAGCGATATGTAATTTTATAATGTGAATGCGCGGTGAGTTTTCAGTTAAAAAATATATCAACAATCCGAAGGGTAGTCAAAAAACTTCAAGAAACTGGGTTGATTATGGTGCGTCGTGCTATCCTTAACTATACATAGTTCGAACAAATGAGCAAGGACTATCAATTGTGAAAATTCACTAATTGTGAAAATAATTATTAATGGTTAAAATTTCACTACTTCACTTCCCGAAATTCGAGCAGCTTTTCCTGATAATCTGGCTACTTCCGAAGATCGCTTTGTCTAATTTAATCACTAAGACTCACTGTATTGTTGCTGACAATGGAACAAAGCAATACTCGTACTGGCCGTATGCGATGTACATACAGCCGCTGTACAACAAATTGTTGAGTATGAGCCTGGTTAACAACAACTCGTGCACGTTTGCAATAATAGAGGAGCATTACAGAAACTTTGCGCAATGTTTTGCATAAAACCCTTCATGTTTACCGACCATAGTTTGAGCCGAATGTTTGTGAATTGGCTGTTTGAAAAACTGAACGAAAACAATGCATTTTTCAACAAGGTTATCTTTAGTGATCAGGATCATTTTTAACTAAGCGGTTATGTAAAAATAAAATTGTCGCATATAAAGCTCATAAAGTCTACAAACAGTCCTCGAAAAATTAGTTCATTCATAAAATTTGACTCTGTGATGGGGTTGGGGGTCAGACGCCTTCATCGACCCGTACTTTTTCCAAAAATTAGCAAGAAAATATAGTTTTCCTTTTTTGTGGCCCCTTGTGGCTAATGTGGACATCAGTGTACTTTGGTTTCTTCAAGACGTCGCCACAAGCCCAAAAATTCATTTATTGCTTGAAAAATTTCTCGAAAATATATTTTAAATGCTGTTATGTTTACGATTACGACTATAACTATTATATAACGTGCATGAATATTGTATCCAAAGCAACCCAATATAACACTTATTTAGTTGTAGTAAAGTGTATATAAGTATACAATTAAGATTACGCTTAAGAATGCTGTATCCATTTCTTCACATTGAAACTAAGTTTATAATACGCTACGAACTGTATAAAAAATGTTGGCAACTTCAAAATTTTTTTTAACACCCTAATCCCCTGGCCCTCAATGTCTTAACTTTAAAGGCCATAATGGGGTGAGAAAGAGGGGCAATATTACTATCAGCCAAATACGTAAGACAACTAAAGAAGAAGAAGCTGTCCATGCTAATAATTTTGTCTTGCACTGGTCAGACCATTTATTATTATTAGTTCATTAAAGATCCAATAATTAGAAGTAAGTGCAAAAAACTAAAAATGTAGGGGAAAAGAAGACATCAAATAACTATTTTATGATGCTGCTTCCATTTTGAAATTGTGTGTCAAAATAAGCTTCGATAATTTCTCTTTTCAACTCAGGAATATGTGCCTTAAGCACATAAATTTTTTTTCTTAAAATTATTATTTTTCTGTGTTCGTCATGGTAATTTCCTTTATATATGTCAAAGCTGCCTATAAAGTGCAAATACTGTTGCAGTCCTAACCAATATGTAACGAACGCGTATACAGTTTGCTTAAAATTTGTGAACAGTTTTCCACATCAGTTTTCATACATAAATGCAGTACTGTATATATGTTCTATTATTCTACAGTATTAGTGCCTTAATATACTTATTTACACATATTATTTTATCTTTAAAGCACTTGGATGTATGTGCGATTAATTTCAGCATTGTCATGGAATTATAACCTGAAATGTAAAGTGATGTTGTGTTGCTATGATGCGTACAAAAATGTGGAAATATTTAATATATCAATATTTTTTAATTCCTTTTTACTGTCTTTTAGCGGAAGCTGAATATGATTTTTATATGGACTTGTCCAAACGTTTGCAAATGTATAAATTAATATATTTTTTTGAATTAACATTTAAGTTTAAAACTCCCAGTTTATATTTATTATTGTAAAAGTCTTGATAACAAAATTGTGAAAATAAAGATAAATCACTTTATTATTTATGTTTAACGAAAATTGTACACAGTCAAAACAACTTTGTAAATCCTAAAATCGTTAGTGATATTATAATTGCAAAATATAACATATTAATAAAATTTAATAAGTGCATTATAAATATATTTAAAAAGCAAAGTATTTTCTTTGTATAATGCCGACTTTAGTTACTACTCATTAAGGCTGGAGCATTGTACGTAAAGTAAAAAAGAAATAGAGATACGCATAAAAAGAAAATTGAGAAAAAAAATTTTACAGGGTATACTTTGAAAACATGATATATATAAAACATAAAATAAAAATCGGAAACTTCTAGGTATCAATACTTATGATATATAAGCTTGAGGTCATACTTTTTTTATTTTTTGTTTGAAATATTTCGATATTACTTTCGTAAGATTCCGTTTTTTTTTTAAAAGAGGCTGGAAATGCCATAACGGTCAATGAATCACGCTATCGCAAGGTACTTACAACTCAATTTTGGCCTATTATTGACGAGAGGATATCACTGACATGTGATTTCAATAGGATGATACCAAATATCACACAGCCAATGAAACGACCAATTTATTGCAAACCAAATTTTCCGATCGCAAGATTTCAGGACAATCGGCAGTTAAGCCAGATCATGTGATTTAACATCACTGGATTGCTTTTTGTGGGGCTATGTTAAGCACAGAGTCTATACAGGGAAAATTTAATCGATTTCAGCCTTAAAACTTAAAATTCATGATGTGATTAACGAAATAGGACCCCAATTTTGTGAAAAAGTGATTAAAAACTTTGATGAAAGAATCGACATCTGTCAGCGTGGTCTTGGTGGACATTTCGCAAAAGTAACTTTTTATTCACAATTGCCGCACTTTTCTCATCGTAATGTAATCAAAATTCTTGTTGAAAAATCCTTTATTTATCAATAATATTAAATCCGTAGAAAATTTACACATGGGCGTGTAGTTTATTGGTTTTACATTTTCTTTTGTGTTTTTCGGAAACAATTTTTCCAAAAATATTATTTTTCATATACATACATATCTCTGCGTATAAAATTGTTTAACGTTCACGAGAGTGCTAAAGTTCATGTACTACATGTAAAAAATAATAAATCACTGCTGTGGCAAAATTAAGTGTAACTTTATTGATATCATGGGAGAATTTTTAATGCTTTATTAGTGTTTTACGATGGCTTGTTGCCCTTAGGTTGAAAATATTTGTTCGGGTAAGTATTTTGTTTTATATGAAAAGGTCAATGAATAAGTTCGGCAAACTAATTTAGCTTTTGTTGGAATTAAACATGCTTCAAATGTTGTAGAATATTTTTATAGACTGTAAAGAAACAGTTTATGTAGAATGACTTTTAATGTGAAGCCAGGCATGTTGTTACAATAAAAGATAAATTACTATTCTATTAATAAAATACAATCCAATTATTAAAGGCACTTAAGCTTAATTTAAGGCTAAGTTTAGGATTAAGGCTAAGTTAGTTAAGTCTGTAGCTGTAGTAGCTATAACAATGAAAATTATAAAAATTTTTAAATTAAAGAAATTTAAACTTGACGTTGTGTTAATAATTTCGATATTGCAAAGTGGTTGCTAAACCCATCAACTGGTGCTGTATAGGTTAAGATTTTTTGTTTATTAGTGCTGATATTTAGTTTTGTTCTTTATTCACCTTTTTGACCAAAAATAGTATTTTATATAATTTTTTGCATATACGCTAATAACCAAAATAAACACCAATAAATAAGTTGTCGTAGAATAAATATTTTGTGCTAATAAATTAACAAATTAACTCTGCTTAAAATTTTGTTTTACAATCGCATAAAGACTATTTTTATTGATTTAAAATTGACACTAAGGGGCCAAAAATTTATGCTCCGAAATTTTCAAGGCTTTTTTCGTGGTATAATATTTTGGAATTTTAGACAAAGCAGGGCCCTCACCGCTTAATTATATTCGTATCGTAATCCTTTGGAATTTACGAATCGTACGGCATGTGATACTGTATAAACTGTTTGTATAATGCAAAGAGTTGTATTTCATAAACAGAGATAAAATTGTTAAAAGAAAACTTGGCAACACTTCACTAAAATGTCAGTGGCAGTACACGTTAATTTTAAAGAGAAGTTTAAAAACTAACTTAATAGATTCTGTTTGCTTATAGATGGATAACAGTGATGAAGATGACATTCAAGAAAGAGTTGCAAGATCAATTATTAGAATCTAAGAAATGAAGAAAAAGATATATACGTACATGTTTTTTCTAATTTGTTAATGCATAACATCTTTAGCTTTATAAAAATTTTCAGACTTAATTAAAAATCTTTTAACTATATTTATCTCGATCACTCAACGTAGCTGGACCAATAACAATACTTAGAGGGTCCACTACATGTTTCTGAAATGCTTATTTCTTTGCGACAGCATTTTATATTATTTTTAAAATCTAGCAAAACCTGTTAAGCAAAACCTGGCACTAAGCTCAGGATAGTCTTCCCTCGAGCCCCATGCTTCTTTTCTTTTTCTATTACATTTGCTAAGAGATCAATTGATACATTCCCACTTGTCACAACTTTTCACCCGTAACCGTGCGGTAGTTTGAAGCAACTCTGAGTGCCGATGTACAGGTTCCAGCACTCTGCGCTTTGCCTTACTCCGCAATGCATCTTTCCAGTTCTCGTTGCCACATAGCAGTATCGATCTCAATTTTCTTATAGTCTGCGTTAGGTTTCCCTTATTCGCCATTAGTATTTTTAGCATTCCTGTCACTTTTGCTGCCTTAGCAACTGCGTATTTGAACTGAAAAACTTAGTCTGCAGTCAAGTTTCATGCCCAAATATTTCAGGAACATATCGCCTATCTGTATGCCAACTTCGAGTGTAATCAGAATTACCTCGCTCTTGTTCCTGGGGAGCTTAAGGTCGCGGTCCTCGAGCCAAATCTGAGTTCTACTCATGACTTGATTCAGTTGTCTTGTCACGTGCCGAAATGACCGCACACCCTCGAGCCGAATGTGGTCGCGTTAACACTTTGAGCCGCCTGGTGTATTGTGGAGGAGCTCCGTCAGATAATTACGAAAAATTCCCACCAGGTATGCGAGGATGTCGAATCTTTTTGGTAGCGGTAATTTTATCAACAGTGGTAAGCTCATGAGTATATATTAATATTTGGTGAATACTATTCACGATCCGGAAAGTAATATATTGGTGATCGCATCCAGTATAGTTCTATCCTGTGAGTTCGTTATTGCAAAGTCCAATTCGACAGCTGTGGCTTTTAAATCCGAGCTACTCTCAGTGGTACGCCTATTTCATTTACCATATTCTCTATAAGATTTAGCTTCATCGTATCTATACTGGGAGTGGGACAATAACTCATCAGCGTAAAGTGTTCAGTTCTAATACATGCGTAGCAGCGGCCGGTTCTGTGCAGTCCTTTATTTTGTAACCTCGTTTTTCGCATCTACTGCACATGTCTCTTTTGTCTGGATTAGAGCAGTTAAGTGTGGCCTATTCTAAAGCAGCGATAGCTCCTTGCGATATTTTCGCATGCTCGCATCTAAGCTCGGCTCTATCCAATTTTTATGAAATCAATTTCGATGAGCTTCGTTGCATCTTCTACGGACAGTGAAATAAAGGCCCTTACCTTCCCTCGCGTATTTGGTGTTATGATACGCGTCCTGTACTCCCTCCCTGGGTTAGTGAGTAACTCCCGAATTGCTCCCTCCACTTCATTCTTAATAGTTAAAAAATTCAAATTCCGTAATTTGCTTCTAGCGCACGGCTTACGTTCTATAATGAACGTTACCTCCCATATGGTATTCCTCAGCTATTGTACAAGCTCCAGATTAACTTTTTCTCATCTTCCGAGCTATAAGAGGATGACTTCCGCGTCATCCCAACGGTCTTTACCGCAAGCGAGTCGTCTGCCGATATCTTGCGTAGATAACTCATCACATCTGCATACAATTCAATTTAGCATCTGGAACTTTAATGATTCTTTTTGCTAAATTCGAAAATTTTTTAAATGTTTGTTTTAATAACTTTTCTATCACTGATAAACAAACTATTACAAATAGTACGTGTAAGAATATGTAAATTTACACATATGTTCACATTGTAACTTTTCTATATAATCAATTACCAGCAAGTGTTTCAACATTTTACTGTCCTTTAAAGCATGAAAATTATTTTTCTTATTTAAAAAGCCTTTGGATTTTTAAACACTTAAAAATGAATACAAAATATAATATAACGACATTATATATTTATATACGTTTATATTTTTATCCTTCATCCACAGAAATCCTTTTTCATTTTCCATATATAAAAATACATAACTGTTGAAAATATATATTTGGTATATAAGCCACATAAAGGCCAACTTTCTAAAATTAGTTCATGCATGAATTTTTAACATATTTATTTCCCTAAGTCATTTCTAAACGAAATTCAACAAAAAAGTTTTATTTTACATATGTGACAAAGTTTGATTTACAAAAAAAAGAAAGTTATTTTTAGATTTTTATACAAGGAGCCGTACGATAATTTTGTGGAATTTCTATTAACGTTGCAAAAAATGTTTTTTTTTGTTATCACGAAACGTTAAAAAAGAAAACAAGAAGAAACTTGAAAAAGACTTTTTTTAGCGTCATTTATAAAAAGTCATATCAGCGGTTTTAAAGCAATTTATACTTTACTCTTATACTTCTTAGTTTTTCTGACAACAAAATTTCAAATCCATTATTCTTGAGATTACTTCAATTTTTAAACGCATCGAGAATATTGAAGTCAAACAAAATTTATAAGAATTTTTTCTTAACTACATAAGCAATTTTTAACTGGACTCTTATTCGTTTAAGAATTGTGTATTAACACAATTCCTATAATTAAATTTAAATTTACACACATTTCCAAAACATTGATGATTGGTTTTAAAGTGAATTTCGTTTTTGAAGTCATTCACAATTGAATACTTATTATGAAATCACAAAAATTAAAGAATTTGCAAGACGAAGTTTTTATAAATAAGAGATTTTCAACAAAAAAACATTGAAGAAGAGCACGATATAAGTAATTGACATTCGATTACGTGGTAAATGAAATAGTGATTTAATGCAACCAAATTACGTGTTGTCATATAACAAATTTGCAATTCAATAAGACCAAACCATATCAAAAGTTTATTCACCACAAACATTACACAACAAAGAAACATAACATCTTGAGTAAATACATAGCTATTGCTAAAAAACAAAACCTGCAGAAACACAGGATTGTGTACATATGGGTGTTTCAACAAGAAGTGACTTTTTAAAATAAACAATAAATTTAGAGAAAGATGAATTCAACTTTTATTTTATTGCGAAGAGAAAAGTTCGGCAATTATGAATGGAAATTGATATCTGGCAAATGTCCGCCACACAACGCTGACAGATGTCAGTTCTTTTATCAAACTTTTCAATCACTTTTTGCTAAAATGGTGCTCCTATTTCGGTAATCATTTCACGGAGTTTGCGTTTTAAAGCTGAAATCTATTCGATTAACTCCATGTAAACTCTGTCCTTAAGATAGCCCCAGAAAAAATAATTGAGTGATGTTAATTCACACGATGTGGCTGGCTTAACAGTTCATTGTTATGAAATTATGCGATCGGAAAATTTGGTTTGCAGTAAATTAACCGTAATATCTACGTCGTCGATACTAAGGTAAAATTGAGTTGTTAGCATCTCGCAATAGCGTGATCCATTGACTGTTACGGCATTTCCAACCTCATTTTCAAAAAAAAAAAAAAAAACGGCCCAATCACGCCTCCAGACCACATAGCTCACCATACAAATACATGTTGAGAATGCAAAGCTTCTCAATAATCGCTCTAGGATTTTTAAAAGCCCAAATGCAACAATTTTGTTTTTTAACGTATCCTGACAAATGAAAATGGGCTTCGTCTGAAAAAACTACTTTTTCAAAAATCCTAGCCGGCTGTTCCTGAATGAAATGAACAAATTTACGGTTGCTGAATGAAATGAACAGTTCGGTCGGCTTCAATTCCTACACCAGTTTAACCTTGTAAGTCAAATCCTTAAGCAAAATTCGCCTTGTGGTGGTTTTGGATAACCCCAATTGTTGAGAATGTCAAAGAGTTGACAAATTTGGATCCGCTTCAACGCTCACGGCTGCGATGGTTCAGTTGAGCGACCCGCTCAAACACACGTTGGTATCCGCACACTTTGTAGTAAGCCCAAATTCCTAATAGCGGTCTCAGTAGAATGATTATATTGTCCGAAAATATCACGAATTTACGAAATAAAACTTTAACGGCACCACCATTTTCATAGTGGATTTTAATTGTTTTGTAACATTGTAACAATTGCCTGTGGATCTACTAAGAATACGTCAAAAACCTAAATGTCAAAACTATCATGTCGTTGGTGTTGCCACCAAATTTGTCAATTCTTTGTTTGAAAAATAAACTTCTTGTTGAAAAACCCGATATTTGAGTAGACTCCCAGGAAAATTTGACTACAAAAAAAGCAAAACTATCATAAGTAGTGTGTTAAAGCTACTGCATACTCTAAATATGCAAATGAAAAACAAATCCTTAAACCAAACTAACACGCCAAATGTTGTTTTACTTTTCTTTTCCGTTTTTCACTTATTTGCAATTTGCTATGTGCCTAATGTTTTTTGGTTTCTAGCTCAAATTGCATGAGGTTCTTGGTAACCAAATGTACCACTTAACAATTTTAGTGGCTTAGAAAGTCAACTTTTTCGTGGAAAACTGTAAATTCCATTTACTCGTAAGCTGATCATTGTGAAACTTAAATGACAAAATCCTGTGATCACTTAAAAAATTAAAAAAAAAATAGTTTATATAATTAAAAGTTGTATACTCAATTTTCATGTAAACAAAGCATCCTACATCTTAAGAATCAAGATCCTGTGAACACAAAAAACTTTCAAAAATATTTTTTTTTGTGTCAAAAAATAATACAATATAATAAAAATCAAGTTAATCGTAAATTAAGGATATCAGTTTAAACAAAACGGGATCCCTAATAGTAGTGCACACATGTTTGCATACTATTACGCTAGTGAAACATTAGCCACGTTTTATAGTAAACGTTGTAAATAAACAGTTAACAATAAAAAACCCTCATGGTCAACGTACTGAAATCCATCATCATAAACAACACCATTATCACCATAATAAATTAGATGCCGATAGTATTTGCAATTGCTTGCAAACACATAGTGATAACATTAATTTGAATATTAACGTTACCAATGCAAATTTAAGAAGCACCAAGAAAACAACGGTATCCGACCTAATGGTTGACGAATATGGTGAGAATAGCAGCAGCTGTTCAAACATAGTAACTGGATGCATATGAACATTGTAACATCTACATATTAATATGTTAAAAGCTTAAATTTTAAATACTGATTTTGTTACATAATTAAAAATTTTCGTTGATTTCTTAAAGGAAGTGTACAATTTTAAAGAAAAAACTTAAAACAAAATTTGTTTAAGATGTCACTAAAATTGTAATTTCTATCTGGCCTGGTGAATAATATTTCAATTGATTAAGTCGTGCCATTAGCAACAAGAAAATACATTGGAGTGAGTTTATATCACTGCAAATAACAGTCGTAAAAACTACACTTTAAAATTATTCACGGTAAATATGACTAATTCAGTCATACCTGGATGGAGTTTTACATCGCAAACACTTGATAGTTGCTGGGCTTCAGCAGCAACTTCAGTGATACTTAAAGTGTTACATAAAAATTTCTAGAGCAGAACTAAAAAGAGAAAAACCCTAAAAAGAAAATCCAAAAACCAAAAAAAAAATCAAGAGAGAGTGTACCCAATTTTATAGTATAATGAACGATTCCACTGGTATTATATGTGAAATTTTAAAACCATTTGCTTTATTGATGATAGAGAAAATTCGCATTGTTTAACATCTGAATGAGAGTTTAGCGAGGATGATTTGAAAAAGTTAAACTCGAGACTCTATATTAAAAAGGACCTGATAGTTGTCAGTCGACTTGGTGAAAGTTTTTGCTTACTACTGTAAAACAAAAGGCGGTAGAAGGACGCTATAAAATGTTTACTGACGGAAAAGTACACAAATACATGATCATGAACCCAGGATTATCAAATCTCAAAGCCCAACCGAAAATACACAAAGAAATCATACCAATGAAACCCATTGTAAACTTCAGACTTGCATCAGCATATCATTTGGCTAAACACCTCACCGGCCGACTTACAGAAAAGATAAAATTGGAAAATACACATACGATACTTAATACACAAGACTTTATTGGAAAACTTAAACACATCCAGATAACCAAAAACGTGCGACTGGTTCCCTTTGGCATCAAGGATCTGTATACCTAAATACCAACACAAGAAACCTTAGCTATACCATGCGGCAGGCTAGGCGATTTATAGGACAACCAATACATCACCAACATTATAGATATTGCAAGGACGATTATAAAACAGAACTACTTTAGATTTAATAGCCACTTTTATAAATTATTTGACGGACTCGGCATGGGAAAAATAACTTCAGCTATCTTTATGGAAACTTTCATGCATTATCTCGAATTGCTACATATAAAGACAGTAATGAAAAAACACAGAACAACTCATTACTATAGATGACGTCATATATATTGTCGAACAAGACAACGCCGAACAAATTCTAACAGACTTAAACACATTCCAAAATTACATACATACGCAAAGGAAAAAGAACATTTAATTATTAAAACTAAATAAATCCGATTGTAAAATCCTTGCACATCCTTGAAAATATTAAATAATGAAACTTAATGAACTGGAAGTCTAACAATACTACATGTACCTTGAATTCTTTAACATCCGTTTGATCGACATTATTTAAAAAAATTTCTATGTATTTTCCTGCTTTGCTTAATTTCAGTTTAAAACTTAATAAGTTTCAGTAACTTTCAACTACTTCGTCTCAAAGTTAACATCAAACTTGCTTACAAAATTCGAAAAATAACACAATCGTTATTTTTTTCCTTCCCAAAGTCTTTTTATAGATATTGCAGAAATTTATTCATATCCATAGCAAAATAATCAATATTACTCAGCTCTGCCAGAATATTTTTGATGATGATATATTTTCTGCAAATAGAAAGATATTTAAAGTACAAAAGGAATCATATACACATTTAAATTTTATTTATATAAATATATTTTACTCTTCTGCGATGACTTTGAGGAATTTTGCAATTCATATAATTTATATAACATGACGGGTAATAAAATAAAATATAAAGTTACCAGTGAATTTTTGCTAACAACTATACAAAATATGTAATATCGTCCTAATCTGCATATTTCTGCGCATATATATCACAGTAGATTATGTGAAGTGAAATATTGGTGGTAAACTGCAATTTGGTATACAAAGGTAGACAACTGTGTGCTATTTATTTTGTTAAATAAGTTCTTATTAAATTAAATCTTTTTTGGATTACGCTTTTTTTACCTCATGTTATCCATATCAGTCAATTGAATTATGTACTTTTTGTGAATTTTCTGAGTTAAGCAAGGTTCGCTAATATTAAATAGTTTAGCATTTTATTAAAGCCATTATAACTTTTTAAGCTTTTCGTTTCTTTACGATTTCGAAAAACAGTACAAATATAATGTAAAATTTTATAAAGAACTTATAGCTTCGTTTAGCCAAATCTCCAAACGTCACATTGCTATACCAGTTATCGATAATAATTATGAAATGTCCAAAACAAATATAAAGATTTTTACCTTAAAATTTACATTTTAGGATTGAAATATTACAATGCCGCTAACTTGATTATAACGATTTATGACTTAATTTTCTAACTTGGCGTGTTTGCGCAAAATAAAAGGAGACAACATTAAAGAAAAACAAAAGCAATCAAATATACAAAAGAAAATGTTTTATTATGCTGCCAACCTTAGAGTAAAACAACTGACAAACTAAGGACCAAAAGGGCTTAAGCTCACTTCACACTATAATAATAAGTATTAAGATTTTCATTAAATTTTATAAGAAAGAAATTATAAAGTTACTTTACTTTTGTTTGATATTGTACACTTAAATAAAATAAAAATTATTAAGAGAAAATCAAATTTATTAAATGCTGTTGACATATTTCTTTGCTTAATAACTGCTTTCATTGTTTTCTTCATTTGTTTTTGGAAAAAAGCAACCCTAATAAAATGAAAAATCTTAGATCTCAAATTTCTTTCCCTGTTATTTTATACTTTGAAAGTGAACACACTGAGGAACGGGCTTTAACAGATATTGAAAATTTCCTAAACGAAGTAAAATCAACTTTAAAGATGATTTTTTTATAAAATTTAAACAAGCTTCCATCAAACTTATCAAGATCACAATTACATTATTATTACTCTTAATTACGAGTGAGTGGTTAAAAACAGCTTATGAGCTAATCTGTATTTTACTATAAGCTCTATGACATTAACGCCATAGACATCGAACCTGACGTAGATATTAAATGAGTTTGAATTTTGCCACCGATAACTGAATGTGCCTAGTTATGATATTTTTGCCATCCGCTGCATTTATATTTATGACACCACAAGTCGGTGGAAGTAAATATGGTTGTAATGATAATACGTCTGGTCTAATTGGAGCTTAACATTTTTAGTTGTCTTCATAAATTTTTGCACTAATAAAAATGTTAAACGGAATCTCCGTAAAACTAGAACTAAATCAATTTCTGCAACATAGAAGGCTTTAGAATTAGAACAGCAACATAAAACTTAAGAACTTCTGCATCAATTTATATTTCTTGCATTATTTCAGAGATAACCCTGACCTGACCGAAAATTAAAACCAAGGTTTTTCACGTATTAAATATTTGATTTGGTTTCATAATTTAAGCTAATTAATAATCACCTAATTGGAAAATTGTGTTATTTTTGCTATTTATTTAAATAATTATAAATGTTGAGTATTTGAAACAAAAAAGTGAAATAAAATAATTAAGTAAATGAAATTCTTAATTTCAAACTAAAACAAAAAAAAAAACTTTAATACATACGTAGAAGCGTTTCTGTATTTAAAACATACATGGGAAACAAAACAAAATGTTAACTTCAAGTGTTCTTACACTTTACTTATGAATAACTTAACTAGGCAACATTAAACTTAATACATAATTTATAAAAATAAACACAGTTTCTCTTATTTTTTGTGGAAGAAGCCACATATGATTTTTCTTAAATCTTGCATAACGGAATAGACAAACTTTCAAAATAGTCGTTTTGAAATCGACTGTTGGTTATGTCCACACAATGAATTCGAAATACATACAAAAACATTAACTTAACCGCAATAAACCTAATATATATATTAAATAGTTACGTTAAACGCATAGCTTTATACGATTACTTTACTTTGATCACCTAAAAAAAACTTAATGTTAGAATAACTTTGATATTTATATGATATCAGTAAAAAAGTGAGCAAAATAACCGATTGCATTTTACAAATTGTGTAGTTTTCTAAGAAAACTTATACACATAAGACAACAACATGCTTATTATAAATTCCCCGAAGTAACTTAAACAACAGAAAACAAAAACAACTAATACAGAATGATAATAATAACAAATATAGAGTGAGGTTAAAGTAGAATATACTTGTATATGCGAGAGCCGCTTAAAACCGCTATATAGGCACCACTTGCTGGGCTAAAGAGTAGAATTAAAGTTGAAACGTCATTGAGTAAAAGCAACAAAAGAATAAAGCATCTTTTAGGCGTTACACTGCTGAAGTTGGCATCATGCTTATTTTGTGTGTGTTGAAAGTGAATGTCTTATTATTTTGCAACAAAAGAACTCAATATAACAAGGCTTTTAATAAAATAAATAAACGTAAAAATATATAGCAAATTTGATATCGTATCGTTCTCATAATGTTCAGATTCGCACGAACCAAATATTATAAATATACCATTACTCTGGTAATGCTCAACCAAATCTATCGCCTAAAGAACATTAAAAAATGCTGTTGTGTAAATCGTTGTTAAAAATATTACTTCCTTTTCCTTAGCAACAAATACAGTTTCCAATAAAAGTTTTTATTATAATACTATCAACAAAGAAAGGATAGATATGCAATTGTTTTTATTACCCGATTTCTGTAAAAGCAAACTATAGCACACAACATGAACAGGAAACTACTATATGTACATATATAAAAATGCGTTTACATGTATACATATGTACGAATGTTTCTATGTATGAATGAATGTGTATTTGTGTGGGTGGGTGTATTACCTTTCTTAATAAATTTAAAATTTAAATTAGTAGTTGTACCAACAAAACTGCTTAAGAAGAGAAACAGATAAAAATATAAAATTTGTCCCAACACACAACCACATGCAACTCAAAACTATATAGATAAAAAGCCAGACCAATTTACAGGAACGTATCACTGACAAGAAAGCCACAAGCTTAGTGTTTTTGAACAATTTTAGCACCACTACATGTACTCATACACATATTCAAATTTTGTTAAGGATGTTTTAAATACATTTACAGTATGTGTTTACAACTTGTATTTAAGTTTTATAAAGGCAGTTTTTTATAGAGGTATAGAGCTTTAAGTTGCCAACATTTCTTTAGCTGGTGACCATTTTGCCAGCCGTTAAGTGATTTATGTGTAAGTTGATTTTGTATTTTAACATGAATAGATTAACAGCTGAACAATGCTTCCAAATTGTGCAAATTTATTTTGAAAATTACGGTTCTGTCCGAAGCATCCGATTCCGATTTCATGAACGATATTTATTTAGCGCTGCAGCACACTTTTGACTGAATGAGTAGGTCAAATAACAAACCGATATATTTGACATGATAATAATCTTCAAGTGCATGTTGAGACACCGTTACTTCCAGAAAAACAGTTGTTTGGTGTGTATTATGGGCTGGTGGAAATACTGGTCCTTACTTCTTTATAAACTATGCTGGTAAAACCGCGACCACTACAGAGCCCTGATTACTGATTACTTTTCATTAATCACTCAAACCTCCGTAATATGTAAGACCAGTGATTTCAACAAGACAGCGCACCATGTCACATACTTCGTATCACAAAAGGTGTGTTGACGGATACATTTGGAAGTTTCAGATATTTAAATTAAAATCGGATACGTAAATTGAACTGCAAGACCGTGCAATTTAATACCACGAGACTACTTTTGTGGGTATATGTAAGCGGAAACTGCCAATATACAACCACAAAAGTCATCGATTAGACTAAATCCGAGCCAGCCGTTGAGATCATATGCCAGAAGTCATAATATATTTATAATACCAGCCGATTATACTTCGCATAAAATAAATTCATTTCAATTTAAAAAATTCAATTTAGTTACCATTTCAAAATTCTATACCTCTATAAAAATGTCCTATAAACTTTGTTTGCATATTTGATACGAAATATCAAAACTGTTTAAATATTTTTTTTTGGAAATTCTGACAGAAAATATCTTTTTAATATATTAAATAAAGATCTTTTTATACTTAAATTGTTGAATTCATTTGACATTTTAATTAATTTGTCTTATCTGATTAGAACGACAGTTCTTAAAATTTAACTAAAAGTGATTTAGTTTTGATATATTCAAACATCCCTACAACCGTAGTCAACATTTTGTCATGTTTGAGGTATCTGCAGCATAAACGCAAATATTTTTCTAAAGAATCCAAAACATTAATTAAACAAAATTCCTGCAAGAATAAGTTTGGAGCAAAAGCCTTAGTGAAAACACAAAAAAAAAAACAGAAGTTTTTCGTTTCCATTAAGAGATTTAAAATCATACACAATGAGTTTTTAGGACAAGTTATTTAAAATCCACTGTGGTGGTTCTGTTAATGTTACATTTCGTAAAATTCGAGATATTTTCGTGATGTTATCGTCTTTCTGATACCGCTATTAAGAATTTGGTCATTTAATTTAAGTCGACAGGATCACTACAATATATGCGAACACCAACGCGAGTTCGATCGGGTAGTTTAACTGAAAAAATCGCAGCCGTGACCTAAAGTGTTGAAGCAGATCTAAATTGATCAATTCCTTAACGTTCTCAAAAATTGGGGTTATGCAAAACCAGATGAACAACCGGCTGTTGTTATTATTCCGACGAAGCCCATTTCTACTGGTATACCCTATCAACAAGCGAAATTGCCGTATTTTTTTTTTTTTTTGAGAAGTAGCACTTCAGGCAACAATGCCTATTTAGTCAAGTACCGTGCTACCTTCTTTAGAAAAGGGATAGAGAAGATACACAGGTGGTGAAAGTAGAAGGATAGTCGGAAATTAACTGCCGTATAAAGACATCACAGCGACCAGTGACTATGCCTTCATCGCTGAGCAGTCCCACCGACAGCCAATTTTTAATTTTGTAGTGAAAAAAACCAAGGTCTTCGTTGGGAATCGAACCCACAACCCCCATACTGACAAGCTAGTACACTATCTACTAGCCTACAGGGGCACCTTATATGCTCTTTTGAAAATCCTATAGCGAATATTTAGAATCCTTTGCATGCCCAAGTGTCACTGTACGGCGAGCTATGTGGTCTGGAGGCATGATTGGGCCGTTTTTTTTAAGATGAAATAGAAATGCGCTAACGATCAATGGATCACGCTATGCCGATAACGATGCCGATGCCAATAACTTAATTTCGGCGTATTATTAACGTCTCTACAACAAAATAAAACAAAAAAATTAGATTAAGATGATTCAAAAATTTGATTGTATTACGAAGAGAAAACTTTGGCAATTATAAATGAAAAATAATATCCGGCAAACGTCCACCACGACCACCCTGACAGATGTCGATCTTTTTATCAAAGTTTTTAATCACTTTTTGCCAAAATGGCGGTCCTATTTCGTTAATCATATCATGGATTTTTAGTTTTATGACTGAAATCGATTCGATTGGTTCCGTATAGATTCTTTCCTTAGCATAGCCCCACAAAAAATGTCCGACTGTGTTAAATCACGAGATCCGGCTGCTCACTTAACTGCTGATTGTCGTGAAATTATTCAATCGCTAAATTTCGTTTGCAATAAATTGATCGTGTCATTGGCTGTGTGACATGTGGCGAAACCACTCAGAACGTACTTGACTACTACACAAACCAGTAAGTTTTATATATAAAAATTTTAAGTATTATGCCAGCAAATGTCCATCTTAAAACTCAGGAATTATATTTTACTTTATTTATAATTTAAATTTAAATATACATTTACAAATTCTTTCTGTTTGTTTGTTTGGTCACTTTCTAAGAAAAACCAAATACACAATTTATTTTGATCCAAATCACTAAATTATCACCAATAGAAAACTGTCAGATAAATAAAGTATATTTCCTTAAAAATTCTATTTACCTGTTAACGAACTTTCAAGAAAAATTGACATTTTATACCAAGTGTGTACTAAATTTCTGAGAATAATATACGTCTGTGTGTAAATAAAGAAGTGTTTTTTACCTTGTTTTTTGGTAAGACGTTGACCCTGTACTTATATTAACTGTATGGCAATTTGTTTTTAAAAAGTACAGCAATTGCTTCCTTTAATGTCCTTTCATACAGTTGTATTCATTAACAACTCTGAACAGTATTTTTGTTATCTCATAAGTTATTAAAGACGTAAAAGAAGAAGAAAATTTAAGCTTTATCAGCACATATTCAATCCTGAATTGTTATTTATTCTGTTCATTGAAATATTTTGCCTATTCCTAGGTAAAATAACAAAAAAGAAAGATTTTTATTTCTGGTACAAGTGAGATTTTAAAGTCATTAGTTTTGGAAAATTTATTAAGAATTTTTATATTTGTGTTTTATTTTTCAATTTATTAAATGTACATCTGCATTTACTACATAAAATTTTACTTGGTGGTTTAGAAAAGAAAGTTTTCAAAGGAAATAAATATTCCAAAAAAAGTAAACGAAATGAACTATTATGTATTTTATAAACTGCGTAGACAGCAACAACATGTTTATAAGAAATACCAGGAAATAACTTAAACAACAGGAAAGAAAAAAACACAGCCAAATAAGAGCCTGCAGTAAATGTTGATAAGAACAACAATATGGGATAATGGGAAAGTATATGCGAGAACCGTTTACATCAGCTACATAAGCATCACTTGCTAGGCAAAAGAGCAAATACAAGCTGAAACATCATTGAGAAGAGATAACAAAATAATAAAGCTTATTTTAGGTGTTAAAGTGGTGAAGTTATTTTTTTCTGTTTAATTTTTGTGTATTGAAAGTGAATAAATCGTTTAATTTAATTTAAAACTTCAAAGTGCTGGGTTAATTTTTTCAATAAAAGAACTCAATACAATAAAATATTTTTTTAAAAGAAATAAACGTATGAATATATAATTTGTATTTATTAAAAAACGTTAAATTTTAGGCGTCTTTGAAATTTATTTTTAATGACGAAAAAGAAAACTACGTTTGACAAATTATATTGATCTAAGCCTATAAATAAGAAACAGAAAGTTTGGATATCAACATAGCCTTATTCTCAATACACATATCGAAACTTTATTGCGGGTAGAGATATATGTATAATGATAACTTGGGAATATAATATCTAAAATTTTTTTACCGGCGTTTAATAAGATATTTTTATTGTCAAAATTCATACTTTTGACCATATGCTCCACTTAACTGAAACCTATAACAAAATGAAATCACATAGTATTGCAATCGAAATACAGTTGTCATACCTTGCGGTGACAACCGTCATTACTGGCTTTTTTTTAGTTCGATTTGCGAGCGCTTTCGATGCGATGACATCATTATCAAGCCGCGTTTTTAGATAATAGTGGAGGATTAGTATTACGACTATCAGGTAAATAGTGTTCAGTTTAGGTAGATTTTTCATTAGGGTTGTATCTATTTATTTAAGTAAATTTCTTATTACACGGATAAAATGCCGTGTAATAAGAAATTTACTCAAATTTACTCAGGATTAATTTAATGTTACTATTGTTAATAATAAATTTATTTTTCGCTGGGTAAGTGGGTCCCTCTGAGGGTGCTTTTCGTTTGTTAGAATACAAGAGTAGTTAAAGCGGTATGAAAATTATGTCGAGGTCGTGTGCCTATTCGTTTATAATGACACTGTAAAAAGTTCTTTGTTTTGTAGATTTTTATATTTTCAAGAATGTCTAGTCTTTGTCCTTTTTCACTAGGATAAAGTAATATACTTTCATCTATTTCCCGTAGTGCATGTCCGTAATTGTCAAGGTGCAATGCAAAGTTGGGGTCATCTCTCTTTCGTTTGTACGAGCGTATTTGTTTTATAAATCTCGATGTTAGTATTCATCTAGTTTGTTCAATTTAGGTATGTTAACAGGTACAAATAAGTCTGTATACTCCACTGGAACTAAAATTATCAATTATTTCTGTGTCTGATTGTTGCTGATTTTTAATGCTGTGAGTAAACTTTCTTTGTGAAAATGGTTAATCTATATATTTCTTGTTCTGTGTAAGTAAAAGTGTGTCGTCGTGTTGTATCAATTGTTTTTTTCTTCTTTATTCCTGATGTTAGTGCTGTATTATCTAAGGAGTTTGTCGATAGAAGCGGGTTTTAGCTATGGTGTAAATTGTGTTGAGAATTAAAATTTTTGTCCCTTTTAAATTATTGTTGTTCATTTAAAAATCTAATCTAATGTTGCTAATGTTTTATTGCCAAACAACTGTTGACCATAACAAATCATTTTATTTCAATCCTAATTGGGTGCAGCTTTCAATAGCACTGAATTATTTCGCAACTAAATTTTAATTTAAATCATCCCCACTTTTTGTACAAATGGATCTAATATATTAAACTCCAGATTGAAGTGCAAGAATATGATTTTTTGCTTAGAAATTACAAAAGAAAAACTTTTGTATTAGAATTATTGGAAATACCATCAATAGCACATCTAAATATTATTGTATGTACAGCAACAATAACAACTTATTCCTAGTTTATCAAAAAATCATGGATTTACCTGCTAGTACTATAAAAATAACAACAAAAGCACATTTAGTAAACCAAAATGTTATGCAAATATACTTTTCTGACGTTGAAACTTTGTAATAAAATATGTAGGAGGGTTTGAATTAACTGAAACTACTCACACATTCCATCAAACCAAAAATAGCATCAGATAGATATACAGCTAATAAAAGAATACGAAAATAATAAATTAACCCGGCAAAAAAACCGGGTAACAAGCAATTTACCAACATAAATAAACACGAACCTAACTACGTGATAAGATTTACATCTGCGCCTGGCTATGTTGCCTTAATCAGATGGTGGTCAAACCACTTTGCATAAATAGGAACGTCATGCTCGTCTTAGAAAGCCGAAGACTAATTCTAGCAACAGGTTATTCCTAGTTGCAACTTTAATAATTCCACAGCAGGGCTGCAAATCATTACTCCTTTCTGAAAAGTTGGAGACTTTCCAACTCCTGTCCAGAACACATGTCTAGCATGCTCACTGGACTGGATCATTCACCTAGCGTGTCATTAGCGGTGAAATGATCATGGCCACTATATAAAAACTGACCTGTCTGTTATGGGGCCGCGAAACCACAACCACCACGATACTCCCATTTAGGGGTCAACCTCAATAATCAGCCAGAGAACAGTTAAATGTCTAAAGAGACAAATAACGGAAATCTGGGGCATACTGACTCCTGTGGAATAAAGTGGAGTTCCCAGTTGACCTCTGCTGCTTTCAGGGGACTGGACTTCCTTTTTTCCCCAGTTGCACAGGTCTAGATAGTCGAAATTCTATAAAGACCATATAATGTGCCCCCGGGGGAGGACATGAACCTAACGAAAAAACTACATACCCCAACAGAATTTATACAAAAAAACCTAATACTAACTCTCCAGCACGATCTGATAATAATTAAAGCGCTCGCCAATCGTACCAAAGGAACAACCAGTAACAAGGGTTTTCGGCGGAAGGTGTGACAACAGTAAAAATTGTTCTTTAATAACAAAAAATATTTTTAAAAATTTAATGATTTTCTTGTATGAAAGCTATTGAAATAATCATTTAGGTATGATGATAATACGTGAAACTACTAAAAAGTAGAGATTTCTGCTTTCAAAATCAAGAGTTAAAAACGAAAAAAATAGGTCATACCATACTTGTTATTGTATTATTTTTTTTTTAATATTAAACCATAGCTTTACTTAATTAGGCTTAATAAAGCTTTTCGAACTTAACTATATAATACAATCGAATATATTTTCAGTTACTTAAGAAGTTGAAACTTCTACATTTAAGATTCCAACATCATATATAAATTCCCAAAATACTAGTACAGAAAATTTATTCAGAAGTTGTGGAAAAATATACCAGCTTGAATAGCTCTTATAGGTTATTGTGTTCATTATTGGCAGAACACCGAAAATCAATCAGCTATCCATATGTATGGAGGCTTTTTTTTTACTTTTACTTCACCGCACTTCAACTCCTGGAACGTTAAAATTGTTAGACATTTCAGGAAATCCAAATCTTCTTATTAAATTGTTTCACGATATTAACATGAGACCTAAATGTAAAGAAGAAGTTGATTGTGCAACAAATCAAAATTAACCAGTGCATTTTTATAAAAGAACAGCATTATCATGATATAAAACAATTTTTTTTTGCATTTGTTCTTCCTTTTCTTAATTATATATTTTAATGTATTTCTACGAGGCACCTATTTTACCAATAGCTTTGACTTACGCACTGTTTAAAGAAAATTATTAAATAATATGACTGCAATGATTTAAAGTCGTCTTTGCCAACTTCATTTTTATCAGAACCCTTTTGTGTTTGAAATTTTCATTTACAATTTTGAAAAACAAAAATTTTTAAAGTTCTTATATTTTTTATTAAAAAAAAGGACAAAATACACAAATTTGTTTATGCATGCGCTTGTTTTTTTTTCAACTTTTATTTAATGCATTTCTTCTAAAGTATGTATGCAAAGTAAGTATGCAAAGCATGTGTAACATATACTTTGAAACATTTGGTTTTTAATAGACGTAACTTTCAACTGCAGGTGTTGCAAATTAAATAAACTTGTTTAAGAAAAAGAGAAGAATTACTAAAGATTACAAAATTTCCAAAAAAGCTTCACACTAAAAGAAACAACCTGTAAGGAGCCTTTATGCCATGAATGTTAAACTGAAAATGTGATTTAGTTTTTCCTAAAAAATATTAAAATGCAAAGAGAAAAGCAATATTGTCTTTCCATCAATCTTAAATATTAATAACATAATGGAAAAATGTGAAAAAACGAGAACTGTAAATGAATAATTCATTTTTGAATTAATTCACGAATCATTCAATCACTGAATTAGTTAATTTTGAATAAATTCTTTTCACAATAAAAATGAATTCAATGAAATTTGAATCAATTCAAATGCATTTAGTTCAAGTGAATTGCAATTCATAACAATTCAAATGAATTTGTTAAAGTAAATCGCAATTCGTTTTAAATTCTAATAAACTTGTTAAAGTGAATTGCAATTCATATTCAATTCATTTGAGTCAAATTGATTTTGAATTAATTCAAATGAATTAGACAAAATAATTAGTAATTCACTACAGACTCATTTGACTGAAATTTGAATTGATTTTTTAAGTAAATCTGCAGTAAGCATTACGGAATTCAAAATCAATTCAATTCAAACGAATTGGATATGAATCGTAATTCAATTGAACAAATTCTTTGAATGAAATGAATTGAAACTTATGTCTGCTTAATTCGTTTGAGTTGATTCAAATTTCATTCAATTGGTTTTTGGTGTGAAATAAATAATTTTAAATTTAGCTTATTCATAACAAATTAAAATCAAAAAATAATATTTCCTTTACAGCTCTGGAAGAATTTTGAAAACAAACAGACACCGTTAAAATTACTAAATAGAAAAAGGATAACTAAGATTACTTTTTTTGTTTTTGAAAGTGTGTTTTATCAGCCAAATAAAAACAATTGCAAAAAATTATCACATGCACATAAATTAAAAAAAAACTAGCATGCGAAATTTAAACAGGAAGCATCACGAAATAATTCTTAATAATATCTCTTATTCCATAAAAAATCATACCTATATAATGACTTAAAACTGCCCTTTTGAACCAAAATTTGTAGTTCTCTCTACTTATTAATAACTAACTGCTTCTCAACAAAAGGCCCAGAGTATCTAGAAGTTGATTAGCTTTAGCAGTTTAATAAAATATAGCTATTCAATATTCTATTGACAAGAAAATAATTGAAAGCTTAATTAATTAGAATTTATTAATTAATTAACGTGTTTTATGTAATTAAAATATAATATTATATGAAAGATTATTTTTTTAAAAATCGTTAACTATGCTTTGTAGAATAATCAATATTCTCACATAATTTAAGCATTTTTTTCCGAAGAAACAAATACAAATATATAGCGTAATCACACTGTCTGAAGTTGAGTATAAATTTTTATGGCATTTCCTTTCTCTAGGTGATTCATATAATTTAATATTTTGTATTGCAGGTAAAATTTTGTGCATATTTTTAACTTTAAAAGTAATTTATATTTAATTAGACGATATTTTTTTCAAATATAAAAAATATGTTTTACATAATTTTAGCCAAGCGAAGAAAGCAAGTTCCACTAACAAAAGAAGTGAAGATTTTAAATGCCTTCATGCAATTTTAATAGGTTTTATTAAAAAAATAAAGTAGCTACGCATCACTCAAATATTTGACATGAAACAGTAAATATTACAATATTAATACACATTTATTTTTTTAATATTTACTTTTGCACTTATTTTTGCAAGCTCGCGACATTTTAAATTAAACAATATGCAGTAGAAAAAGTTTTAACTGATACGTGAGCAATTGTATCGTATGAAAAGTTACGCTGAAAGTAATTGAAATTTGTGGCATAAACAGGCAAGCGCGTTAAGTGCAAATCATTGCCAACAAAAACAGCCACAACAAAAAAGTGATGGAGATATTACATTAGCAAACCAACTTTTGTTATGAACATCGTCATCGACAGGAACAAAACTTACATAATTCATGGATACAACAGCGACCACTACAGCAACGACAGCGGAAGTGTAAGCCGACATGGAAACATCAACGAAATTGTTAAGTGCGGCTTTTCATGAAGAATCAGCAGCAACAATAAACAATTCAACAATACGTAAGAGAGCATATCGATATCAACACCACTATCACCTCAACCACATCATTTACTGTCGTCAGCGTCATCACCTTAAAATTGCTACTAAATATAACAACACTCCTTCAATCTCCCATCTAGCAGTGCAATCAACAATTGCATTAAATTTCTATACCATCATGCCGATTTAATTAGCGTTATCAGAGGCTTGCATATTCAATAACTTCACCAAAGGCTACGTTATCCACCATCATATCTAATGATTGTGCTGTATGTTATTCCGGTATTTGCGGATATTGTTAAATTGATTCTGACAGAATGTGGAGATTGCTTACATAGGTAAGTGCATCAGTTTGTTTACTTAAATAAAAACAAAAATTTTTAAATAATGATAAAAACTATTACTAATTTGGTTTTCCTAGATTCCTGATAAAAATGAAAAAATTTAATTTTATCATATTATAAGTTATTAGGATTATACCTAGATAACAATTTGAGCTCATATTCTCAAGTAAATTATGTTATCTATAACGTTAGTTTTACTCTGGGGAAATTATACAACAGAGCTTTTTATTAACCAAGCAAGGTAAATAAGATAAACAAGGTAAATAGAAGATTATTTCTTGTTGTTCAGGTTTTCAACACAAATGATTATAAAGAAATAAAAATTTGTGTATGTACATTTGAAAAATCAAATAAAATTCTAATAAATTTTCTAAAAAGTTTAAAACTGACTTAAAACTTAAAGGCGCTAACATTCAGAACATTTTGCAATATTCTGAAAATGAACGCTACAGCATTGCCGACAAAAATATTGAGTAGTGCAATCAATACATATCTATTGTTTAAGAAAGAAATATAGTTGCTGATTTATTGCGATTTTTATTTTATTAACACAATTTTATACGCCAGGCAATGAAAAACATTTTGAATTTTTTTGCCAGAATGTATATTTCTGGTATAATTATTTAAATATGATTTTCTATTTATTTATTTTTAATGTAAATAATAACTAACAATTTTGTAATTAAATTAATGCAAATTTTATTTCGTTGAGCATATAATAAAGTGTAACTGGATATAATCTCTATTTAACATATATTAAATCATTAATTTATTAATTATCTTATTCGACCTAAAAGTTATAACATGGCAAAAAAAATTATAAATTATTAAAAATTAGAAAGTGCCACAAAAATTCCAAAATAGAAGTTTATACAAAGAGGGCTATGTAGCCTTAATCAGATGGTGGACAAACCACTATACATAATTTGGAATGTCATGCTCGTCCTAGATAGTCGAAGGCAAAATTCTAAGCAACAGAACCACCTAGTTGCAACTTTAATGATTTCAGGACAGGTCTGCAAACCATCACACCTTGCTAAAGAGTTGGAGACTTTCTAACTCCTGTCCAGAACACATGTCAAGCATGCTCACTGGACTAAATCATTCACTTTGCGTGTCATTATCAGTAAGATGATCCTGGCCACCATAATTTTCATTATTCCCTTATGGGGCCGCAAAACCACAACCACCATGATGCTCCTCAACCTCAATGATCAGTCAGAGAACTACTAAATGTCTAAAGAGACAAATAATGAACTCTGCGGCTCACTGATCCCCGTAGAAATAAGGTGGAGTTTCCAGTTGTCTCCCTGTCTGACTTCAGGGGACTGGGCTCCCTTTTTCCCCCAGTTGCACACGTCTAGATAGTCGAGTATTCTATAAAGACCGATAAATGTGCCCCCGGGGGGGGGGGCGTGAACGGTAACACTTAGCTCATGTTTGCTTGACAGATAATTAGTTTTATCCTCAAACAACGCTTTGCTAAGTGGGCCCGCGATCCACTTACAGAAGATGAAGATTTTGCAAAAAAAATTATCTTTTCAGATGAAGCTCATTGACCTTGGCGGGTATGTAAACAAGCAAAATTGTCACATTTAGGGCATAGAAAACCCGCATGCATACATTGAAAAGCCTACGTACTCAAAACGAGTCACTGTTTGGTGCGGATTTTGGTTCAGAAGCATAATTGGGCCATATTTATTCGAAAATGAGCAAGGAGTGGCCGTTACGGTCAATGGCGATCGTTATCGGGCCATGTTGAACGAATTTTTGCTCCCAAAAATTGAACAGGAGGATATTGCCAACATGTGGATTCAACAGGACGGCGCTACGTGCCACACTGTGCCGAAGCTGTGTAGTTTTGTTTATAGCATTCAAAACAAAAAAAAGTTACTTGGCGGACCCATTATTTAAATACCTTGCAACGAAAACGGGTCCAATGTTACATACAAAAACTTATGAAGGAAGGTCTAAATCGAAATTACGAAAAAGATGGGCTGCATGTAAGTTAGAGTATGAAGCACATAAAGTTAACATGGAACAAAATAAATGGATTGACAGACTATTGTGCAATCAAAGGTCGCTCTCCTAATTTCGATTATAAAACAATATTACTACATGCGAATAGTTATAAAACGAGATACCCAATATAAATATTATACATTATTAATACTTCCACGAAAATAATGATGAATTTTAAAACGCACATAGAAAATTGCATGTACACATATCGACATATTGTTTCAAAATATAATTAAAGGAGTTTGTAGTAAGCATTGCATCTTTTTTTAAAACGGACAGCTTTATTCAATGTAAGATATCAATAATTAAATGTTTTTTGTATATTGTTATTTTTCACATTCATATCATCTTGATGGAGAACAGTAACAGTGTTCGATATATCGAGATAATTAAATGATATTTAATAAAACTAAAAGAGATTTTTTCTTTTTAAAAGAAAAGATTGACCTCATTCTCGAATAACAACGAATCATTTTTTAAATCTTTAATTTAAAAATATCAACTTAACTAAAAATTAAAAAGAAATTTTACTTCACACTATGAAACTAATAAAGAATAGAAGTGAAAAAATTAGTCAGCCATAAGCTTCCCGACGCAAATGAAAATCTTTTTATTTAAGTATATTCTTGCAACTGCTCAAAATCGATTTGCTTCACTGGAGTTCGATACATAATAGAAAATAATAATAAATAAATTAAATAAACAACAAATGTTAACATTCTATTAGTAAATACGTTTTTAAAATTAAATAATATACTCATATTCATTTACCTTTTGGTTGAAACAATTTGCACGTTCGATTTATTATTTGTTTTGCCAGCTAGTTTGGTGCAATAAATTGAATTTATATGGTATTAAAATATAAATCAATATTTGTATTTATTATACTTCAGCATAATTTCGGTTATTGTAATGGAAAAATAACAATCAATGCACTTAATGCGATTTAAATATTTGCATGTTCATTTACCATTTTTTAATTTCATTACGAGCTGGTACACCAGAAATGATACATGGATTGGCAAATAATAAAATAAAACACAATGTTATACGAGATAATGATAAAATTTTAGATTTTTTTTTTAATATACTTAAATATTCTGGAAACTCTTATATTTTCGAAAACTTTAACTTTAATGATGTGTTAAGGAAAAATACCAAGTTAAGAAAAGTTTAACGTAAAAATAAATTAAACAAAGTTTCGAAGAGAGTTTTTATTACTTGAAAAGTACTGTGACAATTTATTAAAGAAAGCGTATACGCAACATAAGGAGGTCAGTAGAAAAAGCATCTGAAAAAATTTAAGCGAACAATATTTAAAACAGATTGGAAGCTCGGTCCCCAAATTAGAAAGAAAAATTTTGGTTGGTCATTATTGATTTCTCTTGGGATTTTCAAATGCTTTGGGTGTTTTATGGAGATTTGCATTTCATATTAATTTTTATTTTAAATTAATTAATCTGAAATTTCTACTTTGTTTTTAAAAGAGAAGATGATATATTTTTAGGCTTAAAAATTAAATGCAACAAACGGTAAAATGATTCAATTCCATTAAATCTCTTTTTAAAGCATCAACACAAAATTAGTGATTTGATCCAAAACAGCCTACTTTAAAAAAAGTTTGGAACAACTAGTGGCACAAGTCAAAAGGCCGCTGGACTAACACAATTTGAAAACTAATTAGAATTGGTATTAATTGTACTTAAACCACGCGGAGTGGGTGGTTCTTGTAAACGAGAAATAATAAACACTTTCAAAACAGTTGTACTACTTTTACAGGCTTTACTTTCAGTCAGGAGATTCGATTTGACAAAAGTTGGGAAGCCTGATTTATTTCACAGCTGCAGAACTATTGTTTTAAGTTAATAGTGGTATAAAACCCTTAACGATAAATTAACCAAAGGCCCTAATAATCACATTGATAATAAATCTGCTAACAACTACACCACCAAGTATAAGTTTTACAGGATTTTATAATATGCAGCTGATAAAGTTAAATAATATTTATGATGGATTTCATACTTTTTGGTATAAGTAACATTATCTTATGGTTCATTTTAACAGATGGTATAAAGTCCTAATTAATTTAAATTTACGTTCCGTTTATAAAAACTCAAATCTTTATAAGTAAGACACTATTTCAGAATTGAAAGACCTTATGTTTTCTTCCCCAAAAAACCACTACACATTTTTATCAGCTTAATTAAATGTTGCCGTGCATTAATAATGAAAAAATAAGACACCCAAAAATGTAGAACAAAGTATTTGAATGAAAATAAGATATAGTGTTAATCAGATTAGCTAAGAATTACAATAAACAAAACAAAACATAACAGATGACTCTATAAATAGTTAAATAATTAAAAATAATGAATATTATAAAATTTTCAAAAACCTTATCTATAACAGTTTAATTTTTAAGCTGAAAATTGAAGTCTTTTGTGGATTTAAAATTCCCAAAAAATTAATACAATACTATTCTCAACATAATGGCACCGAAACCACAGTCAATAATTGGAGTGACGAAGGACAAAGACTTAATTTCTAACAAACAGCAATTAAACTTTTGTTCTTTGAAGTTAGCTGCATGAATGGAATATTAATCAAATTTATTGATGGTTGAAGCGTTAAAATTGCTTTTCAATTATTACGTCATTGCAATTCACTTCTACAGCTTTGTTTTGCTATTGTTATCGTCACGGACAAAGTTTCCAAGTGTTTTTTTCGTCTACTTTTTTATCGCCGTTCTATGGTGTTGTAATAATCAATCGTAAAGCAAAAAATAAGCAAATAAATTTGTTTTAAAAAATAGACTAAAAATCAAACTACGTAAAATTGTTGATAGAGGCAAAAAATTATTACAATGCAAATAAAAAATAAAAAAATTAAAGATACTATTGAAACAATTTTTTATGCACTCCTTAAAAAAAGTACCAGCGAACAGAACAAACAATAACAATCCATTTTGTAATATTTAACATTTTGAGAAACCTCTGTTCAAATTTTTTTACTGTTAATGAAATTAATGTCTTATACCACTTAAAATTAAATAGCAGTACAGTTGTTAACAGGCATTTATACTGCTCTTAATATTAATTATCATAAACAGTTTTCAGAGGAGTTCTTGCATAAAATCGTTATTATTGAAAAAAATTTAAAATAAATTGGGTCATAAACCGACTTCATAACAGCTTAAAACAAATAGTTAAGAGTAAAATTTATTTTACTCCCGCGAGAAGCACAGAGTCAGTGGAAAAGTGTTTTTACTATAAAGGATTATGGATCTTAAATCCAAGCTTATATTGGCATAACTGTTTTAATTAAATATATCTCTATTTTTAGGAAAATGTTCCAGCATAAGTTTAATTTTACAAAACAGTAAGCATTTTGGACAGAGCCGTTATGATTTTGTTTTCGGACCAGCACTTAGGGTATAGCCCCTACTCATACAATGCATTGTGCCAGAACCAGAAATTAGGTTATGGGGAGAATGAAAGAGGGAGAAGTTTATGGACATTCGATTTGAACTTTTCTACTTTCAAGTGACATTAAAGATCTCTGGAGAGAGTTTATTCCACCTATGGAGTTCTCCTGAAAAACGAACTTTCCCTGCAATGGATGGGCCCTCAACAAAAACCATGTTAAAGGCAAAAACGTGCGAGTAACGGAAATAAGTTCCCTAATTTCAGTACTTATCATTGAAGTGAAAAAACGGTGAAATATAACCCACTCTGCGTCGGTGTTCTAGAGAGTCAACAGAGTTCGATACCCTCCTCAATGGCCCTCTTGGTCGAGCCACTTCAAAATGGACTATGGGGCGGCGACCCATACATGACAGTTGTATTCCATATTGGAACGAATATAGATGAAGATCAGATGGCGTAAGTACCTCTTACACCGTTTTCGAAAAGCAAGGCACTTGAAAGCTTCTTTAGAAACCATAAAAAACGAATTGTTTCAATTGCCACTGATGCATATATATCAGTGTCGGAGCAGATGGAGATATTGAAAATTAGCCCCCTATAGAGTGTCGGGTGGCAAGCATTCTACCTACAAAAGTAGATACGACCTTAACAACAGAACTACCTAAACTTAAACACTGCCTCACCAGTAAAGATTACAACACGGCTTAGGAATTATATCTTTACACCGAACGTGCTCGCCGTTCATACTGAACAAACATTTCTGCTCCTAATAACGGTATTTGCACAAAATTTGGTACGTCGGTTTGGTGTGCATTTTTTAAGTGTTGCTGCAAATATAGGCGGGATTGTACAATGGAGCGTGGAACCTCCCACACAAACCACAAATTAAGAATCCAATATTTCTGCTCATGCTAACGGCATTTAAATAAAATTTGATATTTCGGTTGAGTGAACATATTTTAAGTTCTACTGCAAATATAGGCGGGATTTGATAAAGACGCGTGGTACCTCCCATACAAATCTACTTAATGTTTATAATTCTACCGTACGTATGTATGCCACTGAATAAATTTGTTTTGCATGCGTATGGGTGCCACCTCGGATGGTTTACATTCACAAGCCAGCCCGGCAGATGGCGCTGCAGTCGGGATCCACGTTATTCAACTACACTGCAACTACACGACTGGATCGACTTGAATGAATTTTTGTGTATTCATTCATTCAATGCATTTCATTTTCTTGTGCGCTGTGTTTTGATATTATATGGTATCGCATTTGCGTAAATATTGAGCGTTGTTTACTTTAAAAATACACACACGTCATAAATTTGTCGCCAACGGCCAACTGTTTCCAATTTGGTTTGTCGGATGACCGTGAAAGGCACAAATTAACATGGACTCAATTACTGGGTATCGAGCTTATTTGTTTCCTTCTTGTGATCTCACAAATTCGTTCTTAGTGGGTCAGCTAGTATATATATATATATATATATATATATATATATATATATATATATATATATATATATATCGATTCTAATATATGTCTGCATAAAATTCATGCAAAACTACTTTAAAGAAAATTATTTATAAGTCTATCATTCTAAATTTATAAACTTTACTAAATTTTAAGCTTTTTCGCTTTTAAAACATTATAAAGCTTTTTATTGAAATTTTTCATTTAAAAAATAAGAATTCTACACAATTTACCATGCTTTATAGAAATGCATCATAAAATTGAGTTGAGTTAACAACACTCAGTATAACCAATTTTATACAAGAAAGAAAAAAGCACAAAAAATCTTGAAGCCATTCATTCATATATTCACTAGCACACTAGCTTTGTTTTTAAATTTTGTTTTTATAAAATTATTTTATATAATAGTTATGAACATGCTTTCCATATAATTGTAGGATTTTTAACCCTACAAGTTTTCAATAACTATTCCAATATTTTCATATGAGTAAGTATTTGTATTCTTTATCTGTCTTTTAAAGTTCAATAACATATTACAATATTGTACGTATTTTGTTGTATGCTTAACCTTTGCAAAGAATGTAAATCTATTAGAAAACATCAAGTAAAGCAGAAGAGGAAGTTCTTCAATAGAGTATGTATATTTCTGCAGCTTTTCCTAAGAAGAAATATTTCTTATATTTGTTAAAAACACACACACGTAATAATTTTTAACTGCAAGAAAGACTCAAGAAGCAAAGCAATTTGAGCATAACAAAATATATAATCCTAATAAAGGAAATAAAATAGGAATGTGGTAAATGCTGGACACTTATTATAACTAGAAGTCAATTGAATTTAAAGCCCTTAAAAAACAAAAAAATATGCTTAAGTATCATTTTTAAAACAAAAAAACTAAATACTAAAAACTGCAAAGAACCAGTTTTAAATATGTTAAATCTTTATTTTATTGTGGGTTTACAAAGCCTTTCTGCAATTGCCTTGAGATAAAAAGATTATATAATAAAATTCGAATTCATTTGACATGCTGCGTTGAAATGTTGGTTGTAATTTCTGTTATTTAAATTAAACTCTTAAAATGTTATTTAAAGTTAAAAATAAAATTTTATAAGATTCGATAACTACAAAGCTGGCTATTATGTAAAAATATTACTATTTGGTTTTTCGACCCGAAGTTTGTTTTTCAATTGTGGCAACACCAACAACATGATAGTTTTGACGTTCAGTTTTTTTACTTATTCGTAGTGGATGTTAATTGTTACAATGAATTCAATTTTGCATCAAAATAATTAATATCGACTATGAGAATGGTGGTACTGCTAAATTTTCATTTTGTAAAATTCGTTATATTTTCGGACAATATAATTGTCCTTCTGACATCGCTGTAAAGAATTTGGTCGTTAAGTATTAATCGCCAGGCTCGATACAAAATGTGCGAACATCAACGCAAGTTCTATCGTTTGCCAGATATCATCATTTTTCATTCATAATTGCCAAACTTTTCTCTTCGTAATACAATAAAAGTTTTAATCATCTCATCTAAGCTTCTTGCTAAATAAAACCGTGTATAAGCATAACTAGATACTTTTTGGGAAGCACTGCTGTACGCAAGTGAGGAAAGAAACATTGTGTTATGTATAACAAATGATAAAAGAAATTTAAAGGTCTGGATGTACTAAATTTAAACTTGCAGTGTATTAGTCTTGCACACACAAATCTTCCTAAAGGAATTATACATTAAAAAAAAGGCATTGATGTAACCGCAAGCTTTTATTTTCTTATACTTTTATTTTATGATAATTCAAAAATTGTTTGTTACATTTCTTCACATGCACATACATAGTTGATGTTTCTGCAAGTTGTAATTCGAACATAAAAATATTTTTTTATATATTTATATTTTTATTATAAAATAGTTTGATATTCTTACAAAAACAAAATAATAATAAAGAGTTATTTGTCCTAGGAAGGAGTAAAATATAAAATAAAAAATTCTTTCAAATGTATAGAAATATGAGTTAGTAAAATCAAGAAATATGCATGTACCAGGTTTTATTGAATCTATTTTCAATTTAAATAAAACTAAAACTTTTATTTATATTTTCTGTAATTATTGTGCAAAATTAAATATTTGTTAAGAAAAATAAAACAAAAAGATAGAGTAAAATCGAATTATGATAAATTCTTTTCGACTAGTCGTATAATACAGCATAAAGTGATCCGTTTACGGATTTAAAAGGAATACTAGTGTTATCTTTCATTTATATACATGTTTATACTAAAGACATTTTTACGCTGCCAGCTTCGATTAACAAATAAAAATATTTAAGTTCCCGCAATGAAAAAAAAAACGATTGGTTGTTGAATACATTCTTACCTTCGATATACATTTGTTAAAATTTTATAACAGATATTTAATTTTTCCTTTGTGCATCCATTGTTTTTTGTAAAACTTCTGTGCCTTCACTGTATCACAATTCATTGTGCTTTAAAGAATATTATTGCACTTCAATGACAAAAAGATTCGCGTGTGAATAATACATTATCCTGAATATATTGTTACGAGGATCATCAGTAAAATCTTAAACGAAATAATGTATTGTGTGTTTAACAAACAGTCTAGTGCTTTTAAGAAATTCCACGAAATAAGCTAAACCAGGAAAATTAAAACAACTTACACAGGACAAAAAAAACACAGCCAAGCAGGCCTCTAAACTAAATGATAGTAACAACAACAACATGTGGTGATGTTAAAGTAGAATATTCTTGTGTAGGCGAAAATCGCTGAAAACCACTTGCTGAGCAAATGAATTCGTTAAAGTTGAAATGTCGTTGTGTAAAGACAAAAACGTTACCATGATGTTAAATAAATAAATCATTTAATTTAAAACTATAATAAACGGTGTTATTTTTGCTATAAAAGAACTCAATGTAACAAAATGTTTATTAAAAGAAAGGAACGTAACAGTATGATTGTCATAATGATTTTTCAAAAAAATTCAAATTTTTTATATAAATTCTACTTTTCTTTGTTGCTTTTCTTATGAGATAATAAATCTCATTTCCGCAAGTAATACCATCAGGTTTCGTTATATTGAATCGGCGGTTAGATGAGCAATTTTCGAATTTCCATCAAATAACCAAATCTATAAATATAACAAATATTTTTCTTTCCTAACTCTAAATCCGATTTTCCAGCAATTTTTCTTTTCCTACGCTAAAGTGATTTTAGTGGATGTATAATAGAACGTATGAATGTATGTTGGAAGATGGTTTTTAAATTATTTTTTTTTTTTATTCATAAACAAACTCTCATAAAATTTACGTGGACTCTTATAATTAATTGAATATCCTTTTGTCGTATGCCAGGCCATTAAAACTATGGTTTCCTGTTTCCCTCACAACTGCTTAAATTTAACTTCAAAAGCCAAATCTGAGTTTTATTTTTAAGTTTTCACATAAATCTAATTTTTATATTATAAACATTATATTTTTCAATTACTTTTAAATATTTTATACATAAACATAAAAGAAAGAAAAGTCAGAACATATATTTGAACCAATCCACTTATTTATATTTAGAAACACACACAAAAATGTTAATTATAATTGCCATGGTGAATCCTTGATAGTAGTATTACTGGAGGCAAATTATTTATCGTTTGGCATACAGAATACAATAGAAAGCCAAACGAAAAGAACAATATTGTATACCTTATCAAGAGGAATACTACAATCAAACTTACATAAAATATGTACATATGCACGTGCATATATTAAAAATAAATTGTAAATATTGTGAAAACATTGTCGCTTTTGTATGTTTTCGCTATTTTGAAATATAAAATTATTGTTACGATGAAAATTTATAATTTTAACGACATGAAGACAGTTTCCTTAGGATAGGATATTTTACACTCAAAGAGAAAAATTACCGAATTCTATGGTTGATTTATATGCATGTGTAACTGTGGTTTAATCATATTAATAGTATAAATTATAACATTATTGTTTCTAATAATTTTTATATGTTTTTTTATTTATAACTATATTTTTTTGCCCTATTTTATTTATTTTTCAATAGTTATTTTTTTTAATTCAATTTCTGCAATGTTACTGCAGTACGAAAAGTGCATGTACAAAATTCAAATTAAAATATAATATTTTATAAGTAATTTATTGATAAGGCGTTGGGTCTTTATATAGAGTAATTTTTATTTTTACGTACTTCCAAGTTTTGTATAGAGGATAATAGATATTCTTAGTATAATGCAAAGGATTTCCGATGGGCTCTAAATCTTCTGCAAATGTGACAGGTATTGTTATGGAAAAATTCTGAGATAATGCTATTAAAAATAAAATGTTAAACCAAAAATAATAAAATATGTTGATGATTTATTTTGTGTTATATCTAAAGCAAAATGTTAGAAACATTAAAAGATTTTAAGACAAGGAATGCGATTCAAAACTTTTATATTTACATTAATAATAAAAAAAGTAAAGAAATAGTTATAGATTGGTAGCAAAACACCGACTGCTTCAGGTAGAATTATTAATTATTATTCTAAATACAATAAATAAATAATAAAAATTAACAATAATAATAATAATTTGATAGAGAGTATAAAGAAGACTGGAGCTTTTTCTTGCCCGTTAAGCAAAACAAAATTATTTGTATCAAGATGGACTATATATTATCGCTTTTATTTTCTTACTGACTAAAAAAAGCATAAGCAACTGTTTTTTCAAAACTACATAGTATTTTTATATATACATATTTGTTTTTGTAGCACGAAACATATTAACAAATTTGTATAGAACTGTAATTTTGTTAGTGGACAAAAATATACGTATTGATTAAATAAAGAAACGATTCTGAATTTATTAACATAAAACAATTTTCTAATACGATTAACTAACAGGCTGATTAACTGATTTTATATTCTGAGGAAAAGTGTTATAGGAAATGTAACAGAACTCACAATATCTATAACCTGTTCATACCAATAAATATCAGATGATACATAAGAATACTAACACATTAAATTGTTTGCTAAGTAAAACTAAAGATAAAGTCCAAGAATTGAACATGTCGAATATAGTGTACAAAATTCCTTGTTACGGTAATGATAAGGAGAATTGTAATAAAGTTTATGTAGGCACAACAAAAACAGCATTATCTTCGTATTGTTCCAAAATTAATCATTATCTCAACATTTTATATATTTTAATTTTAAATTTAGAAAATAATTATAAACGTCGGTATATGCTAGAATCGTTACAAATAATTAAAGTACTATCAACAAATATAATGAGGTTTTAGTCAGATACGGAAAATGTTGCACAAAATTGTAGACATTTTTAGTGCATAAAACTATAAAACAAAACTCTGTATCTATATACATACCACCAATAAATAATACTTTATTTTTTTGTAAGGTTTTCTCATTAAAATTTAAAATTGAATTTATATTTATGTATGCATATGTAAAATAACATTGCTCTATAAATTTGTTATTTTCAAGTTTTGTTTTTATTTAACAAAATTTTTATTTGGAAAAATTTTTAGTATTAGAAAATTGTTTCTTGAAAAAGTTTTTGATTGTTTTGCTTTTTTAACAATTTTCATTATTGATTGATTTGATAAATTGTTCATCTACTTTCTTCTTTTAATGGTTCGCCGAAATAAGGAAAACTAAAATAAAAAATAAAGATGAACCAAATTTTTTATATAAAGACCTAATGCTTAATGATAAATTATTTACAAAATATTAAAAATGTGAAATAACTATAATAATTATATTTAAATGGAATATTTATGGCTTGAGTAAGTGATAGAAACAAAAAACATGTAGAATCTATGTTCCCTTGAAAAAGTAGGAATATGTTACATATTTTTTTAAATTTCATAAAACCAAAGCACCGACTCACCATTATTTTAAAATCGCATAGAACAGTTTGCAAAACTTAAACCAAGTAGGCTACTTAATAAATTACCGAACGTCTGAAAGAAATGAAGTATAAAAGTTCAAAATAAATTACTATTCATCATGAAAATGAACAAAATACCGCTATACTAAAATTGTATTTCAAAGTAATTACGTTTCGATGCGGAACTCAAAATAAGGTAATACCGACTTATCGATGGTAATTTTATGATGATTAAGGCTACTCTTCGAATTGCAAAAGCTGGATATGAAGGGCTACAGTAGTCATAAGAGACATAAAGATTATATAACAGTGGAACAAATAGGGTGAGCTTAGAGCATTCTATAATTTTTGCAGGCTACCTATAAGTAGGCTTTCTACGCACGCCTATAAGTATGATTGTCCAAGAAATTTTTGAATGCAAAATAACCGACAACTTTAAAATTGCATAAAAATTATCCGCATAAAAAATAATTTTTCAATATTGTTTATTTTGAAATTACGAAAAATTTTTTGATCTAAAGGGTTTTTTAACAAGAAGTTTGTTTTCTAAAACTAAATAGCAGCCGGTTGTTGAATGAATTGACTGAATTTACTGTGATGTGAATGGTCGGTGGGCCTTAATTCGTGCTCCAGTTGAAACTTGTAAGGCTTCAAATTCAAATCCTTATATAAAATTCGCTATGTGGTGGTTTTGGGTTTTTGATCACACCGAGGAATTGACAAATTTGGACCCGCTTCAACACTGTGGCTCTTAATAGCGGTTGCAGAAGGACGATTATGTTATCCGAAAATATTATAAATTTTATGAAATGCAACTTTAACAGAACCACCATTTTCACAGTGCATTTTAATTATTTTAATGCGATTTTCGTGTGAAATTGTTTGAATTCATTGTAACAATTGCAGCATCTACTACGAATACGTTAAGAAAATAAATGTCAAAATTATCAGGTTGCTGGTGTGGCCATAATTGAAAAGCAAATTTCTTGTCAAAAGACCTGATATAGAAAAGCTAAATAAATTTAACTTAAAATTTTTCTCATTAATGTTAAAAACAAATAACAAGAATAAATGCCTCAAAAAACAATAACAATAGTTAACACTGATTTGCGGCAACACTGATTTATATGAATGAATTTAAAAATTAACACTGAAATTATATTTTTATCTTATAATCTCTTTCAGCAAATATTAACAAATGGAAATTATTTTTGTTATCCATCAATTTTTCATTATAAAGCCCCCAAAATCTTCAAATTAAAAACAACATAAGAATGGCAAAAAATTACATAAAACAAGAATAGTAGAATTTTTAAATATGCAGCCCTTAATATTTTACTTGTTAATATTTAAAATAGAATTAGAAAATATATTTTATCTCTCTCTTTTAAATTTTCGATTTAGTATGTGTAGAAGAGTACAATATCTACGGTGTTCAACAAGTAAAGCTCTAAGCATTTTTTATATTTCTATTATTGTTTTTTTTTTGTGGACAGGAGTTTGTAATTAAAAAATATTCGAGAATAATCAAATATTTCTTTCAGTTCACAGCAAATTCATTACGAGTAAAATTGCAAGTAATCCAACAAGAAAGGTAAAAACAAAACATTTAATTAGGGTACAAAGTATTTATGTATACAAATAAAAATACGTATATATTTCCAGCTAGGCTTTTGCAGAATATTTGTAGATAGAAGTCACTCTTTCGTTAGTTGTTGAGATTAAAAACTGATTTTTACTAAAGAAAAACATATTAATAAATCAGTTTTCAGACTAATTGAAACCAAATGTTATATAAAAAAAATCATTAAATTTGAATGTTGGTAATAAATCTAATTGCTAGGGCCATTATTTTGATTATTCGACTTAGCTGGATTTGTTTTGAATAAATTTAAGCAAGAACTAGGCACGATAAATGTTTCGCTCTTTAAAAATGAAGCTTTGAATTTATTGGTTCAAATGATCCAGCAGAATATTTCCTCTTGACAGATTAATTAAGAAATGAAAATATTATCGAAGGACTGTGAAAATTCACCTGCGAAACTAAGTAACCAAAAAAACCTCTTTAAAACACAATCAGGATTCTCACAGTATATCGAGGATTTTTCAAATAAAATGTTCACTTTATATAATGTTGTCAGTAAAGTGTTAAAGTCTTATTAATGCTTAAAAGGTGAAACAAGCAGTAAGGTTTTTGAAGTGAAGTTTTCCAGTGCGTCCGCCGGGAAGGATTATTAGTCTTGACATAACGCGGTTTCATAAGACCAAGGCAATAAAGAACCTTAAAAAACGTACAATTACAGATTATTATGCCATATGAAAAAAACCCAAACAATATAGACTCACCTATAACCACGAACGAATAACAAGCATGAGTAGAAAATGATTTAGGTAAAAAGGAGACGAATGAAAAGGAAGAGAGAATGAGAGAGAGAGAGAGAGAGACGTCGACAGAAAGGGAAAGACCAAATAGGAAGAGAAAAGAGACAGAGTGTGATTCGTTTTACATCCGCACCTGGCCTTAATCAGATGGTGTACAAACCACAATTGTATAATTTGGAACGTCATACAGGCGTCCTAGGAAGCTGAAGACATAATTCTAAGCAACAGAACCACCTAGTTGCAACTTTAATGATTTCAGGGCAGGGCTGCAAACCATCACACCTTGCTTAAGAGTTAGAGACTTTCAACTCCTGTTCAGAACACATGTCTAGCATGCTCACTGGACTGGATCATTTACTTTGCGTGTCATTATCAGTGAGATGATCCTGGCCACCATAATAACCACGGCCGCGAAGCCGTAACCACCACGATACTCCCATATAGGGGCCAACCTCAATAATCAGCCAGAGAACTATTAAATGTCTAAAGAGACAAAAAATGAACTCTGCGGGTTCACTGATCCCCGTGAAAATAAAGTGGACTCCCTACCTGTCTTTAGGGGACTGGGCTCCCTTTATACCCCCAGTTGCACAGATCTAGACAGATAGGGGGGGAGAGTGAAAAGAGACAGACAAAAGGCAAGGAGAGACGAAGGCAATAAGAAGAACACAAACACGAAGAGAGATACGAACAAGACGAACTATATAAAGACAGCTGACAAAAAACACAGCTAGTATAGAAAAGAAAAAACACTACAGATGGCACATAGCCAAAACCTTTCTGTTTACAAAACAAATTTGTTGCGGGATGTCGGAAAATCATATCTTATTGTTTGTACGTAATGCTATTCAGCATCTCACCCAACCCCTTTTCATCTTGCGGTAAATAGTCTCGCAGAACGATTCACTTATAGGCTGTGCAAAAATAATTTTGAAGATGGGTTATGACTCAGAACTGCTATGGTAAATATTAAGCAACATATCGTTTTATGCCAGATGATGCTGGGAAATATCTATGCTTTTTAAAGTATGGAATTAACGACAAGGAGGCCAACATGTTTAAACGGGGACGTTACTAAGAATCTTGAGCGTCTGTTATACATAGTGAAAACTACAAGTGGAGCATGTAAAAGACAACTAAATCAACTTAAGCCGAAAGTTAATGTTGAACCACAATCCACAGATCAGATCAGCCTTCATCAGAAGAAGCACTGCTGCGGAGTTTTCCAGTGAACTACGTCCAGCGAAATGATTTTCGCAAGTAGTTTTAAAATGTTAAACATTTTCTCAAAAAAAATATTGCCTGAAGAAGTATTAAGTCAAAAATTTCAAAGGGAGTAATGTAATATATTTAAATATTATTTATAAAATATTCATAGTTCTTAATATACTATTGTAGACTACATATTACTGCAAATATGCTTACAATTGCAATTATAAACATATTCGTTTTCCTTCATAACAAGAAATATAATCTGATGAAAATAAAGCATCCGCCTGTTTAAGTGGTCTCGTATTGCAAAAATATTTCACTAGGTTCACAAAACAAAAAATGAATTGTTTCAACCACCAACTCTTAATGCAGCTCTTAATTTAGTATTTATAAATTATTATATCAAAACTTCGCCTAACTACTTCTTATATTAAGAATATAAGTATACATGTATGGATAAATTACTTTTAGTGTAATCTAAGAGGAAAACAAACGGTGGTGGCTAACAGCTTCAGCATAATTTGAAAAAAGAAATTTCAAAATTTTCTCTTGCTATTAGTTTTTAATGCTAATTTCAACAATTTTTTATTTTATTCTCCATAAGGAAATTAGCCAAGTGATTTATTTTTTCATTATTTCTAACTTTACCTGCAATGGCTTTCAAAAATTGTATTGAAATGGCTTCTAGTTTAAAATATTGATATGTAGTGTATTTGATGGCTGGTTCTATTGACAACCCTAAATTTAACTTAAGCCCCAAGTTTAAACTTTACGAGTTTGAAACATAAAAACAATTTATTTTATAACTGACAAAAAAGGTTGAAAAAGTCACAAATTGCAAATATTAATTCCACCGGTAAACATCAAAGAATAACCTGGCATCATCGGGTACCAATTTTGTTATGAGAAGCTTTCAGAAAAATTAAGTTAATGTAATATATTTTGTTTCACGTTGCTCTAAAATGATTGACTTCCTTTCTTTGAAAACAAGTAAACAAATTACATCAATAGTTTAAGAAATTCTTTTGTTTTTTGTTCAAAATGTTTTTACTCTAAAATATATCCAGCGTCAAGCGCAGATGTTGGTGCCAAGGGCAGTATATTGTTTTGCTTGTCAGCAAAAAAATATCTTTTAATAAAGTAGACCTTGCATCTTAGTTAGCTCTAGGCAACTTAAAGATTTTTATTAAATATTCTAAATGAAAAAAACAAAAAAAACATGTTTTTTTCTAAAATAAAAGACGCACATACATGCACACATGTCTTGATGAACTTTTACAGCAATTTAAACAACAATTAAATTTTAAAACTAAAGTTTGTAAAATTTTCAGAATGATGTCAAAAACACGAATATACTAAGAATAAAAAAATCATAAAAAATATATATAAACTTCTTTTTATACCAATGGCCCAACTGGTAGGTATATTGTCATATTCTACACTGTGAAAAATATTTATAAACATTTAACTGATATCATGAAATACGTGTCGGATGTTCAAATTAAATATTTCACTAAATTTTATGGAAAAGCCATGGATAATTATGTTGCAAAAAGGTGTGGCAGCAGAAGTTTTTTATTTATCTCTTATCTACGATAGCGATTTTGCATTTAGATGGTGTCTAATTTAGTATCAATTTAGTGAAGTATAAAAAAAATTATATTTTATAGACTTATTTTGGACATTACGAACATATAAATGAGGTTCCTCTTGTCCACCTAAAAATGTTTTGCTTTACTGTGGCCTCGTATCTTCATAGATCTAACCTTATTACTTAAATTGTGAATCTGTCACTCATCCAATAAAGACTCTCTAGAGAACTGATAACACACTCTAATGAAAACATATCGCCTTTATGATGCTTTCTTACCTCTAATTGTTCATAATTTATTCAATTATATTATCAGTTTAATAGATTTGCTTAATGTTTCCGTAGAAAAAAGATTTCAAATAAAGAGAACTAAAAAAAAAATTATATTATCAGGATCAACAACAAACATCAAAAATATCCTTTAATAAAAACAATTCCCTCTCATCCCGTCAGTCATTCAATACATGACAAATAACGCGTATATATTGTTACGTTTATTTTTTTAATACAAATTTTTTTACAAAATAATATCACAACACTTTAGAGTTTCTAAAGTAAATTACACGATTTGTTCAGCTTAATAAACACAATTTAAATACGACGGTAACTGTACCACTTTCACGCCTTAACGATATTTCAACTTGAATTCACTTTATAGCGCCGCGGATGGTGTTTATATATGTATTTTGAGGGGTTCTTGCATATATGTCCAAGAAAATCCTATATAATCATCATCTCATATTGTTGTTGTTATCATCATTCAGTGTATGCGCGTATTGGGTTGCGTGTTTTGTTTTTGTTTTGCGTTAGTTGCTTTTGATTAGCTTTCTTCCTGAAATTTATAATAAGCATGCTGTTATTGTCTTGTACGCATAAGATTTCTTAGAAACTACGCATTTTTTTAAAAGACGCAATAGGTCATTTCGTTTACAATTTTAATGATAACTAATTTCTTTTAAAACTTAACAATATCAATTATAATTTAGTACTCTCGAAGGTATCTTTCCTCGGAAATATGCAAATAAATATCCGCAAATTTTCAAACTATTTTTACAGATAATTGTACAATATCTTCTTACAACAAAATATATCTATGTTTAAGTTAAAAAAAATAATTATTGCTGTTTCTGTTGTAAATTTTATTTTATCTCTTTTCAACTATTTTTTTACGTATTTTTTCTATCGAAATAAGTTGTAGTTAGTGTGAAATTAGAATTAACTACAATTAAGTTTTGCAGTTAAATGCATTTCATCACCTTCCTTATAAATTAATAAACAGTAAACAGGGAATTACAGACAATTGGCAAACAAAAATAAATATGTTTGTGAGGCAAATTAAGAATTAAAAATTGATAAATTCATAAATAAAATACATAATACAAAATCGAAGCTTTGTTTATTAAAAATATAAAGTTTTTTTCCAACATTTTTACAGTTTGTAAGCCCCGAATATCTCCTTGTGATTGCAGACAGCGAGCGGAAAAATGAGGTGCATTATTCGATAATTTACTTTAAAACCAAAAAATGACTGCATATTGAAATCGCTAAAAATTATGTGAGGAATGTGCGAATTACAAGAAACGCTTGAGCGTTTATCAAAAAACGAACGAGTGATTTTCCTTGAAAAGAACCTTGGGTATATACTTATCTCCAGCTAACAGTTAAGGTATAGACCTACGTAATCATAAAGGCATACTAGAAACTTTTTTTATGGCAGATGTTTGTCTATACGATAATCAAAATGAAAATAAAGAACCATAAAGTCTCGGCAGATATTCAAACGAAGATTATTTCATTCATAACGGAATAAATAAATAAGACTATTTCCAGTTTTGTTGTCTTTATAGGATCAAGAAAATTCTTTTTAAATCTATTTGCATTCAGAAATAAAACTCTTGAGTTTGCTTTACAAAATTTGGGGTAAAATCTACTGAGCTGTATGAGTAGTAGTGAAATAGCCCCAAGGTAATACTTTTAAAAAATTTTTGAATAATACTCTCATAAAATATTTATTTTTAAAGAAATCTAGCTCAAATTAACGTCGATTAACATAAATAAATTCCATATGAAAATCCTTTATATTAACTTGATTTATTGTTCAAACAAATAGACCACAAATTTAATATACCTTAAAAACTTTTTGCCTATATTGATTTTTATTCTCTTATTTTTTAGAAACACACAGGCATGCAAAGGAAATAAATTTATAAATCGCAAAGGAAAGAAGAATGAAAAAATTTTAAAAATGTAAATTTATTATTTATTTGAGTTGCAGGAAAATAAAATAAGTTATCGATATTAAAATCCAGTCTGTATATAAATAGCTTTGCGTAAAATTTAATTTTCATAATTTAGTTGTAAAATTAAAAGGCAAATATTTAGATATGCTCTTAACACATGGATGTAAAAATCTAGCTATTATTAATAAATATTTATTATTAATATATTTAAATATTTATTACTGATATTTAAGTGATCATATTTTATGTTTGATTCTGGTAGGAGAATCTGACAGAAGCTATTTTCAAAGGAAAACTTTGAAACTATCTGATGAAATATATATTATAGGTGATTTGATTTTCGCAAATCCGAATTCTCAACTACCGAAAAGCTTGTATTGTATTATGTTTATATGTTTCGAGAAGTTTTCATATTGATTTGATGAAATTTTTATTGGTTTAACCCACCTAGGTTACGGCCATTGATGAAAAGTTTAACCTTAACACAGTAACGTTAAAAAAATATATAACTATTAAATCGCAGACCGATATTTAAAATTATGCACATATACGATATATTTTTTAAGGCATTCTCAACCAGTTCAGAACTAGAAAATAAATACGGATACCTAACATGAGGTCTTTGGAATTATTTTATATTCGAATTTAGCATACAATTAAGCAAATGTATTATTCAAATATTTTACATAATGACAAAAAAAGCTTTAAAAGCAAGAGGAACTTACGAAGCTATTATAGTTTCTAATTCTACATCCCATCGACAAACCAATCTGATTATCTTTACCTTTATTCTCTTAACTCTTATGAGTTCTGTTAATGGCTTATTTTACTTAAGCAATCAGAAAAATTGCATGCCTGATATTACAGACCGTGTTTAAACAAGTTTTATTGATATCGCTGCTAGTAATTTTGAAAAATATTTAATATATTAGGAAAACATTTCTTATTCCAGTAATCAATTTTTAATTTAATCTCTTTTACTTTTCGAAATTTTTAATGGAACTAATTACACCAACAAATGAATAATGTTATTAAGTTTAAATTTACCTATATTTTCATTTCTAAATTTAAGAAAGAACAATTATTTTTAATATTTTCCGTTTGTTTTCAAAATAAAAAACAATTGCAACTTTAAAAAATTGTATTTAAACGTCTTATAAGTATTTTTTTTTTCAAGCATAAGATCTTTAGATAATTATTAAAA